>CM029613.1:9326109-9926109 GCA_017311315.1 Dendrocalamus latiflorus | reverse complement strand
TATATATATATATATATATATATATATATATATATATATATATATATATATATATATATATATATGTACGTAAAATTAGCCATAGAATTGTTACAGCTAAAAACAAAATAATCTCTGCCAAAAGCCATCTGTTAGCGCCCAGCGCACATGTGCTCGACGAATTTGCCCAAAAGAACAAAATATCCTTCCATGTGATAGCAACCTATAGAAGATCTTGAACAGACATATCGTCAATTTCACTAGGACCCTGCAAAGACAAAGGAAAAAGTTAATTCTACACAATTGAAAAAGAGTATTATCGAAACTACCATTATCAAATCTGTGAAGCTAGTGAAGGCGAAGGTATTGTGGTCCTTATGAGCATTATCCATGGATTCTTGAGTTTCTACACCACCACCATTCTCTTCATGCTGCATAAAGCATCCAATCTTGTTTGTTAGCAAGTAGTAATAAATATGTACAATATATTGCAAGGGTTTTCAGCTACATACATTAGATTTATTTGGCACTTTCTTTTTGAACTTTCGAGTCTTGTCGAGCCAACTTCTATGTCGCTTTGAACTTTTTGGTTGAACCTCTTTTTTCTTTAAGCGTGCAGCACTAAGCATGTCTTCATCTTGTTGAACATTAGGCTGGACATTGTATGAATCAGACAAAATACTTGTAGATGCACTGATTTTGTCCTTCAGTTGATTACTAAGACAATCAAGTGCATTATCTACTAATAGGCAACACTCTGTTGAGCTTGCGGCTTGATATGCCAAGTTCAGAAATTTATGAGACATAAACTTGTAGCGGAGCATAGCATCTAGTTTTGGATTTTCAATGATGCTCCTTCCCTTGTTGTCTTGTACAGTTCCATACCTTGCTTCCCTTGTCCAACGCTTCAGAATGTAATGGTTGGGCAATAATTTGATATTCATCAAGTCAAGAACTTTCAAAGCATGGCCACACAAAACACCGGTCCTTGTAAACTGCTCACAGTTGCATGAAGCTGTTTGCTCCAGAGGATCACCAACAACTATGCGCTCTTGTTCAGAACTTAAATCACCATTAGACCTCACAATCGAAACAGCATACATGTTATTTTCATCCAATGCTCTAGTGCATGCTGCCATGGATCTCTCATATTCAGCTTGGAATGCTTCAAATATTTGGGGGTGTAAAGTTTTCCTGCTTGCACTAGCATAGGTGTCTTCATTCGTATTCTAGGTAGCTTTTTCCTAGCTTCAAATTCTTCATCTAGTTCTTTGTTTCTTTTACCTTGCACTGCTCTTTCAAAATGCTTTAAGAACCGAATGATGTCAAAATCTGATTTCAGATGGTTTTTTAAGTCACTATTGAAACTCACTTAATTGTGTGCTTCTCATTCCCAATGTGAAAACATCCCTCATGTAACATTCAGCCCATTTTTCCTTAAACTTGTAGATGCTATCGAGCCATGATTCCCTCTTATTGTCAACCTTATTCCTCATGATGTTAAATGCTTCTTCAAAGGCTGCCTTGTCCTCAATGCTATACATGCAAGCACTAAAATCTAAGAGAATATGAGATTCTTCATCTTCATCATTTTTTCTATTACGTAAGTGCTTGACAGCATTTTGCATTATGTGATGAGTGCACAGTCCATGCCAAGCTTCTGTGAATACCTCCTTAATAGCATTTCCCATTGCAGTGTCTTGATCAGTAAATATAGCTCTAGGTTGTTTCTCATTGTGTGTAGCTAGAAAAGCCTCAAATAGCCATGTAAAAGATGCACATGTTTCATCAAATAGAAGATCAGCTCCAAAAATAACAATCTCTCTGAATTGATTGAATCCAACAAAAACACCAAAAGGTCTGTATTCTTTGTTTGTGCCAAAAGTACTGTCAAAGGTCACCACATCCCCAAAGTGAGCATAATCAATTATCATCTTAGCATCAGCCCAGAATATATTAGTTATATGTTCCTTCACATCCAATTGTAGAGCATAGTGGAAAGAAGGGTTCTCAGAGATCTTGTCTTGAAAATACTTCAACATGCTTACTGCCTGACCAAATGCCAACTCCCTTTGGCGCCTGCCTTGCAAGTAATTTTTTTGATCACGACAAGTGTAGCTGAGATTCATTGGTCCTCCAACTTGGCGGCTAGCCAACTCATGTGCAGCTTTTGGCCTAATTCTTGAATCATCGGCAGCCTCAATTTCAAAAGCTTGCACTTCAGAAATCTTTCTTTGTGATAGCATCAAATGGAAGGTTTGTGCCAAGTGAAGAACATGATTGTGCACAAGAACTAGATCAAGCACTTCATAATTCTCTGCAACTCGATCTAATGTAAGTGTCATACGAACCGGACAACCTGTTCTTGTTTCTGCTCGAGGATTCTTTGTGACGTGATCTCTCTTGTCTCGTGCTCGAAAACCCTCCTTGGCACACACATATCTACATGAAGTTACCTTTCCATCAAATTTACTTTCATTTGTGTACCTTTTCCTAACCTCAAAACCTGCATGACCTCCATAGTTTACCCAAAATGACCAAGCATCATCCAAGTTTCTAAATTTCTGATCAACTTGAGGTACCCAACTAGGATTCACCTCTCTGTACATGAAAAAAATGCATTCTCATTGCTCGCATCTGGGTACAAACAAAGCAAAGAATAAAGTTTGGAATGTGAACATAACTTAGGTCCCGTTTGGCACAGCTCTAGCTTCGAGATCTATGCTGGATTTGTAGTTTGTTGACTAAATTAAAGTGATTTAAATATTTTTATTTAATATATAATATAAATGAAATGAGTCATGTAAATGCACTTAACATGCCTGCAACTCTAGATCCAGGATTTCCTAGAGCTACAGATGACCAGCTCTAGGAAATCTACAGATTTCCTAGAGCTAGAGCTCTGCCAAACGGGGCCTTACTTGTTGGGTTGTGCTTGTGCCATTGAATCTTAACTAGATTTTGACTACAACACAAGCGCCAGCCTCAGCTCATTGAACATAACTTACAAAAGGAGGAGGGGGGCTCTGTCTTCCCAATTACCAGAGCAGAAGATTTGCGGAGCAGATCGAGACAGAAGTGCTGAGCAAATGATCAGCTTGGAAACCTCGATCTAGATACACAACAGAGCTTCAGAAGAGAGTAATACTTCACTACACATCGGAGCAGTAACAGAGCCAGGCCAAGACAAGCTAAAACGGCTAATGAACTCTCATCTCAGAGCAGCCATGCAGGGTGTTTAATTAAGCTCGATTCATAGCAAAGAAAAACATGCAGGCAGAGGTCGTGTGGCCGCGGTGGCCGCTGCTGGCGACATGTCCGGGCGGTGGGGCCATTAGGAGCGACGGCGAGGGCAGCCAAACCGTGGCTCCAGCGGGGTGATGTCGGCAAGCCGCCGGGACCGAGCGTGACTCGAGGCGAAGCCTGCGGACGCCGGAGTAGCCAGAGCTGGTGAAGTCAGCGGGCGTCGGCGTGTCGAACACAAGGAACTGAGAGGGGAGAGGAGACTCGTTGCGCGGCAGGAGCTGGGGCGGCGGCTCAGACGCTCCCGCCAAAAAGTATTCCCGCGTTCTTCTCTGGTTGCACAGGAGAGGAATCTTGAGGTGGAGCTTGCATTGTGAGCGTCAGCCGTTGGATGCTGAATGGATGGCATCGGGCAGGGGAAAAGTCACCCGTGACTTACCTTCTGTAAGTCAGAGAATCCACGCCGACACCGATCGGGCAATTCCAGAAGGCAAAAGGCTTTTTTTTTGCTTGATAAACTTCGCTCCTGTCCACAAACCCACAGCCATGTGGGCCCTACGACTCCAAAGCCCACCTGTCAGTGACGACGATCCGCTCCCATCCCGCAAATCACACGGGAAAAATTGTAGATTTGCCCCACTCTTGAGTGGCTTTGTAGATTTGCCCCAGTGATGTCTCAATGACATATGGGGCCAGGACTCACATGTCATCGAGACAACTGGGGCAAATCTACAAAGTGCACTTTTTTTAAGTGGGGCAAATCTACAAAAGCCCCCGTCACACGCCCCCACCCTGCCGCGAGCCAGCGACCGCCTCCCCTCGTCGCGCCCGGCTCCGCCTCTTCCCCTCCCGCTCCCGCCGTCACGCGAGCTTACAGCTCACGAGTCAACTCGAAGCACCACACCACCACACGGCGAGCTCTCTCCGAGATTCCGACACCGCATAGCCCCCGTGCGGCTGCTCCGGCGAGGCGGTGACCGCCGGCATTTGGGCCAATTGGGCGAACTGGGGGAGCCGCAGGATGGGATATCTGTCGGCGGTGGGGGCAGCTGTAAACAGATGGTGAGCGCGAGCTCCAGCCGGAGCGGCTCGGCGCGCGCCGAGCCCAGGGGCGGCGCCTTGCCCGGGAGCCCGCGGGTCTCTGCGGCGGCGGCGGCGCAGCGGAGGTGGTGGGGGCCCTCGGGCCCGTCGCTGGAGCGCGTCGCCCTCGCGTTCTTCCTGGTCTACGTGGCGCTCGTGCTGTCCTGCTCTCTGTACCTCTACGTGTTCCGGTACCTTGGCCGGGGCCGCGTCGTCGCCGGGTTCGTCGGGGAGGACCTCGAGCCGTGCGACGTGTTTGACGGCGGCTGGGTGCCCGACGCGTGCTACCCGCTCTACAACAGCTCGGAGTGCCCGTTTGCGGAGAGGGGGTTCAACGGCCTGGCCAACGGGGGGAAGGACACCGGCTACCTGCAATGGCGGTGGAAGCCGCGGCGGTGCGACGTGCCCAGGTTCACCGCCCGCGCCGCGCTGGAGCGGCTGCGGGGGAAGAGGGTCGTGTTCGTGGGGGACTCCATGAGCCGCACGCAGTGGGAGTCATTCATCTGCATGCTCATGGCCGGGGTGGACGATACCAAGACGGTCTACGAGGTGAACGGGAACCAGATCACCAAGACGACACGGTTCCTGGCGGTGAGGTTTGCGTCGTTCGACCTCACCGTTGAGTTCTTCCGTTCGGTGTTCCTTGTCCGGCAGCGCCCTGCGCCGAGGCACGCTCCGAAGAGGGTCAAGTCGACTCTGAGGCTGGACAAGCTGGATAACATTAGTCGGAAATGGGTGAATTCCGATGTGCTAATTTTCAACACCGGGCATTGGTGGACTCCCACCAAATTGTTTGATATGTAAGGTTTCTTGCTTGTAGCTCTAAACATCATATATATGCGTATCGCCAATGCTATAAGTATCTTCTTTTGCTTTCTCATATTTACTTGGAAATTAGAATTGCATTTTATGTCTGTATTCGTATTTGGTTAAATGAGTAGGATTGGGTCTTTTGTTTTGACAAAAAGACAGTAGGGGAATAGGTAACACCGTGTTTCGATGATATCACTGATGTTGATTATTTCTAAGCTTCTAAGCCAGCCTCACAATTGGTGAACGGGAAACCAGATAGGTTCGTTTCTAATCATATCCTTTACGAATAAAATGTGTATGCTCATGTCTGAATATTTAACAATAGCAGAAATCACCAGGGACCATAAATTAAGGGGGGAAAAGTGAGTGCCTTGCAGCTATTGTGATATGCTAGGGTCCGACAAACTCCTCTGTGTTCTAGGTTTGCCATGTTGTCTCATACTTGCATCCTGATGTTGATTTATAGGCCACTTCATCCAAATAGTGGTTAAGCACGAACTTAGATGATGGGATTGTTGAATTGACAATGTAAAAACCCAAAAATTCAGCAGGTTCTATTTGGTGGATGTTATGTTATGTGCCTTCCATTCAACCTGTTTTCCTTTTCTTTTTAAAGTACTGATGTGTTAGCTGGTATCCGAGAACAGTGGGTACATATCGTTTTTTGCCATGTTTAAGATCATGACAAAATTTACCCAAGTTAGTATTTCCTTGTTCGAGCATCAACTGAGTGACAATTGACGTAGCCGTTTTTCCCTTTTAAATGTTACATATTAATAATTATTTTACCGATGTGAGTTAAAGCCAACTGGAAAAAAATATCATAGTTTTTTTCTGACTTTTTTCCCCAATAGGGGTTGTTATTTTCAGGCTGGACATGCTCTTAAACTAGGTACATCCATCGATGCTGCTTTCAGGATGGCATTGGAGACACTGGCGGAGCTACAGGGTGGTCCCTGTGGGCCGCGGACCACCCTGCGCTCGGATAATGAGGCCTTCATGTATTTGATCATAATGCAAAAACTTGTTGAATCACAGCTACATTTTACCTCCCGCTAAATCATTTAATTTGCTCTATATGTGTCAATCTAATGACACGCAACTTGGGAATCTAGATGTACAGTAAAATCGTTGGCTAGCTTGGCATCTAGATGTACAATAATATCGATGACTAGCTTGGCATGTTCATATTGAACGACAGTTGATGGTTTTTAGCTAAAATAAATAGTAATGACTAAAAAAAAGCTTTTGGTGGGAGGATACGAGTGGTGGGGAAAATAAAAAAGAGATGCGTGTGCGAGACAGGAGCGAGAAGAGTGAGGTAGTGATATGTCTGTGTCCCATAACTTATTTTCAGGATGAGAGAAATTATTTTAGAAAGTTAAATATTTATATTACCTTCTTTCTTCTGTGAACAGAAGTTGGTGTAAACGGTCTCGTAAATTTGCCGAGGTAGGTATTTGTTGTCTTAGCTTGCGTTTGCTCCAAATGCGGCTTTCAGGAAGTTACCCATGCAAGCAAACTCTTCTGATCTACTCCTTTATAAAATGTATTTTTAAAATAGCTTTGTCCATAAATATAGAATGTATTTAATGTTCTAATATAAAATTAATGTGATGTTCTCTTTATATCCTGACAAGAAGAAGAAGTAGTGACGTACTGTTCTTCAACTACTATAGGTATGTAATATTTCAATTCTATGTTAAGAAAGTTATATTCGTCTATTTTATGAAGTTCGTATGTCCTTTTTCCCTTAATTGCATTTCGTAATTCATATACTTGTGTACCGACATGTTAAATTTATAGTGGTTAAGTAAATTTTAGACAATGGACCACCATAGCTACAAATCCTGGCTACGCCACTGATTGGAGACTTGGGCTTCGTGGGTGGAAAAAAGAGTTAATTTAAATAGAACACATGTCTTCTTTCGCACATATGAGCCATCCCATTGGAGGTGCGTTGTATAGCATATGCAGAGAACTCTTCTGTTGTGTACATCCTACTATTGTTTATTGCTTTATAAGTATAATTGGAAGTGAACATATAGATGCTATGTATGCATGCATTTTAACTGTAAGCAAGTGTGTGAAAATAGTTCTGTGAAAAAGTTTGTAATTATTGGAAAAGAAATACACAGATCATTTATGTTTGATCAACATATGAATTCGAACAAAAACTTCTTTATCTCACATGTCAAATGTGGATTTTAAAAATCTTTATCTTGATCCAAACACCTCAATATCTAAAAAAGACATCGATGTAAATTCAAATCCTATAGGTCTAATGCCTTTACTGTAATTATGGGTAAATAGATAATTGCACCAATTTAATTATTATGATATGGAGATCCCTGTCCATTCAAATGCATACTCTGCTATACAATGTGGATGCAGACATGATTCTTCTAGCTCCACCAAGGCATTTATAATTGATGTATAAACTTGATTTGACCTACATTCTGATTCAAATTTTCTTCTTGCATTTCAATCTATCAAATTGACAAATTCTTTATATTGATATGTCTTATTTTGAAGTAAGGGGGAGACATGCCTGCACAGTTCACTGAGAATCCCGAGTTTCAAAGATGTTTACTTTAGGAAACTGCTAAACCTTCTTACTATTTCCAGGATCAAATAGTGACTACTATACTGGTTCCATCTAACAGCCTTGTTTACACCTCTTAATTTGATGTAGTTGAATGTTTTGCTCTGCCGTAACTTTTCTGTAAGAACTAACAAAAACTTGCTCACATTACAGTGACTTAAACCAAAAGATATGTGAAGTAACAGACAAGCCTTCGTCTGAGGCCAAAGGAAATGACAAGAGTGAATTTGGGGCTATACTTGCTGATGTTCTGGCGAACATGAGCGTTCCTGTTACTGTATTAAATGTAACTTTGATGGGGGCCTTCAGAACTGATGCTCATGTTGGTCCTTGGAGTTATCCTCCCACTGTACTTGATTGCAGCCACTGGTGTCTCCCTGGAGTCCCCGATGCTTGGAATGAGCTAGTATTTTCGTACCTTTTGACCAATGGTGAGTTCTTATTTATGCTAATGTATATCTTCATTTCTCTGAATACTAAGAGCAAACTGAATATATCAATCAGTCATTTTTTTCCATTTCACAAATTGCTCTCGCCTGCAATATATAGTGTTCATTTTATTCTCTTATTCCATCCACTGCATCTATAGTGATGTAAAATTTCTGAGACTTCGTATACAACGTTAACTCTACGCAACCATGATGCCTGTCAAATGTTATACATGACATAAATAGTGAGATGCACAGATTCAGAACATGCACCGACAGAGATGGTTTGGAATGTGATGGTTGACCCTTTACAACCTATGTCAAGGAACTCAACCGGAAAGTAGTGATGCTATCCTTCAATATCTTCAAGTTATAATCCTTCAGAAAATGCCACTGCGGGCGTTTATAACATGATCATTAAATTGTTCTGGTGCGACCATTAAATTGTTCTGGTGCAACTGAGTTAGGCTACTTCCATGCCCTGTTAATAATATATGATGTGCTTTGAACTTTGAAATGCTCGAAATTGTTAAAAAAAATAATTTTGTCCAATATTTTACTTGACCTGGAGTTCATTGTTGTTGGATGACGACGACCTTTTTTCATGTCCGAATTTTACAGGTTGGCGAAAGATGGCAGGGTGACTGTTGACAGTATACTCTTTTTTTTTCACCTTGAGTATTTCGATCTTCGGTTTTGTCAGCTATGGAGAGGAGCGACAGACGCCCTGGAAACAGCTGAATATGCTAGGTGGTTCATTGGACTTCTGGATTCTTTTTTCTCTTGTACATCGTGGTTCACTGGACTTCTGCATTCTCTTCTCTTGTAGTGTTGTACAAGGTGATCATACATTTGAGCTGTAGATTTGTATCATTTTTTTGTTAGTTGTTTGTTAAGGAGATAGAGTTGTATTAGGATACAGAGTTTGTGTTCTATTCCATATATACCTTATCTCTATGTGGCATATCCTCTTGTACTCTCCTATATATATGGCCCTTTAGGCCTCATATCAATACACACAATATTCATAACATGGTATTAGAGCCTAGGTTCCATACCTAGCCTCCGTTCGGTTTCCGCTGCCGCCGCCCCCGGGAGAATCGATCTCTGCTCCTGGGGGCGGCCATCTCCAAGTCGTCGACCGTCTCGTGTGCGGACGTCACCCTTGTCGTCGTCCTCGAATCTGGGTGGCCACCTCGTTGGGTTACTGCCGCCGCGCCATCGCTCGAGGCCGCCGAGCCATCACCGGATCTCGGCGGGCTGTCGCTGGGCCGCTCGTCTCTTCTTGGTCGCCGTCGCGCGGATCCTCGTCCTCCGGCCTCTCCGCCGCCGGATCCGGAAACCTCACGCCAGATCCGGTCTCCTCTGCTCCAGATCCGATCGCTGCGCCCCACTCGGATTCACCGCCGCCTCCGCGCCCTGGCGCCTCAGCGCCCGCGCCGCCGCCTTCGGATGTCGCCTCCCGGCCTTCCGCGACGTCGGGCCGGACGCCACCGCTCTGCTTGGCGCCGCCGCCGCCCCCCAGCGGATCCCGCCAACCCGCGCCAGATCCGGACGCATCCGGCCTCCTTGCGCCAGATCCAAGCCACCGGCGCCATCGTCGACTTCATCGCCGTCTCCCACTGCGGCTCGAGCGCGGGATCTCACGGTGGCTCTGGCTCCTCGCTTCCCATGCGGCGCCGTCGGATCCGGGCTTCCCGTGCCGGATCCCGCCGCCGGGCTCTTCGTCGCCGCCGGATTCGGCGCTTTCCGCCGACTTCCGACCGCCTCCCGTGGCCGTCGCCGCCGAATCCCGCCACCGCGGCCGCTCCCGTGGCCGCCACCCGACCCCGGGGAGTCGCCTTCTCCCGGCAGCCGCCTCCTGTTGGAGTCAGCCGCCGCCTGTGAGAGAGAGATGGGAGGGAGGGAGTGACTGGCGCGGGAGTACGAGAGAGGGGGTGTGAAGAGTGGAGGCGAGCAGAGTTTTTTTGTGCAAAGGTGTTCGTTCAGCTCTTTAGTCTTCGCTTAAACAATTAGAAGTCATGGTCGAGTCAGTTTTTTAGATCATTTTACTTCTTTTGAGTTTTTCGTTGCGTCCATTCAAATCCGTAGTCTCTAATTTTTAGTTCGTCCAAGTCGTACGAGTCAACAAATTTATTGTCAATCATAGAAGTGTAGGAATTTGTTTTTGCATGACAGCAGCCGCCGCTCTACTCTCTGAGCCGCGTGCAGATCGTAGAAGTCGTTATGATGCCGCCGCTTCTCTAGCCGCCGCCCCGATCTTCTAAGGCCGCCGCGCGTCTTCTGCACCTTGTGTACTGCGCCGCCGCCTCTTGGGCTTCGATCTGCGCTGTCATGCTTCTATCTATTCCTCTTCAGCTTGATTTGACAGTTTATTAAAAAAACTGCACGCAACGACGATATTATCAAGACTCGGACTTCGAATTTTTCTTGTTTTAGTGTTAGCCCTTTTTTCAAATACAATGCTATTGCATATGCCTTGCATTTGAAGGGGAGTGTTAAGGAGATAGAGTTATATTAGGATATAGAGTTTGTATTCTATTCCATATATGCCTTATCTATATGTGGCATATCCTCTTGTACTCTCCTATATATATGGCCCTTTGGGTCTCATATCAATACACACAATATTCATAACATTGTTGATGAAAAGAAAGCATGGCCATTTTATAAACCTTTGTGTGCTAACAATTCACTTTATACGTTGTCAATGTCCAACCTGTATGTACTAACAACAATTCATTTCATATATTATAAAAAGAGTAAATTGTATTTTGCACCGGGTAACTTCTCACATGTTTCATTTTGCACCAGGATTAACCCATATTTTTACTTTGTACTAGGGTAAATCAAATAAAATTTTACTTTACAGTAGCCAACCTTATTTGGCTCACACCAGCTCTACATAATGACAAGTCAGTATGCATAATTTTGATTACTTTGTTCCTTTAATTTGATTAGCTTGTTTAGAATTGGAATTGGTTAGTTGGAATAGTCCCACATTGGTCGTGGAATGGCAAGGGACCTAATTTAAATGTGGAGGAGTCCCTCACCTTATTGACTAACTTTTGAGATGAGAAGGCACTTACGATCTAACAAGTGGTATCAGAGCCCGACTCTAACATCTCTGCCCCAATGGACACTAGTGTGTGAACGTCTGATATACTATGACTCTGAGGGACCGTCGGTGTACGATGAAGGGGCGGTGAAAGGCTAAGGGACACCAATGTGTGAATAAGGAGATTATTAGAATAGTCACATATTAATTGTGGAAGGACAAAGAATCTAACTTAAAAGCGGAGAAGTCCCTCACCTCATTGGCTCGCTTTTGGGGGTGAAAAGGCCCTTATGATCCAACAGGTTGACTAGTGTAAAATAAAATTTTATTTGGTTCATTCTGGTACAAAGTAAAAGTATGAATTAACTCTATGTAAAATAAAATAAATGATAAGTTATCCGATGTAAAATGTAATTTACTCTTGTAGAAATGTACGTTCCTTTTCATGGTAAGCGGCTCTATTGATATAGTACGTTGTATTGTTATTCACTATTTGAGAAGTAGTACATAATTAAATTCGGGATATGGATGGTGTGCTTTTTAGCGCTATACTACTAGCAATCAGTTGGTGGCCAGAGTCCAGACACACGTTTCATGTACCAACATAGGAGTAATTAATTAACGGCGCCATGTATATTGTACACTTGTTTTGGCCTAAGCTTCGATCTTTACTGACAAGTATAGTCTCCTGTACACTTGACGTGCCTCTCTCTCTCTTCTCTCGCAAAAGTATTCCAAGTTTCCAACAGGAGAATTTACATGTAGAGGTGCTTCTATGTTTTATTCAATAGTAATTTATATAATTTTTAAAATATAATAAACAGTAAATAGATGTTATTAATACTATTTTTATTAGAGAAGAAAACATAGAATCACTTCTCGCAATTTATTAGCTAAACCAACCCAAAGAATTGTTAGCCACCAACGCAGCGAGACAGAGCTGCAGCCATGACAGCAACAGAGGGTGTATTTGTATTGGAAAGGCCTAAGCATAGCTACATATACAAGCTGTTGCTATGCATGTATGGTGCTATAATCTTGAGTTATCTACAGACCATCATGAGCTTGACAAGCTCGCAGCTGGCATCGCCGGCACAGGGCTGCTGTTCGTCCGGTTCGTCTCGCCCCAGTGCCACAGCATGCTCTCCCAGAAGCAGAACTTCTCGAAGCAGGTCTTGAGCCTCGGATCAGTGATGTTCCGCCGCCAATGTCCGTCGTCGAAGTTTGCCTTCTCGGCCTGCCTCCGGTCCCATTCCAGCCCCGCCTTCTGACTTGATCTCAGAAGGCAGTAGGACTGAAGGTTCCGAGGCATATTGTCGTGCACCTTCCACCAGCGTGCGTGCGCAACATCGCTTGCGAATTCACGCATCACGGGGTTGTTCCAGTTGCAGTCATAGTCCCTGAAGCACAGCCATGGCTTCAGGCCTAAGTAGTGAAGGACATAGAGAATCGGAGGATCTGCGCGGAACAACAGCGTCTTCTTCGCCTTCACCACCTCGCTGTCGCCCTCCCAGAAGTGCTTCAGGAAGTTCATGTGCTTTGGAATGCGGTGCCACCATGTGAATATCTCATTCAGGTACCCTTGGTCACCACCGTTGTATGATGTTATCTCGTTGATGTGATCCATCAGTAGCTGGAATGTGCAGTTTGAAGGTTCGATGACCATGAAACCAGAGTTGAAGAGTGTTGCGTTGTTGCCAGTCGCGGTGATCGCTGACATTGCAAATAGGAAGTCGACGTTCCTCAGGATGAGGAGGTCAGCATCTATGAATATTATCTTGTCGTAGTCGGTCAGCTGCCATAACCTGAACTTACTGTAGTTCCACTCGTTGTAAGCATCACGCTCAGCTTTTGGATTCCTGATTCTTTGTATTATTCTGACCTTCCAGCCTGCAGCTTCCAAGCCTTTCCGGTGGTGATCACTTATGGTCTCGTCGACAAGGATAACCAGGTCCCTAGTTGATCCTGCTTGCCGAATACTCTGAGCTGCTGCGATAGCACCACAGACGTATTCGCTTGCTGAATGCAGTATCGTAGCATATGCTTCTCGTCTTCGATCTACTGAGTAAAGTCTTGCTGTACCAATAAGAACAGATGTTATCTACTGAAAGTTTCTAACTTTGTTCAGAAAATGGCTAAAAACTGACAAGGCCCACTCCATATGTATTTGTGGAGAGTATACCTTAAACGGTAATATTCGTTCACTTACAATGTAACGAACTTTTCATTTACAATATTAGATGCTAAAATGTGCGGAAAATAGTTGGACCGAGTAGCATTTTTTTAGTGAAGTAAGCCAGCAATGGCAGCATTACTAGGTCTCTTGACATGTCAAATGTCAACTGAAAAGCAACCAACCTTTTGCTTTGAGTGGAATTGCAAGCTCGCATGATCCAACTGGAAGCCTGAGCTTTTCCCTTAATGCCTTCACGTCTGGTCTATACAGCCAAGCATTGCCTTCGTGTTTCACAAGGTTCTTGCAAGGGAAGAGATTAGGGATCGGGAAGCAGTCGGTCACAAAAAGAACATGGACCTTCCGGTTGCCTCTCGAAGAGGTCACAGCCAATTTTGCCGCTGAGAGCTGCAAATGGAGCCGTGCAACATCTCTTGACCAACCCCCCACCCGGGTACAGGGGAGTTTAACAGCAATAACATCAAAGTGTGCACCTCTTCGAACATTAGGCTCTGGGAGTGATGGACAAGATGGTATCTCAGTTTCTTCCTCCTCATCGATCCATTCAGGATACAGTGTCTGCCAAGTAATGCTGTCTTTGGCATGCTCAAGTCTTATAGTGGAAACATGGCTTTCCGGGAGTAACTGTGACCAGGAGCCATACTCAATGCTATTAAAATTCAAGAGTCCAACTTTGAGCTTTCGGTTACCACCATTAAGATTTTCTATTGCTGTATATACATCCTCCCACTGTACATTAACAGATGATGCATATCGCGGATCAGGACTTGTTTTGTCCCATATCCAGCCGACATCCACATACCTGCAAAGCATATAAAGTCGCATGAGATAATCTATGACTACGGAAGATATAGGCATCTGTCATATTTTACCGTATCATAAATATTTCACTGAGACTTCTTCGAATAAGTTATACTCACCGGGAGCTGGACTGTAATTGATGCTCATACAATGTCGGAGTTAGGAGGGTAACAAATGTTGCAGAAACGATAGCTACAAGCAAATACCGTAAAGATGTGAACTTGCAACCACAGTTCTTCTCAACGACGAGAACTTCAAAGTTGTCAACATCTTTGAAACTTTTGCTTTTGGGTGTCCTCCTCTTAATTGTGTCATCACTGCAGAAGGTAGTAATAAACACAGTCATGCAGACAGTAACTCATTCTCAGAAGAATTCAGACATCAAACAAACTAAGCTTGTCTAATAGAATTCAGAAAGGAATTCAAAAAAAACATCTTCCATAGCTTGGAATGCCAATGAAAAGAAATGCTAGTTGCTGAATACATATGAACATGTCCTTTTCTTCCTTTTCACTTTGATTTGCATCACAATCATGGACAGATAACAGCACGATCACTTGAAAGTGAAAACCAGTACGGGCAAGATAAGATGGCCAGAGGCAGAGAGCCCTTTTTGTAGGACACAACTGGAGACCTCTCATAGGGAAGCACATACGCCTTCACTAAAAGGTTGGCAGCACAAATGAAAGTTTCAGTAATCCAAATCTCGCACAAAAAGGTCTCTCTAAAAATAACCGCAAAAATACAATAGCTATACTTGTAAAAAGCAACACTTTCAGGTCCCTACTTTTCCCTAATGATTAGTTCAGCAAGATAGACTACGTAATGTTTTTATATACATGTAGTGCTATTACATCATCCTTTTAGTTTGCCATAAATCTAAATAAGTGGAGTGTTGATAAGCTCGGACACTTTGTGGACAAAATTGTTAAGATATTTGTAGATATCCTGTGTTGATACGATTGTATAGGATATGGTAGGATTGGTTGTATAGATAGAATCAAACCCCAATTAAATATCTTTTGTAATCACATCCTGTATTGCCATACATGGCACTGTTGCCTGTGCGGCAATCATATATACCATGCCAATGCTCCCAATCTCTGTTCTTTCTTCTTATTTTTCACAAAATATACATAGTAATGTCAAATTAAAGCATCTGAAGTGCATCCTTAAAAAAAAATGAGAAAATGCAGTATATCCCATAGTTGGATGTGAAAGTGAGGTCCTGTTCCAAAGTGTTGTGGCTTTTATCTGAAATAACACTGTAGCGATTATTTTTTTGAGATATTCAATTAAAGAAAAATAAAAAACACTGTCATATCTCCACAGATATGCAAAGAAAAAATAAAAAAGAAAAAAAATGTTAAGAAGCTAACAAGTTCCAAACGACTTTTAGCTTTTGAAAACTAGAAGCCATTGCTATTTGGAACAAGACCTGAGTCACACTAAAAGATGTTTGCCAATCCAAAAAGAAAGTCTAAAGAAACTAAAGCCCTCTGCACTGAGAAAAATTCTGAAAAAAATTGTGTGGACATGTATTTCACCACCGTCCTGCTTCATTCATGAGCCACATCTTTCAGGAACAGAAAGCATCATTATATTTTACTAATCACAAAGGTGACTTTGTACCTAACTCACATGCCTTTGTTCGATTCCAATTCAAAGCATGATTAGCTGTTTGATACCGTTACGAGGCGCATAAGCTAGAACTGCATCCCTGAGCCCTCACAAATGCTTTGTTGGGAAAAAAATTCAGACTAGTCCTACTGTCGCCATGCCTATGCAGGAGATGAGATGATCCAATGATGCTGAGATCACCAGTTGGTAGCACACGCCAAATACAACATCATCTCCTACACGTCGTCCGGCGTGCCAATCCAGCACTAGTGGCACAAGTCAGCCTAGCAGCAAAAGGATATCTCATGATAAGATGCATAGGACAACAGTCGCCGACCAGGGTAGGCTATCAGCAAGGAAGAGCTCACAACGAGCAGTCCACGGAGTCAGCACTGCAGGGAGAGGAGGAGAACACCAAGCTTCCAACGTCGACATGCCACACTGAGACGGCAATCCACCTCCTAACAGAATGCCATTTCTCGGTAAGAATCTAGATGGCCATTTCTCGACGGCCTAAGTGCGGTGCCTTGGACCCCATGAGATGGCCGCACTAGCTCTCGGTGCGATAATGGTGGGAGTTGATCATCCAAGCACCAGGAGTCCCACGTAAAGCCCTGGCGACCCTTCTGATGACTGACGCTAGTAACTTGGTAAATTTGGAATGAGCGGAATGTAAGAATCTTCCGATCAACATTTTCTTCCTCCGAGTCTCTTATAGCGCGTGTCAAAGAGGAAGTTTGTGCTTGGGTCGGAGTTGCCTTTCATCTTGTAATCCTGTGGAGACCGCTTGTCGGCATCCAACCTCTTCCTTGAGAAGGGGCTCTCTCTGTAGTAAAACAAAACAAAACTTCTTTCCGCTAAATTAATGGGGCTTTTGTTCATTTGCCCCATTTAAAAAAGTGCACTTTGTAGATTTACCCCAGTTGTCTCAATGACATGTGGGTCCTGGACCCATATGTTATTAAGACATCACTGAGACAAATCTACAAAGTGCACTAGTGCCCGGGTTTCAAAGAATTGCAGCTAAAATTGGCACTAATGTGGCATTGAGTACTTAGCCAAACAAAGATTACTACCGGTGGATTGAAGCTCACGGAGTTTCTCCAATCCCCTAACGTGAGACTGCAAAAGGCATAACCACCAACCGCTACACCACCGGCAGTAAAGGGGAAGGAGAGAAAGAACAACACATTGTCGTCGTAGTCGGCTTCTCCTCCTCCTTCCACGAGGCCACCAAAACAGCTGGTTGGATCGATCTAAATGCCGCATTCAGCATGTTTGCGCGTGGCGTGAATGACTATGCCATCCGCAGTCGAATCGCAAGAACAGCGTTCAAGAAAAAAGGGGGAAAGAACCAATGGAAGAAAAAGGAAACAACTTTGATGAAACGGATTGGAACTGAAGAGGGAGGGAGGGAGAGAGATCGATCTTACGCGGCTCCGGCCGGCCGGTAGCGCGGCTCCAGTGGACCCATCGGTTTCTTGTTGTGCTTCTCTCTCCCTCTCTCTCAGCAATCACGATATCGCCGCCGCCGTTGCGCCGCTTCTCATCTGACTGAAATCACAACAAGCACAGGGCAATGTCATGTAAAACATGCAGGCCACCGGAACAAAGAAATCGTCCTAAAACTAAAATAAGAGAAAAGGAAAAGAGGAAGAATGCGAGGAAGACGTGAGAGCATCAACGCGTACACACCATGAGCAGGGGAGAGAACTGGGATGATGGAGCGGGGCATCTCCAATGGTTATAGCTAGTAACTAACTATAAGATTTCCACATCATTTATGTAGTATACACTAAAGCTAACATTCTAAAGAACTATCTATAAGGATAGCTATTTGATGCTTACATGCACACACATAATTTATAGAGGCTGTCTCGTTTTGCGTTATAGACTATTGCTTAAGGAAGAGGTTCGATTTTTTTTGCATACTCTCTTTTCTCCATATAGAATATATGCTGATGTGTACATATATATAGCTAGCTGACTCAGACATGCACTTTAACGAGAGGAAGAGAATAAAAAGAAACAACGAAAAAGCAGAGAGTTGGATACCCGATGCAAACATGACCCTGACACCATCCAGCCTAGAAAACCAATAAACAAACCAATCTACTGTCGATCAGCAAGAAAACGAATATCACACTACTAGCAAAAATAAAGGGCAAAAAAGGAGAGCCAGAACGAATCAAGCAAATGCTGGTGCCGTCAATGGAGCAATGAACTCTCAAGAACCAAGAACACATCATCCATCCCCTGCAACTGCAAGAACACCTCGGAACCAAACCAGAAGGGCAAGAACAACACAGAAAAGGAGACGCCATGGATGGCACAAGGCAACAAACGGACGCCAAGTAGTACTGTACCTGCAACGCTGAGCCTGAATCGGCGAAGGGAAGGAGGAAGGCAAGAAGCGGGTGTGATGTGCCTCCCCGGCTCTCTCTAAAAAACTCCACGAGAGCTCAGCAGCAGGAGGAGAAGCTTTATATATATATGTGCGCGCGCGCTCGCGCGCGTCCCTGTATCCAAACAGACAGAGACGGCGACGCAAGGAGCAGAGACGCGACTGCGCAGTGGCGAACGCGAGGCGCAGCAATGGCGATGAATTCCTCCTCTCACAGCTATTAGGTCCACGTACTAGGCCAAATCGGGGGCGTGTGCTGTGAGAGAATCAATGCATTAGTAGGTGAGAGTTTTAACTTGAAAGCACAAAGTTTTTTACCACGGGGGAAAAAACGGAGGTTCCTTGAAAAGTGGAAATAAAACATTGCCTATCTTGTTTTTTTCCTAGCTGTCTCGTAAGACGTTAATCTTTAACACAGAGACTTCTTTCCTCTTCTTCTTCTTCTTCTTCTTCTTCTTCTTCTTCTTCTTCTTCTTCTTCTTCTTCTTCTTCTATCTTTAACGCAGAGACACATAACTATTTTACGCGTTCTCGAAAAAAAAAACACGTTGCCCGTTCAATTTTTCGTGGGAAACAAGTACGTGGCAGGCAACGTTTACTCGCTCAAGAGATAAGAAGAAATAGTGGGTATAAATTAACTACAATCAATCCAATTTGGTATGAATTTCTTTCCCGTGCAAGTTAGGGTTTGATTTATATAACAGTAAGAGGCCGGTAAACTCTAACAAATTCAATGTAGATCAGGAACACGGGAATTTTTCTCAATCTTGTTATACGATGAGTTGTTGTGAACAGGTCAACCTTTTGAACTACCTACTGAATCCATGAGAAAGCAAGATACAACCTAGTGAACTGAAACATCTTAGTAGCCAGAGGAAAAGAAAGCAAAAGCGATACCCGTAATAGCGGCCGGTGAAATGGGAGTTCAAAGCAGACCCTTAATATCGGCAAAGATCCTTGTGGTAATTCCTTCCTTTACTTTCAAGATTGCTGTGGAATCACGCGTCCCAAATTGACAAACAATTTCCTATAATTGCGAAATCACTGCATCTATAGGTATGGGATCATGCATGCCTTCCGGAAATGTGGAATCAGAGAGCATCAGGCGAGGAGTAAATAGGAGTGGGGCTCCTTTCCCTTTTCTCGCCCTTGTTGCCATACAGCACTGTGGGCCTTTCGGCAAAGTGGCATTCAATGGTGAGATCTCTAATTCTCTTCCTCTTCTTCTCTCCTGTTCGTGTTTGGTGTCAGAGGAAGCTCTCGCCAGAGGACGCAGTATTGATTTTTACCTGATGACCAGGACAGTGTTTGGTTGGATTTTGGCTTTACTTTGGGGAACACGCTCCATGCAGGTGGTTTTTTTTAGCCTGAAGTTTACCTTTTTATTTAGTTTGTTCTACCGGATTATCTAAGGTGCAATTATAGCCTGCACCAAGGTTCCAAAAACCGGAACGGGGAGAAATCCTCGTCGGCGGCCGGTAACGGTAACCGAGCGGTTACGGAAAAACTGGTCACAATTTGAAAATCAAAATTTGAATTTTGAGATGTTTGAAACCGGTAACCAGAAAAACCGAAAAAAACCGGCCAAATTCGAAAAATCAAAAATTGATACCGGCCGGTTTTTTCGGTTACCGGTCCCCACCGGTAAAAACGGTAACCGACAGTTATCGACCGGTAACCACCAAGATTTTGAACCTTGGCCTGCACTCTTACATACCCATGTAGATATTTCACTGTTGGTTTCTGAGCATGGGTAGCCACTCAACTTTTGGCAATTGCTTGTGTGATGCGTCAGCACAATTAGCTTAACTTAATTCTACAATAGTTCATCAAATGAAATTGTAGGAAATTCCATAAATAATACCCATGAAACAAACTAGTATCTGGTTGTTAGCCAAACGGCCATGGTGTTACATCCAACAGTTGGAAAGCTACTCAGCAGTTCATATTCCTCCACTGAAAATTTTGCTTGGTTTTTTTGGACTAGATAATATTAAGAGAAAATTAGCACCAACACTATAGTTTTACCATAATTTCAGCATACATGAACCTTGAAAAAAACATGTAAGAACCGAAAACCCCAATAAACACATATGAGAGCGATAATGTTGCCACATCAGTCTTAATGAAACTGCCATTACGCATGACAATGTTGCTTTTAGCAAGGTAAGCAAGATAACTAGAATGGAATCTCTAGGGCAACCGCTTGCCGCTCATGGTGAAGAGTACTTGCGATGCGACTAGTGACACGCGCACACGAGCTCATGCTACGAAGGGGACACACCACTAGTCTACTTTTCTAGTTTTGATTAAAATATTTTCTGATGCAGGTCAGGAAACCTTGACAAACAAAAATTGAGGTGGTGTTTAGTTGGGTTGAATTTTGGTGACTTATAGCTGAATTTTTACTGTAACGGGCTGAAATCATACTGTAACTGATGATGTCTTATTTGGCATAATTAAATTTAAAAAAATTAAAAATAAAAAAAGTTAGCCCATCATGTATAATGTAAACAAATTCAGAAAAAAGAACCGGCAAAAAGCTCAAAACAAACCGAAAAATTAGAAAAAGATAAAATTTAGAAATAGTGAAAAATAAATTAGAAACCAGAAGCTCAAACCTAAATAAATAGGGCCTCAATCATGTTTGTGAGCCTATGGCAAGTACTTGAAAATTCAAGCAAAGTTAATAGATGAGCAGTGGAGTATGTTTGCTGGAGCTAGTGCTTAGCTTACTAATACCTTAGCTATATGCCTATATTTAGAATGTACTTCGTTTTAAACTGTACATTTAGTAACACAGTTCTATGAGATCAAACGTTGTTAGAGAAGACACATAATGCAAATAAGTGAAGCGATTGTATAAAAATCAAATCCAAAACATAAATACCAATGTTCGACTAGTTTCGTGTTTGTGCTTTTTTTCTTCGTTTTTCTTTTGCAAATGCACGTGTTCTATGTCTATGGTTTTTTGCATTGTGCAAACGCGGTTTTAACTTTTTTTTAGAGAGAGAACGTGCTTTTAACTTAGGTTATGCACTGAAGTTCAGATTTGTATTTCCCATTGTGCTTACCACAGGTTTGCTCGCCTGCCAAAATAGTCATCGAGGACGAATGCAAACTAGAAATTCAATCTTTTTCCTCCTCAAATTTGGTGTACGTGTATTTTAACTTGCAATGAACTTGAAGGTGGCCACCCGATTTAGCTAGCCGAGGATCAAACGGCCGAGATGCTTTGGATGGCAACACCATGCTATCCGACTGACAAGCAGAGATATGAATCCATTGATTTGATGTTGTAAAAGGCGTTGTTTTTTTTGTTCGAAGAGAAGCAGGCAGCCCAATGTACTAGCCTATCGCCATGGGTAAGAAACCTACCAGATGTACATGTACGCACACTAGGGAGTGCAACTCTCAAGTCTGAAAGTCTGAACACTGGAGATGGCTGGCATGGCATGGCCGCATGGGCACTTCTACCGTCTTGCACCGACGGTTGGTAAATGGTAATTGTTCAATCCTGTCAGGTTCAGGCATGATGCATCATGCATCCAGCTCGAACAAGTCAGACATTCGCATGTAATTTCTGATTGTAACTGTCATCCGTGAGACCGTGATGGAATATACCATGGAACTGTATTTTGTATGTAATCTTTGACTGGTCTGTAAGTGCATAAGAGGCCATGTATATGAGTATATCATGTAATAAGATGGCAAGTGACGGCACTTCTAAATTTCTAGTATCCTTTTGAGCTTTTCTTGCCCTTGAGACGAAATGACGAATGTTAGTGACACTAGCTTTTCAGATGAATGCTTGTGGCATCTATGGATAGGTGTCAAGTCTGAATTAAACCGAGTCTGTATTGGGCTACTGGCTAAAGGAGAAGCACATGCTTGATAGAAACACAAAGGCAAACTAAAGCTTTAATAGTAGGCTGTGCATCAGCCATGTTTCATAAAAGACAGTGTAACTCCCCACATACATTTCTTGCAAGATTATGCATGTCACCGTGGGAGGTGGATTGTTCTATTCATGCCATGAATGCATGCTGACAACTCGAGCCTGTATACTGTTCAAAAATGTTAATCTGATAGGGATTTGGGGTGTTCAATCTATTTCCTCTCATAAAATCTGGTGGTGCCTTTCTTCTCTTGCACAGTGCTTGCGATTTCTCCATAGAAGTAATTCGAAATTATCTCAGGCCCTGTTTAGAAGGTAGCAATTTCATACCAAAAAAAGTTAAATTCCCTGAAGAACCTGGAAAAACTACCGTGTTTTAAAGGGAACATTATTTTTGTGAAATAAAGTGATATGCCACGAAGTTCTTATGAAATTTTTACGAACTGTTGCTAACACAAAAGATCCACCAATGGGCTGATTCGCCAACCGGAGACGGTTGATAAGATTTTCTTAAAGAAAAACCACGCATCTTGAGATTTGTGCCATAAAAGGGAAATGGTGGCAAATAAGAAATGATAATACCCGCCTTTCATCGTCACACCGACTGCAGATAAGACCACTCACGGACTATTTTAGAGAAGCTAAAATCAATACAAACACCTTAATTTCTATAAACTATTTCTATCAGTCATTACTATTAGTCATTTTACATTTTCGTATAGTATAACAAACTTTGTATTTTATTATGTCACAATTCCGTAGGTCGTAAGGTGGCCTGAATGTTATAGTGCCTTACGTTGCACCGTCGTTTATTTTCTTTCTTACATAATACACTCAGTAAAAAGTCATAAGCCAATACGAATATCCGAGTTTCTATAAGCCGTTTCTATCGGTCACTACTATTATTAGCCAGTCAAAGTCAAAAGATATCAAGAATAGCCGACACAGTGGCTAATGCTGGACTACAAGTAGGATACTACATCATATACAAGAATTTGGTGCTTTTCTGAATGGTCAATACTTGCATAGCTAAACCAAAAGATCAACATCCTAATTATTATGCACTGCTGCATATTGGTAGTGGTTGGAGGACGAGGAAAAGAGACTTGTTTGGAGCCATGGAAGCATGATGGGATGCAGTGCTTGCCATTTAAAAAAGGCAGAGCCACAACCCCAATATGCTAGAAAGGTTACATGTCAAGCTACTAACTCCAAAGTCAAGCTCAAACTCTCAGTTGTATAAAACAACATAAAACCTTCAGTTAAAAAAAATGCTCACAAGTCCGGTTCCCGTTTGGTGAGGGCATATTATGGGTTTTTTAAATTAGCTTTTGCTTCTGACTTTGATTTTTTATATTAGCTTTTGCTTGACTTTGATTTTTTATATTAGCTTTTGCTTCTGACTTTTATTTGGAGAAATGAATATAAACACTCGGTTTCTCAAAGCAACTTCCCTACTTCTCTCGCTCCTGCTCCTGACTCACTATAGGGATAAGATAGGGGTCACGTGCGCATCACGCACCCCACTCCTCTTGCTCCCATCTCTTTCACACTTTTCTCACTGCTCACCCATTCTTTCTAAAAATTATTTCTTTCAGTCATTACCATTTATTTATAGCCAAAAGCTATTAGCCACAACCAATATAAATAGACTCTATATTGTATGCATATCATACTCAAATCTTATCTTAGGAGTGTTCGTATTGACTGTAACTAATGGCTTTTAGTTGAAAATGAATAGTAGTACTTAAAAGAAGTGGCTTTTAGAAGGAGGGGGCAAGCAGTGTAAAAAGTGTGAGAGAGAGATGTCGGAGCGAGAGAAGTGGGTACGTAATGCTCCCATGACCCCCTACCTTATTATCAGAGTGAGAAGAGTGAAGAAACCGCTTTGAAAAGCCAGGTGTTTATATTGACTTCCGACTTCTCCAAACAAAAACCAGAAGTAGAAACCAATATGACCACCCCTTAATATAGCAGCCCAGACATCTTTAGTGACCACAACCTGTTGTTTGGCTATTAATTTCTTCTAGATATATATATGCCCGTGCCCCACAACTATGCCCCTACTGTGTGTTTCGTACTTTTTTCCTTCGCTACTTCCACACTAGCCTGTTGTTCTTTTGTTTTTTTTGCCTACGGGGTTTTGCCTTCTCCAAAAGTCAACATAAATAGGATGTTTTCTTGCTGCGGCTTTCCAAACAACTTCCTGAGTTTAAAACTGTGTACGCTGTCTGTATCGGTGTCTTCATCGTCTGTTGTTGTCTTGAAAATCGCAGATAAAACCATTAATCATAGCCAAAATCCATCAGCTGCAGTCTAAAAGAGCAAGGCTGTGAATCTTCATTCTCGGCATTTTTCTTATAATGCAGTCAACGAAATTGTTCTTGCAGGAGTTAGCGAGCACATTGACCTTGGCATACTCTCATTTATGCTGATGTTGGTATAAGTTGATGCTGCGGTGTGTAGATCAGCACTGAGTTTGCCGTGTCAAGCTTAATTGTGCTGTGTTTTTGCTATAATTCCACACAATATGTGAGGGCAAGAGCGTTGCTACGCGTACAAATGGAACTATTTGTTGGAAATTAAGCTGATTTAGCAATATTTCTATTTTAATTCCAATTATGATTAAGCATATTAAAGCATATATACAACAGTATGATAAAGAAATGAAAGAATTTAGATTATCTCTCAAAATAGATAATCTATTCATATCATTGACATACGGCAATATGCTTGACAAAACACACATGTAAGTATATAAAATCTGCATAATGCACAAATGTAACAGTTAATGTATTGCCCTCAGGGAGGAGCAGTGGCGGACCCAGAGAATTTGACGAGCCTGGGCGAAGAATGCCTCGCTTCCGTCGTCCATAGATAGCTATGTTGTATTTTTTTTGTCTTATTTGCATTATTCTAACCTCTTTCTAGATTGTCTGATTTATAGGTGTGGCAATGTCGCTGCAATCCTAGTGCTTGATGAGAACCTGAATAAGCAGTTCCGCGTATTTGAAGCTGCTCCACATGTTTGTGCTCACAACCTTTGCATAATATGTTGTACCTGTTTTGAACATCAGATCCATTAGCATCTAATTTGTCCATCTGTGCCTTTAGGAATCAAGAGGTGTTCCTGCGAAGAGGCCTGCGCCAGATTACTTTCTGTGAGGCTGCACGTTCGACATGTAAATTACTGCCTGTCCCTACTTTCAAGCACTGGCAGATAGATCTTGCAGGCTTCCCATGTTCTCATATGAGCTCATGCTTTACAAGTCTAGCCAGGAGGTGCTTTCGGGATGTATAAATTGATTGTTCTGTACCCATTCAGGTCTATTATTTGTAACAAAGTTGATGTTGGTATCCAGTTTTTCCCAGAATAGCTCCCATTTGAGCATGAGAGAATGCCTCTGTAAAGGGAGTGGTGTAGATGAAGCCACACTGGGATTTCGGTGGGTGCGCGTTAGTACATGATGTAAAATTTTGATGCCAGTCCCTTCATCCCCAGGGAATCCATTGCTAGAATCTAGGATGATACGCAAATGGTGTCTGATTATCTATTGTTGTTGCACTGCAAATGTAGGAAATTTTGCAGTTGGCATTTGCGTGAGATTGTTCTTACACAGCATATCTTCCGTCGTCTGATTATCACGCTTGTAGTGGGCCTTAAGGGTCCATAGGAGATGAGCCCGGGCAGGGGCCCAGGGTCGCCGGGCCCTGGGTCCGCCAGTGGGGAGGAGTTGCACAAGTTAGAAAAAACTTGGCCTTTTTTCACTCTTGTCAAATTTTCAATTATCATAGTGATACAACGTTCAAAGATTCTGCTAGTTTAACTAATTGAATATTACCTCAGTGTAGTATCAATGTCAAGAGCATGCATAAATAACAGATTTTAGAAGAAATCAAGGACTGGTAATAGATATAAGCTATTGTAGATTCAACATATGATTTAATTACAGAACAATGGCAGTATATGTTTGGCAAAGCCTAATCACAACAGTAAGCAAGACTAAGCAAAAACCGAGTAAAGCAATTGACAGAGCTATCAACTACACACCACAGAAGTAGACAACTAGCATGTGGTAAATCAAACTGGCATAATCAATCTAGAATATCACTGTGACTTCAATTTTGACAGATATCATCATCGAGCAATTCACAAACCCACAATCTATCATGCAATAGCTCTCCCAGTGTCAGCCGAACAAATATTAGAGATACTAAACAAATGAACAGGCACAACACACTAATGCACAATAGAGGTAAAAGAGTATAGATCAGCTCATAGTGTGGTGGCAATCCAAGCCACCGAGATGCAAAAGGGGCTAGGCTCGTCAGAGAGACGATGTCCTAGAAAAGCAACACCAACGAATACCAGGATGTCACTGGAGAGGCAATCGGAGATACAAAGACCTACTCCACAAATCAACACTCACCGATTCGTGAAGCCGAGATACAAGATGATGCCGCACAAAGCCAACAAGAAGGTGAAATTGTGTCGCATGCCACATAGCCACAGCCGAGCCGAGAAACCAGAGAACCACCATGTGTGAGCACATGGTTTAGAGAGTGGATTTGCTAGTAGAGAGCACCCGAGCCATAGCCCGGCGACCACTAGCATAGCCACCATTGAGCTTTCCCAACAAATCCCCAAAGACCAAATAGCCAGCGGAAGATTTGATTCAGTGGTGAGCTCTTCTCCTTTGCCGAAACCCCCAACTCCCCCATCTAGTTATAGGATCAAAGAGGCGAACTCACGAGTGAGAAATCGGCGACACCCATAAACAGAGAGGCAGAAGCTTCCGCCGAAGAAGAGATGGGATGAGAGTGTGTCGGCCAAATCCAAAAATTAGGAGCCAAACCAATCACCGCCTCCTCTAATCCCTTCTCTCCCCCTCTCTTACATGTGGGCCCTAGTCCAATTTCCTTTTCCTTTATTTTCTTTACCTGAAAATAAGGGAAATAGCCATTTTACCCAACACTATTATACTACCATAACTTGTCAGAGAAGTCTGGCGTGTGTGCAAAAATTCTCAGAAAATAAGCATTGTTACATAAAGTGCACATATATTTGCATGTAGGCTAAACAGTTCATCCCAATATGAGCGGTTTTCCTTGATGAACAATAGCAAAAGCAATGCCTTGTCACTTGCAATGAGATAAGTGTTGGAGCAGGCATATTTTGGGAATTTCCCAACTTGCAAAAGGAAAAAAGGGGAATAAGGAGACAAGATGGAGATCCCTACTCCCATCTCCCCAACAGATTTGGCGACAATTGAGGGCTGCGCCACCTCCTCCTCCTCCCTTCTTAACCTCAGGTTGTGCCTTCTCCTTAGGCATGGTATCCTTTTCAATTTCTCCTATCTTCTTCTTCACCGAGAGCTCCTCTTTACCGATTAGAACTAATCAGCTACGCCTCCCGATCTCTGGTGATGGTAGTAGCAAAGAGGGCATTGGTCTTGTCATCTCCTGCAACTTAGAGTCCTTCAACTCATCGTTTGGTCGGTGGTGTTGATTGACTTCACGGAGGGTGGAGCCGACTGGTGCTGATTCTTAGGCAATATTAGTGTGTGCCGGATATTGAGGCTTCCTTCGTGGGTGAGGGCACCATGGTGGTAGTGTTGGCCAAGGTTTGACTGAGGGCTTGTGGGGGGTTTTGCTCCTCTGAGCACTTGGTTGGTGCTTGGTGTTTGGCTTATGTCTTGTGCGGTACTCTTAAGTACTTCAACTTCTTGTTCTATGACATAAATGCAGGAAGACGGCTTTGTATCTTTGAGAACCACTTTGTGAAACTGCGACCTAGTCGACGGCGATAGGTTTTCTGGGTCAGCGTCAATTTTGACGTGCCTAGCCGATTTGCTTCTCAGTGGCTTTGAGTGCCATCACGGCAGTGAGTATTCTCTGTTGTTGATCGATAATATTGTGCTAAGTGTGCCGAGCTAGTATTTTTATCTTAATGTTTTCATTGCTATTTGATAAACATTAGCTAAGGGTAGGGATGGAAATGGATCGGATAGTCTCAAATACGAATACGGATCCATATGTTAAAAATGAATATGAATTTTCATATTCTCAAATACGAATCGAATGTCATAACGGATACGAATTCGAATCGAATATGTACTTAATTCGGTCGTTACGAATATCCTCCTACAATTTCTGTAACAAATCTTGGTAGAATAAATTCCTAGCGGTTTTGCTGGTTTTTCATAGGTTTTTGACCAGTTACCGGAATGGTTACTGGTTTCAAACTGCCCATATTCAAATTTTGAATCACAAAATTCATTTGGGTTTTTCCTAGGTTCTGAAAATGGATCGAATATGAATTAAATAGTCCCAAATACGAATATGAATATTCTCGAATATGAATGTGAATATGAATATTCTCAAATATAGATACGAATATTCTCGAACGCGAACATTTTCAAATACGGATTTTGCTTACTACATTTGCGTTTTCTCAGATATAAATATCGGATAAAACAGATTATATATTACCATTTCCCACCCCTAGTTAAGGGTGAGTTAGCATGATAAACTGTGGGAGAACAATTGCTCAATGAGGAATATTGGTTTAGATGAGATTAGTTGTGATAATTTGAAGCATTTCTGCTAGAATTGTGAGTTATCAAGACTTTAAGTACTTGCTGTCCCGTTACGTATCATTGCTTACCTACTGTCCTGTTCTTAGCCGAAGCACTGTTTAGTATTTGTATATACTGTCATTGTATTTCAGATAATTTATTATTATTGAACTAGAATTTATTGTTGTGGTAAGCTGAAGAGCTCATAATCTAGCAGAATTGATAAGTAATTGTCACTCCAACTACCGAATCAAATCAGACCACTAGTGGCGAGGAGGCCTTATGTCAAAACAAGAGCAGCCCGACATCCGATAACTTAAATCTTGTTAATACATATTAGTATTATGCAGATTGTTTACTTCCTTCTCACTGCCAAGTATAATATAATGTTCAGATTATAGGACTCGAGGAGAATTCATGTCCTATTAAACATTTCTTTTGTGCTTTTCTCATATATATATATATATATATATATATATATATATATATATATATATATATATATATATATATATATATATATATATATATATATATATATATATATATATATATATGCAGCTGGTATTATATCTTTCTGTTCATAATTATATCTGGAGTTAATTTGGAATATTTCCTGGAACCGCTTTATACTCAACAATAAGTAGCGATGGTGTGTGACCCTGCCCTCACTCGCACTAGCAACGGATTCCACGCGAGTAGCCAAAGATTTGGTGAAGCAGATGGGTGAGGCACCGGGGAGCATTAGTGGGCACAGCACAGGGACCATGGGGGATTGTGGGTGGCCTGACCTAAGAGACAAAACTGAGGGCTGTGCAAATGCAATACAGCAATAGTGTGCAACTTCGTAGTGCTGCCTTTCGGTTGGCGCAGAACAGGCAAGCAGAGCCCAGCTGGTGAGTCCACAATGAAGTGGTCACGATCTTGTTTTTTCTTTTGGACAGAACAAAATGTTGGCGATGATGCTATTCTGTTCAACCTTCTGACTCGCTACTCTGTGCGTTTACATGTTAGCAGCTGTGTATGATGAGGTTGGGGATCTGTACATACATATGGATCGTAGAATGATATGGAGACACGACTGCAATGATGCTGAGAAGAGCCAGAAGATCGGTGTCCCTCACGAAAGAGAGGAACTGAAGCGTAGTGCTGGTGTACTACAATGTTCTGTGCTGCTTTGTTTCTTTGGGTTTTGCAAGAGTTTTGAGGGGCTTGAGATGGAAACAGAAGCTGTATAGCATTATTCGCCACGGCTTTTGGAAGAATGAACACGTGAATTGAACACATCTGATAGCTCACTGACACCGACCCACACATAGTGGGCAGGTCAGATTTACGATTTTTTTTACGAGTAATCTATTTTTTATTCGAAATTACAGAAATATATTCGCAGGAAATTTTTTTACAAAATAGGCTCCAATCACCCAATGGAAGAGCGACTGGAGCTAATCGCCCAACCAGGGGCCGACAGAATCTTTGTCGCCCTACCCTCGGGCGTCTGCAACAAGTCGCCCCCCCCCATTGGGCGATTGCACTCAGTCCCCCGTGAATTTTTTGAATTTTGTCAATTTTGTAGTTTTAAACTGGGAAAAATCTAGTGGAGTTGTAATAAAAGTTTATGTTCATTGTATATTGTAGATGCGTAAAAATTTTTGGGAATTTTTTAGGAACGATTGACCGTAGAACGATCAGTACATACGATGGTAAGTGATATTTTGATGTTACTGAGAGTTCGTGTACGGAGAAAACTGGTATATTAATATTGTTACATGACTTGCTATGTGAATCAGAGAATACGAAAAGACAAGATAATAAGCTTGTTTGAATAGAAATAAACTTCATAATACAGTTGGGAGCAACATGTTGCGTACTTTTTTATTACATGCATAACATATAGCATCAGATGCGACTAACCCACCCAACTGCTCGTATGACCTACTGTGTGGACCGGGGCCACTTTCCCTTTCTTGCCCGTTCGGCGTTGAATTCCTCGGCGGCCTCTTTTGCCTTATCCGCCATTTCCCTCTTTCTCTCGCTGGCACAAACCCGCTGGGTTTTGCTATCCCAAACCCGTGCCCATGAAAATTGGACGTGCCCGCTAAAAAACCCATGCCCGTGACAGGTGTAAATTTTTGCCCAGACCCATGCCCACTGGGTTAACGGGTACCCATGGGTCGCCCGTGGGGTCAGTAATGTGAGCTGCAACAATGGTTAATGGAGAGGAGGAAGAAGTTCACCGGCTATCTTCGTTGGAGCCGGAGGGCAGCGCCATGGCCAAGGGCCTACTGCTGCGATGCGCGTTGGCTGCGGTGTGGGGGCGGCGGGCTGAACTGGATGGCGAGGCGACAGCGAGGGTGTGCGGGAGGACAAGCGTGCGGCGAGAGTGGCAAGAGCAGGAGCGGGAGCTGCGGGACGGGAGGGCGAGCGTGGAGACTGCCGGAGACCGAGCGCGGAGCGCCAGATGCGCCGCCGCTGCGGCGGCTGTTGAATCGGGGTGGGGACTGGGGAGGAGTGAGTAGTGACCGTGACCGAGTGCTAGCTAGGGTTAGCCGTATGGGTAATGGGGCATTGCCGCATTGGATTTGGAGGCTTGGGGCTAAATGGCTAATGGGCTATGGGTTGGGCTGGTTTGCCTGGGAGGCTAGGAGCCTGGGTTTATAACTCCTATGGATCGGGTTTATATTACCCATGGGTTTACGGGTTTGGGTACTATAGGAACGTACCCGAACCCGGCAAACCCGATGGGTTGGGCTTTTTGCCATTAAGAGACCCATGGGTTAGGAAATTGACTCAGACCCATGCCCTAATAGAGTAAAAACCCACCGGGTATCGGGTACCCATTGCCATCTCTATGTGCACGCTTCGAAATGAGCTTTCATCTCGCGTTGTATACGTAGGGTTTGCTCAATCTTGCGGCACTCCTCCCGCAACTCCGATGACCTTGCGACATTCCACTTCTCGAAGTTGATGGCCCATTGGTTGGTTCGGCTGAAATATGATTTCTAGGAAGTTGAGTTATGAGTTGATTTGGTTTGACCTAGATCAGTGTGTATGTGTTGCATGATGTATGATTTAGTTAACGTGGATCAAGTTGTGAAGAACTTATCTGAAAACGACTTCTTTTCCTTTCAATATGCAAGGAGGCTTGGAGTCAACCATAGTCAACAGTGAAGATCGGGGCTACGCTCATGGAGTAGACAAGGCCTAGAACGATCAAATATGTCGAGTGAGATAGCTGAGTTTAAGCATGGTATGAGAAAGGCCAAAAACGTTGAAGGAAAGTTTGAGTGACGGGTTACATTATGTGGCTTGGTCGATCGAAGTGAGGCGTGGTCTGGTGGTACCGAAACGGAAGAGACTTACTAACGTGTGGCAAACTAGTGGAGCATCTACATGTGGCGAGCATGATGATTGTTTACAATGAAAGATGAAAACCTAGTCAAGAAAGGGTATTTTGGTAAGTTGACCAAAATGCCAAAAACTATCTTTGATGAAATCATGACGCTTGGGAATGCAGTTCATGTCAAGGAGAAGCTGAGGAGATTAAGTTATCGAGCTTGTGTGCTTTGAAAAGTGTGTATAAGTGTAGTTTGTGAGTAAAACTTATATTGTGTGGGGTTAATGGTTTTTCCATTTGTGTTAAATAGACAGTACTATTATGGTTAGATGGAGTTAGTTGTGTTGTCTATTTAACAAGTTAGGATGGAGACTTGTGCTAGTTAACCATCTAACCATTCTAGTTTTACTCATTGAAGCCAAGTGTTCTAGGGTTAGGGTTTGGTAAATGTAACTATTGTGGTGTGCTATCTTGTCCTCCAAGTGGAGTGGCTATAAAACATTCGTCATCAAGTAGCAATAGATCAACTTTGTTTATATCTCATGGATACCACTTGTGTTGATTGATTTGCTTCTGATTTGGTTGGATTTTATCTTCTCTCTCCCCTTCTTGTTCTTGCTGGATGCCAAGGACGAATACATGATGGAGATATCTCATGAAAATCAATCTCCATCTATCTAGGCATCAGGCTTAGTATGTTCCTGAAGTTGCCTTGTTTTGCTTAGATTTGACATCTCCGAGTGTTTTCTTGATCAAAATGTTTTTGTCTCTAATCCTTAGGAGTTCTTACTTGCTGTGACATATGGGAATTCATATAGAGCTATCTTGGCTATCTTTCACTCACGAGTAAGTCATATTTTGAGTTTTTGGTTTTTTTCTTAGTTTTGATGTAATCATTTTGAGAAAGATCTGAACTTTACATAGATTCCTGTGATCCTTTGTTGGAATAGGTTCCTGAAACCTTAAACAAGATATGTGCAAAATTTCATATCATTTAGACTTGCATTTTTGGAATTGCACCAAAAGTTGCATCCCTTTAGGCCGAATTTTCAGTTTTGAAATAGGGGAGACGATCAGACTAGCGTGGTGTTGGCGGTCTGACCGTCAAGGACCAATCAGACTGCCCTTGGCCACCGGTCTAACCATGTAGGCACCACAATTCTTGGAATTTTTGTTTCTTAATTTGCTACCTTTTGAGTTGTTCTAATCTTCATAGCTCTGTAGCTATGGGAATAAAGGATTAGTAAATACTTGAAAAAATTTGAAATCATCATTCACACCTCTGTTTTCATACCGGTACTACGAAATAGGAAAAAAAAGAAAAAGAAAGCAAATAAAAAAGAAAACACGTTAAAAAGTTAATACATTCCAAATGGTTTTTGACTTTTAAAAACTAGAAACTAAAAGTCATTACTGTGTAAAATTGACCTTTAACTAGTCCAACTACCTACTAACCACTGATAATGAGAGTCACATATTGATACTTTCCAGGAGTACTTCTCTAATGGTCGTAGAAAATCTTGTTCAAGCCGTGTGTTGCTTCAAAGAATAGTACTTCTCTAATGGTCGTAGAAAGGAAAATCTTGTTTAGGCCGGGTGTTGCTTCAAAGAATAGTAACACTATAACAATGTGATTAGCACCTTGTGTGAGGGTAGTTGTACCACCTAGTTGTCAGTTGTCACTTGCTAGGAGGAGCTGTGCGTAGAACACCTATGCCCTTGTAATATTTATAGCGATATCCTAACTAACATATCTTCATTAATTGTTCTTTCTTGGAGTTGATCCAAGCAGCCCTTCTAGGATACGTTTCCTTTTTTTTAGTTAATTTGCTCAGTGCCATCACAATTGTTCGTAAGTTATAAAATACTATTACAAAGAGATCGAGTTTACAAATGCCATCGCAAAGATAAAAATTGTAGAGAATGCCATCGCTATTTGCTTTTCCGTATGTGGCCACCGTTAACATCCAATTTAGAGAGAGAGAAATTCAAAAATGATGCTATTGCCCCTTGCCATGCTCTAGCCACACCGCATCACCCACATTCACTACTACAAAATAAGCTATACTAGATATCTTATCACAGATGGTTCATGGGGAACCGTCTGTGCTATTATTATCACAGACGGTTTTACAGGAGTGACCGTTTGCCGTCTGTGATAAGCCACTATCACATACGGTTCGTAATAATAACTCACAGATGGTTATTAACATGAATTGTCTATGATAGTTGAAGACATCACAGACGGTTCGTATTAAAAATCGTCTATGATAGGTCATTAACGGTTATTAATATGAACTGTCTATGAATTTGCACACATCACAGATGTTTATTAATATGAACCATTTGTGATAGTTCATAGACGGTTATTAACACGAACTGTCTATGATAATTATGTATTACAGACGGTTTGTGGTTGGATGTGTTTGGCATACGCCACATTGTTAATTAATACCAAGCCAGACCGGTACCGACAGATCTATCTTCATTGCGCTGCATTGAAGGAGGCGGTTGGCTTTGGGGAAGCATTCCAATTATAAATCTAGCTGCTTGTAGATCGATTTATTCTAGTTTGGTAATTAGAGGTTAGTATTTGTTTGTAATATATATGCCTTGTAATTAAGAGAGATGATAGTTAGATTTAGATCTAGCTTAATTGATAGTTTATTGTAATTTAAGAATGGGTCAGTACTCCTAATCTATTTCAACATGTTAATTATTGCTTGATATATATTGTTTCATGAATAGTACGTAGCTGGCTAGCTATATATAGTAGCATTAATAATCCAATTTGACACTAATTTATTATATGCGTAGATTATATGGATCGAAGCTAGATGTACGTTAAGAACTGTGTGAGTGAAGAGTATATTAATGGCATATCTACTTTTAGAAGAGTGGTTGAGCAGGAAATGTTGAATAAGGGGATGGAATATATGTATTGTCCATGCATTAATTGTGATAATCTGAAGATGTTTACCAACTCAGCGCAGATCGAAACTCACCTGATTCAAAGGAGTTTCAAAAAGGGGGTATACATGTTGGATCAGTCACGATGAAGAGAAGATTATATAGGATGGTGTCGAGGGAGACAACGATATGCCGGTTGTGGATTCGATGAGGATAGATCGTATAATGACAATCTAGATTAGATGCTACGTAATGCAGAAAGAAACTATAGTGAGAGAGAGTTTGGTAAATTCGAGGGCTTGATGGAGAACCTAAAGAAACATTTGTTCCTAGGCTGCAAGCCGCAATATGCAAGGTTGTTATCTGTACTTGAACTGCTAAAATAAAGTAAGCAATGGTTAGTCCCACAAGAGTTTCACGATGTTGTTAGGTCTTCTAGCGAATATCCTTCAGAGGGAAATATGTTGCCAATAATCATCTAGCAAGCCAAGAAGGTTCTTTGTCCATTGAGAATGGAAGTAGAAAGAATACATGCATATCTGAATAATTGTATCCTCTACCGTAAAGAGTATGTAAAATTATACATTTGTTTGGTATGCAAAGTATCCCGATACAAGTGTAAGAATGACTCTGATGACGGCAAAGGCATCGAGATGAAGTAAGGACCTCTTACTAAGATGTTGCAGTATCTGTCTATAATTTTCCAATTGAAGCATTTATTTACGAACCAAAAGGATGCAAGATTGCTACGTTGGCACTCGGAGGAGCGTAAGAAAGATGGAATGATAAGATACGTTGCTGATTCTTCCCAGTAGAAAAATATCGATAGGATGTTTGTAGACTTCACTGTAGAACCGATGATTATAATATTTGGGTTGAGTACAGATGAAATGAATTCTTTTGGTAACATGACTAGTCGACAAAGCACCTGGTCCGTGAATGAATGCATGCATAACCTTCCTCTTTGGATGTGTATGAAGAGAAAGTATATTTTGATGTCACTACTTAACCAAGGGCTGGAGCAATCTGGAAACGATATTAATGTGTATCTAGCACCGTTGGTGGAAAAGCTTGTGGCACTGTGGAACGAAGGGGTACAGGTATGGGATACGGACAAACGAGAGAACTTCACTTTGTGCCCCATGTTGTTTTGCACCATCAATGACTTTCCTGTCCTGGGTAACCTATCAGGATTGAGTACGAAAGGAGCTAAAGCCTGTCTACATTGCTTATATTATACCAAGAGTGTGTGGTTGAACAACTCGTGCAAAACTATGTACATGCGTCATCGTAGGTTCCTTCCACGGTATCACCTATACCGCAAGATGAAGAAACAATTTGATAAAAAAAAAGAGGATGACTCGGTACCAAGGCTTTTTAGCGGGAAAGAGGTCTACACAATGTCAACGATATCGATATTGTGCTTAGAAAGGGATGTAAGTTGAGGACCCATCATAAGAACATGTGAAAGAGGAGTTTAGTATTTTGGAATTTGCCTTACTAGGAGCACTTAGAAGTTCGTAGTGCATCGATGTCATACACGTAGAGAAAAATAATGTGATAGCTTGATTAGTCACGAGTTTGAGTTGGCACTTGGGACAGAAACCAGTGCCTATGAGAAGGTATACAGCAAGCGTGCTCTTCCCATTGCTGCATATTCAGAGTATTATGACCAAGCAGCTGAACGAACGCTGGGGACGACAATTGGACTACTTCCTATTCCCAGCCTTGTCAACAGGATCATCAACCACACCATTTTTCCCAAGAGTGGAAATTATGATGCTATTCGTGGCCATGCTTGGAATGTGATTGACTACATTATGCGCGGCCAAAAGTTTGATGTGGTGGATCTCATCATTAGGGGGATTGACGCCAATAAGAGTGACAAACAGAAAAGGATTAACTTTCCACCATTCATTATGCCTTTGATCATACGCACGACTGGATACCGAGGAGCACTCTGCACCCCGCACAAGCCGTATAAGCCTCGCGCAGAGGCCCCTGTTCCTGCTCCTGCTCGTCCCCGTGCACAGCCTCAGCCTCAGGCAGCTGCTGATCCTCCTCCCCAGGGCGAGGGTGATGTCTCTCTGTACCAGATCTACTCCGCCATTCTCAGGCTTGAGGAGCGCCAGATTGAGACTACGGGCCAGGTTGCCACGTTGATCACTTCTGTTTCTTCTCTTGGTGATCGCGTCTCGTCCCTTGAGAGTGCTGTGGATCCAATTCGCTATTCTCGTCGCACTCGTCGCCGCGGTCCTCCTTCTCCCAGTGCAGCTCAGGACGAGCTTCTCTTTTTGGTACTTCGATGCCAAAGGGGGAGAATGAAGCAAGGAGAAGTTTAAGACTTTTATCTGTCTTTTAGGCTATGTAATAAAATATGGTGCAATGAACCATGTGATGCGTATGTGTTGCTTAAACTCTGTGGATGTTTAGTATTTTAATTTCTGATGCATTGTAATGAACTATGTTATGCCCTTAATGCAATGCTTATTTACTTGTCTATTGTGTATCTTTGAATTTTGGTGAATGTGCTGTAATGCTATGGTGTGATCATGCCTGATTTCATTTTCAGAATTCATATAAATTCTTATAAAATTTGATGCACATGTTTAGGGGGAGCTCTTTCTTATTAGTTTCTAATTTGCAAAAATTCCCCTTGTTCTAAACTGCTAAAATTTCAAAGACCTTGTGATATACAACTTGCAAACTAGGAGTATATCCAAATCTTAAATTCTTCTCAAAATTTGCTCTTGTTGTCATCAATTACCAAAAAGGGGGAGATTGAAAGAATCTAGGCCCCTAAAAATATTGGTTTTGGTAATTAATGAAATTATGTGAATATGGGACTAATGTGTGCATTAAGTGTTTGAAAGGATAAGTTCAAATGGCAAAGAAAGAGGCTCACAAAATATCCCATGAAGATTCAAAGATCTCTAGGGCGACAAGGTAAATAGTTTAGGTATCTATTTTATTTTTACCGGTCTTGGAGATAGGTTCGAAGACCGGATTATAGGATAGATGCCGTACTATTAAGAGGGATCATGGTGATTGCTTGATCATGTTCAAATGTGCCTTATGGATCAATTCAGGATCATGCATGCACTTAGAAATTAAAATCAAATCAAATCTGTGCATTGTCAGAAAATCCGGTAGTTCCGGTGTTAATTGGGCGGAACTACCGCAGGGCCGGAAGTACCGGGCGCCCGGGCGGAACGTTTTTTCCAGAGAGCGCCCGGACTCAGACTTAGTCTCTCGGAAAACGGAAGTACCGCGGGTTGAACTGCGGAACTACCGGGTGGCCGGTAGTACCGGGCACCCGAGCGGAACTTTATTTCCAGAGAGCGCCCGGAGTTTAACTTAGCCTCTCGGAAAACGGAAGTTCCGCGGATTGACCTGCGGAACTACCGCATGTGCGAAAGTTCCGGATACCCGTGCGGAACTTTATTTCCAGAGAGCGCTGGGAATAAAACTTAAACTCGCTGAGATCGGAAGTACCGGGTCATGGAGCGGAACTTCCGGACTTCCAGAAGTACTGCGATTTCAACGGCGGTAGTATCGCACTCATTGACCAACGGTCACTTCTGACTCACTGACATAGCCGTTCTGACCGGTCAGCGAAAATCCGGAAGTACCGCGGTTATACCTGCGGTAGTTCCAGATTTCCTGATTTTTCAGGATTGTTTATTGTAACGGCTATTTGAGGTTGGTGGGGGTATAAATACATCCCCACCAGAACTTGTAAGGGTTGTTGACCTTCCATTGAACTCATTTGAGCCTAGTGCAACCTCTCACACCTCATTCTCACACTTGTGCATTCAATTGAGGTAGTTGAGACAAAATTCAAGTGCATTGCATTCTAGTTGATCCATTAGGCACTTGAGTGTGATCAAGCCATCGTGGTTCATTCTCTTGGTGTTTGCCGGCACCTAGACGGCTTGGCGGAGGTCCGGTGATCTTCTCAAGAAGATTGTGAGAAGGCCCGGAAGATTGTGAAGGCTCGGAGCTCGCCTACCCGGAGACGGAAAGGGCTACCGCTAGTGACTGAGGTGATTAGGCTCATTCGTGGAGCCGGTCCGATTTGTTCGGGCTTACCTCAACGTGGACTAGGGGAGACCGGCAAGTCTCCGATCACCACGGTAAAAAGTAATCGTGTCAATTGTGGTTTGCTCTCTTGTGATTATTTTCATTCAAGCAACGCTCTTCATTCATATTACTTGATTGCTTGCTTAGTTAGAGTAGCAATTGTTGATCTCTACTATTTGATATTGCTCTTAGTCGATTACTTGTGCTAGTGATTATTTGAGCCTTACTAGGTTGATTAGTGGTGTTATTGTTATCTTGCTCTAATATATCCATTAAGTTTAAAATTGCTCATTAGAATTAGACGAAAATTTTAAAACCGCCTATTCACCCCCCCTCTAGTCGGCCTCCTCGATCTTACAAGTGGTATCAGAGCTTGGTCTCTCAATTTTAGACTTAACCGTCTAGAGAGAAAAGGATGGCTAGTGATGGTATAGCAATAGGAAAGGCACCTCTCTTTGATGGCTCAAATTATGCATATTGGAAAATTAGGATGTCTATTTATTTAAAGGCCATGAGTCCTCAAATTTGGAAAGTCGTAAATGAGGCTTACGTTATGGCTCTTGATCCGGATCACCCAACGGAACAAGACGGGCGTAATGCTCATTTAGACGCCCAAGCTATGAATGCTTTATTTGGAGCCTTGAACGCGGATGAGTTCAATAGGGTGAGCAATCTTGAGACGGCTCATGCTATTTGGACTACCCTTTCGGAAATACACGAAGGGACATCCACGGTCAAGGAGGCCAAATTGCATCGGCTTAGGATCAAATATGAGACATTCACAATGTTGCCCCATGAAGACATCAATGAGATGTACTCAAGGCTCAACAACATTGTGAATGAGCTTAAGGGCCTTGGAACTAACCTTTCCGATCTTGATATTGTTCGAAAGATGCTTAGGGCCTTGCCGGAGAAATATGAAGTGTTGGTGACTCTCTTCCTCAACTCACCGGAGTTGGCAAGAATGACACCAACGCAATTGTTGGGCAACCTCATCACCAACGAGCTCTACAAGAAAGACAAGGAAGAGCTCTTCGAGCAATCTTCTTCCAAGAGTAAGAAGATCACCGCCTTCAAGGCTAAAGCGGTGATGAGTGAAGAATCTGAAGAAGATGATGAGGAGGACTCCGAAGAAGAATTTGCTCTTCTAGTGACGAGAATGAAGAAGTTCATGAGAAGGCGCCCATATCGAAGCACAAGCCATGAGAAGACCAAGAAAGGGCATTCTTCCTCCAACAAGAAGTATATCAACATTCGTTGCTATGAATGTGATGAAAGGGGGCACATTGCCTCTCAATGTCCTACGAAGAAGGATGACAAGGAGAAGTCATCAAAGAAGAAGAACTACAACGGCAAGAAGAAGCTCTTCAAGAAGCTTCACAAGGATGGCAAGAATGAAGCTCATATTGGTGAGTGGAACTCCGAAGAGGAGTATTCGGACTCCGACTCAAGCGAGGATGAATCTCCCAAGAAGAAGGGGCTTGTGGGCATCGCCATCAAGGAGGCTCCATCACTATTCTCCACTCCTACATGCCTTATGGCTAAAGGAGAAAAGGTAAAATTGTTTGATGATGATGAACCCTCATATGATGACTTGATGGATATGTTAGTTGAGTTAAATGAATTTCTTGGAAAAGAAAAATCAAAGTTTAAGGTCTTAAAGAGAGAACACATCTCTCTTAAAGACTCTTATGAGGAGCTAAAGGAAGCTCATGATTTGCTTCTCCAAGAAAATCACAAATCTAGTACTAGCATTGGAGTTACTTGCAATATCTTGAATGAAATGTCTAGTATAGAAATTTCAAAGTCTAACATATCTACTTGTTGTGATGATTTACTTGCCATGCCTTGTTCATCTAGAGTAGACTCTGGAAATGCTTTAAATCTTGTTCATGATAATGTTATTGCTAATTAAAACAAAAATTTAAAGGAACAAATGCTAAAATTAAACAAAAATTTAGAGAGGGCTTACAAGGGAAAGGAAACCCTTGACAAGTTGCTAAGTGATCAAAGATGCTCCTTTAACAAAGAGGGACTTGGATATGTTCCCCAAAAGGGTAAGAAGCAGGTATACATGCCTCCAAGGTTTGTAAAGGAGAGTGGTAAGTATTGCACAAAATGCCGGTGTGTTGGACATGCTCAGGATGATTGTTCTAAGAATAACATGCTTTCCATTGGTCTATATGATTCTTGTTATATGCTTAGAAAATCTAAAAATAGAAATATTGTTGCTCATTTCATTGGCACCTCGATTTTGGGTGCTAAAAAGAAATCCATTTGGGTACCCAAAACCTTGGTCACTAACCTCCAAGGACCCAAACAAATTTGGGTACCTAAAAGAGCTTGATTTTGTTTTGTAGGTGAACTACAAAACCGGTGGAAGGCATTGGGTGTTGGATAGCGGTTGCACCCAACACATGACCGGAGACCGGAAGATGTTCACCACCTTTGAGAATGGAAGCAATGACAAGATCACATTGGAGATAATAGCAAAGGAAAGGTATTGGGATTGGGTAAAATCGCTATCTCAAACGACCTTTCAATTTCTAATGTATCTCTAGTTGAAACATTAAATTTCAATTTGCTATCCGTTGCTCAATTATGTGATCTAGGCTTAACATGCTCATTCTCAAAAGAAGATGTTGTAATCTCAAAAGATAATAATAATGAACTAGTCTTTAAAGGCTTTAGATTTGGGAATCTCTATTTGGTAGATTTTTCTTCAAATGAGTCTTGTTTAATTGCAAAAACTTCTTTGGGTTGGTTGTGGCATAGAAGGCTAGGTCATGTGGAAATGATTCAACTCAAAAAGCTTTTTAAGCATGACTTAGTAGTTGGCTTGAAGGATGTGAAGTTTTAGAAGAATCGACTTTGTAGTGCTTGTCAAGCCGGAAAACAAGTCGCTAATTCTCATCCTTCCAAAAGTATCATGTCAACTTTTAGGCCATTAGAGCTCTTACATATGGATTTGTTCGGGCCAACAACCTATAAGAGCATTGGAGGTAATAGCTATTGTTTAGTCATTGTGGATGATTACTCTAGATATACATGGGTCTTCTTCCTAAATGACAAAAGTGAAACCTCCGGGATTTTCAAAAGTTTTTCAAAAAGGGCCCAAAATGAATTTGATTTTAAAATAAAGAAAATTAGAAGTGACAATGGTTCCGAGTTCAAAAATACAAAAGTTGAAGACTTTTGTGATGAACTTGGAATAAAGCACGAGCTTTCCACTACCTACACTCCGGAGCAAAATGGAGTTGTAGAGAGGAAAAATCGAACATTAATTGAAATGGCTAGGACAATGCTTGATAAATATAATACTTCCGACAAGTTTTGGGCGGAAGCTATCAACACCGCATGTCATGCCATAAATCGCATCTATTTACATCGACTCTTGAAAAAGACTTCCTATGAGCTTCTTGTTGGAAGGAGACCGAACATCTCTTACTTCAGAGTATTTAGTTGCAAATGCTATATTCTAAGAAAAGGTGTTCGGCTCTCAAAATTTCAAAGTCGATGTGATGAAGGCTTCCTTTTAGGGTATTCTTCAAATAGTAAAGCCTTCAGGGTTATTGACTCCATTCCCGTTGACGCTGGGTGAGGGTTGGCGTATGCATGCCTGCCAGGGACATTGGTGAACGGTGCCCAGCTAGGAACCAGTTTCACGAAGGTCCAGGTGGATATGATTAATGACGTTTTTAGGGCTGTCCCGTTGGAGAAGCCCCTAAATAGAGAAATCATAACACTAGGGGATGTCGTCCACACATTCGTTCAGTGGCCCAAGAGGGACATCACCCTGAACCCTTTGATTCCACACAACCATGTCTATCAAATAGAACGCTCTTTGATTCTACCTCAAGCTCCTCTTTAGAAGGCTAGCACATCGGCTCCCATGAAAGCGAAACTAAAAATGTATCGCAAGCTAGGCGCTAAGGCCCAATCAAAGAAGATTAATGCACCTCTCGGAGAATGAAAGTTCATGCTCGGTGTGTCGTTGGTACCCAAGTTACAATTACCTAGGCTTGAACTAGTTTATAATACTTTGCATACCTGGTACATACAGAGATCAAACATAAAGCTAAATTGGCACAGTGGATTCACCATGAGATACATGTAGGAGTATTTGCTCCATGACTCGGACTACTTCGTCGTGAACTTTGAAGACTTATTCTTATTATTCAACCTCGACAAACTCGACGTCTCACTTATACGATGTTGGACACTGTAAGTGTACTGTACAATCAAGTTCTACATTCACGTAATACCATTAAATATCATAACTCGTTGCTTATGTATAGATCCATGATCCAACAAGTCCGACGACGGCGAGAACTGGTGGGTTTTCTCGACCCACACTTGGTCTCTGAACAATCCATCATCGATAACGGACCCTTCGTCCAAGATTACATAACGAGGGGATTGCTTGATCACAGTGACAAGGACTATATCATGGTACCCTTCAACCAGGTGTAAGTGTTTCACTAGTTACCATACAAGTTTCATTTGTACTTTATACACGATATAAACTTAAGATTATTCACTATGGCAACATATATGACTAGGGGTCACTAGATTCTGATTGTGATTGTACCAAAGTGGAGTAAGGTAATATACCTTGATTCCCTACTTAGGAGCAACCATAACTTCACCCGTGTGCAACAAACACTTGACAGGTAAACTCATTTCCTCTTGATCCATACGTAACTCTATTATAGTTTTCGCTTCGTTTGCAATGGCCGAGGCTAACATTTTAGAATTACATAGGTCATTTAGCGCTTATGTTGCCCAAGGAGGCAGACACAAGGAATCCAGCATCATACTGCGACATAGGACATGATTTCTAGTATCGCTACAACACAACAATGCTATATCACACTTCATAACAATGGCTCTAGAACTAACAATACCTATGTATGCAATTTTATTTTTGCAGTGCCACTAGCAGTTATAGGGCAACGTATGTGATTTCTACATTTGCCGCCATATGAAGGACATCATGGCAACTAAGACGAATGATCCAGAGGTTTGTCAACTTGAAAATAATTATTTTGTGATTATCAATATATATATATATATATATATATATATATATATATATATATATATATATATATATATATATATATATATATATATATATATATATATATATGCGCTAATAGCGATGACACGTGGAATTCAACGTAAGTACATTCGATCTTGACAAACTCGCCGAAATTCGAGGAACGCTCTCCTAATTCTTGATAGCGGAGGTTATAAATAAGACTGGAGAGTTCTACCTCGGCGATGAAGATTAGATGTTGAAATATTTGATACAATTATAATCACTCAATTGTGCTTAATCAAACAATTCATTGAAATGTACTTCATTTAGTTATTTAATTCATTTGTGAGATCTGTGTAATGATTGTCGTGTGCTATATATGTAATATATTTACTTGTTTTTAGAGGGCATGGCTAGCATTTCCTAGGGCTAACCAAAAAACAGGAAATAATATAGATAATCAAATAGCTATCATAGACAGTTTGCAGCAGTAAACCGTCTGTGCTATATGAATATAACAAACGGTTTTTGGTATTAGCCATATGTAATATATAAGATATCACAGACGGCTATGTTTGAAAACCATCTATGATATATGACATATCACATACAGTTTTTAGCATTAACAGTCTATGATAATTAGCATATCACATGCATCTATATTTAAGAACCGTCTGTGATACCTGATATATCACAAACAGTTTTTTTGAAAAATCGTCTGTGTTGTAATTATCACAGACGATTTGAGAGCCGTCTGTGATAACCACATATTATCCCAGATACATAAATTCAGACGGTTTGATAACCGTCTATGATGACAGTTTTGAATTGTCTATGATGACCCTTTCTATCATAGTGATTCCTACCGATCCAAGCTTTTCGTGCCAAGTAAACCACCTAATCAGGACTGCCACCACATCCTGAGTCCCTCCATGCCCACGCCCAAGCCAGACCACCATCGGATCTCGTCGTTGTCAAGCCCCTCCGTGTCGCCTTGGCCGTTGCCTTCGCACCCTCCTCGCTGCGCCCTAGGCCAAGAAGTCACCACATGAGGGTTACCCTCATCCATGCTGTGCCTATGTGCCCACTAGCTAGTCCCGAGGGCCACCGGAGTCCACCGTCGATGGATTCCTCTTCTCCACAACCGCCACACCTAGCCTACGTCGTTCCAGCTCATACAGTCATCCCCATCACCGCCCATCCCTACAAATGGAGCCTTAGAAACCTGGAACTCACCGTGTGCACATCTTCTTTAGAGGTCAATCGCACCCTAGCCTCCCCTGTTTTTCCCCATGCCATGAGCTTGGGGAAGACGATGCCATTCCTCGGGCTCGCTTTTGTGTGTACGTGGTTGGACCGAGCCATCTCACCAAATCCGACTGAGTTTGTGTCCTTATGGTTGAGCCAAACCGTGTCGACCGAACCAGACTTAAGTCCGACCGAGCCCAAACCTACTTATTAGACCTAACCATCTCCACCAAGCCATTTTGCCAACCGACCAAATCATTTGGTGCCAACAACCAGAAATTTCACAAGGGCAAAATGGTCATTTCATAGCCCTAACGGTAGCTTGGCCACGAAACCCTCATGCAATGTCATTTCCAATAATTTTGGCTTTTGCGATGGCATTTGGCCACGCATGTGCCCCACGATGGTATTTTCTAACGCGTGATTATTTGCGATGGCACTGAACAAATTTACTCTGTTTTTTTTAGGATTTTGCTCCTATTTATAATTGGTTTTAATTTGTTGGAATGGCATTATTTTGCACACTTTAATTGTGGACCTATCGAAATTCCGAGATGATAATGATTGTGTAGTTGACTAGTTTGAGTATGCATGTCCAATTACATTGTTACTGCGACACCACGTAGGCCTAATTTTGGTACGAGAGATCAATGTTAGTCGGATATGCAGCATTAACTCTGGATTTCTCATCGGGGAAAAAAGAGTCTGGATTTCTGATCCGTAGCTTCTACTCCCCCACACATAGGGCATGTACAAAGACAATTAATAGCTGGCCCATAGGAGTGCCAACTAGGCAACCTTGCTGATGTGGATGAGAGAGGAATGGAGGAGAGAGAAACATCGTCTCCTCGTGAGACATCGACTCTTACCGCGGAACGAGACGGAAGAGCTCATGAGAAGTGTTGTTTCTTGATGATGTGGAGTGCTTAGGAGCTTGTGTCGGGCTCAACTCTTGTACTTGCCTGCATTAGGGCGTCCGCAATGGTAATAGCTAGTACTAGCTATATAGTCAGCTGACGTGGAGGTGAGAGACAAAAGTAAAGACTATTTTATACTGTTGGACCCACATGCTCCTCTCTCATGTTCTTGGACTACGTGAAATAGATCAGCTATTTGCTCGTCGCTAGTGACTACTCTCTCTCCTACTTTTTCCTTGTCACATCAGATCTAGCTAACTAAATAGCCAGCTGTTGGAGACGCCCTTAGTGTTGCCTCTTGATGATGTGGAGTGTTTAGGAGCTTGTGTTGGGCTCAACCCTTGTACTTGCCCTAAGGGTTCGAAATTAAGAGGTGCTTATTCTGGTTTATAAATCCGAGTTTATAGCTTATTTGATTTTGTTTAGTTTTTTTTGTATTGTAAGTGATGCTAGTATCTTCAGCACAATTATATTTAAAAAGAAAAAAGATTATATTATTTAAAAAGAAAAAAGATTATATTGTTACGGACAATACAAAAAACATAAGCGGGGAAAAGACTAAAAAACTAAAAAAGCAAAAACAAGAAAAAACAAAATTCAAAAAATTCAAAACTATAAACTAAAAATTTAAACCAAATGAAGCACCCCTAAATGACGCTAGCACTACTAGGCTCGGAAATAGTAAAAACTTATTGCGATAGGTACAATAATCCGTTTGGCCTTCGCATGTCCCATCCGATCGATCTCATCCGGCGACCAGACCATACGTTGGCAGTGTTCGGTTACGCCACGGAACTTCGACAGCGCACCGTGCAGATGGTATCTAGCTAGCTAACCAATCAATTAGTTAATGGTGACCTGTTTGGTACGACTGCGGTTTATAGTTTTTGTTAAAAATTTTAAATTTTAACTGTTTACGATTGAGATTATGAAGAGAGATACTCGCTTGTGATTTTGGTTGATACAGATGTCAGGCTTTTAACCTGTACTACAATTAACTTGTAAACTCCGTCTTGAAAAATACCTCGTTTAAAAGTTAGGAACTATAGCAAAAGTTAAAAGCCACTAGCTTCGATCGAAAAGAACAAGCGCTGTATATTGTGCTGCTCTCGTTCTCCTTGGACTGCTGGACGGACAAATCCTGCCGATCCGACGGCCCCTCCGCCGGCGGCACTGATCGGATCTCGTCTGGTTCGCCTTGCGCGCGGCCGCGCAGGCGCAGGCCAGGCCAACCAGGGGCGTAGCCAGCAGGGGGGCTTGGTGAGGCTTGAGCCTCACCTCCCCCCGATGGCAACCAACAAGCAAAGTAGAAATGATTTTATATATTTACTTGTTGCCTTTATATTATTTGCTGCTTTGCTGCTTGCCATTTTGCTTGAGCAAAGTAAAGCAAAACAAGCAATCAAAAGCCTTCTGCCATTGGTAACAACCAACAACCTACTTTTAGTAATGCTTGCCATTTTGCTTACTACTTGCTTACTTCTTGCCTTTCTCTGCGCTCTAAACATTTTCGTTGCTCGAGAGCAAAAGTTACTGCTGATTTCCACGGCACGATTCCTTCCCAGTTTATCATAACCAAATTAAAATCATAATAAACTTGTTTCAAAAATTGTACTGCCCAGCCATATCAATAGGCATCACCCACAAAAACAGCACCAATGAACATTGTCTCCTTCATCTTGTTCTATACTGCCTCCTCGGGCAAACCTTCCAATGACCTATTTTCTGCCATCCAAACTCTAAATCAAGTGGTTCAAAATTTTAAATTCATCTACATTTATATTATACTTCCAAGTACCTATTTTATACATTTTTAATTCATTTGATTTTATTTTGTTTGGGCCGCTTTTCACGTTTAGACTACGATATTTCCGAGTATGACTTCGCTAATCTTTCTCACCACCAGTATGCTTTGAGCCCACCCTCTATTTTCTTTCTGGCTTCGCCACTGAGGCCAACCATGGATTAGCCTGAACTGGAGGTACTCCTGCACAACTGTTTGCCGCGGTCGTACCCGCGCCAAACTCATGTGCAAAATGCGACTGCGGATGGTCATTACAGCCGTGCGCACGTGTGGGCTTCGAACTGGCCGTACGTACGTCCGGTCCGGCCGGCCGGGCACGGCCAAACTCTGTTAGGTTTGGTGTACTTCGCTTAGCACGTAGTGCCGGAGACTGGCGGTAATGGTTCTTGTGTTCGTTTAATGCTTCTTTGCACTATGTCGTGTTATGATTATCAGTAATGTAAGCCTAACTAGATTTGGCCTAACCTGGTGTTCAGGGCAGGAGGGACGTATGTACCGGGATTAATTAGAGCCTTGGGCCCGAGACGGCGAGAGAGAATTAAGCTTAGCTCAGGTAGCTTGGGTTTCGCTGACGAACAAGGTACACCTTACCTGTACATATTCTCCGATCATGAGGTGGCAGCTCGGTCCCTACCATGAAAGATAACTGTAGCTTGGAATGAATGAACTGTATTTCGTGAAGTTCTTCTTATGTTTTAAAAGAGGATCGAAGCTATAGGCCCGACACCTCTATACCAAAGGGGGATGAATTGGCTCCGCGTGTTGCCTTCCCTGTAGGGCGTCTAGAAGTAATGATCTTACATCAAGGGTCATATTACAAGTAGTGCTGATGTGTTAGTACAACTAGTAATCGATGTTTACGAGCATCATTTAAACAGGCATGAAGCGAACGTCACGTCCATTTTCAATCAATGAATCTGACTGAGAAACAGTACGAGAAGATGCTCAAACCAAGAGACGGTCACGTGTTCGAAAGCAAAATACCAGCTAATCTAAACAGTGGATTAGCCTGAACTGGAGGTACTCCTAGTCAGCACGACTAACAAAGGGCCCGTTCGGTTGAACTGAAAAATAGTGACTTATGGTTGAAATTGCACTGTAGTTAACTAAAATTACGCTATAACTGAAGATGACTTATTTGGCGTAATTAAATTTAAAAAAAATAAAAAAAGAAAAATATATTAGCTCATCACAGACAATGCAAACGAATACGAAAAAAAGAACCGGCAAAAAAATCCAAAAGTTCAGAAAAAAAATAAAATTTATAAATAGTGAAAAATAAGCTAAAGTCAGAAACTTAATCTGAAATGAGCGGGACGTAAGCCATTAACCGTACCCAGTTTAATTTTTGCTAAAACTTGGAATCGACCGAATTGCGTTGGCTGCTTGTCGGTTCGCTGAACTTAAGGAGTCGATCGAAGGTTTCAAGACATTATGGTTTTCTGCAATGTAAGCTCTGAGCACGAGTGGTACTACTCGTTGTCGAGCGTTCGATATTGACGGAGCGCGTGCTCATCGCTCTCTTATCTCCACTTAGACGAGAAATATACCAGATAGTATCCAAATGCAGGCGTCAGAATTTTAAGCTCCCTCGCAGGAGGAGGAGAAAATATTTCAGCATGCGTTTCCCACATCGCTAACGTTGTGGCCCAAGAAGGAAGACCCGAAACGCAAAACGACCCTGTTCTTTTTGCTTTTTTTTTTAAATTTTTTGTTTTGGTTTTTCTAAATGATTTCTCGAGGCTATTTTTTCAAACGATTAAAAGCCATGAGTCCAAAACAGCAAGCAGCGGGCCTCCGAATACAGTGCAAACTGGGCCGAGGGGCAGGGGTAAAGCGCGTTGGACGTGGGCTTTTTCACAACGGCCGCTCGGCGCGCACGTACGTTGCCGGACCGGCATTTCTTGGTTTCTTTTCCGGTGGACTCGGCTTCGCAGGCCTAACAGCCTAGCCCACGGTTGCGCCGGTATTGGCCTGGCAGAACTGTGTTCCAGGCTTACGACGGCCGCGCGGGTCCGATCAACCTCGTGTTCAGGCGCGGAAGGACAAAAATATGGCGGCAAAAGAAAATGAGAACGTCGACAGCAGGATTCGAACCTGCGCAGGCAAAGCCCAACAGATTTCGAGTCTGTCTCCTTAACCACTCGGACATATCGACGGTTCTGATCAGTGGTTCGAAAACCCTTTACTAGTCGTGTGTTCTCTGAAAGCACATCCTGCATATTCAGAAACCAATGGCCCGGTTGCGTTTTGAGATGAAGACCTGTTCATATAGGATGGGATTTTTTTTTGTGAAACTATTTCATGCATGTGCATTAGTACTATCCATCCTTTCATTTTCGTGTTCTTTTTGTTTCATCTCTTTCCTCTGCATGGTGTGGGGAAAGGGGCACGCGAGGCCCGCCACATGCATGTGCGGTCTTCGGCTTCGACTCCGAGTGAAAAAAGATGGCGACAGGCTCCTTTTCCACGTCCTGGATAGCAATATAGATATAGTCATCTTCAGTTTGATATGATAGGGTTTGCAGAATTCAGAACCGATTCAATGCCCAACCGATCCGGTCCAATCCTCCTGTCTGCACCTATTTCTGCTCTCCGTGTGGCAATCCCCATTCTTTAATTCATCTGGCTCCATCTGGTCTGGGCTTTTCCCTAGCACGTCGTTCTGTCATGCCTTGCCTTGCATGATCGTTGTTAATACCATCTTATATATCGAGAACCTTCTTCTTTTCCTTCTCAATCGTGACTGATTTCTTCTTTTTCTTTCTTGGAGGCATCCCCGTCTTGCTGTTTTCTTTTATTTCTCATGTTGTTTTCATGGAGGATTGCTTGTGTTGGGGCAGCTGTGCAGCATAAAGCTGCAGCAAGAAGTCCAAAATAAGATTTGCTTTAATAATTTAGCTCATCCCTGTTGGAACTAATCTTAACTCACGTTAATTGTGTTGAGTGTGGTCGAAGCTGGTGGTCAAAGTTGTAGTCAAAGCTGTGGTCGTAAGTCGTATTCGACCAGTTACTGTAATAGTCGTAACGACCGGTTACTCGTAAGAGTACTGTATCAGTTGTTACGAGTACTGTAGCAGGGAATAGTCATAAGTCGTAGAGCGACTTGGAGTCGTAGGCATAGTCGAGAAGCCGTGGTCGAAGCTAGGCATGCAGGTAATGGCTGAATCAATAAATTGAGCGGGTCTCTCGAGTAGTGCGTAATGTGCGCAAGAGTCGTGGAGTCGTGGCCGGTAAAGCTGGATCATAAAGTGGCTATTTATATATGTTGCAAATAACGCACAGAAAATAGAGACAAGAGATATGAATTTTTACATGGAAAACTCTTGCGGCAAAAAACCACGGATGCTCAAAGACAGATCACTATAATAAGGAGAGATTACAATGGAGCATTTGCTCTTTCTATGGGCTACTGGGGTACATATATAGTGTACAGGAAAAGGGTCTCACATGGAAAGGAAACCGATTCAGAGTCGGTTACTATAAATTGACACCACGACTGATACAACTTGTGTGCATGCACCTGCCATGCCACGTCAACCACGAGGCAATGAAGTGTCCTACATGTATACAGTACGAATTCGGATCAACTTTAACAATTTCCACTTTGAGCCGAATTCTCTCCAGTGGTCGAAGAATATGTTTGACAATATGCAATGTATCTTCTCCATGATGGTTCTGTTCATGCATCCGGCCATACCGTTTTGTTGAGGAGAGTCTGGGACGGTATAATGTCTCACAATACCCTCTGACTTATATAAAGCTTCAAATTCTCCAGAACATAACTACAAGTCATTGTCGATACACAGTTTCTTGACATGCTTGCCAGTTTGTCTTTCAATCATAATTTTCTACTCCTTGAATGTTTTGAATACATCTGATTTGTGCTTGACAAAATATGTCCAAACTTTTCTTGAGTAATCATCAATGATGGTCAACATGTAGCTTGCACTTTCAAGTAGCGGAATGCGGGATTCTCCCCACAAATCAGAGTGAACATAATCGAATATGCCTTCTGTAGAGTGAGTCGTGCTACTAAATTTCACTCTCTTTACTTGCCAAAGACACAATGTTCACAAAACTTCAACTTGTCAATGCTTTGACCATCACAAAATCCTCTTTTGTATAATTCTATCATTCCAGCTTCACTCATATGCACCAGACGCATATGCCAAAAATTAGCAGCATTAGAATCAAATGATTTATTTGAGGCAACAACAACATTACCTAAAATTGTAGTGCCTCGCAAATGATATAAGTTGGTTGCCTTCATATCACCCTTCATCACAACAAGATAACCTTTGGTAACTTTGAGAACTCCACCTCTATCTGAATACTTGTACCCTTTAGCATCAAGAGTACTCAACGAAATAAGATTTCTCTTCAAATTTGGAATATGACGAACATCCGACAAAATTCTGATGGTGCCATCAAACATCTTGATCTAAATAGAACCAATACCTGCAATCTTGCATGTGTATTATCACCCATCAATATTGATCCACTTGGTGAGCTTCATAGGTAACGAACCACTCGCGGTTCGGGCTCATGTGGAAAGTACAGGCTGAATCAAAAATCTATTCATCACTGGTTTTGGAATCGCCAGCAAAGGCAATGAGAACATCTCTATCAGAACCTTCTTTGGCGACAACGATGGTTCTAAGTTCATCATCTTATTGATCCTTCTTGAAATTGTTATTCCTCTTCTTCTTATTCTGCAACTTCTAGCACTCGGATATGTCATGACCATTCTTCTTGCAATACCTACATAACTTCCTAAATCTGGATTTAGATCTGCCTCTGTATCTACTTTTGCTTCTGCTTTTTGAATTGTCATTCAAACCCTTCTCGTATTGCTTACTACAGACAGACAAACTTTCTGCATGCGTACTTGAAGTTTTACCCGGAACCATAAGTTTCATCATTTCTTTAGCATACAGAGCTTCATAAACTTCACTGAGAGTAAGAGTATCTCGGCTATATAAAATATTATCTTTGAAAGTATAGCACGAACTAGGTAGAGAGCATAGCAAAATAAGACCCAAATCTTCATCATCATACTTTACTTTCATATCTTCGATGTCTGTAACAACTTCCTTGAAAGCTGTCAGGTGGTTCAATAATGAGGCACCATCCGCCATCTTATGAGAATAAAGCTTCTACTTCAGATGCATCTTGCTGGTCAGATCCTTGATCATGCAAATCTACACCAGTTTCAGCCATAATGCGATGGCGAATGTCCCTTTCATAACCTCCTGTAAAATATTATTTGATAGATGAATATGACTTTGAGATAAGACCTTACGATTTTTACGTTTCTTCTCATCAGCGGACAATGTGGCTGGCATCTTGTCGATCCCCAGAAATGCATCATCCAAATCAAGCTATGATAAAATAGCTCGCATCTTGACTTGCCATAGAGAAAACCTCCTGTCGTGATCCAACAACGGAAGATCATACTTCAGAGTCGCTATGCGGAAGCAAACCAAATTTTGTTAGTACGAATTTATGAGTACCTAGCAAAAATCTTGAAAGGAAAACTCCTAGTATGAATCTCGAGTGCACGTAGCAATTTCCGTTGAAAAAGTTGCACCAAGCTAGAAACCATGAATAGTCTGGATGCCGCCTTTTTGTTGTGCCTCTCGGATGGCGTGTTGATCTATGGACCGATGGATATCGAAGGCCATGGATGGGACGAGCATCAGGACCTGTAGCCGAGCAGGACACCTGCTGCGAGATGCACGGCAGCTCGGTTTGGATCTGACGAATTTTTTCTTCTCGTGAATCTCTCAAACCCTAATCTTCTGTGTTCTAATACCACTTGTTGCAAATAACACACATAAAAAATAGAGACAAGAGACATGAATTTTTATGTGGAAAACTCTTGCGGGAAAAAACCACGGACGCTCAAAGGCAAATCACTATAATGAGAAGAGATTATAATGGAGCGCTTACTCTTTCTATAGGCTACTAGGGTACATATATAGTGTAAAGAAAAGAGTCCCACACAGAGAGGAAACCAAATCAAAGTCAGTTGCTACAGATTGACACCACGTCTGATACAACCTATGCGTGCACCTATCATGCCACGTCTAGTATGAGACGATGAAGTATCCTACATGGATACTGTACGAATTCGGATCAACTTTGATAATATCTTTGTAATCAGTCTGTACAGAACGATGAATAATAAAGAAAAGAGAAGCAACGTAAGTCAAATTTGCGTCAGAAAAATACTCTACTATTCATCATCTTCCTGTGTAGTGTGCGTCCATGGGTGAATCGAGTGTATGATTCCTGGGTTGAGTTCCGACACTTGGTATCAGAGCTTAGGTACGAGAAGCTGCCTAGCGATGACTCGCTGGTTGGTGTGATGGCGAGCGTAGCGGCGCGCGTCGGGCGGAGGTGCACAGGTGCTGGCGATGAGTCAGCTGCAGCACCGTGCGCTCAGAAGCATGGCGGCGAAGGTCCACGCGGCCGTGGCAAGGCCAGCGCAAGGTGCCAAAATCGCACATGACGTGCACACCGGCAGCGGCGACATGATCGATGTGTTGTGGCGACGATGAGCGGCATAGGTGGGCTGCATGGCAGGAGCGACGTCGATGACGAATGGCGTGCTTCCACTATCAATAGCGCCATGGTATAAGGCATCGCAGACACTACGATGTCTAAAGCAGTGGTGGCATCATGAAGTGTATGTGTGAGAGAGTGTGCACGTAGAAGATGTGTTACATACGTGCGCATATCTATGTTGTTTACCTGGTCGTGCACGTAGGAGGTGTGTTACATACGTGTGCATAGTTGTGTCATGATCGTACGCATAGATGAGTCAGTGCATAATGCATGTGTGAGTGAGTTCTTATAGTTGTGTCCAAGTATTTATTTGTGTAAGCTCTGATGAGAGTCTCTGTCGCTGTTAAAATGTGTCAACAGCGAAAGACAATTGGAGTTAAGGAAGAGGTCAAAGTTATCGGTGAGGTGTGTCACCGACGGTGAAAATATGAAAGACACCGGCAAGTTGTGTCACCAGCAGCATGGTCAGCAAGAAGAAGGCAAGACTCCTTAGAGATGTGTCAGGAGATCGGACTTCGTCTTGTGAAGTTTAGCAAGTCAAGATTAGGAGGAGATTGTTGGAACTAATCTTGACTCATGCTAATTATGTTAAGTGTGGTTGAAGCAGATAATTGAAGCTGCAGTCGAAACCATGGTAAAAAAATGTGGTTGTAAGTCGTATTCGACTAGTTATTGTAGCAATCGTAACGACTAGTTACTCGTAAGAGTACTGTATCAATCGTTACAAGTACTGTAGCAGTCTTAAGAGTACTGTAGCAGGGAGTAGTCATAAGTTGTAGAGGGACTCGGAGTCGTAGGCATAGTCGAGAAGCTATTGTTGAAGCTAGGCGTGCGGGTAATGGCTGAGTCAATAAGTTGACCGAGTCTTTCGGGTAGTGCGCGATGTGCGCAAGAGTTGTGGAGTCGTGGCCAGTAAAACAGGATCACAGAATGTCTATTTATATATTTGTAATCAGTCTATATAGAGCGAGAGAAAAAGAGAACTCTACTGTTCATCGTCTTCCCGAATAAGTATATAATTCTTGGGTTGAGTTCCGACACTCCCTTCCATGCCTTTGCCTCTTCGGTACTGACAGCGGGATCTACGCTCCGAAGAACAGAAAATGGTCAGGGGATTGCAGATGCACGGAAGCAGGGGCGGATCCAGCGGTGGGGCGGGGGGGCTCGAGCCCCCCCTACCGCTACCAGACCCTTGGAGCCCCCCCTAAATTTTTAGCCATGGATGTATAATGTAGAAGGGGCTGAGGTCGAGCTGAAGGTACTTCAGCCCCTCCAAAAAATTTTCCTGGATCCGCCACTGCACGGAAGCGTGTGTTCTTGAGGTTTATAAACTAATCGTGGAATGACACGGAGTATATTGCCGTCATTGATGCTCTTGTCCTCGCCTGCCAGTGCTCTCAAGGGCTTAAGGCTAAAGCATGGCGTGCCAAGATTTAAGTAGTGGAAACTGCACTTTAATTGTCTCTCCAATTACTCACTTTGGAGGCAAGATTATGACATTACAATAGCCTTCCCTTTATTTTATCAAGATAGCCTTAGATGTTGTTCAGGGAGAGGAGACAGGACAAAGCAAGTTTGTACAGGAGAAAAGAAAAGCTATGATAAGGACGGTAATTTCATGGATGCCTAATCATCAGTTACCAACTTACCATCACCGTCACCCTAATAAGATGTAAGGTCCTGCCATACTCAGTTTAGTAGACAGTAGACACAACGCAGTCATGGTAGATGTACTGATGATTACCACGACACCTTTGTTGCAAACTACCATGCAGAAAAGTGGAAGAGGACAGAATGGCCAGTCCACTGACAATTGACACACAGCTTTTGGCGGATCTGCTGTTTCCTAAGAGTATCCTAATTGAGATTTTGACTCCTGAATGCAATGGGATTTGTGCAGCATGGGCTCCGAGTATCTTACTGTTCAGTTCAGCTTTGGAACTGAAGAATGAAGGCCAAGACTTGAGGGTGGCCGGGGGAAATTATATCAAACTGCATAAGTTAGTTTTATATATCCAAACTTTAGTTGAATGTTGGTTAGGAGTTGGGGACCTGGTGTACCATACACTTACTTCCTCAGACATAGTTATTGACATGTTGGGATGCATTCTCCATCTCTTGTGGCAACCAGGCTCATGTCCGTCTGTGCACCAGAGACAGCCTATCTTGCATTGTACACATACTTAGGCATCATACTAGAACTGATGAGCCAATGCCACTGAATCATACTTAAAAGTGTTCCATTTCTTTTCATCTGCTCTTGCAGTGATACTGATAATTAGATCAGGCATTGTATTGATCTGTCAAAACTAGTACCAGTTGATCTCTAGATCAGAGATTCAGAGGGAGAGAAACTTGTACACAATGGAGTGTACGATGGTCATGTGGCTGCAGATGATCCACCAAGCTGCCTGGTAGTAGGACCCCGTCTGCCTTGGAGCCTCAAAATGCCATGCCTCCCTGTCGCCCTCTTCCTCCCATCCTACCACACACACTCACTTGCAATAATAAGAAGCATCTCTTGCTTCCCCATCACAACAAACAAATACTCTCTCGAGTTTTTTTTCCTTTGGAAGCAAAGAGAGGCGCTTTGCTTTCCCATGCCCCCATCTGCTTGGCTCCCTCCTGCCAATTCTGAATATGTAATCACGTCAACACTTACACACTGATATCACATCACATCACAATTCACATGCTAAGATGCCGTGCTAGAAAAGGATGCATTTCAGTAGGAGCGGTACACCGCCAATGACCAGAGCGACCTGACATGCACAATTGTTTCCTTGCAGACACTGACTCTATATCTGATTAGAAGATCCTGCACAAGGCCAGAGTTCTATTCTTTTTATGTGCTGCTTTTCTCCCTTTTTCTCTCTTTACCTTTGCCTTTTTGCTTGGGCCCTTTTGAATCATTTCCTCCTGTTCCTCTCTTTCTCCTATCCTACAACTACAATGGCCTTAGGATCGTGTGGGTTGCTACAGGGTGTGCATGGGGGTGAGGAGCCACTCTTTTGAGGCGCCCAAACATGATTCTGGGATTTTTTTGCACCATTCTTGCAGCCTTGCCTTCCCATCATTCTTGCAGCCTTGCCTTCCCATCAGCCTGTTGAAATCTCTTTATCATCTCTTGTTTTCTGTAGAAGATGGCAGCCTATCCCCCACACTCTTTTTGTTCTTCCACCTTTCCTTTTGCTCCTCCCCTCTTGACCACTCCACAAGGCCACCACCACTGCCCACGAGAGATCTCACTTCTGATTGAGCCAGCCCCTCCCTTTAAGTAGAGACAGCCAAGGTATTGCTCATCTTGTAGGTTCTTGGCATTTGGCAAACACCACTTGGCTCACACGTTAGATGAGGTGCCGGCAAGTAGGCAATTGCTGCTTCTTGGCCGCTGCAGGGAAGTACTAGTGCTAAAGGTGAGTCTCTTTTGCCTGCAATTTAGATACTCCTGACTCATGGGTTCAAGAACGAGTACTTATTACTCGCATTTCAGACAGTCATTCCGTTTCTCTGCTCCTTCCTTTCCTTTTCTGCATGCTATTCAGCTTTATTCTTGACGAGAGACGGGGGAACAGGAGAAGCTGAAAAAAAAATGCTAAAAGTTATTGAATGTGCATTATGAGTTTTCCCCGGTGTGATTCTTGATTAATCTTTCTGAACAATGTTGGAAGAGCCATTATTCGAACAGAACCGTAGTACCGTACAAGTGACAGAAACCATACGTGGTGCGATGACATTATCGTTTCCCGTTCTGGTTCAGATTGCCACGGCGCAGTGTCTATCCAACCACTTTTGCTTACAGAAAAACAAATGAACGGAAGGAAGCAATCGTGCTGCATTTTTCCTTTTTTTCTCACTCTCTAGCTCCTTTACATGTAGAACGTGAATCATGCACATGGTGAGTTTGATAAGGAGGAACTCAACAGTATTCGATACCTGCATTTCCTCTGCCTAGGCGTGCACAGAGAAGCTCTGAGCCATGAGTGGCTTTGCGGGGCAGAGGTCAAGGCCGTGGATGGGGGACGCCACCCCGCCAGAGCCGGCTGCCGGCGACGTCAAGGACGACGCCGCGGAGGCCTCCTCGATGAAGGACATCGGCACCTCCACGAACGCCAGCGCCATCTCCTTCGGCTTCGCGGCAACCGCCATCCTCATCTCCATGTTCCTCCTCATGGCCATCTTCGAGCACCTCATCAAGCCCGGCCGGGCCTCCTCCCGGGGCTCCCAGGACGGCCACGGCCACGGCCAGACGTCCCACTCCGGCAGGCACCTGCGCGACGACGGCTCGCCTGACAAGCTCCGGCATTCGCCCAAGGTAACATCTCTGACATAGCAATGCCACTGTTCTCAGGTCTCGACCTGTCCCGTGGTCGCGCGTTCGGCTCACATGCATCTTGTCGTCAGTAGAAGCAACGTGTCCACGTCCTGTCGCGCTCGTGTCGTGTCTCTGCAGTAGCATAACTACGTACGCGTACGTTGCTGTCTAACGACGCAAATCAGCTGCGTGACCTGAAAGGCTCGTCGGTTTTTTGATTTTGCAGATGGAGCCGGCCGTGCTGGCCGCGGATCTGACGGTGCTGATGCCGGGGCAGCGGTATCCGACGTTCCTCGCGCAACCGGCGCCTCTCCTTCCTTGTCCCAGAGAAGGTGTGCCCTGGCCTCCCCATGACCATCGCCAATCCTTCGTGTCCCCATGACTCCCTTTAACATGGATACGTGGTGTTCTGTTTGCCTGTATAGAAGGTAATTAAGATGTAAAAAATGCAGGTGATGTTGGTGTGTTCAGGATGAAATGTTGGATCGATGGTCTCAGGGTCCTCCGATTGCCTGATGTTCATTAGTCGTAGATGGGCAGTGCATGTCCGGTCTCTGCGAAAGCCATTCTTCTCCTCATCTTGTTCTTGGCAGTAGAAAGCCACTCTTCTGGTCTGAGAGATTTTGGCTGGGTTCAACTCCACTTTGGATTTTTGCTTTTCACTTCTTTGCTACAGTAGCTAGCTTTTAAATGGTACGCTTTTTGAAGGTGAGTTCTATAAGTCGATTATAGTAGACACTGTATCGAGTTTAGCTAAAATCATATGCGACTATTTTTCTCTTTATATTCTCTCTCACAATCAAAATTTAAAAATTATAAACTAAAAGCCAATTTTTTTCCCTGGTGGGCTGCAGAATTTTGTTGGTTACTAGCTCACACCCGTTGCCCCAAGAAGACGTCCCATATTTTTGGGCCGTTTTTCAAGCATGGCTACAAGGCATGGGGTTAAATTGCAGTACTTGCTGTCACCTTCGTGGCCAGCAAACAACTGCAATGAAGAACACCAAGGTCGGCCCGTACAACCGTGCGGTAAATTGCACATGCACTGCATCCAACCGAAGCCTAGAACAAATTGCAACGTTGGTAATTGAGCCTTCTGACCTACCGGCTGCGTTGCGCGCCCCTATATATTTTCCACTCCGCAGAGGATTCGTCTAGACGTGATCTTCCATGCCTGTGCTCGCCGATTCTGCTCACTGACGTAATATATTTACATGTCGGCCTGTGAATCCTGGCTTCGCCGCTGACTGAAGCCAAAGACACCATGAGCCTTACTAAACTACCAGAATCATGTGGCCATGCAAAAATAAAATGATGATGAGCACAGCAACGCACCACTAAAATAGAGCAATCTGTTCCAGCTTCGAACAGACATCTCTCTAATCCACAAATAATAAACTGAGTACCTGACACTCCCAACACACCGCTCTTGTAGAATCCACCCAACCTTAACCTCCCTCTCCCTGCACCGACCAGTTACCAAACCAAACCAATGAGCTGAAAAACAAGGTAACTTGAACTCTCAAACCATACTATTTGACGTAAGTTACATAGCAAATCCTTCGCCGAGTGGTATATAAGTACGTACATAATCGTGGCAGGAGACAAGAGGCGAGTAAAAATTTCCTGGCCGAATCTTGGATGCTTCCACAGGGTTCACCTACTCAATTGTCCGTGATTTTGTCCTACTAATCTCAGCACAGGCACGGACTTTCACCAGCTCCATCTGCAAACCTACAAACCGGAACAGCTCCCGGGCTAGACAGGCGTCCAGAACCCAGATCCAACCAAGAAGCAGCTCGGAGTTTTTCCAATTCGAGATGAATGGTTACTCCAACCTCGCGTCCTCGTCCTCCCCTCCAATGGCGGGCAATAGCGCCCGAGCCAGGCGATCGCTGGAGCTGACCAACACCAAGGAGACCAACGCGTGGGAAGGGCTGGCCATCGGGGCTGTGACCCTCGCCAGGACCTTCTCCACCGGCTCCCACAGGCTCTGCAGGTCCGGCGAGAGGAGCAGGCGTGGCGGCGCTGGCCACCACGGCGGACTGTCGGGCGCGCTGAGGAGGGCCTTCTCCGTGAGGAGGCACCCCGCGGCTCCCAGCGCGGGGGACGGGTACTACTGGAGGATCCACGACATGGACGGGGACAGCGACCACGCCAGCGACGACAATGCGGGCGAGGAGCGTCACGCCGAGGAGAAGAAGAAAGAGCAGCGAGAAGAAGGCGAGGTGAAGGAGAAGGCCAAGGGGAGGAGGAGGAAGAAGAGGGGTAACCTCTTGAAGGCATGCAAGAAGCTTCTCCGGTTGTGATTATAACTTATCGAGCTGCTGCTGCTGCTGCTGCTGCTGTAAGGAAACTAAGCAATGTTCTCTCATTACTGCCTGCCTGTGTGTTTATGTACGCCTTTCTTGTTGATCTCTTGGCTATTGCTGTGTTTATGTTGCTGTTTTGTTGCGTTGATTTGGGTTGGGAAGGAAGGAAGAGAAACCAGGTGATCTTACTGTATCGATCGCATGCTCTGTTTGTGCTGCGCCATGTGAGCATGGGAGCTTAGATCTTGATGAGCCTGGGCATGTGAGCTTAGATCTTGCATGGGCCTCGCTGGTTACTCTGATGCCGATGCCGTCGTCCATCACCGGAGACCGGAGTCAAATAGACCCGTGGGTGTTCGTGCAATCGTGCGCGATCCTTTCCGCCGGGTGGGCGCCGCGGCTGTCGGGGCGCTGTCCGCAGTCGCAGGGTGAAATGAAATGGAATGCGAGAAGACAGAGACTAGTCTGGGCGCACGCGGCCTGTCACTGTCAGGGCCCGACCTGGAGTCTGTACAGTTGGGCCGACCTATGGCCCAGCTTGAACATTTCATTCAAATCTCTCGGAAAATCTTTATGGGGCTTAGGTATTAACTGCGGCCAGGCCCATCCAAATTTCCAAATGTATTCAACCTTCCCTAAAAGAAAAAAAAGGTGTAGAACCGCACGAGAGGGGTGAATAGTGCCTTTAAAAATTTCTCCCAAATATGTACCGATCTTTCACTCTAGTGGCTACTGAGCTATGAAGATCAGGATTGAAAGCCAAGACCATGACAAACAACTCAAAATGCGGTCTAACTAGCTACTAGGCGGTGGTCTGACCACTGGCTACAAGCCGGTCTAACAGGCCTCCTAGCGGTATGACCACTAGGTACGCACTGATTGGACCACTCCCCTATTCCATAACAGAAAATTCAACCTGAATCCAAATCCTTTTGTTGCAACTCCAAAAATCTAAGGCCGAATGAGATGACAATTTGCACCCACCTTGCTTGAGATCTCATGAACTAATTCCAACAAAGAATCGCATGAATCCTTGCCAAAGCTACACCAAAACTTAGCAAAAAATAAAAAACTTAAAATATGGCTTGCTTGTAGGCAGAGAGAGCACCCCACCTGTAGGACAAGAGAGTACATCACAACACTCATATTTCTTAAATCCTAACCATAGAATACTTGACTAGAATAAGGAATTGTTGGATACACTACAAGAAATTTGAGTATCAGTGACGAATATAGTTATGATGAGAAACGAAAATGTCATAGATTAGCTATCATTCCGTGACGATTCAAGTGATTTCGTCATTAATATGCGGGACGGTACCTTCGACGCCTAGTTTTGTGACGAAAACAAATATTTGTCATAGAATATACAGAAAATCATGATGATTGTTTATATTCGTCATCAAAGAAATTATTATTCGTGACGATTTATTGCATGATGAAAAAAGTGTTGTCAAAAAACAGACTGACAAGTGGGCCCTGCTAAAAACAGTAAACCCTAACTCTCCCCGCCGCCCGCCTAGATACCTCTTCGCCCGCCGCCCCTCTCTGCCCCTCTCTCGCGTCTCCTCCTTCATCCACCGATTCCGCCGGCGCCTCCGCCCCCCACCCGGCCGCCGGCCTCCTCCGCCGCCCCCAGAACCGCCTCCTCCTCCTCCGCCCCCAACCCGCCGCCGGCCTCCTCCTCCACCCCCAGATCCGTCTCCTCCTCGTCGCTCGCCTCGCCCGCAGCCCTGCGCCCCCGCTCGCCTCAGCCCTCAGCGCCTCCGCCTCGCCCAGATCTGCCGTCGCACCCGGTCGGCTGCCTCCCACATCCTCCTCCCCGTCGGCTGCCGCCACCCCGCCCCACCTCCAGATCCAGATCTAGCCCGTAGTACTGTGGACTGTGCAGTAGTGCACTCTGCGCTGCACTGGCGGTCGGAGGCGGCGGCGGGCGAAGTAACGACAGGAGGAGGCAGACGCCATAGCAGCAGCAGCTGAGCGCCTCGACGACGTCGCCCCGCATGATGGCGCCGCCGCCCCTGCCTACGCGCACGCCGTCCACGCGCTCGCCGCCTCCCTCAGCCGTCACCACGCCGTCCTCCTCCAACTGCCTGCCTCCGACGCCGCTATCGTGCGCTGCGCCCTCGAGTCCGCGCGCGCCTTCTTCCGCACCCGCGACTGCGCCGGCCTCTACGTCTACCGCGCCGGGAGGTACGCACACACGCATATATACCGAATTACATACTGATACTGTCCGTCCACACAAGCCCTCATCTATAAGATAATCACTTAACAAATCATAACAATGTCTTCACATATTGATGTGCACTCCATTTTGGCGATAAATCCTGTTATGTTTGGTACAGTGTTTAAGGTGCATGTCTGGTGACCAGATGTCTTATGGCTTATGATGCATTGCCAAGATCATAAATAGCCTGCTCCGCAGTTGTTAATTGGATTATGCAATAAGTGGCTGTTGCCTGTTGGGTATATAAATAAGCGCAGTGGACAGACTTCTACCTGGAAACTCGTTTATGCCACATGGATGACCAAATCTATCAGTTTATATGCTGTTCTTTATGCTGGTTGCGTTTTATGCTATGAAGCAGCAACTAACAGTGATGATTGTGGAGGAATTGCTTTCATTCCTGTTGTACTTATGCTTCTCTAAAATGTTAGTTAACAGTGATCATAATAGTCTGCACCATTCTATGAACTGTCCCTCTTTTGTTTCAAGCCATGTTGAGCTGAAAACCTGAAATGTTAGCTCCATAATGGCATGGATAGCTTCTGTTACTAAATTGATGTAATGGTGTTATTTGAGATGGTGAGGTTCTTCTAGTTCCTGTTTTTCTCACTGCTTGGCTTCGGAAAAATGGTATCTTTACATGGATGAGTATTTCTCACTTTGTTGCGCTTGGTTTTCTTGTAATAAGAATGATGCTGACTTAGTTGTGGTTCTCTATTTATCTTTGTGTTCTGCATTCTATTTCCTGTAATTTGGTCCTGGTATTCATTTGCATAGTCTGTTCATGTATCATTGAATTTCCCTCTTGAAAGGGAGATTTAAATTGCCAATGCAGAACGCCTAAATTTCTGTACCCTATGTAAAACTCTGACCTACCCAAAAATGCCGATACGGCGATACGTTATATATATATATATATATATATATATATATATATATATATATATATATATATATATATATATATATATATATATATATATATATATATATATATATATATATATATATATATATATATATATATATATATATATATATATATATATATATATCAAATAAACAAGCTAATGAAATTATGAAGACACTGTGATAGCTATTGTCATCCCTATACGGCAATTGTCACTGCAGAGAGCACAAAAGACACTGCTTGTTTCTTGACTGTTGTCAAAATCCTTCTTGTGCCATAGCCAATTATAACATAGAATTAAGGTTAATACAGTTTTCCATCTACAGATATCTAACAGTCAGCCCCAAATGTTATGTGCTATAACAGCCCACTAGTTATCATTCTACAAAGTTATCTTCATTTAACACAAAAAAACTGCCTTCAAGACAAAGAATGGATTTGGCAAAAGGGAAATAGCACATCAATATTCAGCAAAATGTTGTTTTAACTTTTAACTTGAAAGGAAAACACGATTTGGCTGATGCCATCAAATCTAAGCATATACCCTTTGAAAAGAAGCTAGAAATTTGTGGACAAAATGCACAACAGCACATGACTAACTGCATCGGCACAAATTCAAAGCATAGTTAGGTGGGTAAAAATCACCAGCATTCCTAGGTTTTAATGAATGGAATAGTTATTAGTTATTACAGCGAGAGTAACAACAATTTTTGCAGTCCAAACAACAATATGGAGATCTAGTTAACATACAAGGTGCCAACTTTTTGGTGTAGGGCATAATGTAGAAATAATTAGAAAAAACAAAAACAATATTACTCTATTCACAGAACAAAGAATCAATCTATTATAGTATTTTTGAACAAAACAAAGCTAAGTTAGCTTATCAATGCACAGATAGCCTAGATACCTAGATATGTTCATATTGAAGTTCTAAGTACACAAATAGCACCTAAATGTTAGTCAATTAAGGACAAGTGTTTCATTTTTGACTTCTGCCTACTGATATTCCAGTCTTTAACATGCTCTTTGTTACTCGATCGCAACATTTTGTCCTAACTTTTGAGTGGCAGCATAATCTGTTTTGTGTTTTTATCCATCCAAGATATTGCAAATTTTAATGACACTTATCTTTTCTACCTTTGGCAGACTAATATAGTTTCTGTATATAATCTAAGTGTTTGTTTGCTCACTTATATTGCAGTTCTAATTATCTTTACTTTGTGGAATTTCAGGTACTTCCTTTTCAGAGAGCATGACATATTGGGTACCCTTGTGGACTGATTTGGATTGTCACGAAATCATCAGTTGCTCTAATGCAAGACATGTTTAGAGTTTTTAATGCTGTGGAACAAAATCCTTCAGATAGAACTCTTGATGAATTTTTGCCTACAACATCATGATATGATTGATGCTTCTGTCATGATGTGTTGAACCAATGGTTGTAATGGCATGTATTGGATAAATGTAAATTAATTCTATATGCTTTGATGGAACAATTCTATGGTGATTATCTGGAGAATTATGCTACTGTTCATGATGTTTTTTTTTGTCATTCATGTATGTCTGGATTAAATTTTTTGACGTTGTAAATATATTCATGATGAATAATTTCGTCATAAATTACACGTCCTGGACCACATGTCATGACGAAAACGATCGCCATAAAATATTTTATGACACTAAGTAAATCGTCATAAATATTATTGTATGACGATCTGGTATTCGTCATAAATGTGTATTGTTTTATGACAATTTCCCCATGATCGTCACTAAGAACATTCTATGACGCAGAATCTGTGACGATCCGCGTGACGCAAGAAAATCGTCACTATTATGCTTTTATGACAAAAATCCATGATTTTGTGACAAATACGTATCATCACCGATGCTCAAATTTCTTGTAGTGATAGTTAACTCGTAAATCTTCATCCTAATCCGTTAAATAGATAAGGCAACTAGCCTAGATCTAACCATAATGGATATTGGCTATCTACTAGTATAAATAGGGGAACCCGTTAAGCCTACACAATACAGGTTTTACTCACACACTTAACTCATGCATGCTTTTCAAAGCATATGAGTCCAAATCTGCTAAGCCTTTGAACTTTCGTCCACTTGGTTATCCCAACTTTTTCTTAATCTAAACTGCTTTCCCAAACGTCGCTCAAGCACCATGATGTTGATCCAAGATAGTTTTTAGTATTTGGTCGTCTTACCAAAATACCCTTCATTGACCCGCTCTTCATCTTCCTTTGCAAACAATCACCAAGCTTGTTGCGTGTAGATACACCATTGGTTTACTATGCGTTAGCAAGTCTCTCTCGTTCCGATTCTGTCAGACGATGTCTTACTTGGACCGACCAAGCCACATGGTGTAACCAATCGCAGGCAATAAAATCGTATTCACTATGGCAGGCAAAGTTGACTATGGCAGGCAAGATTCTAATGAGCATCATGCGCGAGAGCAAAGTTGACTATGGCAGGCAAGGAAGGAAGGCGACGAGCGGCTGCGGTCAAGTGCCATGAAACAAAAGGTGGTTGACAACTTCGCTAGTCTACTGTTGACTAACTTAGCTGCAAAAAGAACACACCTGAAAATCTGAACTCACAGTCTTGTCAACCATGCAATTTCGCGAAGAGGCGCGAAATACGATTCGAAGCTGTAGCATCGGCACTTCACAATGGCCAAGTCCAACCAACTATTATAAAATGGCAGCAGGACGGATCCAAGAATTTAGGCATAGGGTAGCCAGGAATTTAGGCATAGGGGGCTAGGGGCAAGTAAACATCAATGGCTGATACAAAAGAGAGAATATATCTGGTGAACAAGCCCTTATTTGTGCACATATGGACATACCCAATCTCGGCCGTCCGATCCAAAATCCACGGATGAGATGCTAGCAGGCGCTCCCCCTTTCCCACTTACGCAAATTTACATTTCGGCCTCTGGTGTCCATCCTTTGCTCCTCGGTCCTCCCCTTCCCGATCCAGCGCCTCCCCCTTTCACCGCCACCTCCTCTGCTCTTCCCCATCCAGCGCCTCCCCCTCTCCTCCAGCGACTTATCTCCCTCTCCCACCAGCCTTGCGCTGCCCCCACCCCGGCTCTCTCCCCAACGCCGCCCCCTCTGGCTTCGCTGAACGCCACCCTGGCCTCCCCTCCAGCCTCCCTCGGCGCCGCCCCTACCCCGGTCTCCCCTGGCGCCTCCCCCCGAATCCCTCCCAGGCCTCCCCTGATGCCAACCCCTCCAGCCTCCCCTGCATCCATGTGTGCCTCCCCCTCCCCTCCGACGGCTGGGCCTCCCCTCTCCCTCCCCGACCATGCACTACTTCGACTACAGCGTTTTGACCAAGCACTGTGGTTGAACTGTGGTCGAAGCCGCCGTGGTTGAAGTGCAGTGGTCGGGGAGGGGGAGGGAGACGCTAGCCACCGGAGGGGAGGGGGAGGCACGGATGGAAGAGGGTGAGCCATTGGAGAGGAGGGGAAGGGGGAGATGCCGGAGGAGGGGGATGCATGGGAGGGGAGAGGGAGGTGCTGGATGAGGAAGAAATCTGGAAGGGGAGGGATCTCGGGATGGAGAGGGCTAAAATGTAAATGTGCGTAACTGGGGAAGGGGGAGCGCCCGCTAGAATCTTGTTCGTGGATTTTGGATCGGACGGCCGAGATCGCGTATGTGCATATGCCCACAAATAGCCCATGTTCACCAGATATGCTGTCTACAAAAGAAGCCATTCATACTTTGTTGTTCCAGAATATATGTTTGGTGAATAAAAAAAATACATATATGCTCAGCTAAATTTAACTCAACATCTGGCGTGGCAATGTAGCTCGGTTTGAATTGTTGCCTGCAAAGTAGATGATAAAGTGGAACTATTTAGGGGGCATTCATAATGATTTTGCTGATAGTTCTTGATCCATGGCGGCTCTCGCGATCCCCAAGGACGCATGCAGACGAGACCAAGCCACAACGTTACGGTCCAACTCTCCAACATCTGCTGCTGCTGAGACGTGCGTAAGGCGTGTGTTACACCTCAGAACCGGAACCACGGTACCAATTTGACGCGCGATGAGTTACGGCGCCGTCCCGCATGGTGACAGCGGCACGCCGTGTTGTCGCAGGCGCGAGCGCCAGAAATCGCAGCCAAAGACCCACCCAGTCTTCATTTGGTTGGTGCTCCAAGCTATATGTCCAGCAAAAAAATGATGTCTTGAGGTAGTGTGTCATTCTGATGATTTTTAACTGATTAGTTAAGTCTGAAGATGAGTTGGTTGGTTGATAGCCTGTGCTTGAGACTAATGGATGGAAGACAGGACTTGGTTCAAACAAAGGGATGTTGGATCACTGGCCTGGGAAAGAGACGTACAAAAATGAGCGCCTGGGTCTGGGAGCGAACCAAACAGCCACAGGCTGCTCCCAGGGAATCTCCCGGCCAGCCAAATTGCTCCCACGGCTCGAACCAAACAGCCCCTGAAGGACGACGCACGCAACCACGTGAGACGCGACGTGAATATTGGCATCTGATGGCTTATCAGAGAATATACCATCTAAGATGCTTATACATAATGTTTAAAGAGAAAGAATATAGTGATATTTTTAAACATCTATATAAAAGCTATTTTCTCTAATGCAAATATCTCTTCAGTAGGTGCTTAGATATTATATTATCTATTACTTATATATAATTATACACATAAATACATGCTAAGCACTGGTGCTTATTTAAGTATTGATGTTTCAAAATGAGCAACTTATCTTTTCTATGTGGCAAGAAAATCATTTTTTAATTACTAAGTAACTCTCTAAGCACCTGTACTGTACATGCTCTTATATGGCTGGGTTCTTTTTAGCTTAATGTTTATGTCTTTTAGTTTTTGCTATAATAATTAGCTTTTAAACGGTGCATCTTTTTAAGACGAAGCTATAAGTCGATCGTAGTAGATATTGTACCAACTTCAACTATATCGGCTAATATCACATATAACTATATCTCTTTACACTCTCCCATAAAATCAGAATTAAAAATATAAACTAAAAAACTAAAATCCAAAAGAACCCACTGTACACTAAGGTTGTGTTTGGTTTAGGGACAAGGTAGGATGGGATGGTCCGTCCCTGGTTTTGGGATGAGATGATCCCATTTTTTGTTTGGTTGGGGGGATAGAGTCATCCCTGTTTTTTGTTTGGTTGGAAGGATAAAGTGGGATGGAATGGTCCCATCCTTTGTTTAGATGGAAGGATGAATGTGGGACATGTGTGGCATTTGAGTTTTTTTTAAAAAAATTGAAGGCTATTGTTGATATGTTTCTACACATAAGCCTTTGAGTTTTTTTTAAATTTTTTTTAAACAAAACAGTACTTAAAAAAACAAAGAGGTGGGATAACTCTATCCCATGTGGGATGACTCCGTCCCATGAAAAAAAGAGGATTGTCTGGTCCCAGATCTACAAGGAATATTCCTAGTGGGATGTCCTTGACTCTACTTGTCTTCCATCCAAACACCTACAAAAATAAGTCTAACCCGTTTTATCCCACCTAGTCCTTACAACCAAAGACATGGAAAGTGACAGCGCCGGAGGGGGACGACCGAAATTTCAGCGGCCCACGTCCAAAGTCCCAAGAATAGAATAGCTCCCCAAATGCGGGACCGGTCTGTCCTAAATCCCCCGCCCCCTATCCATCCACGCTCCCCCGGTGCCTTCCTCCCAGAGGGAAGAAGAAGGAGAAGATTGGTCGGTCCTCTTTTCCTCTCCGAATGGAAGATTGATCAATCCCTGAACGAATAACTAGTAGGTTTTCTTGCCGGGTGGCTGGTTCGCTCGCCTGTCGCCCCCACTCGTTGCTGGGTTAGTTTGATTCGATTCGATCAACCGATCGATCGATCGATCCCAGACGAATAAATTTCTTGGCGGTTTTCGTTCGTCGGCCGTCTTTCGACCACCCGGTTGGTTGGGTTGAAAATCTCTCCGTTTCTATTCGTTCTGGTGGGTCCGATTCGGTTCCTTCTTTCCCTTTCCTCCTACCGTTTCCTCCTATCTGATGATCGATTTCGTTTCTATGGTGTTTCTTCTCGCAGTTTTCCTCCTATCTGATGATCGATTTCGTTTCTATGGTGTTTTCTTCTCGCAGTTTCCTCCTCCCGGCGGTTTCTTGAATCCCATCTGATAACAGGTTTGATTCCTTGCTCTGTAGAAAAATCGCTTTTTTTTTGGGTTCTGTTCCGTGGTCTCGAGAAGGATAATTGCGTAGCGATAGGATACAAGTAAGGCCGTAACTTGCAAGGCTGGCATGTCTTGTGCTGTCGCTAACTTAGCGAGCGTGATTGATTGCTCTGCCAGCCGAGACTTCTCTGTTGATTTCATAGGACATTTTCATGTCTGCACGTTTGATGGGAAAACAGCAGTTGCTTTCGGAATCTTTTTTCCTAGAGATCGCTTCTTTGACCATTCGAGTGTTTATCTTATCGCATACGGGCAACCTGTTCCCAAGAAATGGGTTCATACTGTAGAATTGCTTGGCAAATGCGTTGTTTTTGGAATTCATCTTTTGACAATTCGACATAGGTGATAGCCTGATAGGAGATGATAAGTTTGTGCACATTGATCAAACATGACATGTAAAACACTGCAATTCTTGCGCAGGTCCATATTTCAGTACTCAGCAATTCTTTGCGTGCTCTGCATCTGCTTGCCGCCGAGCGAGAATATATACACAGCCTGCTCGTGCCCGAGATGGAAGACGCGATGGCGGCGCCGACGACGACCGCGGAGTCCGAGGGCGCGACGACCGACGACGACGTGCATCTTTCCCCTACCAGCATCTGCACTGGCGGCGGAGGTGGTGGCAGCGGCGGCCGCATCAAGATCCTCTGCAGCTTCGGCGGCCGCATCACGCCCCGCCCATACGACGGCACCCTAAAGTACGTCGGCGGCGAGACCCGCGTCCTCGCCGTGCCCCGCTCGATCCCTTTCTGCGGTTCGTGCTCATGCCTTCTTGATGCGTGTGCATCTTGTTGCTTTTAATACCGCGCTCAAATCCAATCTTTTCTCCCCGTGTGCAGATATGAAGAAGAAGGTGGAGGAAATGTACAAGACGGAGGTGGCGGCCATCAAGTACCAGCTCCTCGCCGAGGACCTCGACGTGCTCGTCTCCGTCACATGCGACGAGGACCTGGTCCACATGCTCGACGAGTACGACCGCCTCGAAGCAAAGCGGTCGCCGTCCGCATCGCCGCGCTTCCGCGTCTATGTCTTCGCGTCGCAGCCCGCGTCCGTCTGGTCGGCCGCCGCCGCCACCGTCTCCTCTTCTCGCCACGCCAGCTACGCGCGCCACCACCAGCACAATCACCACCACCACAACTTCCAGGCGGAGCGCTACGTGGCCACCGTGCCCGCCACGCCCAACGGGAGCCCGCCGTACCCTCCCCAGCCGCACGGCGCCGTCTCGGCGGGTAACTCCCCGCGCGCCAACGCCGTGGGCACCGAGCAGGCCGTCTTCGGGTTGGGGATGCAGCGTGTCCGGAGCACGCCGAATCTTGGCAGCCTGGACGCGGCACCGCAGCATTTCCATCAGCACGCCGCGGAAGGAGGCGGCGGCTTGGCCGGATACATGAGCAGCTCGCCGGGACACGCCGGCGCCGGTCACCTTTTCTTTCAGGGTAAGTGCCACCCCTACTACCACCAACACCACCAGTACCGGCCGGCGCCGGTCCCCCTTCACCACGCTGGCGTGGCCGGGAGGTACGACACGCGTGCCTATGTGCGGGGTGGCAACTACTTGGCGCCGATGATGCCGGCAATCCGGTCGGGCCGGCCGGTCTCGAGGGACGGGCCACCGTACAGTGAGATGCACGCGCCGAAGAAGGCCACGGCGATATGGGACTGACTGACGGCAGTCCGGGCGCCGGAGCCTGATCGTCTGATTTTGCAGCAGTTCGAGAGGCAGTGAGTAGTGAGTTATTTGAGCGCTTGAGATGTAAATAGATGGATGGATGCACGCGACCGTATTAGTTGTTTTCGCTGTTCATGCCAAAACGCTGTACAGGATGAGAAGTAAAAATTGTTCGTCTCTAGTGACATTGATGGCTCTTCGGCGATGGATTCCGGCAAAGCCAGCTGGCTGTCGATTGCATTCGACGTTGAATGCCTCGTGCTGAATGTCTCCGCTTCCTTTCGATATATTAAGGAGATGGATTGGAGGCGCCACCACTCGTCGCCGGAGACGATGGCAAGGAAGAGTCACAAGGAGGGTGCTGCTGGAGAGGAGGCGGAGTAAGAAGGGCGCCGTCGGTGCTGGTAGCCAGGTAGGGAGATAGCGGGGGATGGTGTGATGGTGGGGTTTGGGGTTGGGGGGCGCGGGGGGGGGGGGGGGGGGGGGGGGGCAAACGAGATCCTCTGCAGTCGCCGTACACGACTGTAGAGAGAAGTCGCAGATCTGAGCCGTCCGATTGAAAAAGGACGGCTCAGATCTGCTTTTGCTACAGTAAAAAAACACTGTACCTACAGTACTTTTTACTGTAGCAAAAGCGGATCTGAGCCGTCCTTTTTCAATCCGACGGCTCAGATCCGCGACTTCTCTCTACAGTCGCGTACGACGACTGCAGAGGATTCGTTTCCCGGGGGGGGGGTAGGGTTTGGGTGGGAAGTGGATGGGGTTTTATAGAAGAGGAAAGAGGAGAGGAGATTCATTGGGCGGAGATCTAAGGGTCATAAATTTAAGTACTCATGAACAAAATGTACACTAAACTTCTCTCTAACCACCTTTAAAATTGTTTTCTCCCATGCACATTCGCTGATGTTAAAGTGTAAACTACTATTAGAAACAACAATCTTACTAATTGCCAACGCTCTGCCACTGTTAGAATTGGGCGGTGCAAATCCGAAGGATAGCAATGGAAGCCCTCTAGAATCTAGGCAAGTGGTGGATAGAGCCCAAGGGAAACCATCAACAAAGTTTGTATCATTATTATTATGGTTACAGGCCAAATAATAAACAAAATGGCTACGAGAAGATCACAAAGGGTTGTTCAGAGCCTTACAAACCATGAAGATAGGGGATATAAATCTATGCCACCTAGATTTATCTTATAAAAAGAGCCCTTGCCTCCATAGCGCCTTAAGGCACATATTTATAGCCATAAGTAGTCTTGTTACATAAATGCCCCTATCTGAGTGTACAATCGTAGGAGCAATATCGTCTTTTCCCTTATGACAGCTTTCTCAGGCTAGTCATGTGGCCTCACGATTATTGGTGCTCCTGATACAATGGGCCGACTGGGCTAAGGTGGAGCCACTCCTCCAACAGTAACCTATCATGGTTGAACGTCCTCGATTTCTGTGGGCTGAGACTATGTTCGATGTTATTTGGTCCCCTCCGCCCCTTCGGCCCTTTAAATCATAGTCTATTGGAGTTTTCACCAATACTTCGCTGACCGCAGCAGTGTGCGCAACCCTCGAGAGCAGGCGACATGTGGCGATGGTTATCTTTTCGGTCGTGGGACACGAGCCATCGTGCTAGTTACAGTGTGGTGCATGCCCACTCAATTCTCACCCTCGTTGTGTGGGCATTGAATGTCACTATCGTATGCTATACTTATGCACTGGACGACACACTTTTTGCAACATTTGCCTGCTGTCTCTCTCTCTCTCTCTCTCGCTCGCTCGCTTTGCTTTCGTCTATTACAATCTCTTTTACCGCCATCCTCCATTCATCGTCAAGCTTTTTCGGTCTTCCTCATGCTGTCGATCTCTTGCCACTTGCAATGGCGTGTGAAAGTGGCCGTCGCGACCGCAGCAGCGCATATGCTCCGTCGAGCAACCATGCTGTTCAAGACGATCATTGCGAGGTCATCGCCGGCAAGCGATGGAAGGCATCCAGGAAGTTTAGTGGTGTTTTCATGAACACACTCGGCCCATCCATCATGATGGAGGAGTTGGTGCAATAGCTCATGTGTGACAATAATATCTTGTCTCACGAGCTCGTTTGCCTCCCCACTGGCAATGAGGTCGTGCCATGGCCACAGGAGGGCGAGACGCTAGTGTTTGTAACGTATTTTGATGCCGGGCTCTGGATCCCCACCACGTGCTTTGTGGGTGATCTTCTCCGACTATATGAGTTGGAGCTTCAATAGATTATGCCAAACACCATATTGGTTCGTCCGTGTGCAGGGCCCATACTGGCTCTAGGGATGGTTGGCAGGCCTCCCTCCTTGCAGGAGTCCATTCAGTGATGAAGTTGGCCCGTATATGTGACTTTATGGTGATACGTGCAACGTAGGTGATGGAGAAGGTGGCTAGCTCGGTCGCCCACTTATCGATGTGACCTATAAATTCTTTTGTTTTGCAGTATCTCCTCCAAGGGAAGGATGAGGTCATTGTGATATTGTGTACCAGGAAATAACGCCGTAGCTTGTGTGAAGCCATTAGCAATGCATAAGCTAGCTTCTCTAGCTCGGTGTACCGTGCCTTCGCTCCCTGCAAGACTTCAGAGACATAATAGATCGGCCTCTGCACGGAGCCTTCCTCCATCACGAGCACCACGCTAACCACATGGAGAGTTGTTGCCAAGTACAATAGTAGCGGAGCTTCTAGTACTGGACATGCGAGCCTAGGGAGGTACCCCTTCGAGTCTGTGAAGGCCTATGAACACTCGACGGTCCATTGAAAGTCGCCTGAGTCGCGAAGTGTTTTGAAGAAAGGTAGCACTCGCTCCGCCGCCCTTGATAAGAAATGGCTAAGGGCGGCTAGGCGACCTGCAAGCCTCTAGACGTTCCTAACAGTCTTTGGAGCTTCCATGGATAGTACCGCATCAATCTTGTTGGGGTTAGCTTCAATTCCCCACCCAGACACTAGGAAACCAAGCAGCTTGCCCTCCCAATCTCTGAATACACATTTCTTTGTGTTGAGTTTTATCCTAGCACGTCGAAGGTTATCGAAGGTTTCCTAGATGTCCGCGTCGTGGTATGCCACCGCCTACTCTTGACAACCACATCATTGACATAACCTTTGACATTCCGGCCTAGTTGCAACGGTAAGGCGAATGTGACCAGCCTGGTGAAGGTGGCCCCAGTGTTCTTTAGCCTAAAGGGCATTATGACGAAGCAATATGCCCCCTAGAGACTATGAAGCTTGTTTTTTCTTCATTCTCCTTTGCCATATGTATTTGGTGGTACCTAGAGTATGCATCGAGAAAACTCATTATCTCACATCCCACTGTTGCACCCATCAGTTGGTTGATGTGGGGCAAATGGATAGTTGTCCTAGGGACATGCTTTATTGAGGTTGGTAAAGTCCACACACATGCGTCAAGTACCATTTGTTTTCTTCACGAGCACTAGGTTGGCAAGCCACTTAGGGTAAACGACCTCTCGGATGATGCCAAAGGCGAGCAGTTTGGCTACATCGGTCTTGGCAACCTCTTGCCTGTTGAGGGACATTCATCTCATGCGATGTTTGATTGGCTTCACGTTAGGGTGCACTGTTAGCTTGTGTTCGATGGTGGACTGGTCCACGTTGGTGATATTGTTGGGTGACCACACAAAGATACCCATGTTCCCGCGAAGCACCTCCAGTAACTTCGCTTAGCCTCAATGGTGAGGTCGCCCCCAGCGACACCCACTTTGATGGGTCATCCGAGTTGAGTGGCACCTTCTTTATTTTATCGTTAGGTCTCGACTTCGGCGTCCACCCTGGGGATGAAGGACGGGACACCACTGAGAGGGGCTTGTTCTGTGGATGGGGGTGTCGCGGAGATTAATATGGTTGTTTAGTATTCTTATTAGTGTGTGTTTCCACTATTGGTTAGTATTCTTATTAGTGCTGATATTTTGACACTATACTATGGAATAGTATTAAGGGCAATAATCTACTAGAGAAAAAATTAGATTAGTGGCAAAATATGTACAAAAAAATATCCAAAAGAATAAGAGTCCCGTTACCTGTTAGAAATAATTGTTATCTAGAACAATTTAGCTATCGGGAATGTTTTAACATTAGCGACCTTAACCCAAATTCCCCATTCCTTCCCGACAGCCCCTTCCTCTGAAACCTCTCCCAGCGCCTCCTTCTTTCCGCTTCCTCCCAGCGCCGTCTCACCTCCCCGGCCGCCCCACCACCCTTCTCCCTGGCCGTCTCACCTCCCAGTGCCGCCCCACTTCCCATTCGCTCTAACGCTAGCCATGCCTCTCGAGAAGTAGACACATGAACATGACGTGAACTTGACAACCACTTCCCAAAGTTTACTTCTTGGACAAATGTCATATGTGCTTATAGATATTTGATTGATTATACTGATTAACCCAAAGCTTTTCATCAGTTAGATCAATAAGTGTGTCTGTTCAAGCATAGTTGTTTATTGATTGATTTTGGTATGGCTGAATGTTGTTCTTCCATCAAAATATTGGTCCACACAACTGACCAAGTGATAGGTACACACTTCAATTTTTGAAATTGACAATAAATATGATTCTTATAATTGAATATTTGTAGGGGTGGGAAACGGTAACAGATAATCCATTTTATTTGATATTCGTATCCGAGAAAATACGAATGTGGTAAGTAAAATCCGTATTAAAAAATGTTTGTATTCGTATTCATATTGGTATTTGAGACTATTCGATTCGTATTCGATCCATTTCCGAAACCCGAGAAAAACCTAGACAAATTTTATGATTCAAAATTTAAATTTGGGTGGTTTGAAACCAGTAATTGTTTTGGTTACCGGTCAAAAACCGGTGAAAAACTAGCAAAACCATTTGGAATTTGTTCTATCAAGATTTGTTACAGAAGTTATAGGAGGATATTCGTATTCGACCGAATCAAGTACATATTCAATTTGAATTCGTATCCATTATGACATTCAATTAAATATGTATTCGTATTCGTATTTACGACTATTCGATCCGTAACCATCACTAAATATTCATTTCTTGTATGCTCACTACTAGAATTTAGATTATTGTGGATACCTATAGGCTATATTTAATGTTCCCTTTCTTAACTCCATCATCAGTTATGTTGTGAATAACATAATACATGCATAGATTGATACTTCTCAACGCTTAATTTTTCTAGAGATTGTTGGTTTCTTTTTTTCGTATCAACTTATGTGTAGTGGTAAATACTAAACATAAGTTAATGTGAGAAGCAGAGCCATATTTGTGTATTCGAGTGGTAAGATTTTCAGAAGCAACAGGTAGCCCTTATTTCCTATATGCAGTGCCCATCTTATTTTTTTAGTAATTAATTAGGCTCTTCATTGAACAGGGTAGGAGCAATGCACTTTCGAACGCATCCACGATAATTTGGGAAGGCATGTAATTTATCGTTCTGCGCTATTTTTTTTTATTTTGATGACTAATATGGATGTCTGTCTGTCGTTATTATTAAGTAGAGCATAAATTTTATTGGAATAACCCGTTCACTTTGGCTTTGGCTTTTATAAGCCGCTTTTCTACGGTAAATGATTTTTTACAGTACCTAACTTTCAAACGAAGTGTTTTTTTACAGTACACACTGTAGGAATTTTATTTATATTAGCCAAAATTGCACGCGAGTGTATATCTTTCTACAAGCTTCTCTATAAGTTATTATTATTCATAAGTCAAAGCTAGAAGCCATAAACAAAAGTTAATATGAACACCCAAAGTGTAAAAAATCTGATTGTACTTTTTAATCGACTGATTGCAATAAGATGAATTTTTGTTCATGTATGTGCATACTCAATGTTTCAACAGAAAAATATGGTACTAAATTTGATAGAAGTGACCAATATCTCCAAATAAGTAGCAGTCAATACAGTTAGAAGTGCTCATTGTTTAGTGAACATGGTTATTCTTCCAATGTGACAAAAAAGTGGTTGTTAACACATGAACAATAACCACCGCATCGGTACCTAAGACCAAAAAGTGAGATATGTGCATAGGAAGAACGACTCAATAACTGCACTGTTTTGCACAATATTTTATTGTTATTTACTGAGATGCTTATATATCACATTCAAATCGAACTAAGATATATGATATCTACTTCAATTAATTGAGAATACACACTAGATGTTCTGTAACAACGCATGGGCATTTGATTAGTCTCTAAACAAATTCTACATGAACAGCAATAGTTTCTCTGCAAGCAAGCAAACCATAGATAAATAACAGCTTCAGTGGTTTTTAAGACGATCTGATAGAGTATAACGCTGCAACTCTCATCATTCCTGAATGTCGAGATGGTCGTGTACCGGTCTGATCTATATTGTGAATTTTTCAGGCAGTCACTGATGCAAACTTTTTCTCCACACACCCAGATTGGTGCTTGCAAACCCCGAACACCTGAACAGTTGGCTCAGCTTTCATTTGTGCAGCTCCAGAGGTACACACTAACAACTACTTACCTTCAAAATCACTCACCTTGAATCATAATTTTCATTGACAGCACACAAGGCCACAGCCAACAAGCACGAAGCGTCCAAGCCCAACGTGATGCGTAACAAGTAGCAACTGGTCCATCTTGAATTCTAGATGGAGTAAACGGGATCACCAACAGGATTTCTAACTTTGTAAATTTACCATCTTCAACAACTATTCTAAATGTTATCAGTCGCACAGGCAACAAGATGAGTGAGCTATACCAGAAGGTCACAGCAGTTGCACCTCGGCAGCCAACCTAGAAAATGTGCAGCTTCATCACTCGAGAGCCAGAGGTGGCTAAATGCTGGATCCTGAGTGATAATGATACCTGTGGCTGCCATACAAATAACGCTCAAGCAAACAAGTCATATCTGAAACAAATATTCATAAATAACTTTACAGTTCAGGGTAGATTTCCTGCGTTTGTTTCTGTAACCAGTAGAGAACAACATACCCTGTCTGATGTACAACACAATACAGATGCAACTGAGATGAGACACAAAATCCTCCAAGAAAACATAAACACAAACCTGGCCCCACTGGAATACAAGAGGTAGCTAACACACTAGCTTAAATATTAAAACAGCAACTGAGAACAAATTGCCACCCCATCCTTGTAACTAGAGTAATCCTTGGTACATCCACACTAGTGGAGGCAAGATCCTATCACTAGGACATGGCATGGAACCTAACCAGCAGGGACAAGTCTGACTACAATGTAGAAAACAACAGAACCACCAAAAAGACAAACATATGACCGACCACCATAAGCCATATTTACATGCATGAAACAGCAAGTACACAGATGACATTACAGAAGGGCTGAGACAACAAACAATGCTGAGACAAGAAACAATGGCTTCACTGGCCTAATCTGTCAGCATACCATGTTACATTCATTGGAGCTCAATATGCTAGTAGGATGGGTATGGAATTGGTTGCCTGGCAGATCGACGGCTAACATCATTCAGAACAGAACCAAAGACACGTCTACTATATTCATACGTACCATCACTTAATCCTCTACCCGCTTCCCCACTTGATGCTGGATAAAAAGGGAATCATAAGATTTAGTACAAAATTCACATAAAATGTCTCATATTTCAAAGGACCAAGGAAATTCTCTCACCTTGAGAGTGGTAATCATAAGAATGATTTGGAGAAACACCATAGCCTGCAATCCTACCATTTACCACTCTATGTTGTGACACGGGAGTGTCACTAGACCTCATTAGTTGAGGTGGCTTTGGTAGTGGTATAGGGTTCATTTTAGGTGTTACAGGAATATTGCCATTTGAAGAGGGTTTGTCTTGCCCAGAAATCTGTCAAAAAAGGGGATAATTTCAGGGTTCAGTCTTTCTACTACTTCCATAGGCATACAAATCTAGTAACAGCAAGAACCTCAACTAGTCAAATATATTGGGTTTGGCCCAGATTGAATCAACCAGTCGCACACAGTATTGCAATGCATAACAGACCATACCATGAAAACAACACTCTGCAATCCTACCACACAAAAATGAGTTAAATAAAAAGGGAGCGAAAGAAACGCACCGCAAATTTAAGTGTTTTATTATGAAGCCGAACAAGGCCAGAAAATAGCCTAACAGCATACTGGGCAATCTCCTCTGTTTCGTACTCAGCAAAGGCATAACCTTTGGGGCGACTAGTTTCCTTGTCACGGGGTATGTGTAGGTCTACAACACGACCTACCTGAATAAGAATCTCATACAAAACCCTCTCAGATACCTTTTCATCCAAGTTACCTATTTAAGAAAAATACAGTTGAAAAATTAATACAATACCGGCAAGTACTTTGTTATATCTACACATGCAAAAACAAGAGGCAAAGTGACATACGAACAATCATCGGAAAATATCAACACCAGTGCACTACAGCACAATCAGCCATGACACAAATCTGAATCTGAAGAGACATACACATGAAGCTATGCACAATGTTGCTGAGGAAGTCTACAAAATAGCTAGACTACAAACTTAAGCAACCTACAAGCTGGGATTCTGGGAACACCTACTAGGCAAACAAAGAACAGAACAATAGAGACTGACTTGCTAGCGACTTTTCTCATATTCCTTACTTCATAACCATTAAAGGATCAAAATCTTTATGATAACCTCTTAATTACTTAACCACTTGAGTTCAACTTGAAAACGAATGGAGCTCAAGCCTAATTTTTAATTAATTTGCTTAGCCCAGCCTAATCAAACGAGACTACCTTGTTTGGCTCAGTTAAATGTGAACACAATCACTGAATCCCCTGACCCGAAAGCATATTCATCTACTAACATCACATAAAAAAATAATGTCTTTCAAAAACCATAGTTTGTGAAGTTGTGGTTGTGGTGAACTACTTTGATAAAGTGAAGTTGTGAACTACTAAGTTCAGGGGACAGAAAGGCATTCTATAGCTGGTCCCATGAAGCGTAACATATTCCATGATGGGCATAGATTTCATAAGTATATTATTCTCACATCTAATTAAGCAGGCCCAATTCACTTTACGCTTACTTTTCACTCTATACATCCTTACAAATTCCCAACTGCCAGCAATGTACAAGAGCACATGTCACCAAGAAATGTTTTTCGCACAGGGAAATTAGCATGTTATTTAAGTTAATTAATTAGCTAACATACAGGTAAACATCGTGCTATGAACTGTTTTTGTTCCAGATTTGGGAGCTAGGAGAATGCAACAACACAAGAGGCAATCACTGACTTCAAAAGTTAAAGGAATTAACCTGCGATAAACTGGGAGGAATAAATTAAAAGTAAATCTACAGCAACCAAATCCTAAAGGGGCACAATCCTGATTTGCAACGTCTAAAGCACGGAATCATCTGTCTAGACTCTAGTACAAGAACCACAGGACGGTGACCCGAAACCCTACCTGGAACTTGCAATTGCATTCAATACAATACCAAATTCCAGTGCAAAGCCCATGAAATTGCCCGTACCAAACAAACAATACCCACTGTTTCTACCCCCAGAGCAAGACCAACTCCAAACGCTGCTTGCGACGCAAACTACAGTTACTAATCGAATCGAATCGAATCGACCGGAAACAAAACGGCGGGTCCGAAACATCACAATTTGGGGGCAGAAGTAGCAGCACCAGTCACCAATCAGAGGGCAAACAAAAAGGCGCCGACTTTACGAACCGAACACACCGAATCCCGAGCCGAACCACCAAAAAGGCTACGAAGAATTGGGGGGAAACCGGCATGAATCACCGTGCGAGCGACCCAGGCCTCGAAACGGAGGGGAGAGGGGGGAGATCTCACCTATGTAGACGGTGCAGCCCGGGTTCCTCGCCATGGGGACCGGATCTGGGACGGGGAGGCGGAGGCGGAGGCGGCGGCTACGGGCAGCGACACGCGTCGACGCCGCACCGCGAAAGAGTCCAACTGGGGAAGGCAGGCAAGCGAAGCGCACGGGAATACGGGATAAGCTGGTAGCTCACGGCGTTTGTAGCGGGTGGTCTCTGGTGGTGGTGGGTGGCTCGGCTGGCGGCTGCCGACGCCGAGACGGCTAGGGACTCGTCTGGCTGGCGGTGGGTCCGGTTGCAGGTGGGCCTCGGTGTCAGTGGGAGGAGGTGGGCACGTGTTCGCGAGGCTTCTGATCTTTTGTGGTGGCTATTTTTGTGGGTTGATATAAGCCGTTCGATAAGGCACGCGGATACAGATGGATGGTGCGCGGGCAGTATGATAGGGCATGTGCAACGTGACTGACTGGATTACGCTTTGGCGTATTATTCGAGTGCTAAGATTTTCTTTTCCCTACTTTTCCTTTGAATGTTTAGCTCATACCTTCATCGTTCTTTTTTAAATGATATTTTTAATTTTTTGCGGTCTCTATGACGTAGCTTTGATATTTACTTGTCTCTATGACGTAGCTTTGATATTTACTTCTCATAACTTTATCTTATAATATACTAATACAATTATAACATTATAAAAGCATTTTTAACGATAAATCAAATTATATAATTTTTATGTAGCCAATCTAGATAATTTTAAATATATTAGTGGTCAAACTACATGAATTCTAGGATGTCACTTAAAAAAGAATGGAGAAAGTACCTTTCTTTCCAAAGGTAGGACCATACATATTTAATTAAAAGAAAAAAGGAACAAGTCCACTTTACAACCCTTAACTATGGCCTCAGTACGATTTTTAACCTCTAACTTCAAAAGTGTTTACTTTTTCCCTGTTGAACTATTAAAACCGTTCATAACACAATATTCACACAAAACTGCTTCGGTTTGATCCAATGTGGCGGTAGTTTAGCTTCAATGGTCTATTTTACAACCCTCAACTATGGGCTCAGTTCGATTTTTAACATTTAACTTTGCAACCGTTCACTTTTCACTCTGTAACTATTAAAACCAATGCAAAACACAACTTTTATAAGAAACCACTCTAGTTTGATTTTGACTTGGTAGTGGTTTTAGCTTCAATGGCATTCTAATGGACAAGGCATGCTAATGTGACTGTCGTAGGGGTGGCCCCCACCTAAACCCAGCAGGCCTGGTAGGAGATTATAAGGCCCAGAATAGGCCATGTGTAATGACATAACTGCCCCCAGAGGGGATAACCAGATGTAAGGGTATATCTGTAAAAGCACTCCTCATGTGTATATATATATGTGGGTAAGCCATGGGGAGGACCGGGGCAATCACACTTATCTTCATCACTCTCCACTACCATCTCTCTCTCTGTTTGGTCTGTAGCCACAACAGTTGGCGCCGTCCGTGGGGACGACGAAGACAAGCCTGAAGACCGAAGGAAAAAAGATGGCACCGAAGAGAGCTTCACCAACGGCGGCGAGGGGAAAGAAGACGGATGGGTCGGAGCAGCGCGTGAGCACCAGGGCTTCGGCATCGGCCGCCGAAGGGGTTGGCGGCGGCGTATGCGTCGTGGTCGCGGGCGTCGACGCCCGCGCGGCAGCAACCGACCCCGCCAGCACCGCTACGACGACACCTAACCCCGTCGCTGGCACTGCAACGACAACCCCCGCCACCCTTGCCGGTAGCGCAGATCCGGCGGCCGGGGGTAGCCGCAACGAACCATCCGGCGGATCTGGAGATCGTGAGGCGATGGTCACTGCACCAGCCCGTCCACTGGGCGTTCCGGCGGCCCCAACGACACCTGCGGTGGGAAGCGCCCTACTAGTAGCCTTCAACGCGTTCCAGCGGGAACTCGGGGACCTTCGCGGGGCCATCCGAGATATACAAGAGGCTCGGAGCCAGCAGGTCGCGCCCGAGCCCACGCCAGAGACGGTGGACAGCCGCGAAGCCCCCACGTCTAGCCGTGTCCCGGTGAGACGCGTAGATCCGGAATCTCCGCTTTCGGCGGGGCTGCAGCAGGCGGCGTGGCCCGAAGACTTCAAGTTCCCTCGCACCATCGACCCGTACAAAGGCGACACGGATCCTCGCGAGTTCGTGCGCGTGTACGAAACCGCGATCGAGGCCGCGGGCGGAGACGACACCGCGAAGGCGAAGGGACTCCCCCTCGCACTGCACGGAGTGGTGCTGTAACATCCCGAAAATTCGAAATTTGAAAATGAGAAGCTTTTGGATTACTTTTGCAATATATTCTATTTGAATTTGGATTTTACGATGTTTTCCTGAATTTGGTTGAGGTTCTAAAAATTGAAGAATTAATAAAAGAGAAAGACAGGTATTAATAATGCCCTAAAAAGGAATGTGCAAATAATGGAAAACAAAAATTTGTAAATACGAATCTGAAAAGAAGATCCAGTATAAGAAAAGAGAAACCTGAGTTAAAAATATAAAATCTTATTTTGAAAATAATGGCATAAATGGCAATAAAAGCGGATGAACAAAATACAAACACACCTGCATATATACATATATGTGTATACACAAATTGTGCAAGAAAGAGTTTAGCAATGGGAAACAATAATATATATATATATATATACATATAACAGACACAATAATAATAATAGAAGCTCTCATTTAATATCCGAAAATTTAAAGTTTAAATTCTAAAGGTCAATTCTCGGGTTTTCCTTTCCTTTCTCTGTATGCCTTGTGGGCCCCTCTCTTTCTTTCTATCTCTTCCTCCCTCCCTCCTGATTTCTTCCTCTGGCCAGTGCGCTCGCGTCGCTTCCCTCTGCCGCGTCAGCTTCTCTCCGCCCCGTGGCAGCCATGCGCTGCACCCTCCTGTCATCTCGCCCCGGCCATCACGAGCAGGCACGCGCGGATCGCCCCAAATCCTGCTGCCGCTGCTCTCGCGTCACCATGCCTGCGCGCGCACGTCTCCCACGCCCGGTTACCTCACGTTCGTCCCGTCTCCCATCCCCGCCCGTCGTCCTCCTCGCGTCATGGCCGCCCGGCCTCCCTGTTCCCGCGTCAGCTCCGTCACCGCACGTCGCCCATCACCTCCACCGTGTCACGCCCCTGTGCCTCGCACTCCCTGGCATCAACTGCCTCCATCGCGTCGACATGCCTCCTCCCACCGGCCAACCACCCCCATTCCGCGCCATACTCCCGAGTCGCCGGCCACGGTGCCTCTGCCGGCTATAAATGGCCCCCAGGAGTGCATTGCCCCCTCCCCGTGCTACTCCTCTCCCTTCCCTTCCATTTCTTTTTGTGTTCGGTCGAGCTCCATTCATGCCGCCGGCGCCTCCACCACCCTCCGGCCACCACGATGGTTCCTTCTCCAAATTGAATGCGTCATGGCGTGCCCCCACTCCCCCTCTACTCCCCCTTCGGCCTAATTGGAAAGCCGTGCGCCGAGCTCGCCGGAATCGGCTTCTTCCCCAACGCCGGCTGCCACCGTCGCTTCCACCGCCGTTCGCTCCTCGGCCGATCCCAGGTCAATTCAGCGGGGTGGGAGCACCGCCTCGGTGTCCCGACGCCATCGCAACCGTCGGCCGCAGCTCCCGTTGCCCGTGCGTCGCCGGCGCCGTGCGCATGCCCGCGCCGCCATAGAGCTCCGCCGCCGGGCCACCTCGGCCACCCTGGGACTCCACCGGCCGCCATGGTAGGTGTACTATGATCCCCTCTAGCTCATGCTCACCCCGGATTCATTTCCCCACGTCGGCGCCGCCGTTTCCCCTTTTTCCCTCCATGGCTGGCCGCCGCTCGCCGCTGTCGCCCCCTTGCCGGCGCCACTCCGGCCAATGCACCAACGCCTCTAGCTTCCCTACCTCCCGAGCAACTCGTTTTAGTGGTCCCTAGCGCCACCCTAGCCGCCACTCGCCGGCGACGCCGTCGGCCGTGCGCCGCCCCAATTTACTCTGCTTTGCCCCGGGCGTCGCTCACCTCTTCACGTTTATTTCCCTGCTGTTATCACCAAAGGGGCAATAGCCCAGTGGTTAGCCGAGCCAGGCATTGAGGTTCAGGCCCTGGGTTTGAGTCTCATACTCTCCCCCTCACACATTCTTTTATTTTTATCCATTTCAATGAGGCAAATTTCTAAATTTATCTAAATTCAAGACCTACCCGATGGGATTAAAACCAGGAATTTTAGAGCTCATATGAGTTTTGGTGAAAATTTGTGAATAAGTTGGGAATAATCTAGGGAATGTAGTAAAATCAATTAGAAGGAAAAATAAGGTTACTTAATATATACTATCGGATTGCTTATTATGTGAGTAACTAATTTAGATTAAATAGCTAAATAAGGTTAAATTATCAAATGAAGGCATGAATAAAATATAGTGATTTTGGTTAACATATCCACATGCAATAAAAGATTACCTTTACCTATAATGTAAACATATACACCCTAACATTTGTTAGACCACCATGAAATAAACCCTAATGTTAAATTTTGCTAAATAGCAAACAAAGAAATGAGGCCTGTAAAACAAGCCTTGCCCGCATAAGCAATTTAAAAGTTAAAATCTAAAGCTAAACCGAATAGTAACTAAAGCCTAGATAAAGTAATAATGGTACTATTAAATAAATCTTAATACTAGATTTAATAGGTAGTAATGATGAGCATGAAATAACAGGATATGGCCATACAACTGAATCCTAACTCAAGTTGAAATAAGCTTAGTGAAAACTGAGTCCACATAAGACGTAACCCCATAAGGTGCTATACGCCCAGACTCTAAAATTTATCCGGTAAACCAAAATGCCCTGAATATTAGCGCTCGACAAAGTAATACCCAGTTAAACTTGTACATGAATACATAGGTCCATCCTAACTCATGGAACTTCCTTGATAAATACAAAAATAATAAAAGAGATTTTAATAAAAGGTCAAGTTATCGTATTCTACCACCGACCTCACAACAAATCATTCTAATCACTCATAACGAAGCTAAATTGAGTTTACTCGGATTTATTTGGATCTTTTGAGTTATTTGCCTTTGTTTGTATTCTGTCATTTAGCACGTAATTAGATATGGGAATCTTGAAGAATCAAAGGATCAAGCGAGATCGAGATCAAGTTGAAGATAAAGACTGGAAGCTCAAGACCATCAAATGATATAGCTTTGAGTGAGCTCAAGACCGCGGTAAACCGCGCCAGGCGAGTCAATACTTTGATCATGTTGAACCTACATTTCTGCAAATTACTTTGTTTTAAATTATCAAGTTGCATGCTGTTAGTTTATATGCAAATACATGTTTAATTTACGATTCTAGTTATATGTCCATTGTTTACCTTGAATAATATTACCCTCCTTTGGAATATTTGAATGTGTGAACCTTGTCACCCTAGCAAAATTATAATGGTAACTTTTGAAAATAAGTCCCTAATTATATGCCATGCTTAGTACTGCATAAATACTCAGGGGCACTGAAGTGCCCCAAACATTATTGTCATTTTGAATCATGAGAAACTGGTTTGGGCAGTCATGGTGGGAATGACTGGTATGTTTTTACATGATTATTTTATGCTCCCAAAAATCCTAACTTGCTTAAATATCTGAGCGGATGGTTTGGGGGCTGGTATGTGGTGCGGTGGGAGCACAAATTATGGAGTGTGGTAGAACCGCTCAGATAATGCTAAGGACTGAATCTTGTGATGACCTCCTGATGTAAAACAGTACAACCACAAGTCTATAATGGGTACGACCTAGCTGAATAACTTGCAAGGGGTTAGTTCAGACATCACCGAGGAAAGTGGGTGCCAGGGTGTACTGGTTTACTCACAGTGAGGCACAGGGTGTACTGTACTCGCACGGCGCAAGAGGGGGCTTCTGACTGTGGTGGTGTAACCCTTCAGCGGTGAAACCTCAGCGTGGGTGGTGTCTAGCTAGATCGGAGTAAGGTAAAGGCTTTGTGATAAATTATCTGGGTCTCATGCCTAAGGAAGCATGTTGGTAACAAAGATAATTCATCTCTTGTGGTGAAAGTGTACAAACTCTGCAGAGTCAAAACTATTCGAATAGCCGTGCCCACGGTCAAGGGCGGACATGGGAACTTACTCGAGTTAGTTCTATTTAAAAACATTAGAAACTGGGAATGGGAAACTTGAAGGGCGAAGGACTGCCCTGGTTTGGAATTGTCCTGGGTGTCGTCCCAGTGGTAAGTTAAGCGGCTATAACGCTGAAGAAATTGCTATATGGTGCAGATGCCATGTAACGGTGGATGGAATCTGAATCGATATTAATAATGCATTTCCTTGTACATTATGATTTGTTCCAAAGCTGCTAAGTCATAGGGCTTTTTAATTAATTGTATTCAAAAGCACTCTACGCAAAATAAAATAGCCCGAGCCTCCCATTTATTAAGCCATGCATACTATTTATTTGCATTCTGTGTATTGGCTCGCGGAGCACGGGGTCGGAGTGCTCACGCTCGCTTTTGCGATAAAATTCAGAATCGGGAATCAAATCACCTCGCCTCAGTAACAATATTGGACAAGCTGGCCGAGAAGATGAAGATGTCAAGGGCTAGGTCGCGAACCTCCAGTTGGCTGCCTGTGGGCATGTCCTGAAGGTCCCACCTGTGTGCTTCGTTCTTCCGCTGCTGCAATTTATTGATTTCGGCCTAATCGGCCCATGAGTAAGTCTACTATTATATTTACGTTTCCGCATGATACGAACTTTGATATTCAGAACTGTAATCTGTGAGCACTATCTACTGATCCAGGGAATAGTGCGGTGGAATCACAGTGGATTTGGATTGAAAAAACCGGGTCTGACAGCTTTGGTATCAGAGCATATCGACTGCAGGTCGTGACCTAGTTAGCCTGGTCGTTAGTTTCAAAACTAGAATTATTTCTTCAAAATCTATTTCGAAAAATATAAGTTGTAATGCTCAATCTCATCTCTCTTAGATGATTCCCCCTTATCTATATGCTACCCTAGCCATTTTACTTCTGAAGCTCTCTTACCCAAATTCAAAGTGATGAAAATCCAGTACTTCTCTTGTAACCACTCTATGAAAATACGCCTTAGGCCAAGAATTATGAAGCTTACCCTTGAGACCTAATTGTTTTATTCTGGGGTGAAATAATAGTGCGAATTTTGGGTAAATGTATCGGTGGAGTTTAATTGAATAGATTGACCAGACAGATGAATTAAGTAATTCTGGGAGAAATAGAAAGTGTGAAACTGACTAAAGGATTGCACACTGATAAATTGTATCATTCCTGGAAGATGTTTGCAACAATGGAATAATAGGATATGATCAATAACAGGAAGGACTCACTAAAATTGTGAGAAGTTGGATAACAGCTATCGGAGTACAAACTGGATTAAATTATGTTATTCCTGGAGGATGCTTACAATAATGAATAAATTCGAAGGTTGATAATAAAGATTTAGGATGGTTACTAAATGAGTAATTATGATTTTGAATACAATCTCGGATTATTAGGAAGTCCTGATACACATGACACTGGTGGATTTAAAAGTAATAATGATGGATAATTGAGGAGTAGATATACAATAAAGATTCAGGTTGATCATTGGAGAAGCAAACTATAGATTTGGATCAGTGACACCAGACTGGATTATTAGGAGTTCACGATATGAAAGTCATCAGTGGATCTAAATAAAGAAAGCTAGATCTTCATAGGATTGGAAAGCTGATAAAATTAACAATTGATGAACCTAAGATTGGATTTATAAAGATGTGGTGGAAATTCAGGCACATATCGGAATTTGGTAACTTCGATTCGATTAATAAGAATTTTAAATGGAAGATGGCTGTTTATGGTAACCACATAAAGAAGTTGGTGGATTCATGATTGATCATAAGAGGGATAATGATAGTGTGGAGTCTAGGAGAAATAAATTGGTGGAGCGTAATTGAATATACAGGCTAGATAGATAATTTAAATGATTTTTGGAGAATTAGGGAGTGCAAAGGTATTTGCTGGATTATGACACTGATAATTTAAAATTATTGGGAGATGTTGACAATATTGAGATTAATAGGATTTGAACAATTTTCTAGATGGATGAATTGAATTTCTGAGAATATTGGAGGAATCATAATAAGTAGTGGATTATAATCTTGATAAGTGTATTCTCGGTGGAGGTATACTAGTGAATTAGTTAGTGATAGATAATGGAAAAGGAGATTGATTATTAGAAGAATGAATTTATGGTTTTTGAATCAATAACAAAAAGGATTGAATATGATTGAAGGTGCACGCCCAGTGCACGCCCAGTGCACGCCCTCTCCGGCGCGCCCAAGCCTCGGCCCGAAGGCGGCGTCAAGAAGGTGCCGCTCCAGGCGGAGGGGCAGTTTGGGTCCATCGGCGAGGGGCTCCCGCCGGGGGTCGAACGGGAGCTGCTCCGAGTGCTTCAGAACAACGTTGACATCTTCGCATGGTCCCCGGAGGACATCAAGGGTGTAGACCGAGCAGTAATCGAGCATCGTTTGGCGGTCCGCCCCGATGCCAAGCCGGTCAAGCAAAGGCTCCGGCGTATGTCGATGGATCGGCAACAGGCGGCCAAAGCAGAGGTGGCGAAGCTTCTTCGCGCCGGGGTCATCCGCGAGGTCCACCATCCAGAATGGCTCGCCAACCCGGTGCTAGTCAAAAAGGCCAGCGGGGCCTGGCGCATGTGCATCGACTTCACGGCACTCAACAAGGCGTGCCCGAAGGACAACTACCCCTTGCCGCGCATCGATCAGCTGGTTGACGCCACCGCTGGGTGCGAACTCATGAGTTTCCTGGACGCCTATTCTGGCTACCACCAGGTATACATGGCTGAAGACGACGAGGAGAAGACCAGTTTCATCACACCACTTGGGACGTTCTGCTTCGTCAGAATGCCCTTTGGCTTGAAGAATGCAGGCGCTACCTTTACCCGGCTCGTCGCCATTGCCCTGGCCGCCCAGCTTGGGAGGAACATCGAAGCCTATGTCGATGACGTGGTGGTCAAAACTCGGCAACTGGCTCTACACGGCCGGGACCTCCAGGAGACCTTCGACAACCTCCGGAAGGCGGGCATCAAGCTCAACCCCGACAAGTGTGTCTTCGGGGTACAGGCGGGCAAACTCCTAGGTTTCCTCGTGTCCGGGCGGGGCATCCAGGCGAACCCCGACAAAGTAGACGCCATCCTGGGTATGGAGCCGCCCAAGACAACGAGGGAGGTTCAGAGGCTCGCGGGCCGCATGGCAGCATTAAGCCGCTTCCTCTCCAGGGCGGCGGAGCGGGGCCTGCCGTTCTTCAAGACACTTCGCGGGTGTGATGGGTTTCGTTGGGACGGGGACTGTGCGAAGGCCTTCGACGAGCTCAAGCAGCACCTGGCAAGCCTCCCAACTCTGGTCGCCCCAGCACCAGAGGCTCCCCTCCTGCTCTATCTGGCCGCGTCAGCCACCGCGGTCAGCACCGTCCTCGTCTTAGAGGAGGGCGCCACGCAACGGCCCGTCTACTTTGTCTCCGAAGCCCTTCAAGGCGCCAAGACAAGATACACGGAGCTTGAGAAGCTCGCCTACGCACTGGTCATGGCCTCCAGGAAGCTTCGGCATTATTTTTTGGCTCACCCGATCACAGTGCCTTCCTCATTCCCCCTGGCAGAGATGCTACATAACAAGGAGTCCACAGGGCGTATCGGTAAATGGGCCGCCGAGCTCGCTCCCTTCTCCTTGACGTATGCTTCGCAGACGGCAATCAAATCCCAAGTCCTGGCAGATTTTCTCGCCGAATGGACACCGCCCGCCCAACCTGGCCAGGCGCACGATGATCCTGTCTGGACGCTTACAATCGACGGAGCTTACAGCGTCACCGGCGCGGGCGTAGGGGCGGTGATCATCACGCCCGAGGGACAACGTTTGCGGTACTCGGCGCGCCTTGCCTTCCCCGCCACCAACAACACGGCTGAATACGAGGCACTGCTCTTTGGCCTGGCAAAGCTCAAGGCAGTCGGCGCGAGACGGGTGTTGGTCCGCACCGACTCGCGCTTGGTGGCCGGCCATGTGGACAAGTCATATCAAGCCAAGGACCCTGAGTTGGCCAAATACCTCGCGGCAGTGAGGGCGAGGGAAAGGCACTTTTTGGGTGTCACCGTCAAGGCCATCCCCCGGGCGGAGAATGAGCAAGCCGACGCCCTCGCCAAGGCGGCCAGCCAGCAACTGCCCCCCCCGAGGGGGCATTCTACGAGGTGTTAGCAAAGGCGGCCATCGCGCAGGACAACCGGGACGCGGCACTTGTCCATCGCATTGATCGGCCAGGAGATTGGCGAGAGCCCATTTTCAATTTCTTACAAGGTCTCGCCGAGCCGGAGGACCCTGCTGAACTGCGACGCTTGCAGCATCGCGCACGGTCCTTCTAGGTGTTCGAAGGGACACTCTACAAGAAAGGGGTTTGCGCGCCGCTCCTGCGCTGCCTCTCGGCTGCGGAGGGAAAGGAACTCTTGGCGGAAATCCACGCGGGTGTGTGCGAATCCCACCTGGCGCCGAGGTCATTAGTCGGCAAGGCGTTCAGACAAGGCTTCTACTGGCCGACTGCCATCACCGACGCCCAGGACCTCGTCCGTCGGTGCCAAGGGTGCCAGTGGATGGCGCGCATCATCCGCAGGCCCCCGACAAGCCTCAACCCAATTCCCCCGGTGTGGCCACTGGCGCGCTGGGGTCTCGATATAGTAGGACCACTTGCCCGAGCTCCAGGGGACCTCCGGTTCGTGGTAGTCGCGCTGGAGTATTTCTCCAGATGGCCGGAAGCGATCGCTCTGGCCAAAGTAACTTCTGCGGCCATACAGCGCTTCCTATGGCAAAACATCATATGTCGCTTCGGTGTGCCTCGGGAGCTCACGGTCGACAATGGCCTGCAGTTCGACGCCACCCTCTTCAAAGATTATTGTGGCAGCATGGGCATCACCCTCCGATTCGCCTCGGTGGGCCATCCCCAGTCCAACGGGGCGGTCGAACGGGCGAATGGCGCCATTCCGCCGCCATCAAGAAGTGCCTGGTTGGGTTGCCAAAGGGCAAGTGGCCAAGCGAGCTTCACAGCGTTCTATGGTCGCTTCGCACAACGGTAACACGCCCGACGGGATTCACGCCGTTTAAACTCCTCTTCAGTGACGAAGCGGTGACGCCCGAGGAAATCAAGGCTGGCTCGCGAAGGGTCCTCGTCCAAGCACCCGAAGACGAGCGCCGTGTGTCCCTGGACCTCCTCGACAGGATACGGGCAGACGCAGCCCACCATGTCGAGAAGTACGCGCGGCAGACAATGCGTACTCGGGACCGCTCTATATGCCCACGGGGGTTCAAGCCTGGGGATCTCGTCCTCAGAGTGGCGCTCCAGGCCGAAACCGTTGGCAAGCTGGAGTCCAAGTGGGAAGGCCCGTACATCGTAACAGAGGCATTGCCGAAGGGGGCGTACCGCCTCGCCACGCTCGAAGGACAAGCCTTCCGGCACACATGGAACGCGGATAGGTTGCGGCGGTACTACGCCTAGAAGCAGGACAGCAGGCGTAGAGCCACCAGCCCGTTGTTAGGCGATGCTCGCCCGCGCAAACGGGAGTTCAATAAAGGTTGCTGTTCCCAGAGCTTCCCCTGTCCGCGCTGAGCAGAACAAAGTCCACGGACTTTAAATAAGACGTAGCGTCGAGCCTAGCTCCGCACGCGAGAGTCTGCGGACTATAAAGAAGACGTAGCGTCGAGCCTAGCTCCGCACGCACCAATCCACGGACATTAAATAAGACGTAGCGTCGAGCCTAGCTCCGCACGCGAGAGTCTGCGGACTATAAAGAAGACGTAGCACCGAGCCTAGCTCTGCACGCACCAGTCCACGGACTTTAAATAAGACGTAGCGTCGAGCCTAGCTCCGCACGCGAGAGTCTGCAGACTATAAAGAAGACGTAGCGTCGAGCCTAGCTCCGCACGCACCAGTCCACGGACTTTAAATAAGACGTAGCGTCGAGCCTAGCTCCGCACGCGAGAGTCTGCGGACTATAAAGAAGACGTAGCGTCGAGCCTAGCTCCGCACGCACCAGTCCACGGACTTTAAATAAGATGTAGCGTCGAGCCTAGCTCCGCACGCGAGAGTCTGCGGACTATAAAGAAGACGTAGCGTCGAGCCTAGCTCCGCACGCACCAGTCCACGGACATTAAATAAGACGTAGCGTCGAGCCTAGCTCCGCACGCGAGAGTCTGCGGACTATAAAGAAGACGTAGCGTCGAGCCTAGCTCCGCACGCACCAGTCCACGGACATTAAATAAGACGTAGCGTCGAGCCTAGCTCCGCACGCGAGAGTCTGCGGACTATAAAGAAGACGTAGCATCGAGCCTAGCTCCGCACGCACCAGTCCACGGACTTTAAATAAGACGTAGCGTCGAGCCTAGCTCCGCACGCGAGAGTCTGCGGACTATAAAGAAGACGTAGCGTCGAGCCTAGCTCCGCACGCACCAGTCCACGGACTTTAAATAAGACGTAGCGTCGAGCCTAGCTCCGCACGCAAGAGTCTGTGGACTATAAAGAAGACGTAGCGTCGAGCCTAGCTCCGCACGCACCAGTCCGCGGACTTTAAATAAGACGTAGCGTCGAGCCTAGCTCCGCACGCGAGAGTCTCCGGACTATAAAGAAGACGTAGCGTCGAGCCTAGCTCCGCACGCACCAGTCCACGGACTTTAAATAAGACGTAGCGTCGAGCCTAGCTCCGCACGCGAGAGTCTGCCTGCTCATTCCCCAGTGCGTCATTCCCCTGCCCTCCCGACCAACCGCTCAGCCTTGCCGCGGCGCGGACGATCCCGCGCCGTCGTCACTACGGCGCTGAAGGACCCCTTCAAGCCACTGGAGGAGGTCCCCCTCCCCATGCAACGTCTGCTCCACGGCGACCCTCGCTGCACCTTCCTCGAAGCGGCCCCAGATCCGTTGATGGAAGTTCTACAGGTTAGATCCGATGGAACGGATGGCGTCCGACATAACCTCGGGGCGGTCGGGAGGATCCAGTTGAGGGTTCGCTAGCTCATGGGTATGCCTACACCCACGAGTGTGAAGCAAGGCGAGGGCGAAGCACGCACCAACATAGCCGCAGTGCTCGCCAAAGGTCCTGGCGCCACGAAGAGCAACGTCGGCCCCCTCCTCGATCAGCCCGAGCGATTCCGATAGGGCCTCCGGCCTGTGCGTAGTGTCCGGCACTCGGACGCACAGATCCCGGAGGGCCTGGTTCAGAGCCTCCATGGCCTGCCATGCTGACAGGGACGCATTTTCCAGGACACAGCGGTTCTCGGCAGCAGACTCCGCCAGCTGGGCCTTCTCCCCTTCTAGGACGGCGATCTGCTGCACGAAGGCGGCGCGCTCCCCAGCCGTGGCAATCTGAGCTTCTGTGGCCTCGAGTTGAGCGGCCGCCAGGGCGTCCCCCAGCGCGCGAAGTTCTTCATCCTTCGCGGCGAGAGCAGTGTTTGCTTCGCAGAGGCTGGCTTCCAGAGCCCTCCGCTCCCGGATGCGGGCCTCGTCAAAGGACCGGCCGAGGGCAAGCGTCTGGCAGAAACAACAAATCAGCAGGCGTCCAGAAATACCTTACAAATGGAAGCGCACGTATTTACCCTCATCTCGGAGGCCTGCAGCACGAGCGCTAGGAGGTCCCCCGCGCATGACGACAGTGCCTCTCGGTTGAGGCCGTTATCGGCACGTTCTGCGGCTGCGGTGAGGTCGCAAAATACCTCCGGGCGAGGGAGGAAGTCCGAGCGAGCGAGCCCCGACCCCAAAGCGCCCAGATTTATCGCGGCCATGGCCACGTCAGCAGCAGCGGACACCCGCGGGGCATCCTGCACAAGGCTCCCAACTTCGCGCATACCTCCGCTGCTCGATCCTTCGCCACGTACGGGAGACGTCGTCTCACCTGATGTCGGCAGAATGAGCGAGCAGATCGGAGAGAGTCTCGCGAAGTTAGGTGAAGAAAGGGACTCACACCTACCTCCTGCGCCCCTCGTCACGGTCGGAGGTGGTGCCGGTTCGACCACCCAAGGGGAGGCAGGCGCCTCGACGCTCGGGGAGAACGTCTTCTCGACCGTGCCAGACGCCATAATCCCGCGGCAAGGCCCCGCAACAGCGTATCGACTCCCAGGCGGCGGCGGGGACTGCATCCGAGGGCGTTTCGCCTGCGGTGGCACAGGCGAGTCTTCCACGGCAGGACCAGCTCCAGTCACTGTCGCCCCCACGGCTTCCTCCGTAGGGGGCACGTCCTCGTCGGCCGCTGCGGTTGACAACGCACCTTCCACCGTGGTTGGCTCGCCAGGAACGGCGCCACCCCCCGGGTTGATGAGTTCCAACTCAACGACGGCCGCGAGCCCAAGCACGGGCTCGTGGGCATCGGCAGAAGGTGCCGGGGGATCCGCGGCGGTGCACCCCTCCGAAGTAGTATGGCCAGGCCCACCGCCGGTCGCACGCCTCGTCTCAGCTGGGGTAGCCGCTGGAGGGGCTGCAGGGTCGCGTATGGCGGCCGGGGAACGGGCCCGGCGTCGCGAAGATAGCACCCCCGAGGGGCTACCACCGCCCTGAGTGCCCGGAGTCCCGGCGGGAAGCTCTTCCGGCACCGCACGCTCGGGCACGGCAATGCCCACAGCCTCGCAGGTGCGGTTTACCCGCCCCTGCTTAGCCGCCTGGACTGCGGCCTCGCGAGCCCGGTGCTCCTTAAGCGTGTACGGGCCGAGGAGCACCGCAACCGCGCGCTCCGCATCTTCTAGTCGGCCCACTGCGCAGGAGATCGCGTCAGTCAGGCGGAGTATCGCGTGGGGCATCAACTGGGCTAGCTCCAACTGGTAGGCCCGCAGGACTTCACCCACGAACAGCGTGCAGGGCATTCGAAGGCCGGCATCGAAGAACGCCACGAAAACAATAGCCTCCATGGCCCCGGGCTTCGGCTCCGTCTCGTCCCGACGGGGTAGGCGAGCCCCATTGCGATCCACGATCTTCCCCTCATCCACGAGTCGCTGCAGCGTCCCTTCAGTCATGCGGCTCTTCCCCAGCACACGGGAGCAGGAGCCTCCCGAGTGCTCCATGGCGTTCCACCACTTGTTGGCGCGCGAGCTCCCCCGCGGCACCAATTTGTACTCTTGAGAAGGATGGGTCGCCTCGCCCTGGCTAGGCAAGGAACCACTGCGGGGGTGGTAGGCGGCGTCGTCCTGGCTGGCCATCGCTATTCGCGACAAGGGAGGAAGATGCAGGCAAAGGCGCAACTGGCGTGAAAATCAGCACGGGCGGAAGCGAAGCGGCAGATCAAAAAGCAAAGCAAGAAAGGGTGCCTCCACCCCAACACTAGCACCTTATAAAGGCCGCTCGCCTGCCTTGTGGCTCAGCGCACGGACGGATCAAATTCCCAGCGATTTGGCTATCCAAGATTTGGAACGAAGAACCGCCGGAACCTAGAGGGCCGTGTCAGGTAGGTGGCCAAGCAGCGCACAACGCCCCTACATCCTCAACACGCGTCCAACTTCTCGGGGGACGAGGCGAACGGCCGCGGTCAAACAACCGCTCACATCCCACGACGCACCAGTCGTGAGTCGCCACGTGCCCCACCTGCAGCATGGCAGACTGCACGACGCGACAGCCTGACTTCTGCCAGGTCAGGCGTCGGCGTGATTCAAGCCGCCATTAAAAGCGCACTACCAGACTGCAAGGTCACAACAGCCACGGAGCGCGCGCGCCTACTTCGACTTGGGCGCCAGCTTCGCTGCCACCCGTTCGAAGGGTAGGGGACGGAGCGCGCGCGTCTACTTCGACTTGGGCGCCAGCTTCACTGCCACCCGTTTGAAGGGTAGGGGACGGAGCGCGCGGGCCTACTTTGACTTGGGCGCCAGCTTCGTTGCCACCCGTTCGAAGGGTGGGGACGGAGCGCGCGCGTCTACTTCGACTTAGGCGCCAGCTTCGCTGCCACCCGTTCGAAGGGTAGGGACGGAGCGCGCGCGTCTACTTCGACTCGGGCGCCAGCTTCGCTGCCACCCGTTCGAAGGGTAGGGGACGGAGCGCGCGCGTCTACTTCGACTTAGGCGCCAGCTTCGCTACCACCCGTTCGAAGGGTAGGGACGGAGCGCGCGTGCCTACTTCGACTTGGGCGCCAGCTTCGCTGCCACCTGTTCGAAGGGTAGAGGACGGAGTGCGCGCGCCTACTTCGACTTGGGCGCCAGCTTCGCTGCCCACCCGTTGGAAGGGTAGGGGACGGAGCGCGCGCGTCTACTTCGACTTGGGCGCCAGCTTCGCTGCCACCCGTTCGAAGGGTAGGGACGGAGCGCGCGCGTCTACTTTGACTTAGGCGCCAGCTTCGCTGCCACCCGTTCGAAGGGTAGGGGACGGAGCGCGCACGTCTACTTCGACTTGGGCGCCAGCTTCGCTGCCCACCAGTTCGAAGGGTAGGGGACGGAGCGCGCGCCTACTTCGACTTAGGCGCCAGCTTCGCTGCCACCCGTTCGAAGGGTAGGGACGGAGCACGCGCGTCTACGTCGACTTCGGCGCCAGCTTCGCTGCCACCCGTTCGAAGGGTAGGGACGGAGCGCGCGCGTCTACCTCGACTTGGGCGCCAGCTTCGCTGCCACCCGTTCGAAGGGTAGAGGACGGAGCGCGCGCGTCTACTTCGACTTGGGCGCCAGCTTCGCTGCCACCCGTTCGAAGGGTAGGGGACGGAGCGCGCGCGTCTACTTCGACTTAGGCGCCAGCTTCGCTGCCACCCGTTGGAAGGGTAGGGACGGAGCGCGCGCGTCTACTTCGACTTAGGCGCCAGCTTCGCTGCCACCCGTTCGAAGGGTAGGGACGGAGCGCGCGCGTCTACTTTGACTTAGGCGCCAGCTTCGCTGTCACCCGTTCGAAGGGTAGGGGACGGAGCGCGCGCGTCTACTTCGACTTGGGCGCCAGCTTCGCTGCCACCAGTTCGAAGGGTAGGGGACGGAGCGCGCGCGCGCCTGCTTCGAATCGGGCGTCCGCCTCCGCCAACACCATCCCAGACTTCGGGCTCCCCAACCACAAGCTTGGAGGCATTCACAGGCCGCAGGGGACGGTGGGGGCCAAAGGACTCGGCGACATGGCTTCGGCCCTGTGAAAGCCCTTCACCATGAGAGGCTCCTGTCGTAGGGGTGGCCCCCACCTAAACCCAGCAGGCCTGGTAGGAGATTATAAGGCCCAGAATAGGCCATGTGTAATAACATAACTGCCCCCAGAGGGGATAACCAGATGTAAGGGTATATCTGTAAAAGCACTCCTCATATGTATATATATGTGGGTAAGCCATGGGGAGGACCGGGGCAATCACACTTATCTTCATCACTCTCCACTACCATCTCTCTCTCTGTTTGGTCTGTAGCCACAACAGTGACATTCTAATACATAAGTTGATGTGGCCTCCCATCTCAGCACTACTTTTATCAGACTATGAAAGAATAAAATAAAAAAGGAGGACCCACTAGTCAGCCCCTTTATCCTATTTCCTCTTCTCAAACCCATCCGTGTCACATCGTGTTCCATAACCTCCTCTATCACATCCCCAAATTAATTTAAGTTTTATGTTGACAACTGCTCATAACAAAAGTTCTTCTCTAGCGTTGTCAAGCTTCTCCACTATGGTTCGTTGCAACTGGTGAGAATCCGTCTGATTTTTTATACATAAGCATCATCTATTCCCACCGATCTTTGATGTGTTCATTTTTGTCTCTCTTCCGCCGCAACATTGTCGCCTCTATGACCAGATCACCACCATCACCCACCACCGTTGCCTACCCAACTCAGTGCATCTCTACCCAAACCACCATCAATGTAAGGTTCCTTATGTTGCGAGCATTTCGTTTTGCCCTCACCTATGCCTCTCTACCACCCCATAACTGGCACCATGCCCAACTAGTCACCTTCTGGAGTTCTCTATCCATATCTTTCTTTATTGAAAACCACTTATAAAACCAACCTAAGGTTGAAAAAATGAATGGTTTTAATATTTCAAGGGTGAAAGAAAACCGTTTTGAAGTGGGATGTTGAAAATCGGACCAAGACCAAAATTGAGGGTCGTAAAGTAGATTTGTTCCCTTATGAAACCAACCTAGGGTTGAGAAATAAACGATTTTAATAGTTTAAGGATGAAAAGTAAACGGTTGTGAAGTTAGAGATCGAAAATCGGACCGATACCATAGTTAAGGGTTATAAAGTAGACTTGTTTTAAGAAAAAATCTCTTGTTCTGCCCTCCTACCGTCACTATATGTTTCTTTCTCCTCCCCAAACCACCCGACACTTCTGATTTCACCAGATCTAGCAGCCTTCATCGCTGCTGTTCAAACCTACATGCTCCTCTCAACCCCCTGCACCCATTCCATTGGCTAGATTGAGCCGCCTTTACCTGAATGGATGTTTTTTCAAACATAAGCGCGATGGCAGATCTAGAGGCTTTAGCTGATAGTGGGGACTATGGATTCAGTGGGTATAGACCAATCTTGAGGTGTGATTGCGAGTCTACGATGAGACGACTTCCACTACCACCCAAGGTTGCTGGTGATGAGCGTAGTGAATGGCGAGGTCAGCCCTGGCATGGCGCCATTGAGGTCAACAACGACATAGGTGGAGGTGCAGGCGATGTGGTCAATTGTGGCACTGATCGAGGTGGCTATGAGTTTCCAAGATTGACAAGTAGACCGTGTGCCTTTTTTATTTGTTGGACCCCTCGGCTTGCTTCGACTCCATACACTTTTTTGTTAGCCTCATCCCTTGCCATGTTTTGCTCCAGATCTGGAGAGGCCAAAAACCTCGCAGCCTCGACTTCTTGGTAAGATTGCACATGCTCTTATGCTCCACGCAATCATATACCACGTACACAAGTATAATATTTATCTTTTTAAATATAATTTCATTAATTTCTTATCGAGTTTATATATGTGTGGTCTTCGAGTTTATATACATGTGGTCTTCCTATACATAACACTTGTACAACACAAAAGTTTGAATGGTCTTAATTCCACATACAATACAACACACAAGTTAAAATATGATATTCTCGCACTCACACCTACAATACACACATATTTCTACTCCGTACAAACTAACTATATGTAACAACCTCTATACATGGTTTGTATTCTAAGGAATATATTGAAGGCACAAGGAGGAAACAATACATTGCACCAGGCTAGCAAAAAAGGAAATCAAGAAAGATCACACGCTGCCTATTTACCTACTCTCATCTCCTCCCTTCTACACCTAATCTCGTATCCTAACCCCAAAATTTGGCCTACTCTCTTTAACCCCTCGATCCCAAAACCCTGACTCGAACTTTCATCTCCCACTTCCTATGCCTTAATGCCAAACCCTAACCTTGCAGATTTCACCTCTCTCCAGCCTGATTCTTATGGTCGCCGACTAGATTATAGGCTTCTAACCATGAATATCTGAGAGCACACTTCCATCTTTGTGGCCATTAAGCAACCACATTTGCTTGAGCTCTTTCCCTTGTCTAACGGTTCCTTCAGCGGCTTTGGTCAAAGCAGCAACTCCTTAGCCACTTCAAAATTAGTCTGCAAGGTGAGCAAATCACCGTGGGATATGTTCTATAAGGCATGCAGTATGCCAATACGTGTACACAGATGAAGATGGTGTGCGGGCTGTGCTATTGATGTTGGGTGTTTGAGCAAGGCAAGGATCTTATGCTCCACATAATCATATACCACACACAAGAATATTATTTATCTTTTTCAAGATATATAATGTCATTAATTTCTAATCGAGTTTGTACATATATGGCCTTCCCACACATAACACATGTTGTGAGACCATGTGGAGGTCACCCCATGGTTGTGATGAGTAATTGACTTTTGGCTCAAAGTATTTGCGGAGTTTGAGTTTGTTTTTTAGGAAGTTAGAAATTTGGAAATTACTGTTGGTTTTGTCATGCAAGTTTGTTGGGCCAGTAGCTTTGTTGATCTGAACCAAAGCCATGCATACTCATTGATGAGGCTAGCATGCATGTGTGCTTACTTGAATCCCTAGTGCATTGATGAGGTTTGGATTGTTATGCATGTTCACCATGTTGCTGTGATGTCACTGATTTAATCAGCATGTTGTGTTAGCTTTTGCATGCACTCTTTAAGGTCATTCGATCATTCATTGCTTGATGATTACTGAGGACATTCAGTGTAGAGCATAACTATTTCAGCGGTTTAATAGATGGAATTACCGGTTTTACTGGTGCATGGCAGCGGTTGGCAGCGGTTCAACCACTCACTGAGATCGGTCCAACTGTTGAGGTCAATGGTTTGAGTGCTGAGACTAAGCGGTCTGACTGCTGACCGGTTGGACTGTGTATTGTTTCAACCAGGTTTTGAGCTTTGGGATTTTTGAGTTTCACGATGAGTTTGAGTGATATAGACCATTGCATGTGTGCACATGGTTTAATGTTTTGTCCTGAATTTAGGATCAGTGGTTTGGTTGCATACATTTTGAACGGTGCATTGTATGAATTAATTGTGTTGATTGATGACTTTGTATATTGGTGGTGCTACATGATGGTTTGCTTATTTATGCTAGTTGCAGGACTCCAAAACTATGTCATGGTGAAGCCGACGGGATTAGGACTAAGCTAGGAGAGTTTAGGTCCAAAGTGGTCAAGGGATCGGGATTATACTCAGGAGGAGCCGGGGTCCAGACGATCAAAGAATCACTGAAGATGACTGAGGCTTGCGGGGTGGTGGCAAGGCAGGACAACAAGGAACCAGAGTGGGAGCTACCAGTGGTAGACATGATAGGCAATGGTAAGGTGGATTGGGACTAGGATCAGGGAGGAGCTGAGGTCCTGTGCGGTCAAGGAAGCTGGGTGTCGTCATGTGTAAGGAGAGGCAAGTGGTGTGCCAAATGACTTGGGTCGTTTGTAAGCGAGAACAGTTTGATAGGATCTAGATGTGTGAAAGGCTTGGCGGCAAGTCACTGAAGCCACATTAAAGATAGCAAAGTATGGGCGATGCTTTGTGGCAAAGGAAATGGGAAATTTCGTGGATAGAGGGGCATTTTAGAAAATTGCCCAATACCTAAAAAGTGATGGTATGTTAAACCATAGCGTTGGTCTAAGTGGTTTGGTCTTGCATGTGCTAAATATGTGATGTGGATCAAGTGTTGATTCACTAATGGGTTAATGGGCGTGAGCGCTTTGAAAAGCATGCATGTATAAGTGTAAAACCCAATATGGTGTTGGGTTAATGGGTTAGCCCATGTAAATGGATGAAACCTAACTAAGAGTGCTGGTTAGAGTTTCCCTTATGAGCCTCCATATATAAGGAGGAAGAGAGGTGGCTAGATTAAGCTTTTGGGGGAGTTGTGTCTAACCTTGAGAGTAGTTAGGGTTCTTGGAGAGAACTTTGTGGGAGATGTGAGAGGCTCACCTTTTTGTCATCCTTAGGCTTTATGTGTGGTTAGGGAGTGGCTATAAATATTTATCTCCAAGTATCAATAGAGATTAAAATTCATCCAAGTATTTCACTCTTGTGCTCAAGTGATAAAATCTTGAATTGGCTTGATTTTTAGTGCTTGCTCTTCTTCCCTTGATATTGCTATGTGCCAAGTATGTGTAGGTGATGAAGACGTGTCTTGGAGATCAAATCTCATCCATCTAGCCACTTGTATTTGCATGTTCTTGGGTTTGCCTAATTTTGGCTCAAGGAGAGATGATTGGAGTTTTGTTGTTGTGGGCATTTTGGCTTCACTTCGTGCTGTGATCTAGTTTGCTATGATATGTGAGAGCCCATCTAAGGTTATCTAGATCATCAAGAACTCACAAATAAGAGCAGATCGAGATTTCTTTCTTTTGATCGGTTTTGGTGCACCCTTCCTTCGAACGAAAAAGGTCAAAACTTTAGCAATGATTTTCATAATCATTGATTATAATAGGTTCTTGACATCCTAGAGAAGGTGTATGCAAAGTTTTAAATCATTTGCATCAACTGATCAAAAGTTATATGGATTTTCGGATTTGAAATAGCGCTGAAATTACTGTCATTCCTGGAATTATTGTAGCAACGGTCTAACCAGAATTGCAGCAATGGTCTGACCGGCGTTACTGTAGCTTTGCTTGATTTTACTGTTCAAAGCAGTCATGCCGCTAGAACAGAAGTCAGACCGCTTGGACAGAGGTCAAATGACTCCTTCATGAAGGTCAGACCGCCAAGGGTTGTCAAAGTGCGTTTTGCTCGGTTTTGATTGTATATTTTCCTTGTGATTTTTTTGTCTATGATCTTCATAGCTTACATAGATACTGAAGTAAAGAATTTTGCTTTTGCTCAAAGGAAAAGATTTTGGAAAGCGACGTAATTAATTTGGGTTCCTATTCACCCCCTCTAGTCACCGTTCTTGGTCCTATATATACATGTACAACACACACAAGTTTAAATGGTATTTCCACATATAACACAACACACATGCATGTGCAAGCACACACACAAGTTTATGTGTGGTAGTCCCACACACCTGGAATACAAACAAGGAGGCAACAATACATTGCACCAAGCTAACAAAAAAGGAATGCAAGAAAGATCACACACCGCCTATTTATCTGCTCTTGTGTCCTCCCTTCTAGCTCTAATCCCAAACCCTAACCCCAAATTCACGTCTACTCCCTTCAATCCACCAATCCTAAAACCCTAACTTGAACTTTCATCTCCTACCTCCTATCCCTTAATCCCAAACCCTGATATCGCAGATTTTTGCCTATCTTTAACCAATTCCTCATTATCACTGACTAGATTCTATGCCTTTAGCCATGAACATCTGAGAGCACTCTTCCATCTTTGTAGTCCTCAAGCAACGACATTTGCTCAAGTTCTTTCCCCTATCTACTGGTTCCTTCATTGACTCTAGTCAAAGCAAAACTCCTTGGCCACTTGTGAAATTAGTCTACGAGATGAGACAATCACCATTGGATGTGATCAATGCTCACTAGACCTCTAATACCTAGCTTAGTGTATATTTTGCATCTCCACTTACCTAGCTTATCTAGCTTCACCTGACATAATGATCTTAATCATTTTTCATGTATATTTCCATAGACTATTTATGACATGTTCAGATTTAGCGGATTCATGTGGTTGGGTGTGGGGACTCCCCTAATTAACTAGGAATCCCATATTTCTGCAACTATCTAGGAGTTCAATTGCACACAAAATGATATAGAAACATGAACTTCAATTAAACAATATACTTATTACATAGTGTTGTGGCTACAGACCAAACAGAGAGAGAGATGGTAGTGGAGAGTGATGAAGATAAGTGTGATTGCCTGGGTCCTCCCCATGGCATATATATATATATATATATATATATATATATATATATATATATATATATATATATATATATATATATATATATACACATGAGGAGTGCTTTTACAGATATACCCTTACATCTGGTTATCCCCTCTAGGGGCAGTTATGTCATTACACATGGCCTATTCTGGGCCTTATAATCTCCTACCAGGCCTGCTGGGTTTAGGTGGGGGCCACCCCTACGACAGGAGCCACTCATGGTGAAGGGCATTTACAGGGCCGAAGCCATGTCGCCGAGTCCTTTGGCCCCCTCCGTCCCCTGCGGCCTGTGAATGCCTCCAAGCTTGTGGTTGGGGAGCCCGAAGTCTGGGATGGTGTTGGCGGAGGCGGACGCCCGATTCGAAGCAGGCGCGCGCGCGCTTCGTCCCCTACCCTTCGAACTGGTGGGCAGCGAAGTTGGCGCCCAAGTCGAAGTAGACGCGCACGCTCCGTCCCCTACCCTTCGAACGGGTGGCAGCGAAGCTGGCGCCCAAGTCAAAGTAGACGCACGCGCTCCGTCCCCTGCCCTTCGAACTGGTGGGCAGCGAAGCTGGCTCCCAAGCCGAAGTAGATGCGCGCGCTCCGACCCCTACCCATCGAACGGGTGGCAACGAAGCTGGCGCCCAAGTCGAAGTAGACGCGCGCGCTCCGTCCCGTACCCTTCGAACGGGTGGCAACGAAGTTGGCGCCCAAGTCGAAGTAGACGCGCGCGCTCCGTCCCCTACCCTTCGAACGGGTGGCAGCGAAGCTGGCGCCCAAGTCGAAGTAGACGCGCGTGCTCCGTCCCTACCCTTCGAACGGGTGGCAACGAAGCTGGCGCCCAAGTCGAAGTAGGCGCGCGCGCTCCGTCCCCTACCCTTCGAACGGGTGGCAGCGAAGCTGACGCCCAAGTCGAAGTAGACGCGCGCGCTCCGTCCCGTACCCTTCGAACGGGTAGCAACGAAGTTGGCGCCCAAGTCGAAGTAGACGCGCGCGCTCCGTCCCCTACCCTTCGAACGGGTGGCAGCGAAGCTGGCGCCCAAGTCGAAGTAGACGCGCGCGCTCTGTCCCTACCCTTCGAACGGGTGGCAACGAAGCTGGCGCCCAAGTCGAAGTAGGCGCGCGCGCTCCGTCCCCTACCCTTCGAACGGGTGGCAGCGAAGCTGGCGCCCAAGTCGAAGTAGGCGCGCGCGCTCCGTCCCCTACCCTTCGAACGGGTGGCAACGAAGCTGGCGCCCGAGTCGAAGTAGACGCGCGCGCTCCGTCCCCTGCCCTTCGAACTGGTGGGCAGCGAAGCTGGCGCCCAAGCCGGAGTAGACGCGCGCGCTCCGTCCCTACCCTTCGAACGGGTGGCAGCGAAGCTGACGCCTAAGTCGAAGTAGACGCGCGCGCTCCGTCCCTACCCTTCGAAGGGGTGGGCAACGAAGCTGGTGCCCAAGTTGAAGTAGACGCGCGCGCTCCGTCCCCACCCTTCGAACGGGTGGCAACGAAGCTGGCGCCCAAGTCGAAGTAGGCCCGCGCGCTCCGTCCCCTACCCTTCAAACGGGTGGCAGCGAAGCTGGCGCCCAAGTCGAAGTAGACGCGCGCGCTCCGTCCCCTACCCTTCGAACGGGTGGCAGCGAAGCTGGCGCCCAAGTCGAAGTAGGCGCGCGCGCTCCGTGGCTGTTGTGACCTTGCAGTCTGGTAGTGCGCTTTTAATGGCGGCTTGAATCACGCCGACGCCTGACCTGGCAGAAGTCAGGCTGTCGCGTCGTGCAGTCTGCCATGCTGCAGGTGGGGCACGTGGCGACTCACGACTGGTGCGTCGTGGGATGTGAGCGGTTGTGTGACCGCGGCCGTTCGCCTCGTCCCCCGAGAAGTTGGACGCGTGTTGAGGATGTAGGGGCGTTGTGCGCTGCTTGGCCACCTACCTGACACGGCCCTCTAGGTTCCGGCGGTTCTTCGTTCCAAATCTTGGATAGCCAAATCGCTGGGAATTTGATCCCAGTTGCTAGTGTTGGGGTGGAGGCACCCTTTCTTGCTTTGCTTTTTGATCTGCCGCTTCGCTTCCGCCCGTGCTGATTTTCACGCCAGTTGTGCCTTTGCCTGCATCTTCCTCCCTTGTCGCGAATAGCGATGGCCAGCCAGGACGACGCCGCCTACCACCCCCGCAGTGGTTCCTTGCCTAGCCAGGGCGAGGCGACCCATCCTTCTCAAGAGTACAAATTGGTGCCGCGGGGGAGCTCGCGCGCCAACAAGTGGTGGAACGCCATGGAGCACTCGGGAGGCTCCTGCTCCCGTGTGCTGGGGAAGAGCCGCATGACTGAAGGGACGCTGCAGCGACTCGTGGATGAGGGGAAGATCGTGGATCGCAATGGGGCTCGCCTACCCCGTCGGGACGAGACAGAGCCGAAGCCCGGGGCCATGGAGGCTATTGTTTTCGTGGCGTTCTTCGATGCCGGCCTTCGAATGCCCTGCACGCTGTTCGTGGGTGAAGTCCTGCGGGCCTACCAGTTGGAGCTAGCCCAGTTGACGCCCCACGCGATACTCCGCCTGGCTGTCTTCACGTGGGCGATGCGGACAGAGGGGTGGCGTCCCAGCGCGAGCTTATTCGCCACCCTGCACGACGCACACTGTCGACCCAGAAAGGTTGACGGGGCGGTGTCCAACTTCGGCGGTGTGGACTTCGTGCTCCGGGCGTCCTGTGCGACGTTGTTCCCTGTGCCAGCCTTGTCAGGGCAGTGGGCGGCCGGCTGGACGCGGTGGTGGTTCTATTACATCGTGACCGACAAGAGCAGAATGCATTGCCGAGGTGGGCCGATCTCGTTTAACAGCACGCCGAGTCTGAAGGCGGAGATCGACGACACGCAGAAGCTACAGAGCCTTGTCGGTGTCGCCCGTCGAATGAGCGTGCGCGACCTTGCCGAGGAGTTCACGATGTATGGGGCGGCGCCACTCTCCTCCCTGGGAAAGTATGTTGGACAGAATGGCCCCCGCGAGGACGGGTTTGACCCATCCGTGTCTCGCCTGCTGCCGCCGTCCGCCCCTTGTAAGTCGCCCAGTACGCTTTACCCGTGCCATTGTATCTGTTTGGCTTCCGCCTGACTGACGCGATCTCCTGCGCAGTGGGCCGGCTAGAAGATGCGGAGCGCGCGGTTGCGGCGCTCCTCGGTCCGTACACGCTTAAGGAGCACCGGGCTCGCGAGGCCGCAGTCAAGGCGGCTAAGCAGGGGCGGGTAAACCGCACCTGCGAGGCTGTGGGCATTGCCGTGCCCGAGCGTGCGGTGCCGGAAGAGCTTCCCGCCGGGACTCCGGGCGCTCAGGGCGGTGGTAGCCCCTCGGGGGTGCTATCTTCGCGACGCCGGGCCCGTTCCCCGGCCGCCATACGTGACCCTGCAGCCCCTCCAGCGGCTACCCCAGCTGAGACGAGGCGTGCGACCGGCGGTGGGCCTGGCCATACTGCATCGGAGGGGCGCACCGCCGCGGATCCCACGGCCTCAACCGAGAGGCGCTGTCGTCATGCGCGGGGGACCTCCTAGCGCTCGCGCTGCAGGCCTCCGAGATGAGGGTAAATACGTGCGCTTCCGTTTGTAAGGTATTTCTGGACGCCTGCTGATTTGTTGTTTCTGCCAGACGCTTGCCCTCGGCCGGTCCTTTGACGAGGCCCGCATCCGGGAGCGGAGGGCTCTGGAAGCCAGCCTCCGCGAAGCAAACATTGCTCTCGCCACGAAGGATGAAGAACTTCGCGCACTGGGGGACGCCCTGGCGGCCGCACAACTCGAGGCCACGGAAGCTCAGATTGCCACGGCTGGGGAGCGCGCCGCCTTCGTGCAGCAGATCGCCGTCCTAGAAGGGGAGATGGCCCAGCTGGCGGTGTCTGCTGCCGAGAACCGTCGTGTCCTGGAAAATGCGTCCCTGACGGCATGGCGGGCCATGGAGGCTCTGAACCAGGCCCTCCGGGATCTGTGCGTCCGAGTGCCGGACACTACGCACAGGCCGGAGGCCCTGTCGGAGTCGCTCGGGCTGATCGAGGAGGGGGCCGGCGTTGCTCTTCGTGGCGCCAGGACCTTTGGTGAGCACTGCGGCTATGTTGGTGCGTGCTTCGCCCTCGCCCTGCTTCACACTCGTGGGTGTAGGCATACCCACGAGCTAGCGAACCCTCAACTGGATCCTCCCGACCGCCCCGAGGTTATGTCGGACGCCATCCGTTCCATCGGATCTAGCCTGCAGAACTTCCATCAACGGATCTGGGGCCGCTTCGGGGAAGGTGTAGCGAGGGTCGCTGTGCAGCAGACGTTGCATGGGGAGGGGGACCTCCTCCAGTGGCTTGAAGGGGTCCTTCAGCGCCGTGGTGACGACGGCGCGGGCTCGTCCGCGCCGCGCCAAGGCTGAGCGGTTGGTCGGGAGGGCAGGGGAATGACGCACTGGGTCCTACGCTTATAACCATGTAACCCCTTTGCGTTTATAATGGAACCAAATAGTACCTTATGCTTGGTGTTACCTACCGCCGAACGCGGAGGGCAGGTCTGCGTGTCTCGTTTATACTTCGTGGAGTGGCGCGTGCGGAGGCGAACCTCGACACTACGACTTCCTTTATAGTCCGAAGACTCGCGCGTGCGGAGGCGAACCTCGACGCTACGTCTTATTTAAAGTCCGTGGACTAGTGCGTGCGGAGCTAGGCTCGACGCAACGTCTTCTTTATAGTCCGCAGACTCTCGCGTGCGGAGCTAGGCTCGACGCTACGTCTTATTTAAAGTCCGCGGACTGGTGCGTGCGGAGCTAGGCTCGACGCTATGTCTTCTTTATAGTCCGCAGACTCTCGCGTGCGGAGCTAGGCTCGACGCTACGTCTTATTTAAAGTCCGTGGACTGGTGCGTGCGGAGCTAGGCTTGTCGCTACGTCTTCTTTATACTCCTTAGAGTGCGCGCGGAGGAGTCCCCCTGCTGCGTCTTATTTATACTCCGTAGAGTGCGTGCGGAGCTAGGCTCGATGCTACGTCTTCTTTATAGTCCGCAGACTCTCGCGTGCGGAGCTAGGCTCGACGCTACGTCTTATTTAAAGTCCGTGGACTAGTGCGTGCGGAGCTAGGCTCGACGCTACGTCTTATTTATAGTCCGCAGACTCTCGCGTGCGGAGCTAGGCTCGACGCTACGCCTTATTTAAAGTCCGTGGACTGGTGCGTGCGGAGCTAGGCTCGACGCTACGTCTTATTTATAGTCCGCAGACTCTCGCGTGCGGAGCTAGGCTCGATGCTACGCCTTATTTAAAGTCCGTGGACTGGTGCGTGCGGAGCTAGGCTCGACGCTACGTCTTATTTATAGTCCGCAGACTCTCGCGTGCGGAGCTAGGCTCGACGCTACGTCTTATTTAAAGTCCGTGGACTGGTGCGTGCGGAGCTAGGCTCGACGCTACGTCTTCTTTATAGTCCGCAGACTCTCGCGTGCGGAGCTAGGCTCGACGCTACGTCTTATTTAAAGTCTGTGGACTGGTGCGTGCGGAGCTAGGCTCGACGCTACGTCTTATTTATAGTCCGCAGACTCTCGCGTGCGGAGCTAGGCTCGACGCTACGTCTTATTTAATGTCCATGGACTGGTGCGTGCGGAGCTAGGCTCGACGCTACGTCTTATTTATAGTCCGCAGACTCTCGCGTGCGGAGCTAGGCTCGACGCTACGTCTTATTTAAAGTCCGTGGACTTTGTTCTGCTCAGCGTGGACAGGGGATGCTCTGGGAACAGCAACCTTTATTGAACTCCCGTTTGCGCGAGCGAGCATCGCCTAACAACGGGCTGGTGGCTCTACGCCTGCTGTCCTGCATCTAGGCGTAGTACCGCCGCAACCTGTCCGCGTTCCATGTGTGCCGGCAGGCTTGTCCTTCGAGCGTGGCGAGGCGGTACGCCCCCTTCGGCAATGCCTCTGTTACGATGTACGGGCCTTCCCACTTGGACTCCAGCTTGCCAACGGTTTCGGCCTGGAGCGCCACTCTGAGGACGAGATCCCAGGCTTGAACCCCCGCGGGCATATAGAGCGGTCCCGAGTACGCATTGTCTGCCGCGCGTACTTCTCGACATGGTGGGCTGCGTCTGCCCGTATCCCGTCGAGGAGGTCCAGGGACACACGGCGCTCGTCTTCGGGTGCTTGGACGAGGACCCTTCGCGAGCCGGCCTTGATTTCCTCGGGCGTCACCGCTTCGTCACCGAAGAGGAGTTTAAACGGCGTGAATCCCGTCGGGCGTGTTACCGTTGTGCGAAGCGACCATAGAACGCTGTGAAGCTCGCTTGGCCACTTGCCCTTCGGCAACCCAACCAGGCGCTTCTTGATGGCGGCGGAAATGGCGCCATTCGCCCGTTCGACCGCCCCGTTGGACTGGGGATGGCCCACCGAGGCGAATCGGAGGGTGATGCCCATGCTGCCACAATAATCTTTGAAGAGGGTGGCGTCGAACTGTAGGCCATTGTCGACCGTGAGCTCCCGAGGCACACCGAAGCGACATATGATGTTTTGCCATAGGAAGCGCTGTATGGCCGCAGAAGTTACTTTGGCCAGAGCGATCGCTTCCGGCCATCTGGAGAAATACTCCAACGCGACTACCACGAACTGGAGGTCCCCTGGAGCTCGGGCAAGTGGTCCTACTATATCGAGACCCCAGCGCGCCAGTGGCCACACCGGGGGAATTGGGTTGAGGCTTGTCGGGGGCCTGCGGATGATGTGCACCATCCACTGGCACCCTTGGCACCGACAGACGAGGTCCTGGGCGTCGGTGATGGCAGTCGGCCAGTAGAAGCCTTGTCTGAACGCCTTGCCGACTAATGACCTCGGCGCCAGGTGGGATCCGCACACGCCCGCGTGGATTTCCGCCAAGAGTTCCTTTCCCTCCGCAGCCGAGAGGCAGCGCAGGAGCGGCGCGCAAACCCCTTTCTTATAGAGTGTCCCTTCGAACACCTGGAAGGACCGTGCGCGGTGCTGCAAGCGTCGCAGTTCAGCAGGGTCCTTGGCTTGATATGACTTGTCCACATGGCCGGCCACCAAGCGCGAGTCGGTGCGGACCAACACCCGTCTCGCGCCGACTGCCTTGAGCTTTGCCAGGCCAAAGAGCAGTGCCTCGTATTCAGCTGTGTTGTTGGTGGCGGGGAAGGCAAGGCGCGCCGAGTACAGCAAACGCTGTCCCTCGGGCGTGATGATCACCGCCCCTACGCCCGCGCCGGTGACGCTGTAAGCTCCGTCGATTGTAAGCGTCCAGACAGGATCATCGTGCGCCTGGCCGGGTTGGGCGGGCGGTGTCCATTCGGCGAGAAAATCCGCCAGGACTTGGGATTTGATTGCCGTCCGCGAAGCATACGTCAAGGAGAAGGGAGCGAGCTCGGCGGCCCATTTACCGATACGCCCTGTGGACTCCTTGTTATGTAGCATCTCTGCCAGGGGGAATGAGGAAGGCACTGTGATCGGGTGAGCCAGAAAATAATGCCGAAGCTTCCTGGAGGCCATGACCAGTGCGTAGGCGAGCTTCTCAACCTCCGTGTATCTTGTCTTGGCGCCTTGAAGGGCTTCGGAGACAAAGTAGACGGGCCGCTGCGTGGCGCCCTCCTCTAAGACGAGGACGGCGCTGACCGCGGTGGCTGACGCGGCCAGATAGAGCAGGAGGGGAGCCTCTGGTGCTAGGGCGACCAGAGTTGGGAGGCTTGCCAGGTGCTGCTTGAGCTCGTCGAAGGCCTTCGCGCAGTCCCCGTCCCAACGAAATCCATCACACCCGCGGAGTGTCTTGAAGAACGGCAGGCCCCGCTCCGCCGCCCTGGAGAGGAAGCGGCTTAATGCTGCCATGCGGCCCGCGAGCCTCTGAACCTCCCTCGTTGTCTTGGGCGGCTCCATACCCAGGATGGCGTCTACTTTGTCGGGGTTCGCCTGGATGCCCCGCCTGGACATGAGGAAACCTAGGAGTTTGCCCGCCTGTACCCCGAAGACACACTTGTCGGGGTTGAGCTTGATGTCCGCCTTCCAGAGGTTGTCGAAGGTCTTCTGGAGGTCCCGGCCGTGTAGAGCCAGTTGCCGAGTTTTGACCACCACGTCATCGACATAGGCTTCGATGTTCCTCCCAAGCTGGGCGGCTAGGGCAATGGCGACGAGCCGGGTGAAGGTAGCGCCTGCATTCTTCAAGCCAAAGGGCATTCTGACGAAGCAGAACGTCCCAAGTGGTGTGATGAAACTGGTCTTCTCCTCGTCGTCCAGGAAACTCATGAGTTCGCACCCAGCTGTGGCGTCAACCAGCTGATCGATGCGCGGCAAGGGGTAGTTGTCCTTCGGGCACGCCTTGTTGAGTGTCGTGAAGTCGATGCACATGCGCCAGGCCCCGCTGGCCTTATTGACTAGCACCGGGTTGGCGAGCCATTCTGGATGGTGGACCTCGCGGATGACCCCGGCGCGAAGAAGCTTCGCCACCTCTGCTTTGGCCGCCTGTTGCCGATCCATCGACATACGCCGGAGCCTTTGCTTGACCGGCTTGGCATCGGGGCGGACCGCCAAACGATGCTCGATTACTGCTCGGTCTACGCCCTTGATGTCCTCCGGGGACCATGCGAAGATGTCAACGTTGTTCTGAAGCACTCGGAGCAGCTCCCATTCGACCCCCGGCGGGAGCCCCTCGCCGACGGACACAAACTGCCCCTCTGCCTGGAGCGGCACCTTCTTGACGCCGCCTTCGGGCCGAGGCTTGGGCGTCCACCCGGGAGCGGAGGGCCCATCACCGGGCGCGCCGGAGAGGGCGTGCACTAGGCGATGCGGGACGCGGCTGCCACCTTCGGCACGTTTGGCCAAGTCCTGGTCGCCGAAGATGGTGATGACACCCTCCGGGCCCGGGAGCTTTACACACAAAAAGGCGTGGTGCGGGATTGCCTCGAAAGAGTTGATGGCGGGTCGCCCCAGTATGGCGTTGTAGGGGTGCGGGATATCCACGACATCGAAGGTGACATGCTCGGTCCGGACGTTACCTTTGTTGCCCTCTTGACGAAAAGTGACAGGAAGGGACACGTGCCCCAGGACCTGCAGCGGTTGACCCCCAAAGCCTTGAAGTGGAGCTCCTGGCTGCTCTAGCCGGCTTCGGGGGATTGCCATGCGGTCGAGGGCTTCTGCGAATAAGATGTTCGCGGAGCTTCCCCCGTCGACAAGGACGCGCCTGACTTCACAGCGTGCTATGTGGGCCTGGATGACTAGAGGGTCTTGGTGAGGGTACTCCACGCCCCTGGCGTCGTTCAAGTCGAAGGTGATTTTGAAGAGGAGCCTCCGGTGATGACGTTGATGGTGCGATGCTGCGCGCCCTCCGTTGCGGTGGCCCGTATGGGGCTATCCCTTGGGTGCCCTACGTGGGCTTCGGCGGGGGGACGAGTAGGCGGAGCCCGAGACCCGGCCGTCGCCCTCCGCAGCTCCATCACCGCGATGCATGCCCTTGTGTAATGATCGCCGTAGCCTCGCACCACTTGCCATAGTGCAGGAGCTCTTGCTCTGCGTGGGGTTGGCTGCCGTAGTCAAATCCGCCCTCCGATCCCCGGTCTCCCCTCCGTGAGGCGGGGTCGGGTCCTTGGTGGGCGCTCTTGGTGGCGAGGACATGGTGGGCTGCCTGCGACCGGCGCTGGCGGCGCCGAGGTTTAGGGCTGCACCGTGAGGACCCTTCCTGTACCTCGGCCTCCCTGCCTCGGGGAGGGCCTCCTCGGGGCTTTCGGCTATGGCCCAGATTCAAGGAGGGACCACCCACCCTGACCTCACGCGGGGGGTGCTCCTCACGGGCGAGGCCGGGGGCGGTGATGCTGCGTCTTCGCGCATCCTCCTCCGCCCGCGAATACCCGTCCATTTTGTCGAAGAGCTTGGCAACTGTCGTGATTGGCCTCCGCGCGTTGTATTTGGCCATCGGGCCCGGGCGAAGGCCCTGTATGGCTGCATTAACGACTGTGGTTTCATTAACATCGTTTACCTGGCCTCGAATCTTGTCGAAGCGCTTGAAGTAGCCCCGGAGCATCTCCGAGGGTCCTTGCTTCACAGCGAAGAGCTGGTCCGCATTGATCTGCTCGACATAATGTCCTTGAAAGTTGCTACGAAGCCGGTCGCGAAGCTGCTCCCACGCGTAGATGGAGCCCGGCTCTATGGTAAAAAAAACAAGGAGAGCGCCACTCCGTGCAGTGCGAGGGGGAGTCCCTTCGCCTTCGCGGTGTCGTCTCCGCCCGCGGCCTCGATCGCGGTTTCGTACACGCGCACGAACTCACGAGGATCCATGTCGCCTTTGTACGGGTCAATGATGCGAGGGAACTTGAAGTCTTCGGGCCACGCCGCCTGCTGCAGCCCCGCCGAAAGCGGAGATTCCGGGTCTACGCGTCTCAGCGGGACACGGCTAGACGTGGGGGCTTCGCGGCTGTCCACCGTCTCTGGCGTGGGCTCGGGCGCGACTACCGGCGCGACCTGCTGGCTCCGAGCCTCTTGTATATCTCGGACGGCCCCGCGAAGGTCCCCGAGTTCCCGCTGGAACGCGTTGAGGGCTACTAGTAGGGCGCTTTCCACCGCAGGTGTCGTTGGGGCCGCCGGAACGCCCAGTGGACGGGCTGGTGCAGTGACCATCGCCTCACGATCTCCAGATCCGCCGGATGGTTCGTTGCGGCTACCCCCGGCCGCCGGATCTGCGCTACCGGCAAGGGTGGCGGGGGCTGTCATTGCAGTGCCAGCGACGGGGTTAGGTGTCGTCGTAGCGGTGCTGGCGGGGTCGGTTGTTGCCGCGCGGGCGTCGACGCACGCGACCGCGACGCGTACGCCGCCGCCAACTCCTTCGGCGGCCGATGCCGAAGCCCTGGTGCTCACGCGCTGCTCCGACCCATCCGTCTTCTTTCCCCTCGCCGCCGCTGGTGAAGCTCTCTTCGGTGCCATCTTTTTTCCTTCGGTCTTCAGGCTTGTCTTCGTCGTCCCCACGGACGGCGCCAACTGTTGTGGCTACAGACCAAACAGAGAGAGAGATGGTAGTGGAGAGTGATGAAGATAAGTGTGATTGCCTGGGTCTTCCCCATGGCTTACCCATATATATATACACATGAGGAGTGCTTTTACAGATATACCCTTACATCTGGTTATCCCCTCTGGGGACAGTTATGTCATTACACATGGCCTATTCTGGGCCTTATAATCTCCTACCAGGCCTGCTGGGTTTAGGTGGGGGCCACCCCTACGACACATAGGTTTAAAGTACTAGGTTTACTTAAAGGGCCATCCGGACAAATATTATACAAGTAGAAGATCTAACAGAAGAATTCCACAGGCATAGCCTAAGCATGACTGAGACCTAGAACACATTGACATCAGCTCCATCCAAAGGATTGTAGTAATCCTACTCAAAGTATTCACCTCATTTGGCCTCCACGAAGTCTGAAGTTGGCATAGGCAAGAGTGAGTACTTTTGTTACTTAGCAAGCCATGTTGGAAATGAGTTATAGATGCAGGGTAAACAACATGAATTGGGTTTTTATGGTTACCTCTTCCTTAATAGTAGTTGTTAAACATTAGAATATAATAACGTTGCATGTTGCCATCAAAAAAATTTAATACTCTAGACAAGGCTCGCAAAGCTTCCGAAAAACTTGGTGCTCACTAGAGGCTCACGAGCGCTACACAGATGGGGTGAGGGTGAAACGGTACCATCTCCCATCCAAAAAACTTAGCACTTAAGAGGAGGCTTGCATCACATCATAGATGGGTTGAGGCTAGAACGCCACCATCTTCCATAAAAAAAATTGGCGCTCGAAACATGGCTCATGAGCACTTGTAGTTGGGGAGGCCAAAACACCACAGTCTCCCATAACAAAAACTTGGCACTCAAAACAAGGCTCGAGAGTACTTCGTGGCTGTGAAGAGGCTGAGACTTCGTCGTCTCCCATACAAAAAATTTAGCTCTTGAGACGAGGCTCATGAGCACTTTGCAGATGGCATGAGGCTAGAATGCCATCATCTTCCATAAAAAAATGGTGCTCGAGACAAAGCTCGCGATTACTTATGGTTGGGGAGGCCGGAACGCCACCATCTCCCATCGAAAAAAATTGGCACTCGAGACAAGATATGAGAGTGCTTGCGCGTGTGTGCACCTACTCAACATTGGAAGGTGAGGAGAAGTCCACAATAGGTTTAGTCCACTTGGCCCCGAAGGGTGATTATGTGATCACTCAGCCCCAGAGGGTTGGTATCCATTCACTTAGCCCTAGAGGGTGCCCTGGAGGGTGATTTTCCATTCACTCAGCCCTGAAGGTTGAGTATGTGTTTACTCGATGAGTATCCACTCTCTTGACCATAGAGGGTGAGTATGTGTTTACTCAGTACCAAAGGGTGAATATCCGTTCACTCGGCTCTAGGGGGTGAGTATCTGTTCACTCGGTCCCAGAGGGTATGTGTGCACTTGGCCTCGAAGGGTGCGGTTGTGGCCACTTAACCTTGGACAATGTGGCTCACAGAGCAAGGAGTGCTTCATTAACCAAGGTATGGCCTTCAGGTGGGATGGCATGCGCTGAGTTCGGCCAAGGCAAAGTCATCAAGGTTGAGTCAAACAATGCCAAGACCAAGCCGTCAAGGCGTGTTGGGGCTCATTGAGGTGAATCTGTCGAGCTAGGAGGAGCCCCTGGTTGAGGAGATGCCATCGATGTGAAGCAAAGTTCTAACAAGGCAAAGTCATTGAGGCTGAGTTGAACAATGCTGAGGCCAAATCATCGAGGCATGTTGGAGCTCACCGAGGTGAATCAAGTGAAGTTCAGCTGTGGGAAAGCCATTGAGGTCGAGTTGAACTACATTGGCATGTTGAAGCTTACTGAGGTCAATCCATCGAGCTAGGGGAGCCCCTGGTTGAGGAGACACCATCGAGGATAAAGGAAGTTTGATCGAGGCAAAGCCTCAAGGCTGAATCAAACCACACCAAGGCCAAGCCATCGAGGTGTGTTGGAGCTCACTGAGGCGAATCCATCGAACTAAGGGGAGCTCCTAATCGAGGAGACACCATTGATGCAAAGCGAAGTTTAGCCGAGGCAAAAGCCTTCGAGGCTGAGTTAAACCGCACTGAGGCCATGGGGCTCACCGAGGTGAATCTTTTGAGCCAGGGGGAGCCCATGGTCGAGGAGATGCCATCGAGACGAAGCAAAGCTCGACTGAGGCAAAGCCATTGAGGTCGAGTCGAACCACACCAAGGCCAAGCCATCGAGGCGTGTTGGAGCTCCTTGAGGTGAATCTGTCAAGCTAGGGGAGCCCTTGGTCGAGGAGACACTATCAAGATGAAGCGAAGTTCACTGAGGCAAAATCATCAAGGCCGAGTTGAACCACGCTAAGGCCAAGCCATCAACGCATGTTAGGGTTTGTTGAGATGAATCCGTTGAGCTAGGGGGAGGCCTTGGTCGAGGAGATGGCATCGAGGTGAAGCGATGTTCGGCCGAGGTAAATCCATCAAGGCCAAGTTGAACCATGTGGGCCAGAGACTGGGGGCAATGTGTAGTGCTCTGAGCCATCAAATTTTGATCCATGGAAGTAAGAGGGGTAGCATTAGTGGACACCATAATCTTGAGGCTCATGTGCATAATCGAGCGGCTCGGCTAGCAGTCCATGTGGTGCCAACTCTGATGCTAGTAGGCAACAAAGTGCAGGGGCAAGGTGAGTAGCTGGCTGGCGGTGCACGGCTTATGCGCATGACATAGTGCTAGCGAGAGTAAAGAGACGAGTGGCGCGAACCAGGGCTGTGAGTAGTAAAGGCCAATCACGGAGCAACAACACAGCAAGAAGCATGCCATGCATGAACCCAAGTTAGGGGTGAAGTCTGGACCACCTCTGGGTTGTGCTGACCACTGATACTTGGACAAGGCCTGGGAGGTCTGTGGATGGGGTCGGGAGCGAGGTCCTGACCAGCTCCAAACCGCATGGACCACCTCCTGGAGACATGGATGAGACCATGGCCAGGTGCCAAACAGGGTCGGGGGCGAGGTCCAGACCACCTCTGGATCATGCGAACCACCTCTAGGAGACACAGATGAGACCAAGGCTGGGCTCCAGATAGGGTCAGGGGTGAAAGGCAGACCACCTCCAGGAGACATGGACAAGACCAAGGCTGGGCACCGGACAGGGTTAGGGGCAAGGTTTAGACCGCCTTCGAATTATGTGGACCACCTGGCGGATTCTGCTCAAGGTGAGCCACGAGGGCTAGTGAACACTCCCAAAGCCATGGACGGGTGAGTCTATGCGTAGGGGCAAGTCAAGCCCCATGAGGGTGCTTCGCCTCATGCCTTGACCCATCATCCTCGTCAAAGGATGGTTGAGCAGGAACGGGCAAGCCGAGCATCTCACACACATGGTTGCGACGAACCCCCATGACCAGGTCCTCTACCATGCCACGTTCGACCTTCGTTTCATAACCAAGCAAGGCCATGACTGTCATCTCCGCTTGAGGGAGTGTCAAGAATTGGGACTTAGCAAAGTCACGAAAGGTGCGAATGCACCCTAACACATCGCTCTTAGTGAAGGACAGGTCCTTAGAATGTAGAATTCTTTGATGAGGTCGCTCATGCTGAACTTCACAACAAGTCCTTGCAGCAGGAGCTGGTGCACTTTGTCCTTCAAACCTAGGGTTGGCAAGAAGTTTAGTGAGCCATCCACTAGTGGTTTTCTCCTGGTGCTAATAAGGTCCGACCCTTGGGCAGGGTAGTAAAACCATGAGTCCCTCTGTTATTGTTGGATCGGAATTGGCAACAGAGGGGGGGTAAATGTTGCTTTTAAAATTTTACCCCAAAAGTATCCTCAAGAATCTCTATTATCCTGTAGCTATAAAAGCTATGAAGTAGACGACATAAGTTCTCTGGAAGTGCAACTGACCAAACACAAGACCAAGCAACGAAAAACCAAGGGGCTCAAGAAAATACACTGAAAACAACAACTGGCCGGTCTGACCACAGGAGGCCGGGCGGTCTGACCGCAGGCATTCGGCCGGTTAGACCGCTCCAGTGCCGCCGGTCAGACCGCTCCAATAAGACCGGTCTAACCGCTGTTGTCGGGCCGGTCTGACCGGAGGTCACAGTCCGATCTGACCGGTTCTGGCAAGGGCAGTGGCCGAACTGCTGACAGAAAATTCAGACTTTGCTTGATTCAAATAAATTTGAGAAATGGAGATGCTCTCCTCAGACCAAATTCTCAAGAAGATGTTCCAAATAACCCTGGGACCTTTGGATTCCAAAGATTTCACCAAAAGAGTTAAGATCAAGAATTTGACAAAAATCTGAAGATCCTACAGAAAATTTAGTGATTTCTAAATTACTCATTAAACACACATCCTCTGCTCAAGAGCTTCTGCAATCAGATTAGCAATACTCTTAGCACTTGAAAGTCCAAATCTCAAGCCAACTTAAGAAGGGTATCAAAGGGGGACTAAGATTCCTCTGTTGAGAAACCCTAGAAATGAAGAACAGAGGAGTGTGAGTTGCAAAATCTAGAATTAAAAATGATTTGCTCTCAGGAGTGACTAGCCAAATGGCTTTGGAGTATCTCCTAGTTCAAAGCAACCCATTCTGCTACTCCTTACTCAAGAAAACAAATCAACCATCAAAAGAAAAAAAGTGGTAGTGAGAAGAACGAACAAAGAAACTGCAAAATTGAAATCCATCACAAACTGAACCTGGAAACAACCCAACATGATCTTTCTCTAATTGCAAAGAAGTGATTACAGAGGAGTTCCCATACGCGATTGATACAAGGGAATCACACTACATGGTTCTCTCAAGAACACATGCACACACCCAAAGCACTCCCTCTACTGCATCCTCCTCTCAAGAACTCACGTACAGGGAGAAAACCACCACCTGCTCCTCTCACCAACTCTCAACAACTAAAGGAAAAGACTAAAGCCATCAACTCTACAACTAGTCATAGAACATGCAGGAAACACTCCTCCTTTTATAGCCTCATGGGTTCACCAAATGCTTTGCCCATTAAGCTTTTTCGCTTTACCCACTAACTCTAGTGCTTTGTCCACAATCCACTTCCTTTAGTACAACTTTGCGTATTCACCAAAATGCCCCTCCTGCACCTTCCGGGAAGCTTCCTCATTCCTTACCTTCCAAGTCTCGCAGCTACCTCGAGCCCTCGCCGTCTTCGGCACACCTCGACCACTTTGACCTTGTCACCACCTGCGCCCAGTCCGGTCCTCCCGTGCCTCGTCACGACTTCGCCTCGACGTCCTGCAGCCATCACAGACAAGAAATACATTTCATAGTACCGCTCGAAATATGTAATCTCAATTAGCATCAATAAATCGAACTCAAGCATGAAATGGCCCAAAACTCGTTGAATCAAGAGAATGGACATCCTACGCACTTCGACCAAGTTTGACTAAATCCGACCGAATCCGATTGCACCGTGCAACGACAAGGTCCAAACCACATAAACCAAACTCGACTTTTCTAAAACGGATGTTAATTATTCATCACACACACGGGGTCACCTCCACATGGTCTATCAGTTATTCCCATTTAGCCTTGTGGGCCTTAGTAGGAAACCCAAACTTCTGACGACTACCACAGAGTTGGAAGGTGATAACCCCATAACGGAGGAAGTAGAAGAGCTCGACTGAAGGGTGCTTCACCCCTAGTGTTGTGGTTACAGACCAAACAGAGAGAGATGTGGTAGTGGAGAGTTGGGAGAAAGTGATGACCTCCGGTCCCCCTCCTAGCTTTCCCTTGGTATATATATTCATATGGGCTGTGCTTTTACAACTGTGCCCTTACATCGGTACCTCCCTGTCAGGGGTATTTAAGTCATTACATATGTCCCATTTTGGGCCCTATAACCTTCTAACAGGCCTGCTGGGTTTAGGTGGGGGCCACCCCTACAACAGGAGCCTCTCATGGTGAAGGGCTTCACAGGGCCGAAGCCATGTTGCCGAGTCCTTTGGCCCCCTCCGTCCCTGCGGCCTGTGAACTTCTCCGAACTTGCGGAGCCTTGGTGTGCAACAGGTCCCGGGGTTTGAGGCCGTAGCCGAAGCCAATGCTTGGATTGGCAGCTGAGGTAGACGCGCGAGCGCTCCGTCCCGAGGCGCGGTGGTGGAGGCGGGCCTCGCGCCGCCGGCGTCGCTGTGCCTCGAAGCTGTTATGACCCCGCGGTCTAGTAGTGCGCTTTTAATGGTGCCTGGAATCGTGCCGATGCCTGGCCTGTCAGGGCGCAGGCTGTCCCGCCGTGCCGTCCGCCTTCCCGTGTGTGGGGCACGCGGCGGCTTGTGATTGGTGCGTCGTGGGATGTGAGCGCTTGCGTGACCGCGGCAGTTCGCCCCTTCCCCAGGGAAGCGGGACGCGTGGCGGGCGCCCGTTGGCGTTGCGCGCTGTCTGGCCACCTACCAGGCACGCTCCTCGAAGTGCTGGCGGTTCTTCTTTCCACACCGTGGGTAGCCGAACCGCTGGGGGTTAATCTGGCTATGCTTGTAGCCGTGGGGAAGGCGAGTGGGCCTTATAAGGTGCCACCGTTGTAGTGGGGACGTTCTGTCTCACCTGTCTCCTAGCTCTGCTTGTTCTGACAATAGCGCAACTTACTCCCGCCTTGATTCCTTTTGCCCTGATCGCAGAAAACAATGGCCGGCCATGACGATGTCTCCCACCATCCCGGCGGCGGCTCCTTGTCTAGCCGGGACGAGCTGTCTGTCCCTTCTGGGGAGTACGAGCTGCTGCTGCGGGGGCGTTCACGTGCCGACAGGCGGTGGGACGCCATGGAATACTCGGGGGGCCGCTGCTCCCGTGTGCTGGGGAGGAGTCGCGTAACCGAAGAGACACTGCAGCGGCTTGCACGGGAAGGGAAGGTCGAGGAGCATGATGGGGCTCGCCTACCCCGTCACGACGAGACAGAGCCGAGGCCCCGGGAAATGGAGGCGATCGTTTTCGTCGTGTTCTTCGACGCCAGCCTTCGAATGCCCTCAACGATGTTTGTGGGCGAAGTCCTGCGGGCCTACGAGTTGGAGTTAGCACAGCTGACGCCAAACGCATAGTCCGCCTGGCTGTCTTTTCGTGGGCGGCACGGACGGAAGGCCGGCGTCCCAGCGCGAGCCTGTTCGTCACCCTGCACGACGCATGCTGCCGACCCAAGAAAGTCGGGGAGGGGGCTGTATCCAACTTTGGCGGTGTGGATTTCGTGCTACGAGCGTCCTGCACGACGCTATTCCTTGCATCGGCCACCCTGGGGGGTGGGAGTCCGGCTGGACGTGGCGGTGGTTTTATTACATCGTGACCAGCACGAGTGGCCTGCTATGTCGAGGTGGGCCAATCTCATTCAATAGCTCGCCAAGTGTGAAGCCGGAGGCTGATGACGCACAAAGGCTATGGAGGCTTGCTGGCGTTGCGCACCGGCAAAGTATGCGCGACTTGGTCGAAGAGTTTACGATGTACGGGGTGTCGCCACTCTCCGCCCGGTGGAAGTACGCGCGACGGGGCGACGACCGAGAGGACGGGGTTCGCTCGCCATTGTCTTGACTGCTTCCGCCCTCCGCTCCTTGTAAGTCGTGCAGTGCGTTGCTACGCATCCCTTTGTGTCTGCGTAGTCCCCGCCTGATAAGACTCATCTTTTGTGCAGTGGCCCTGCTAGAAGATGCGGAGCGCGCGGTTGTAGCGTTCCTGGGTCTGTACACGCTCAAGGAGCACAAGCTGCGTGAGGCCACGACCAAAACGGCGATGCAGGGGCGGATAAACCGCACGTGCGAGGTTCTGGGCATTGCTGTGCCCGAGCGCGCGGTGCCGGCGGAGGCTCCCGCTGGGACTCCGGGCCATCGTGGCGGTGGTAGCCAAGCGGGGGTATTGCCTTCGCGGCGCCGGGCCTGCTCCGAGGTTGCCGTACCCAGCTCGCCATCCACCTCAGTGGCTGGCACCGCTGGGACAGGACGTGCGACCGGCGATGAGTTCGGCCGGACCAGTTCGGGTGGGCCCGTCGCCTCGAGCCCATTGGCGGCACCATCCGCCGGCACTGTCGAGCCCATGCGTACGACCTTCGTTGGGCCGGAACCTGTCAACCCGGGGGGGACGTCGCTCCTGGCGAGAGTGCTGCAGCCGACGTCGCTCCTGGCGAGAGTGCTGCAGCCGGCGGTGCTTTGCCACCCACGTCGGCTGCCAAGGACGCGCCCGGGGCGGTAGGGACCGAAGGCGCGACAGGAGCTGCGGCTGCTAGCGCCGCGGAAGAATCGCCTGCGGTGCCACAGACGAAACGTCCTCGAGTCCAGTCTCCCTCGCCTCCGAGGGGTCGGTACGGCGTCGCCGGCCCTGTGCTTGGAGTTGTGGTGCCCGACGCGGCTGGAGGGTCTTCTCGACCACCCCCCGAGGCACTCGCCCCCCGACCGGCGGTTGAACGGGCACCCCCTTCCGTCGCAGCGGAGGGTGCTGGAGGTAGGCGCAGTTCCCTTTCCTCGCACGACTTCGCAAAACTCTCTTCGATTTGCTCGCTCATTCCGTCGACATCAGGCGAGACGAAGTCTCCTGGACGTGGTGAAGGATCGAGCAACGGGGGTGTGCGCGACGTCCCGGACCCTGTGCAGGGTGCCCTGCAGGCATCTGCCGCCGTTGAAGTGGCCGAAGCCTCCGCAGCCCCTGACGCGGCGAGGGCGGAGCTTGTCCTCTCCGACTTCCTCCCGCGCCTGGAGACGCTTCGCGCTTTTAATGAAGCCGCGGAGCGCGCCCGCGGTGGCTTGGATCGACAGATGTTGTCGTCGTGCGAGGGAGACCTCCTGGCGCTCGCACTGCAGGCCTCGGAGATAAGGGTAAGTATGTGCGCTCGCGGTTGCTAGAGTACTACCGGGCACCTGCTGACTCTTATTGTTACTCCCAGACGCTTGTCATCAGCCAAGCGCTAGATGAGGCCCGTATCCGGGAGCGGAGAGCCCTGGAGGTCGGTCTTCGTGCTGCGGATGACGCCCACGCCACGAAGGACGAACAGCTTCACGCGCTGGAGGGCGCCCTGGCGGCCGCGCGACACGAGACCGAGGAAGTCCAGCGCGCCGCGGCGGAGCGACGTACCTCCTTTTTGCAGCAGATCGCCGCTCTAGGGGAGGAGAAGGCCCAGCTGGTAGAGTCTCTTGCGGAGAAGGACCGTGCCTTGGACAATGCGTCCATGTCGGCGTGGAGGGCAATGGAGTCTCTGAACCGGGCCCTCCGGGATCTGTGTGTCAACGTGTCGGACGCTACTCACGGGCCGGAGGACTTGGTGGAGACGCTCGGGCTGGTCGAGGAGGGGGCCGGCGTTGCTCTCCGCAGCGCTACAACCTTTGGCGAGCATTGCGGCTTCCTCGGCGCATGCCTCGCCCTCGCCATGCTTCACACTCATGGGTGTAGACATGTCCATGAGCTGGCGAACCCTCACCTGGATCTCCCTGCCCGGCCGGAGGCGATGTCGGATGCTATTCGCTTCATCGAGCCTGGCCTCCGAAACTTCCACCGACGGATCTGGGGCTACATCGGGGAGGACGCGGCCAGGGTTGCAGTGCAGCAAACGCTGCATGGGGATGGAGACCTCCTCCGCTGGCTCGAAGGGGTTCCCCGGTGCCACACTGGCGGCGCGGGCCCATCGGCACCGCGCGAGGGATGAGCGGTTGGTTAGGGGAGTGGTGTACTGTGCGCTCCTGCTCGTGGTCATGTAACCTCGACATTTTTTGCAGTGAACCGAAGTAGCACCCGTTCTCAATGTTGTATGCTGCTTTTATACTCCGAGGAGTACGCACAGGAGCAACGCCTGTGCGTGCGTGGGATTCGCGTATTGTTTATACTCCAGAGAGTGCGCGCAAGGGCGTCCCCCCGCTGCGTATTATTTAGAGTCCGCAGACTGGCGCGTGCGGAGGTGATCTTCTGCACATTGTGGCCAGACAACATGGTACTTTCTGCGAACAGCTAGTTTTATTGAACTCCCGTTTGCGCGGGCGAGCATTGTACAACGAGGGGCTGATGCCTTTATAACTTTCGTCCTGCTTCTAGGCGTAATATCGCCGCAATTTATCCGCGTTCCATGTGTGGCGGAGAGCTTGTCCGTCGAGTGTGGCGAGGCGGTATGCTCCCTTTTGTAATGCTTCCGCCACGATGTATGGACCTTCCCAGTTGGACTCCAGCTTGCCAACGGTCTCCGCATGGAGCGCCGTTCTGAGGACGAGATCCCCAGTCTTGAACCTTCGCGGGTATACGGACCGGTCTCGAGTACGCACTGTCTGCCACGTGTACTTTTCGACATGTTGGGCTGCGCTCGCCCGCGCCCCGTTGAGGAGATCCAAGGACACGCGACGCTCCTCGTCGGGCGCTTGGACGAGGACCCTCCGCGAGCTAGTCTTGATTTCCTCAGGCGTCACTGCCTCATCGCCAAAAAGGAGCTTGAAAGGCGTGAACCCCGTCGGGCGTGTTACCATTGTGCGAAGGGACCAGAGGATGCTGTGAAGCTCGCTCGGCCACTTGCCCTTCAACAACCCGACCAGGCGCTTTTTGACGGTGATAGAGATGACGCCGTTCGCCCTCTCGACTGCTCCGTTGGACTGGGGGTGCCCGACCGAGGCGAACCGAAGCGTGATGCCCATGCCGTCACAGAACTCTTTGAATAGGGTGGCGTCGAATTGCAGGCTGTTGTCAACGGTGAGCTCCCTGGGCACGCCGAAGCGACATATAATGTTCTGCCAGAGGAAGCGCTGCATGGCCGTCGAGGTTATTTTGGCCAGGGCTACCGCCTCTGGCCACCTGGAAAAATATTCCAGCGCAACTACCATGAACCGCAGGTCCCCTGGGGCTCGGGGAAGTGGTCCCACTATGTCGACGCCCCAGCGTGCCAGTGGCCACACCGGGGGAATAGGGTTGAGGTTCGTCGGGGGCCTGCGTATGATACGTCCCATCCACTGACACCCCTGACACCGATGCACGAGGTCCTAGGCGTCAGTGGTGGCAGTTGGCCAGTAAAAGCCTTGCCTGAATGCCTTGCCGACTAACGACCTTGGCGCGAGGTGAGACCCACACACCCCCGCGTGGATCTCCGCAAGGAGCTTTTCCCCCTCTTCACGCGAGAGGCAACGCAGGAGCGGTGCACAGACTCCCTTTTTGTAGAGTGTCCCTTCAAACACCTGGAAGGATCTGGCATGGTGTTGCAGACGCCGAAGCTCGGCGGGGTCCTCCGGCTTGGCAATGCCCTGCAGGAAATTGAAGATAGACTCTCGCCAGTCGCCCTGCTGGACGATGTGGTGAACGAGGGCCGCGTCCCGGTTGTCCTGCGCGATGGCCGTCTGCGGTAACACTTCGTAAAACGCCCCGTCAGGGGGTGGCAGTTGTTGGCTGGTCGCCTTTGCAAGGGCGTCGGTCTGCTCATTTTCCGCGCGAGGGATGGCCTTGACCGTGACGCCCAAAAAATGCCTTTCCCTCACTCTTACGGCCGCGAGGTATTTGGCCAGCTCGGGGTCCTTGACTTGATATGACTTGTCTACGTGGCCTGCCACCAAACGCGAGTCCGTGCAGACGAGCACTCGCCGCGCACCGATTGCCTTGAGCTTTGTCAGGCCGAAGAGCAGCGCTTCATACTCAGCTGTGTTATTGGTGGCCGAAAACGCGAGGCGCGCCGAGTATAGCAGGCGCTGCCCCTCAGGCGTAACAACCACTGCGCCTACGCCCGCGCTCGCGACGCCGTAGGCTCCGTCGATGGTGAGCGTCCATACCGGGTCGTCGTGCTTCTGGGCGGGCTGAGCCAGCGCAGTCTATTCTGCGAGGAAGTCAGCGAGAACTTGAGACTTGATTGCCGTCCACGAGGCGTATGTCAGGGAGAATGGGGCGAGCTCGGCAGCCCACTTGTCGATGCGCCCCGTGGATTCCTTATTGTGTAACATCTCCGCCAGGGGGAACGAGGAAGGCACTATGATTGGGTGGGCCAAAAAATAATGTCGAAGCTTTCTGAAGTCCATGACCAACGCGTAAGCTAGCTTTTCAAGCTCCGTATATCTCGTCTTGGCACCTTGGAGGGCTTCGGAGACGAAGTATATGGGCCGCTGTACAGCGCCTTCCTCTAGGACGAGGATGGCACTGACCGCTGTAACCGACGCGGCCAGATAGAGCAAGAGGGGAGCCTCTGGTGTCGGGGCGACCAGAGTGGGGAGGCTCGCCAGGTGTTTCTTGAGCTCGTTGAAGGCCTCCGCACAGTTGCTATCCCAACGAAATCCGTCGCACTCGCGGAGTGTCTTAAAGAATGGCAGACCCCGCTCCGCCGCCCTAGATAGGAAGCGGCTTAGGGCTGCCATGCGGCCCGCCAGCCTCTGGACCTCCCTCGTCGTCTTGGGCGGCTCCATACCCAGGATGGCCTCAACCTTGTCGGGATTCGCCTGGATGCCCCGTCCGGATACGAGGAAGCCCAGTAGCTTGCCCGCCTGCATGCCGAAGACGCATTTGCCGGGGTTGAGCTTGATGCCGGCCTTCCTGAGGTTGTCGAAGGTCTCCTGGAGGTCCCGGCCATGCGAAGCGAGCCGCCGGGTTTTGACTACCACGTCGTCGACGTAGGCTTCCACATTCCTCCTGAGCTGGGCGGCGAGGGCAAGTGCGACGAGGCGGGTAAAGGTAGCGCCTGCGTTCTTCAAGCCGAAGGGCATCCTGACGAAGCAGAAAGTCCCAATCGGTGTGATGAAACTGGTCTTGTCCTCGTCGTCTTCGGCCATGTATACCTGGTGGTAGCCAGAGTAGGCATCCAGGAAACTCATTAGCTCGCACCCGGCGGTAGCGTCGACCAGTTGATCGATGCGTGGCAAGGGGTAATTGTCTTTTGGGCACGCCTTGTTGAGTGCCGTGAAATCAATGCACATACGCCAGGCCCCGCTGGCCTTTTTGACCAATACCGGGTTGGCAAGCTACTCTAGGTGGTGGACCTCGCGAATGACCCCGGCCCGGAGAAGCTTCGCCACCTCCACCTTGGCCGCCTGCTGCCGATCCATGGACATGCGACGAAGCTTTTGCTTGACCGGCTTGGCGTCAGGGCGGACCGCCAAGCGATGCTCGATTACTGCGCGGTCTACGCCCTTAATGTCCTCCGGTGACCATGCAAAAATGTCGGCGTTGTTTTGAAGCACTTGGAGTAGGTCTCGCTCGACCTCCGTAGGGAGCCCCTCGCCAATGGACACAAACTGCCCCTCCACCTGGAGTGGCACCTTTTTGACTCCACCTTCGGGCCAAGGCTTAGGCGTCCATTCGGAGCGGAGGGCGTATCGCCGAGCATGCCTGAGAGGACGTGCACCGGGCGGTGTAAGTCCCGGCTGCTGACTTCGACACGCCTGGCGAGGTCCTGGTCACCGAAGACAGTGATCACGTCTTCCGGGCCTGGGAGCTTCATACATAAGAAGGCGTGGTGCGGGATCGCCTCGAGGGAGTTGATGGCGGGCCGTCCCAATATAACGTTGTAGGGGTGCGGGATGTCTACGACATCGAAGATGACGTGCGCGCTTCGGGTGTTACCCTCCTGGCGGAATATAACTGGAAGGGACACGTGTCCTATGGCCTCCAGCGGTTGGCCTCCGAAGCCTTGAAGTGGAGCTCCTAACTGCTCTAAGCGGCTTCGGGGGATTCCCATACGATCGAGGGCCCCCGCGAACAGGATGTTCGCAGAGCTCCCCCCGTCGACGAGGATGCGCCTGACGTCATGGCCTGCGATGTGAGCCTGAATGACCAAAGGGTCTTGGTGAGGGAACTCCACACCCCTGGCGTCATTCAGGGTGAAGGTGATGTCGCAGGGCGGCACCCACGGTTGCGGCTGCTCCAAGGGGGCCCCCGATAGGGACCCTCCAGTGATGACGCTGATGGAGCGGCACCAGGTGCCTTCCCCGGATGAGGCCCGAGCTCCGGCCGTCGTCCGTCGCAACTCCATGACCTCGATGCACATCTTCGTGTGGTGATCGCCGTAACCGTGCACCTCACACCACTTGCCGTAATCTAGAATTTCTTGTTCCGCGCGGGGTCGCCCGTCGCGATCTGGTCCGCCTTCCCATCCCCGGCCCCTCCCCGCGAGGTGGGGGTAGGTCCTCGAGGAGTGTTCTCGACGCCGAGGACATGGCGGACCTTTTGTGGCCTGCGCTGGCGACGTCGGGGCTTGCGCCAGCCCCTTGAAGAGCCTCCCGCTCCCCGGTATCGCTACCGCCGGGAGTGTCTCCCCGGGGTTCTCGTCTGCGGCCCTGCTTCGGGGAATCATCACCCGCCCCCCTCGTGTGGCAAGCGCTTCGCTTGGGCGAGGTTGGGGGCGGCGACGCTGCATCTCCGCGCCTCTTCCTCGGCCCTCGCATACTCCATTTTGTCGAAGAGCTTGGCGACTGTCTTGATAGGCTTCCGCGCGTTGTATTCGGCCATGGGGCCCGGACGAAGGCCCTGTATGGCCGCGTTGATGACGGTTGTCTCATTAATGTTCTTGACTTGGCAGCGCACCTTCGCGAAGCGCTTGGAGCAGTCCCGGAGCTTCTCCGAAGGCTTCTGCTTCACTGCGAAGAGCTGGTCTGCGTCGACCCGCTCGACGTAGCCAGGAAAGCGCCACTCCTTGCAACGCGAGGGGGAGTCCTTTCGCCTTTGTGGTGTCGTCTCCACCCGCGGCCTCGATTGCGGTTTCGTACACGCGCACGAACTCGCGGGGGTCCGTATCGCCTTTGTATGGCTCGATGACACTGGGGAATTTGAAGTCTTCGGGCCACGCCGCCTGCTGTAGTCCTGCCGAAAGTGGGGACTCTGGATCGACGCGTCGCAGCGGCACGCAGCTGGATGTGGGGGCGTCGCGGCTGTCTGCCCTTTCCGGCGTAGGCTCTGGCGTGACCACTGGCGCGGTCTGCTGGCTCTGAGTCTCTTGCATGTCTCGGACAGTCCCGCGAAGATCCCCTAGCTCCCGCTGGAACGCGTTGAGGGCCGCCAGCAGGGCGCTTTCCACCGCTGGTGCGGGCGGGGCCGCCGGCACGCCCAGCGGACGGGTTGGCGCGGGTACGATCGCCTCGCGAGCCCCCGAGCTGTCGGTCGCTCCGTTGTGGCTATCTCCAACCGCCCGGTCCGCGCTACCGGCGAGCGTTGCGGCGAGGGTGGCGGGGTTGGTCGCTGTCGCGTCGGCGGGGTTGGTCGTCGTAGCGCCGGTGGCGGGGTCGGTCGTCGCAGCGCGAGCGTCGACGTCCGCGACCACCGCGCCCGCGATAGCCGATGCCGAAGCCTTGGTACCCACGCGACGCTCCGACCCAGCCGCCTTCTTTCCCTTCGCCGCCGTCGACGAAGCTTTTTTCGGTGCCATCCTTCTTCGGATTTCAGGCTTGCTCCTGTCCTCCCCACGGACGGCGTCAACTGTTGTGGTTACAGACCAAACAGAGAGAGATGTGGTAGTGGAGAGTTGGGAGAAAGTGATGACCTCCGGTCCCCCTCCTAGCTTTCCCTTGGTATATATATTCATATGGGCTGTTCTTTTACAACTGTGCCCTTACATCGGTACCTCCCTGTCAGGGGTATTTAAGTCATTACATATGTCCCATTTTGGGCCCTATAACCTTCTAACAGGCCTGCTGGGTTTAGGTGGGGGCCACCCCTACAACACCTAGGCTCTGTATCACCCATTCATACACTAAGAGGCAAACGAAGGAGCTTGGATTGAGGTGGGAGACTTCGAGATCAAATACGATAAGCACATCTTTCAGTAACCTGACCGAGGGGATACGGAGGTTGACCTCAAATTATGTGGTGAAGACGATGAGCATCCCTGGTCTTGGGTGAGGATTGTCCTCATCGGCCTTAGGCAAGATGGCCAAGTTGACACTCTCAATCTTACCCTCATTCTACAAGAGCTCCAGAAGGCCCTTGGATGCATTGGAGGGGCCTAGGAAGCGAGAGAACTGAGTAGCCTCCTTAGGAGTCTCTTCCCTTTTGGGCACCCTAGCCTTTGTAGTGTTTTTCCTAGGGACAAGAGCACCACTCCTCCTAGTAGAGGGTCTGATGGGAGCCGTTGCCCTCTTTGAGGTTATGGCGAGGGGGTAGTGGAAGCACATAGTGACAACACAGCTAGAAGCGCACCATGCCTGAGCCCGAGTCGAGGGTGGAGTCCATACCACCTCTAGATCACATCGACCATCTCTGGATCATGCAAATTGCCTTCAAGAGATGCGGATATGGTCTAGAGGAGTTGCACTCGGATAGGGTCTGGAGGAGTGGCGCTTGGATGGGGTCTAGAAGAGCGGTGCTAGAGCAAGGTCCAGAGGGGTGGCCTGGACCCACTTGGCATGCACGAATAAGGTCCAAAGGAGTGGTGCCCGAACAAGGTCTGGAGGAGTAGGGTGTGGGGACATGGTCCAAAGGAGCGATGCCTGGACAAGGTTTGAAGGGGTAGCATGGACTCGATTAGGATGTGCAAACATGATCCAGAGGAGCGATGCTCAAACAGGGTCTAGAGGAGCAAGACGCAGATAGGGTCTGGAGGAGCGGTGCATGGACAAGATCTAGAGGAGCGAGCCGAGTGCAGGAGTAGGCTGAGTGAGCCTTGAGTAGGAGCTGGAGGCACGTCAAATAGGGAGAGAAGGGAAGAAATGGGGAATTAAAGAGGGGAATTGGAGACTCTAGGCTGGTGGGAGGAGCATTTAATGGCAAAGGGCAGTCCATGGTGGACTGGGTCTATCTAGCTCCCTAAGGGAGGTTTCATTCACTAGTTCAAGTTGAGGCATAACACAGTGACTCCTAAAGCGAATGCCAAGCCAGTGAGCCACTAGTCGAGATCAAGCACAAGGAGGCTACAGAGTGGAGCGAGCCCAGCCTGACGGATGGGCGGTAGGGGGCAGCAAAGGGCAAGGTTGACCCAACGCAACCAAGTAGGCAACACAAACCCAACATGGTGGACACGTAGAGTAGAGCAAGCTCGTAGCAGCAGACGGGTGGCCTGGAATAGCAAAGGGCGATGTTGATCCAGCACGACCGAGCGGGCAATGCGAACCCAACATGGCACCCCAAACAGGGTGTGGGGATAGTGAGGCCTCACGCTCACAGTCAGACTTGACGTGGCAAGTGGAGAGCCACTAGTTGAGCTCGAGTGTGCGGAGGAGGCGAAGTGGAGCAAGCCTGGTGCGACGGCGTGTGAAGCAGCTATGTTGTGCACAAAAGTGTTGAGCCCAACTAAGATGTGCAAGTCAGTCAAGCATTGTAGCTTCTCATCTAGGTACTACAGTGTCTACTATAATCTACCTGTAGATCTCACCTTAAAAAGATATACCATTTAAAGCTAGTTACTATAGCAAAAAGTGATAAATCAAAACCAAAATAAAAAGCCAAGCCATAGGCTCCTAGGAGCCCCAATATATTTTATGGTTCTCCGGTGCCTTACGTTTTTCATAGAATACACACGTATGTATATTTTAATTAAATAAGACATACGGCACAGACCAGTGGCCTATCCTTGCATACTTGTCTTGCTTGTTAGTGAAGCCATGGCCATTTTGGCCTCCAGCGCCACGGCAATGTAGTATTTGGTCCCCTCCTACGCGTTTTGCCAGCTTTGGCCTACTTGCACGGCCGGGGAGTGCGAGGGGAGTGGCGCGGTTAGGGACCGCGTGAGGGGAGGTGGCACAGTCCGGGACCGCGCGAGCCAGAGAGAGGGAGGTGGCGTGGTTCGGGGCCGCGCGAGGAGGGCGACAACAAGCGCACGGACGGCAGCGTCAGCACGACATCAAGCGTGTAGACGGTGACGCGGCCGTCACGAGCGCGTGGACGACAACGTCAGCACGACGACAAGCACGCGGACGGGGACGTGGCCGCCACCTCCCCTGGCATGCATCTCGACCGCACCACCTCCCCTCGCGCATTTCTCGGCCACGCGAGGGGGCTAAATACGGTAAAACGCACGGTAAAGAGCCATATGCGGCATTGCTGTGACGCTAGAATCAAAATGGCCGTGGTTTCTTGATTAATTGGTCTTTACTGCTTATGCTTTTTTTAGAGAGAGACGCTGATTATGCTTCGTTCTGCGCCTGTAAATCTGGGCGCTAGCCCAAGTTAGCCTGAGCAGGAGAAACTAGGATGGATGAACGACTCCAATTTACAATTATTTGTCGGATTGATCGAGCCCACTACCGCAGCAAAACCAAGAGTGGCGGACCGCCCGGTCGTCCACCACTTCTGGAATCGCCTCCGCCCATATAAGCTCATCTCGAACGGCCCGCTGATGCGCACGGCGACCGCGGCAGTAGAATAGAACCTCATCTGCAGCCGTTGCTGCGCTTGTGCCAGGACAGCGCGGCCTGTATGTTGCTTCGCACGCCAACATGGCGGCGGCGGCGTGGTGCACAACCGGCGAACTCCACTTTCATGTAGCCGTCCGCCCAGCAACGGCCACCATGTTGTTTGCTATAGGATGGCTGTAGCCTGTGACTTTAGTTGGTTGGGCTGTGATGTCTGATCAAGCAATGTGCCAGGACGGTACAATTCTGCTACCGACTTTGCACTGCACCTACCGTACGTCCCATCCCCTGCTTTCCTCTGGATCCAACAACCTGGTACGTAGATCGTTGCATTCGGGGGTTCTCACTTTGATCGGAGATAGGCATCACTTTGATCGGAGATAGGCAGCTAGCAATTGACCTTTTCACTGGTCCGAGAGGATGCATGGGCATGGCCCCATCTGAACTGTAAGAACGTGCCACCGAAATCTGGCGAAGAGTACAGCTGTACAGGGGAAGCTGCAGCTGAATTTAGGCATGTTTTCCTGGATTTTGAAATTGGCTTTTGACTTTTGCTATAATATCTAACTTTGGAGTTTACAAGTTAATTATAGTACACATTAAAAGCGCAACATCTGTACCATCTAAAATTACAAGTGAGTATCTCTCTACATAGTCTGTCACAAACAACTAAAATACAAAAATTTCAGTTAAAATCCATATGCCACAATAATAAAGAACATGCCTGAATAATCAGCCGAAAAAAGGAATTAGATGGAGACTCGATCATAGTTGGGATAGATAGGCACATCCACTGCCACTCACGAAACAACCAGTAAAGAGGCAAATTAATGAGTGTGTTCTTTTCGACTACGGCTGATGGTTAATAGCTACGATTGATGTCTCTTAGCTCTAGTGCGACCGTTTGTACGAATAAACCAAATGCTAATAAGTTACTTCGAAAAGACGATAAAGAAGTCGTCCTATTTGTTTGTTCGAGAGAAAGTCATAAACCGGTTATGTTCTTTTTGGTTTTTTATGTGGCTTTTGGTACAAACGGGATGGCTTTTTCAAGCAATTTCTCGAAGCCAATTCTTTAAACAGCTTTCTGAATCTAAAATTGTGTGCACCATGTGTATCGACGTTTTTATCATCTATCGTTGTATCAAAAAGTATAAATAAAAACCACCAGATACATACAGCCAAAAACAATCCGTCGGCCTAAAAGAACAGGAGGGCAAGCTGCACGAATGTTTGTACTTGGTAGCGACGAAACACCACAGCCCTGCCCGCTATGATAGCCTGCGGACTGATCGTAGAATGCTCTGTAGCTACGTTTCAAAAGAAATGAATGAAGTGATGTGAAAGAAGCAAAACGCCAAGGATCATTGCTCATGCAAGATTGCAAGTTGCAACAACCATGTGTGTATCCGCAGAACGGTCGCTCATATCTCATATTCATCAAAACCTCTATGTACAAACAAGGACATCGATCTTTATGTACTCTCAAGTTCTGACTTCTCAGTATAAACAGGAGGGCAACAAAAATTTTACATGGCAGAGAAGCCATAGCACAAAAACGTTCCAAACTTCAGGCACAGCTCCTCAGAATCTCGGCGAGCCCCGTCCGCTGCTCGTCTGTCAGGTTCTTGGGGAAGACGATGTCGAACTTCACCCGCAAATCCCCCCGCGCGCCCTTCTCGCCGCCGACGACGGGCATTCCTTCCCCCCTCACGACCTTCTCGTACCCGGGGCAGATGACCTCGTCGCGGAACGAGCAGCTCATCTTCTCGCCGCCCAGCAGCCTGAACGAGAACGACCACCCGGTGAGCGCGCTCACCAGCGGCACCTCGGCCTTGAGCACGAGGTCGTTCCCTTGCCTCTTGAAGATCTTGTGCTTCCTCTCCGATACGGTGAAGACGGCGTCGCCCGGCAGGCAGCCCGGCCTCTCGTCGCCCATGCCTTTGAACGTCACCTTCATCCCTTTCTTCCACCCGGGCTTCACCCTGATGGTCTGCGTCACCTCCTTCTTGGCAATCAACCTATCAGAAGTTAATGTACATACATTGTGATCAGGATCAGTAGCGTAAAATGTGAGCTTGGTAAGCAGTCAGTCCAATCAGTAGTACAAGAAGGCGAGTCCAAGAGGAAAGGCAGTGCAGAGTCACTGTCTCCAATCCCTGCTAGTCTAGCACCCTCACATGCAGGCAGCAGCATACAGTACTCACCACCTAATGCCCAGAAGGACCGCTTTTGATGGGTGATAGCCTCCACAAGAAAGACATTTATATAAATAAAAATATCGGCCGATAGCCTCCACAAGAAAGACATTTATATAAATAAAAATATCGGCCGATATACAAGATATCTTGTTCCTTTCGATATAAGAAAAGAAATCCTATAATAATCCTAAAAACAAAAAAATCTTAAAATTTCTCACATTAATCGAAGGAAAAAAAATCTCCACCACTTACTTTGATAGAGTCGGATTGTAACGGTACAAATTAATTATATATAGATATTAGAATTATATAGCAAATATAATTGTATTTGAATTATAGGAAGTAGAGTTGCGCGGGTACTTCAGCTAGTTCCAACAAACATGAGCTCTTAGAATTGTCTACTCACGACAAGGTTTGCAATGCTAATCCCTACTACCTGCTTAATAATCTTCTATCTCTCATTGCATTATCTGTGTTAGGTTTGTATAATCTTGCAACAATAGGTGTGGATATATACATACACCCACGGGGAGAGGAAGCAGACAGCAAAGGACGCATGAGTAAAGATTTCATGTCTTCTCCAAAGCATGCTACTAATATAGTCTAGTGATAAATACAGCCTGTGACTGGCTGGAAAACTAGACCCATGACCTGAAAGATTGTACCAGTGTTTCACTAAATGTTTCCTTTAACGAGGAGATCGGTTATTAAGAACTTGTTTCCTAGAAGTACACCATATAATTGGGCATAAAGTGCATTTGGTGTCACAGTAACAACTCTGTTTGCCTAGCCTGAAGTTTCAAACAAGCATTTATCTGGATCACATGTTAAATTGTACGAAGATTCTTCTTATTTATCAGAAACTTGTATAGTACCCTATTTTCTTTGAAGTACGACTAACATTGGTAAATGAAGTGCTATAATGGAAAGTTACTAAATGTTCTTCAAAGCTAAGCCTTCGTTTGTGCAGAGCCATGCATGTTACATCATGCTGCGGGTGAAGTACTTAAAACATTTATCATGTCTAGTGAGATACTACTATCATATTATATGAGATATTTATAAAAAAGAATGTTAATAAATTAATAAATGGATAGTTTTTTAGAAAATGATTTGCTAAATCTAGTTCTCTGGAGCCTAATATAAATGTTGTTATCGGACAGGCCATATGTACATAGTAAAACAGCAATGATGTTCTCGAAATGGGTTGCAGAACTGCACACATACGGATGTTTCCATTTGTTGTACGGTTCAACGCCGATGCCTAACGCGACAGCTTACCCGTTCTTGGTGACGACGTCGCGGGTGTACTTGACCTCCTTCTTGCATCCGCTGCGGAGCTCCTCGAGGGTGCACTCGACCTTACGCTCCAGCGGCGGCGCCTTGCGCACGACGTATCTGGAGAACTCGGCGAACGCGCGCCGGCCGCCGCCCCCGATGTTCGTGGAGCTGTACACCTTCTTGAACTCGCTCGCCGGCGTGCAGGGGGAGCTCCTCGCCCCGGCCTTGTCGCTTTGGGCCCGCGCCATTGCCGGGGCGCCACCGCCGCCGCCCTTCTCGGTCCTAGTGCTCCTCCCGTCGACGTTGCACGCCCCGATCACCGACCTGTTCTCCTGCTGGTCCAGGACAGCCTGCGAAAGTCACAATTAGCGTCACGACCCATGCATGCGAGAAGAATTTGCATCAAGAACGAACAGGGGTCCATGCACCGATCGATCACCTCATAGGCCTCGGTGATGGCCTTGAACCGGGCCTCGGCCTCGGTCTTGGACGACGGCGGGTGCTTGTCGGGGTGCCATTGCCGCACCAGGCTCTTGTACGCCGCCCTGATCTCCTGCGGGGAGGTGTCCTTGGTGATGTTCAGGACCTTGTAGTACAGCTCCGGTGGGTTCCCCATTGGGCGGCCGGAGGAGTCGTTGCGAGGACGACGAGGAGGCCAAGAAACGGGAGGAGCAGAGAGTGAGTGAGGGAATTCAGGAGGGGTTGGAACCTGTCCGCGCTATAATGGGCAGAGAGAGAGGAGAAACGGAGCGAGCGATGCGTGGCTTCTTTGTGGGGATATTTGGAGTGGAGAGAGAGGAAGAGGTGGTACATGTAGGCCAAGGGGCCACGAGGGACACAGACATGGACATGGAGAACAGCTTCAGGGGAAAATGGATCACATACATTAGCAATATTAGTAGTCAAAATGCAGAGGAGCAGCATCTTTTGTTCGTCCTATTGAAATCCGACGTTCTAGATCGAGTGCAATAGCACTAATGCTCTCTTTTTAGGGGAAACAGTAGGAGAACACTAATGATTTTTCTTTCTTGAAAATCATCACCTGTGCACCCCGCACTCCACCACTCTTTCAGAACTCACATTCAGGCCCATAGCACTGATGGCATAGTATCCGAAATAGTGCTACCGTACTGAACAATCCTAGGTATAAATGTGCCCTTTGATGTTTGATCCAATGCTCATGAAAGACTCATGGTAGGGTACCATTGTGAAATTCTGACATGACATGGAAATGATCTAGTTCCGCTTGAAGGGTAAGAAGGGAAGCAGCTAGAGGGTGTGTGACGCTGTGAGATTTGTAGCTTAGCACTTGCAAACCCAATGCCATGATGTCAAATCCTGGGATGGGGCAGGGGAGCAAATGTTCTTCCAAGAATTGGTTGGGTTATTAGTGTGCGAAAGATCAGTGGTGAGTAGTGAGGCAGGGAGGGGCCCTGTCATGTGTGCGTGCAGTTTTGGAGATCGGTAGAAATGGGCTCATGTTGCCCCTATAGCGCTGCCGCTTCTAACTGCTTGTATTTTCAAGAGAACATGATCCACACTTTGAGGCCATTTGGATCGAAATGCATGTAAGAATCTGAAGTCTGAACTTACTGTCAGATGCATGAAAATTGAAAAGACATCGCATAATAGCGCATCCGTACATGATAAGGGGAGATCTAGTCCGTGATCAATCAAGTTAACCCCGGCCACGAAGTACATATGTGCCGTGGCCGTACGTCTTGGAGTAAGCTATGACGCTGTCCGTTTGCGATGAAGTACTTTCGGGTACTAGTGAAGCTACGTATCAAACAAGCATCCAGCATCGGGGAACGGCTGTAAAATTAACCAGCTATACTGTGCAGCACTTAGCGAGGCAAGGTCGCCAGCTCGATTATCATGCACGTTAGGAGGAGGGGTCGTGTTCTTATGATCATGATTTATCTGGTGTGTAAAAAAACATCAATCGTACGTGAGGCAAACAGTTAGAAATTGTTCTTTTCCGTCCGTACTGACACATGCACAACAACTATATTTATTGTGTTTCATAGGCAGCTTTGTCTAGATCTAAATCATCAAACCAAGCACAGTTCCATTTGTTATTGGTGCCGACGAACTGACACTGCTATCACACCGGTGCAAAAATTTGTGAATTTTGTGTCAGTTACTCATGTACTACTCTTGCAAATGTTCTTCCAAGATCCAAACACGTCCGTCTGCATGTCAAAGTGGGGAGTAGCAAGGGAGGAAAATAAACCCTCTCGTGGTCATTCACTGCCATCTGGTCCTTCTCGGCGCAGGGTCTATTTGTATGACTCTCAATCCAGTCATTTATTGTGATAAACCATTATTAATTTGAAGAATTTATGATTTAAAGTTTATAAAAATTCAGTTTTCAGACTTTGGTTCAAATATGGCGGTTTGACCGACCAGAGGTGGCGATTAGATCGGCTGGCTCTAACGATCCGACTGGCCTCGACCAGCGATCAAACCGGTTGGAGGTAGCAGTCTAACTAGCATTGCAGTTCTCTTTTAGTGAAAAGTGGATTTTTTGGAATTTTGGTCGTGGGTTGATTTGGTTTAACCTAGATTAATGCATATATATTGCATAATACATGTTTCAGCTAACGTAGGTTAAGTTATAAAGAACTAATGCTTAAAAATGATTTCTTTCTATTTGGATATGTGAAGAGACTTAGAGTCAACCATGGTCAATGGCAAAGATCAGAGCTACGCTCATAGAGGAGCGATGCACAAAACGATTAAGTATACTGGGTGAGATGGCTGAGCACAAGGAAGATAAGAAATATTGAAGGGAAGGTTCAAGCGATGGGTTACACCATGTGGCTCGGTCAGTTCAAGTGAGGCACAGTCTGGTCGAACTGGAACAGAAGAGATTTGTCGACATGTGGCAAGTTAGTGGTGCACCTACACGTGACAAGTATGACGATTACTTACAATGGAAGATGAAGACCAGGTCAATAAAGGATATTTTGATAAGTTGGCCAAAATACTAAGAACTATCTTGGATCACAATTGTGGGGCTTGAGCGGCACTTGTGAAAGCATTTTAGGTCAAGGAGAAACCGAGAAGATTAAGTTGGATCAAAAGCTAATGACATGGTGGATTTAGGCTCATGTGCTTTGAAAAGCATGCATAAGTGTAGTGTGAGAGTAAAACCAGTGTTGTGTGGGGTTAACGAATTTTTTCATATGTGCTAGTGGATAGTATCCATCTAGAGATAGATGTGGCTAGTTGTATTATCTATTTAACGGGTTAAGATAGAGACTTGCTAGTTAACCATCTAACTATTCAACCATCCTAGTTTTCTCTATTGGAAGCCAAGTGCTCTAAGGTTAGGGTTAAAAAAGTATGAATGTTGTGGTGTGCTCTCTTGTTCTCTAGATAGAGCGGCTATAAAACCTTCATCCTAAAATAGCAATATATCAACTTTGTTCATCTCTCAAGGATTCATTTTGTTTTGGTTGATTTGCTCTTGATTTTGATTATTTTGATCTTCTCTCCCTCTTCTTGATCTTATTAGATGTCAAAGACTTGTTAGTGATGGATATGACTTATGGAGATCAATCTCTATCCACCTAGTCATCAGATTTGATAAGTTCTTGAAGTTGCCTAATTTTGCTTGGATCTAACCATCTCAAAAGATTTCTTAATCCAACAGTTTGTGCTTTGATTCTTTGTGATTTCTTGCTTACTGTGACATGTGAAAAATATATCTAGAGCCATCTTAGCCATCCATTACCCATGAGCAAGTCACTTTTCAAGTTTTCAGTTTTTTGCTCGGGTTTGGTACAATGTTACTTGATTTTAAAAAAGTATGAATTTTGTCATGGATTCTTGCGATCCCTAGATGGTATATGATTTTTAGACCTTAAGTAAGGTGTGTGCAAAATTTTATTTTATTTGGATTTGGATTTTTGGAGTTACACCAAAAATTGTATCGACTCAAGCTGAAACTTTCAATTCTGGAACAGGAGAGCGGTCACACCACATCCCCTCCGGTTACCACCGGAGGACGGTCAGACCACTAGAGGATGGTTAGATCGGCGCCTAGCTGGCGGTCAGACCACTAGCCTCCGGTTGATCGCCCTGGTAGTCGGTCTGATCACATGAGTACTGGATTTTTGGGATTCCAGTTTCTTATGTTGATTGCTTTGGTGTTAGTTTCTAATCATAATCTTTATAGGTTTGTAGCTATTGAAGTAAAAAATCGATGAATAATGTTAGATTAATCTTAATCAGCTGTTTAGATTATCCTTATTTAGCGCTACTTTGTTTGGCGTTGGTTACCTTTCCTTCCACCGTACGATTACTTCTATGAGTCGGTTGGACTGGATACGGAAACCTGCCTATATATTTTGTATGCGCTTCCTACGATTGAATCAATCACGATTTGCATCGTCTATCATGGTATCAGAAGGGTTCGATCCTACCCTTCGCTTCCGCTTCCGCTAAAACCTTGCTGCGCCGCCACCCATGTCTACCGACGACGCAGCGGAGGCCGCGCGCCGCGCGCTGGAGCGCCGAGTCGCTGCATTCACCCCGGAGGAGCGCCAAGAGGCAGCTCGCCAAGAGGCTGCGCGCCTGGAGGCCGCGCGTCTCGAGGCCGAACGCCAGGAGGCCGCCCGCTTTGAGGCAGAACGCCGCGATGCCGATGCTCGCGCCTTGGTGATCGCCGGCGAGGTCGCAGCAGCCACCGTCGCCCTCCATGCCCAGGCGGCGGCCATCCTCAACATCAAGTCCCTCGTGCCGGTCGTCCTCGACCTCACCTCGCCCCACTTCAACCGGTGGCGTGGCCTCTTCCTCAACACGCTCGAGCGGTACGTGCTTGCGGACCACGTTCTCTCCAATGACGATCGATCCGACGACGTCACATGGAAGCGCATGGACTGCGTCGTCCTCTCGTGGCTCTACGGGACGATCACCGCCGATCTTCTCGAGGTGGTGATGAACCGCGAGGACGGGCCGCCCACAGCTCGCATCGTCTGGCTGGGACTAGAGCAGCAATTCATCGGTAACAAGGAGACTCGTGCGCTCCTCCTCGACGCTGAGTTTCGTACTTTCGTCCAAGGCGATCTCTCCATCGATGACTACTGTCGTCAACTCAAGGCGATGGCCGATCAGCTTGCCGATCTTGGTGAGCCTGTTCGGGACCGCACACTCGTTCTCAATGTCCTTCGCGGCCTCAATGACCGCTTCGCTCACTTAGCGGCCTTGATCCAGCGCCAACGGCCGTTCCCGACATTCATTGAGGTGCGCTCCGACCTCCGTCTTGCTGAGATCACCATGAAGGCCAAGCAAGGGTCTCCGGCGCAGGCTCTGACTGCCTCCGCTCCTCGTGCCCCATCACCGACCTTCACCAACCACGTCGCCGGCAGCAACTCTGGCAAGAAGCAAACACGTCGCGGTGGCGGCGGCGGCAAGAAATCTGGTGCTGCTGGCGCTGGTTCAGCACCGTGGGCCAACCAGGCGCAACGTCCTCCTCCACCTCCACCTGGATAGCAGCCCGCCTACGGCACATTTCAGGCCTACTGGGCCGGCCCTCCAGGCGCCCCACCGCGCGCACCAGGCCAGCCACCTCAGGTTTTCTACGCGGGCCAGCCTCCAGACGCTCCACCACGCGCACCAGGCCAGCCGCCTCAGGCTTTCTACGTGGGCCAGCCTCCACTCGCTCCGCTGCCTGGGCTGCCGGCGCCAGGATTTGCTGGTCCACCTGCACCCCCTGGCTGGATCAGCCACCCTGGCGGCTTTGCGTGGGATCAGAATGCTCTGGCCTCATCCTTCAACACGATGACACTACAGTCACCGCCGTCGACTGATTGGTATATGGATACTGGTGCTGAGACTCACATGACATCAAACTCCGGTATTCTTTGTGCTTCTCAACCTCCTTCCTTTTCCACTCCATCCCATATCATTGTTGGTGATGGTTCCCTCCTACCTGTTACTAGCACCGGCTTAGTCAATTTCCCTACTGCTCAGGGTTCACTTCGCTTAAATAATGTTCTAGTTTCTCCCCAGTTAATTAAAAATCTTATTTCCGTTCGTCAGTTCACTATTGAAAATAATTGCTCTGTTGAATTTGACCCATCCGGTTTCTCTGTGAAGGACCTCAAAACTCGGAGCACGATCGTCAGGTGCAATAGTTCCGGGCCGCTCTACCCACTCTTGTCATTGGTCTTTCGGCCCCTCGACCTCGCAGCCGGCTCCAGCTCCACCCTTTGGCATCGGCGTCTTGGTCATCTCGGCTTCGAGGCCCTCTCCCGTTTAGTGTCATTTTCTGCTATTTCATGTACCAAACCTGAGTCCGAACATTTGTGTCATGCTTGTCAGTTAGGTCGCCACGTGCGACCCCCTTTTCATGCTTCTAGTTCGCGAGCCGCTCATAATTTCGATTTAATACATTGTGACCTTTGGACTTCCCCCGTGGTTAGCATCTCTGGTTACAAATATTATTTAGTCATTCTTGATGATTGCTCGCACTATCTTTGGACTTTTCCTTTACGTCTCAAGTCTGACACATTCACCACCCTCACTCATTTTTTTGCTTATGTTTCCACTCAGTTCGGCGCCTCCATCAAGAATGTTTAGTGCGACAATGGCCGTGAGTTCGATAACTCCAGTGCCCGCACGTTCTTTCTCACTCAGGGTGCCACCCTCCGTATGTCTTGCCCACACACTTCGCCCCAAAATGGTAAAGCCGAGCGCATTATTCGCACCACCAACAATATTATTCGCTCTCTCCTTTTTCAGGCTAGCATGCCAGCCTCTTATTGGGTTGAGGCGCTCCACACAGCCACTTATCTCCTCAACCGCCACCCCACCAAGACTCTCGCTTTTGCCACCCCTTTTGTCGCACTCCACGGAACCCAGCCGTCTTATGACCACCTACGCGTCTTTGGGTGTCTCTGTTACCCAAATCTCTCTACGACTGCGGATCATAAGTTGGCTCCCCGCTTCGCCGCCTGCGTTTTCCTTGGGTATCCCTCTGATCATAAAGGGTACCGTTGTCTTAATCTCTCCACCAATAGACTTACCATCTCACGCCATGTGACCTTTGATGAAACCTCCTTTCCTTTCTCCGAGGTCTCATCCCCCCTTCATCCGACCTTGATTTTCTCTCGGAGTTTGATGTTGCACCTGTTATTCCTATTGGCTTGTCTCGTGTTTCAGGTACCCATGCCACTCTGGAGACTGCACCTCGTTCCTCGCACGCCCCACAGCACACCGCTGCCCCTGATGGCGTTCTGCCGCAGGTTGCTGCCAGCGGTGTCGATGGGTTGCTGCAGCGGGACGCGACGTCCCCTGGGTGCGGCATGTCTTCCAGCCCAGCCGACGCCCCTGGGTGCGGCGTCCCCTACGGCTCCCCACTCCGCTGTGCCTGGCGCGTCCACTGCTGCTGACGCTCCTCTTGATGCCCGTCCACCTCCACCAAATGCTGTTCTTATCCCACCAGTGGCAAATGAGCACACTATGGTGACGCGGGGGAAGCGCGGCTTCCGACAACCGACGACTCCTTTCAATCTTCATGCTGCCGCCTTGTCTCCGGTGCCTAGTTCCTATCGCGGTGCATTGGCAGATCCAAACTGGAGAGAAGCCATGACCAAGGAGTACTCCGCGTGATATTGTTTTGACGGCCTCCTCAGTGCCTCTTCTCCGCCGGGTTATTGCCGCACTTCAGCAGGAATTCTCCATGAAGGATCTTGGTCCTCTGCACTACTTTCTGGGCCTTACAGTCACTCGTCAGGATGGTGGGTTTCTCCTTTCACAGCGTCCGTACATCCTGGAGGTTCTTGAGCGTGCAGGTATGCTCAACTGCAAGCCTTGTTCGACACCAGTTGATACATCCGCGAAGGTCTCCGGCGCAGAGGGATCCCCAGTTGCTGATCCGACTCACTATCGGGGTCTGGCTGGTGCATTACAGTACCTCACCTTCACTCGCCCCGATATTTCTTATGCCGTCCAGCAGGTCTGCCTTCATATGCATGATCCGCGCGAGCCGCACTATGCTTTGATTAAGTGCATTCTCCGTTATCTGCATGGGACATTGGATCACGGTTTACAGCTTCAGCGCACCTCCACATCGACTCTGGTTGCTTATTCTGATGCGGATTGGGCTGGTTGTCCTGACACTCGCCGTTCCACCTCTGGGTACGCAGTATTTCTTGGTGATAACCTTGTCTCCTGGTCGTCGAAGCGGCAACCCACTGTTTCTCGTTCCAGTGCTGAGGCAGAGTACCGTGCAGTTACCAATGTTGTTGCTGAAACGACTTGGCTCCGTCAGCTACTTCAGGAGTTGCATATTCCTCTCCAGCGTGCCACTATTATTTATTGTGACAATGTTAGTGCAGTGTATCTCTCGACGAACCCGGTGCAGCATCAGCGCACCAAACACATCGAGATTGATCTTCACTTTGTCCGAGAACGAGTTGCAGCTGGCGCGGTTCGAGTGTTGCATGTTCCAACCTCCTCACAGTATGCTGATATCTTCACCAAGGGGTTGCCGTCTTCCGTCTTCACCGAGTTCCGTTCCAGTCTGAACGTTCTTCCCTATGGCTAGCCACGCTCAGACTGCGGGGGGGTGTTAGATTAATCTTAATCAGCTATTTAGATTATCCTTATTTAGCGCTACTTTGTTTGGCGTTGGTTACCTTTCCTTCCACCGTACGATTACTTCTATAAGTCGGTTGGACTGGATACGGAAACCTGCCTATATATTTTGTATGCGCTTCCTACGATTGAATCAATCACGATTTGCATCGTCTATCAAATAATTAGAATTTTTTTGAATATACCATCCACCCTATCTGTTATCATACTAGTCCTATAGAACCTTTATCCTTGCAAACACACACACACACACGAAAGGTTTCTTTCTCTCGCTCTCTCGAAGTACAGTTCTAGTAGAAATTTTGGACTCGAAGCCTTGCTTTGTGTCTGGAAATATACTTGGAAATAGAGATGTTGGAGTCATAGAGAGCAACAAGATAATGACAATTAAAGACAAGGGCCATGAAAGGCCACTGCTTGTAGGTAGGGGGTCACTTTAGCCCGACAAGAATGCGAAACTGAAATCAAACAATCTTGAAGGGAATTAAAAATTTTATATTCCTGATCCAGATCCATGAGGTATTGTCAGCTAACACGTCACACGCTTATCTCCTGGAGCCAATGTGTACACCAAACATGCGGAAATTAGTTGCAATCACATTTCACAAGAGGAAGCATCTCCACAGGGTACTGATATACACATCCAGGTGGCGTCGCTTAATGAAACAAAAATAAACTATTGAGACAGTCTATAGGGGTAAATCCCATAAGAAACCAAACTTTTTATGTATTACCTTACGAAAATTAGGGCTCGTATTCATTCATCGGGTTTAAGATGCTCCGGTTCAAATTTGAACTAATCCTAAGGATTCGAAGTCGAGTCCAAATCCTCCCTATCCAGATAGGACCTAAAAGTCTTAAGTTTCTTCTGAAAATTATTGGCACCTAGCTTCATGGTTCTTGTAGCATATCTTGTTTTATATATAAAACGATAGCATGTCTTGTTTTCTTTCTTTCTTCTTTTTCTTTTTTTTTTTGAAGCAAATGTTTCTTGTGCACTCTGTGTTATAAAAGTCTTAAGTGGTGTTTTCTTATGTGTTTACAACGGAGACTCTTCTCTGGCTGTGATATATCCTCTTCGGGCATAGTGTTTGTATTCTTTTCTTGTTTGAATGATGGCAGAGCTCCTGCCGTTGGTTAAAAAAAATATTCTGGTTTGAGTGATGTTTGTCGTCTTATCCTTCAAACTCCTCATGGAGGACATACTAGTAAATGTTAATTAAAATCCTGTAACTTGACAATGGTTTCCAGGTCAGCGAGAACCGGATTAGATGCCACATTACATCATTCTTTAGACTAATAAGATGAGGGGAATGTAATGACAGTTTGGCACGCTTCTGCAGTCGAAATCATAGCACTATCACCTCTCTCCCATGTAAATAATTAATTGAATGAAGTGGCCCTGGATCGTTTTTCTTTTCCAAATTCATGATTTGGTTTTCCTAGCTGTCTTTGTTACTTGTTAACATCAGTGAAACGACCAGACGTAACCTCAAGATACGACCTTTCAATAGAGAACATATTTGATTCTGAACCTCTGGATTAAGGCCTACGATTTTTTTGGGGTGTATTTGGAGTGTCGGCAGACGGTGAAAATTCCCTGCAAATCAAATTTTCCATCAAAAAACTTTCTGAGACATCATCACCAACCGATTGAAGTTTCGGAACAATTAACAGAGACAAGTTAATGCTAACAGCATCATTTTTTCAGGGAACAGCATCCATCCAACTCAAACTTCTATTTACGCGCTAGTCTGAATTTGGATTTACTAATTTCTTTGTGTTGCAGTGCTACCTTTTGTGAAAAAAAAGATGAATCCGTTAGACCCAGGCTGGTACCTTTGTGTTGCGGTGAGCTCTGCCAGCAGCCAACGGCCTAACTGGCTGGTCTAGTCGCGACCTTCGATTATCGCTTCACTTCGGTTTGGATGTAACACCCTGTCCTAACCTTTTAACCCAGAATACTATCACAGCTATATAAAACTCTAAGTTTAAATCATCTAAAAATCTTTTCAGCTTTGTTCTCGACACAGAACTAATTAATAATAAATATGGCTCGATGATCAGAGCAAGAATAAATATTTCACAAAATAAAACTTAGATCACTTACATCCAAAAACGCTCGAGAACCCTTGGGACCTCGCGGCCTGAGAACACCTGAAACCATATGTATGGAAGTATACTTAGACTTGAAAATAGAACTTTAATGAGTTAATATATAGTACCATAAAAATTTCATAACGTTCATCATCAATTACAAGAGTTCTAGTGACTAAGTTTCATATTAGTAAGCTACTTTACTAAAATAATATTAAAAAATAGAGGTGATATTCTAGATCATCATTATTAGATGTGGTGCATAGGTGCTACTCCCTTTCCTGATGCATGATACTTCATCGATCACCTAAAAATAACAACAAAGCAAACGTGAGAAAAAAATTCAAAAAATACATAGAAAATAGTAAAAATTAACATACACACGATACTATCTTACACCACATTTATTTACCTTTCATGATTCATTAGCTCTTTTATATATAATAACAATTTATTGTGCATTAACTTTTCTCTCTTGTTAATGCATATGCACATCTCTACTCTTTTCTCTAGCTTGTACCGGTATAATTGAGTGGACACCTATCGATGTGCCATCTACTTATTCTATGCAATGCAATGCTTATGCATATGCACATCTCTACTCCTTTCTCTAGCTTATACCGGTACAACTGAGTGGATACTTGTCGATATGCCACCCTCTCATAATCTCCATCTCATGGAGATGCCTTTCCCTCCATCCCGTGTAGGTGCATACTGAAGTAGGTCTTTCATATCCTTTCTCTCTATTCGGTAGAGGTGTCTACCGAAGTAGGTCTTACACTTTCCACTCCCTAGAAGGTCCACACTAAATAGACCATAGATGTATGATCGAATACATCTATTAGAGGAGGGTGAATGATTGTCTCCATTTTTTGTAATCTCTTAGTGCTCGAAGAAGATTTTGACCAATCAACGTTTGACTGCTTGCTCGATCGCTTAGTTGCCGAAAACTCCTTACCAGTCGTAAACTACACCCGCTTCATACTTTGATCTTCGACCGGTTTTGCACGTACTTGAAATCTTTAACACCGGGAGCAGAATCTATCGATCACCTGTGCCTTAGAGAAATTAGCACCTTTGAGTTGATGTGCTTTGGTCTGCTCTTCTTGCCGATGCTATTAGCGGTGATCAAGTGGATAACTCGGCACGCGATCAAGTCGACGGAGGAACACTATCTCACCATGCACTACTCAGCTCGAAATAAGAACGAGTCAAAGACAACACCTAGAAAACACGCTGCCGACACTGACTAACTTTTCCAGAATAGAAATAGCCTTTTATTTCTAAAACATGTTCTACGGCTACATAGTGCCCTCACAGCACCCCGCAAACTCTAAAACAAAAACTCCTCAAAGTTTTCTCCTCAAAAGCCGCCAAAGCCACCAAAAACCATCTCAAGTCCCATCAACTCTTAACCTGTCCCTCTTTTATATGCTAGAGCCCTAAACCGTGTCCTCATCAAACACGGACACAAAATTCTATCCGATTCTGAAAATCAAGAGACCCAAAACCCTTCCAAACATGTGTTTTTCAAAATCTCTAAACCTTCTAGTTATGGACACCTTTTATAACTCCTTCCAACTCATCATGTGTCGAAGCCTTTAGGACTACAACTCACGTAGCTTCTCCACGCATCATCCACCTTTGAGCTCCACGTGCTCCAGCGTGAGCCCGACCACCTCATGACATCCTCGACTGTTTGAGCCTCACATTTCTCCCTTCTAGTCCCGGTCCTTCTCGTCACTAACCATGACCATCTCTGCGCCCAACCTGCACATGCAAAGACCAAACAACTTTTCAACTTGACCAATATCAGTCCACACATGCATATCATACCCTTATCCATCAATAAACACAAACCAGATAATCCATGATCTCAATATCTATACTTTTCAAAAATCAACCTTAGACCACCTAGTAAGATCGATCATACTTCCATGCCCAGGTCGATCAGACTGCAAGCCTAACAGACATGAGTACTCGAGGTACTCGAAGAATACAAGAATTGAAACACTTAAAGCCTGCGAGTATCGACCATGAAGCTTACGATAACCGATCCAAAGCCTACAACTACCGATCGCGAGGTCTACGACAATCGATCGTAAAGCCTACGACTATCCATCATAGTCTACGATAATAGATCGCGAAGTCTACGACTACCGATCACAAAGTCTATAGCTACCGATCACCAACCAGGCACTATAGCTTCCGAATATCGATCAGTTACTATAGCTATCAACTAACAACCTGTTACTATACCAACGATCACCATCTAGGTACTGTTTCTATGACCAATAACCGGTTCAGTATAGCTCCATCCGTCTGTGGTCGTTCTACCATGGTCGATCAGCCATGGTCGTTCTACTATGATTGACATGCCGTGGTCATTCTGTCGTGGTCGATCCGCTATGGTCGACGTCTACCGATTAGACCTGTCGATTGGAACATCCATCACAAGGCCAATCGGACTACCGACTACCGATCATGGTCCATGCCTTCGACTACCATCTGTGGTCAAAGCCTTCCGGTCACATAGCCTAATTCAAGGTGGTCAGACCACTTATTCTGAATATTCCTGCACTTTCGGTTTTACAAAGGAGCATCGACCGAAACTTTTACAAATACAAATTTCAATACCACCCAAATGTTAATTATTTATCATCACTAAATTCATGATATGTCCACATAGTCTAACAATCTCCCTCTTGACGAATACATTGACAACACCTCAAAATCTCTCAAATGAGATGAACCACGGCAGCAAACTCTCAACAAAAACTCATGAAACTCCCCCTCAACAGAATAGGAGCAATTTTAGCAAATATCTATCTCCAATTTCTCCAAAATCAAATTTTCTCCAAATTTTTCCAAAATCAAATTCTCTCCAGATTTCTCCAAAACCAAATTCTCTCCAAATTTCTCCAATTTCTCTCCCTTTGGAAATGTAATTATCAAGAACTTCAGAGAAAGAATAATTCTAAGAATGAGCAATGAGAGTAAGCATCTAGAAGCTTTGTAGATTATTCAAGGCACTTTGTATTGATTTAATAATTTAACCAAGCCATTCTTTTGAGTAGATCTACCTAAATCACATATCAAAACAAGTTTTCAACATGATTAAGTGATTTATATCAAAGACAGACATCTCAACAATGATCAAATCAATCGCAAAGAGCACAATGAGATATCATAACGAAAAAGTGAAAGCTTGAAAGTGAAGGAAACCATAAATCATGATGAGCTAGCAGCCTCATATAACAATCTATTGCTCCACACTCAATTCTTAAGGATGTGGCATGCTTGTAGCATACTTTTTTTTCTATGATGGCATGATTGTAGCATATTTGTTTTAGATGGTGGTATGTTTAAAGCATACTTATTTTTATTTGTGCATTTTTTGTACCCTTTTCTATATATGACAAGTTCGAAGTATACATCTTTTTAAATGTAGCTCTCTCATTTTTCATGATAAGCCAAATTGAGTGAACAAAGAAAGATTATAATATGAAACATATGAACCTCATAGCCAAATTTAACATAAGACTCACAATCAAACTAATCTTTTTAGACGAACATCGCAAAGTAATAACAATAATCGATCAAGTCAAAGTATTCCGCCATGTCATACTTTTCGAGCAGTCTGAACGCCATAGCATGGCCAGTCTAACTGCAGGTCGGTTTGACCATCACAGCAGGGCCTGTCTGACTGCCCGAGACTGGTCTGATTGCGTGTAAAACGCCGATCTGACTGGTCCTATCGTAAAAAGTCCCGAACCTATAGAAAATTTATTAGAGGGACCAAAATGACGATAGGGAGCTTGTACAAACTCCACTACAGAACGAGAAACCTTTCTGGGCTTGTTTTTCTTTTCTTTCTTCGCTTTTTAAAAGCAAAATTGAACCAAATGACCATCTCTACCACAATTAGTATATTGATACTTGAGTCGAGGAGAAGTCGTATTGTTGACATCACAACACCCACTTTGGTAGAGGGATTCTTTGATGTACCAGCAGATTTAAACATAATTTATTTTGGTTTAAATTTTACTTCAATTTTTTCAAGTTCAAGAAGCCTAACAACCTTAGGAAGATTATTATTGGCATGGTCAACAAAATTAAATCCTAGACTATAAATTTTTACACTTATTTTTGACTTGTCTAGGTCCATATTCATATTGTTTTTACTAAAAGAAACTCTCTAAAGTGTCTTTAATATACTTATTTTCTCTGGCTAGTGAGAAACAAGATGTGCACTTAACAAATTCATTTGCAAGATTCTTAGAAGCATTAGACCAAGCCAATTTATCTTTTTCAGTAAAATCATTAAGTTGTCTAGTCAACGCTTCTATTTTAATGTTAAGCTTATGATAGTTACAGTAAGAAAGTGTCTCATGGAAAAGTATTTGTTGAATTGATTCCTGAGATGAATTAAATCTAACTTCTAGCAATTCGCAATTAAAGTAAGCTTTAGATTGAGCATTTGAAATTCTTGACTCTAAACATGCAGAAGAATTAAACTTGAGCTTTTCAATTTTATCATTAGCAAATTTTAATTATTTATTGCAAGTGACATGTGCCAATTTTAATTCATCAAATTTATTAGTTACATTCCTAAGTTGAACCAAATTTTATGCATTAATTGATCTAGCAGTTTGCAACTTAGAATATAAAACTTGACAAGATTCACATGATTCATCATTAGAAATAGAAACTCTAAGCCTATTAATATCATAATTCAAGCTTTCAACAACAAAATTATTTTCTTTTAATTTCTTTTTGGTCTTTTTTTAATTCAATAGCAAGTTTAACCAAACTATTTTCAAGCTCATTATATGACGGTCTTACCTCATTGAGATCACTATAGTCATTGTCATTGTTATTGCTTACCATGAAGTACATGCCTGTGAAGTTGTCATTCTTCTTTTTACCAAGACAAAGAACTCGACATAGCAGCCTCTTTAATGCCATAGCAACCGGCTCTGATACCACTTGTAGGCTTGAATACATCAATCAGAGAGGGTGAATGATTGTGTCTGCTTTTTGGACTCTCTTAGTGCTTAATGAAGGTTTTGACCAATCAGCGCTCGACCACTCACTCAATCGCTCAGCTGTAGAAAACTTCTTACTGGTCGTAAACTACGACCGCTTGAAACTTTGATCTTCGACCGGTTTGCACATACTTGAAATCTTCGACACTGGGAGCAGAACCTATTGATCACTTGTGCCTTCGAGTTGACGAGCTCTGGTCTGCTCTCCCTGGTGATGCTGTTGGCAACGATCGAGTGGACAACTCGGCGCGCAATCAAGTCGATGGAGGAACGCTATCTCGCCACGCACTACTTTGCTCGGAATGAGAACGAGTCGAAGACAACGTTCAAAAAACATGCTGCCGGCGTCAACTAAGTTTTCCAGAATAGATCTAACCTTTTATTTCTAAAACATGTTCTATGGCTACAAAGTGCCATCACAGCATCCCTCAAACCCTAGCACAAAAACTCTTCAAAGCTTTCTCCTCAAAGCCACCAAAAACCGTCTCATGTCCCATCAACTCTTAACCTCTCCCTCCTTTTATATGCTAGAGTCCCAAACCGTATCCTCATCAAACACGGACATCAATCCTATCTGATTCCGAAAAACAAGGGACCCAAAACCCTTCCAAGCATGTATTTTTCAACATCTCTAAACCTTCCAATTATAGATACCTTCCAAGTCATCACGAGAGTTGAAGCCTCCAGGACCGCATCTCCCGTAGGTTCTCCATGCATCATCCACCTTTGATCTCCACACACTCCAGCGTGAGCCTAACCACCTCATGACATTCTTGACCGCCTGGACCTTGGATTTTTTCCCTCCTAGTCTCAGTCCTCCTCGTCACCGACCATGATCGTCTCCACACCCAACCTGCACATGCAAGACCAAATAACTATTTTTGAACACAAGTTCTCTCTAACTTGACCAATATCAGCCCATACAAGCATATCACACCCTTATCCATCAATAAACACGAACCTGATAATCCACAATCTCAATATCCATGCTTTCTAAAAATCAACCTTAGACCACCCAGTGAAACCGGTTAGACTGCCACGCCCAGGCTGGTCAAACTACTGGCCCAATAGACATGAGTACTCGAGGTACTCGTAGATTACAAGAATTAAAGCACTCAAAGCATACGAGTACTGACCGTGAAGCTTGAGATAACCGATCATAAAGCCTACGACTACCGATCGTGAGGTCCATGATAACCGATCGCAAAGCTTACGACAATCGATCACAAAGTCTATAATAATAGATCATGAAGCCTATGATGCAAAGTCTATGGCTACCGATCATAAAGTCTACAGCTACCGATGACCGACCGGGTATTGTAGCTTTCGAGTATCGACCGGTTACTATAACTATCGCCTATCGACCAGTTGTTGTAGCGATCGACTGTGGACTTGTTACTGTAGCAACGACTATCGACCAGGTACTATAGCTACAACCAACGATCGGTTCACTGTAGCTCCAACTGTTTAACTATAGCTTAGATCGGTTCACTGTAGCTCTGATCTTCTGTGGTTGTTCTGCTGTGGTCGATCTACCATGGTTGACGTCTGCCGATCGGACCATCCATCACAAGGTCGATTGGACTACCGACTATTGATCGTAGTCCACGCCTCTGACTAACATCTGTGGTCGAAGCCTGCCTATCAGGCCGCCCAATACAACGCGGTCAGACTGCTTATCCTGAATATTCCTACAATTCCAGTTTTACGAAAGAATATCGACCAAAACTTTCACAAACACAAATTTTAATACCACCCAAATGTCAATTATTCATCATCACTCAGGCCACATGGTCTAACAATAGATGCCACTTAGGCCATCTATTTTTATGAAATGCATGCATGTAATGCTACAAGCCTCTTTAGCATCCATCATGTAACATGAACTATTATTTGTTATTATACCATCAAGCGAAAGTCATTATAAGATTGTTAAGAAAAATAATAATCATCACATAATGGAAGGTTTACATTGCGTCAGGTTTAACTAGTAACAATCATCAATCCAATTCACCATTTTACTATGCACTTGTCTGTATAACAGCGCACAGAACTCGAAACTTCAACCGAGCAAACATCACCCATATCAATATATCACTAAAACAGTACTTTCACACTCAAATGAATGACATCGCTCTTACGTGCAAACCTGGCAGATACAACCCCTTTCACTGAACGTCTTTCCGTTGCCCTAGTGATTAACTGACTATAACTTTAATTCTCGAAACCCAACATAGCAACAATATGAGTTCTGGGATCTACACAAACTTACTCATGTAATCCTAGTTATCATATTTAAATATTACATCACCTAAATCTCTGATTTCGGCCCCAAAGGCTGTGCTACCCCACACCAGACAACGTCCTTCTCGAAAGTATGTCTTCTAAACCATTTTACCAAATCAGGTATTCAAGCACTCCCCTGAAATCTAACAAAATGATCTGCCATTTCCTAATAGATTAAATTATTAGATTATCCCCTTAACATACCTAAAATATCAGTAGAAGGCACTACACATGGAATCCACATCCTAACCTTAATCTAGCCACTTCAAACAAACCTACCTTGCTAATCCTTACTCTAACCTCTATAGAAAATGATAAACCAACATGAAAAAGGGATTCGTGGCATTACCCTAGCGACGAATAGATATAATAGGACACCTTTCTCTCCTTGGTTGGATCTGGCAGATTTGATGTCGATACAAACCTCCTTTCTTGTGCTTTCCCCTTCTTCCTTTCTCCTCCTCTTCCTTCTTCCTCTCTTCACCTTTCTTCTCTTCCCTCAGCCTAGCCCTTCCTTCCTCTTCCTCCTCTCCCAGCCGAACCTTTCTCTTCCTTCCTCTCTCCCTCCTTCCTTCTTCTTAGCTAGGCTACACCTCCCCTCTTCCATACCCTCCCTGGCCACAGGAACGACAGCCGTTGGCAGGGGAAAGAAGAGGGTGCGGTGGTGCGGCCGAAGCAGAGGAGGCGGTGGTGATGCGCGGGGATGATGAGTTTGGGGCAGCGGCATGGCAGCAGCGGCTCACGGGGAGGCGAGGGAATGAGACGGCGACAACGCGGTCGGGCGGCAGGAGTGGTGTCAAGGGGGAGGAGTGGCAGCATCGGGAGAGGAGGGAGCGGCAGCTAGGGCTAGCGCACACACCCTTGTCTCTCCTCTATATAGAGGCTGGCGTGGACCAGCTCGGAATGGCCTGGCCTAAACCCCCTTTCTCTCTCTTTGTTTTTAATATTATATTGGACGACGCTAGGGGTTTTCCGGTTTCGGTGGCACGGCGCAAGTAATTCACAAAAGGATGAACTGCATTTTGGTTTTGGGTGAATTATACACACATCTGTCGGATTGTTCGGATCAAAGCAATGCATCTATGTAACCTATCCAGCTTAATTTATCCAGTTCTTGCTTAAGAATAGTTTCTATTCGTTTTGGCGTCCATTTCCTTTCTGCTGATTTTGCCATTCACCTGATTTCTCCCCTGTGTTGTATCATCCGCAACTCGTGTTGATTTGTGATCCAAATTCTACACATCAATAAGGCCGGCTTCTGGACGGAGTGTAGCGGAGGCCCGTCGCCGGAGGCTTAGGGCCTGTGCACCCAGGGACGCCTGGGGGGTGCGGGGGGGGGGGCGAAGCCCCCCCGCGGTATGGATCCTAGTCGAATTAGGGTTTTCATGATATATATATATATTTCCTGTAAGCCGCCGTTTGGGATATTAAATTAGAGTTGTAAATCCCCGGCGTTGTAACCTCACCCCGATATAGTGAAGATTGTTGCTGGCTAACGCCCGTGGTTTTTTCCCTCTCGCATTGGGAGGTTTTCCACGTTAAAATCTCGTGTCTCTCTGCGATTGATCTTGTTTACTTCGTCGTTCCTCCGCCGTCGCGTGTAACAACTCGCCACAACTAGAAGGGAACTTTGGATTCCAGGGCACGGGTCGCCTCCAAACCTGGCAGGAGATATGGGAATAGAACAACCCTTTTTGCCTATGCAAGCAAGAAAGAGCGAATAAATAGTTAGTTTTTACTTTTATGTTGCTAATAGGGCAGCAGATTATGTTAGGAGGCTGGTTTATGATACCTGCTCTACAACGAGTTCTTGTTCTGACGATTCAGCATGGCAACTTCCAATGACAAAGGTTTTGCAGTCTCCCACAGGATTTCCATAGCTCGCAAACTCAATCGCTGATATGCGTTTGCCTTCCTGGCACCGGAGACGAACTTCTGGCCCTGTTATCCGTAGTGGGTTGCCTCCCATTTCCTCAACAAGGACGAGGAGGTTGTCTCTGTCTTTGAGAAATTGCCGTGGTATGTGATACCTTCAGAGTTCTCAAACGCCATGCCAGTGGGATATTGCTTGTAAGGTTATAGGGAAGAAAAAGAGAATTTGTGGTGAGAGACTGTCAGTTTGAGCTACACTACTTACAGGGATGGAGAGGGCTGCCAACTCGGAGCCTTGAAGGAGACCCAATACCGTCCAATGCTCTCTCCGTTGATCCATACTTGACCCTTCCCCATACCAGTAAGGTTCAGTGTCACTGCATCATCGCCCGCTGGTGTGGCTAATGTTGTCTGGGTCACAGAACAAATGATGCAAGGTATAGTTCACTTCTGTGGAGAGTGGACATTTAGCGCAAGATTATGAACGAGTTTTTTTTTCTGTACCTGTACCAAGTAAGCAGATGGTATGTCAAATTGTTTATAGTTATCCATTCGACACTGTATGATCCTTCTCGCATGTAGATTCGATTCCCTTCTCCAAATAAGCCAACCTGCATTTAATCCAACAGATCAAGATCAAGCATCTGATATCGTTCTTTCTATTTACATTCTAAATGAGTTGACTTGGATTTACTTGGTATCCCGATAGCTCATTGTTGAGGAGTTTTGGTGGCTGTTGTCCCTGTTGGATGCTCACTTCCCGGATTCCAAAGATTCTTCTTTCCATGTGAGCACCGGAGTCCTTCCAATGAGTAGATGAAAGCTCAATTTGATGCACGACTAGGTAATGAACTTTGTCAAGTCATCTATTATTCAAACTTATGGTACTCGGGCTGAACAGCATTTGGAATGGTCTGAACAACATGGATATATTGGATGAACTACACTCAACTCATTTATTCATTTTACTACAACATAACTCGACTATAAACGTATGCATGGGATAGGTCTGCTCGCTTATTGAGCCCCCTAGTGGTCATAATGTCATAGAAACCAAGTGGGTTTTCAAGAACAAGCAGAGTGAAGATGGGATAGTCATTCGAAACAAGGCTAGACTGGTAGCTCAGGGTTTCTCCGAGGTTAAGAGTTTAGATTTTGAGGAGACCTTCACCCCTGTAGCTAGGCTAAAGGTCATCAGGATTTTGCTTGCATTCGCAACATCTAAGCACTTCATGCTGTACCAGATAGATATCAAGAGTGCATTTCTCAATGGGTATATTAAGGAAGAGGTCTATGTTAGACATCTACCAGGTTTCGAGAATCCCAAATATCCAAACCATATCTTTAATTTTTTAAAAGCCTTGTATGGACTTAAGCAAGCCCTTAGTGCTTGGTATGAGAGACTTAAGTCCTATATCTTGAGTCATACGTTTGAGATGGGTAAGATAGACAAGTCCTTGTTCATTCATAGGTATGGTAATAACCTTCTACTCCTCCAGATTTATATGGATGACATTATCTTTGGTGACTCATCTTATGCCAGTTTTCTGATGACATGAGCACAGAGTTTGAAATGAGCATGATGGGCGAGTTGAGCTTCTTCCTCGGCTTCCAAATCAAGCAGACTCGGGAGGATATCTTCTTGCATCAAGACAAGTACACTCGAGACCTCCTGAGACGATTCGACATGAGTGATGGCGAGCCAGTGTCGACTCTGATGGCGACCTCAACTACGCTCAACCCAGATGAGGAAGGCGAGTTGGTAGATCAGAAGGAGTACGGCAACATGATTGGCTCCCTCCTGTACCTCACTACTTTGAGGTCGAACATACATTTCATCATGTGTCTGTGCGTTCGATTTCAGGCTTCTCCTCACGTCTCTCATCGTCGGGCGGTGAAGCGCATCTTCAGATTCCTTCGAGCTACTCTAGACTATAGTATCTGGTACTCTTCTGCTTCTTGTCTTTCCCTTAGAGCCTACTCTGATACAGACTTTGCTGCCTTTAGGATAGATAACAAGAGCATCTCTGGCACTTGCCAATTCATTAGCACTTCTCTTGTTTCTTGGTCTTCTAGGAAGCAGTCTAGTATTGTATAGTTCATCGCACTGGCCGAGTATGTTGTAGTCACTAGTTGTTGTAGTCAGGTGCTTTGGATAGTTTCAACGTTGCGGGACTTTGGGTTAGTCATAAATAGTGTTCCTCTCTTCTGTGATAACACTTCTGCCATTAACATTGCTAAGAACCCAGTGCAGTATTCTAGGACCAAACATATAGATATCAGATATCATTTTCTTAGAGACCATATGGAGAAGGGTGACATAGTGCTTCAATTAATGGAGAGTGACCACTAGTTCACCAGGCCTTTAGATAGCTTGACGTTCATGACCTTACGGGGAGAGCTTGGGGTGGCCTGTTCTTATAGCTTAATCTGAGGGGAGCATCATGTACTTTATGTATTATATTATTCATATGCTTCTTTTTTATTCTGTTGCACTTTGTTTATTATGTGCATTTGAGTTAGTCTTTCTAGAATAAACTAGAGTGGTTCTTATTCTCAGTTGTTTAGACTTCTTTCTCTCATCTTGTGATCCTAAGATACTGCTTATTAGTTGCTTCTCTTCTCATTAGGTTGAGTTCACTCACTTCTTTTAGATATAGCGAGGGTTAGGCCCCCTTGGGTAGATGGGAACGTGTTTACTCTCTTGTGTTTTAGATGACCGGCTAATAATCCTAGAGTCATTTAAGGTAGATAAGAGTGAGTCTGAGCTATAGTGATTCTTCTATCTTGTCTATACTTTAAGGATTGCTATTTCTTCTTTCTGTTCAAGTTTCTTCTCTCTTGCTTATTGCTTTGGTTTAGAGGAGTTTTATTTGAGATTCTCTGGAGCTTAATGATGACATAACTCAATTTGAACCAAATTATTTCTAAAATTGACTCACTTGCTAAGAGGGAGCTGGAATCTCTTTGTATTGCATGATCGTTTCTTTGGCCATGATTTTCATAATTGTTCGTTAGAATAGGTTCACAATACTCTAGAGTAGATCTCTGTAAAATTTCATGTCATTGGATCTACGAGTCAAAAGTTCTCTCGATTCTTGTGTTTGAACTTATGCTGAAATTTCTGTTCATCAAGAAAATCGGTAGTACCGCAGTGCAACCAATTTTGTTGTTTCTTTTCCAAATTTTCAGCTATTTCACTTGCTTGTCTTTTGGTGGTTTCTCATCCTAATCTTTGTAACTCTGTAACTATTGGAGATAAGGAGTATTAAATATTAGGAATGTCTATACAACATTTGACTATTTTTGATGACAAAAACAGTCAGATTGATCTGGGGCGTTAGATCTCCATCCAACGGATCCACCCATACAAGCCCCCCTCCAAAAAAATGACCCCTCCAAAAAAAATGATTTAGGGCGTTGGATCTCCATCTAATGACTCAAAATCTGACTGTTTTTGCCCTAAAAAATAGTCGAATGTTGTATAGACACTCCCTTAAATATTTGGTGAAAAAATAGAAGACACTATTTATCTTCTTTGTTACTATATTCGGCATTTGATCTCTTCGTTTCTTCTTCTTGCAGGAATTCATCCTTGAGCACTCTACTGCTGGTGAACTTGACTGGAAGGGTACGAATAATAACCATAACATTTCCGGGGGGTTCCGCGCCGCTCGCGCGGTCCACGTCGCCCCCGCCCGCGCGGCTGGCCGGCGCGTGGCGGGGGAATTTCGGTACGGCCGGCCGAGGCACTTTCCTCATATTTTTTGAAAATTACGTAAATGTCCTTTTTCCTCGCGAAAAGGTCCCTGTCAGTTTTTTTTCACCAAAATTTTTGCAGGATAGCGCCCCGCGGTTTTCTAAATTACGTATGGGTCGTCGTTTATTACGACAGGCCCTCGGTTTTTTACGAAAAAAACCTTTGACTTTCTCATTTATTACGTACAGGCCCTCGGTTTTTTACGAAAAAGACCTTTGACTTTTTCGAAAATACACATGTGCCCTCGATTTTTTTAAAATTTTTTTTTACAAACTCCTCATGGATTATCGTCTCTTTTACTTCGGTACACACGGTGGCTGGCGCGGCGTGGCGCCGCGCCTATGAGGCTAGTAACTAACAAAGTCCGTCATTCTCTCTGAGAACATGTTAGAACGAATGAGTGAGAGCCGACAGCTGGTCAAACACCTCAGGCGATACTTAACTAACACACAAACAAACACACACACACGCGCAAACATCGCATAATACAAACGGCAGTTTATGGCCGCCCTGATCAACAAAAAAGACACCCAGAGAACACACAGGTTACATGAAGCGGGTCAGCTTTTGGCTTTACACAACAGACCGTTTACTACAGCTAACCAAGAGGATTAAATACAGCACACCACACTGTCAAACACACACACAGAGACACACACGGAGTGGAGATTATTGATGTAGTTACTTATTGGTCTTATAGAAGCTAGCCTTGGTAGTAAAATTTCCCAGGAGGCTTGTCAAGCCAGCAGCCAGAAGTTCTTCTGCCACCGGGTGCTGATGAGGTAGCCGCCGACGCCCTTGCTCTGCCGCCTCACTGCCAGCGTCAGGCAGTCCGTCCTGTCGATACACTCCTCCACGAACTCCTCGCCGCTGCTCCGCATGAAGCTGCATTTGAAGAACACACGCGCATACATTTGCTTAACAAGGTATTGTGCCTAGCATAGCGCAGCATGGCAGTTCGATTACATGGTGAAAAGGTAACTTTCCCTCGGTAACTTTCCAGACGCCGTAAGCTTTTCGTGGGGTTTTAAACTTCAGATGTTACTGTCACATGAGTAGTACAACAGCAACAGCGAGTCAGCAGTGGTCAGGGGTACACTTACTCCTATCATGGTTTCTTGCCACTAGATTCATTTTGGACAGTCTAAGCTGACAGGACAAGGAAAGGCATCTCTGATTTGTGGGTGGCACATGGCTCTTTGCTGGTCTTTCTCCACAAAAGGCAGTGTCCCCATTCCTGCTCTATTCCAGGAAAAGAACTTAATTAAGCTGATAAAGTATTCTTTTGGGAATTTTAGACACGGACAGATCTTAACATTTTTGTTTATAAAGAACAATGGGCTTGACAGTGCGATGGACCGTGCCAGCTATGTTTAGATTCTCTCTTTCACCTTTGCACAGAACTATTCTGTGACAAGGGATATAGAGGGGAATGTGGTGCATGCATATGCATGCTGTGTAGCATTACTAGCAGCTTACCAGCAGAAAGGAGAGGGCTTGCGTTGGCTCAGCACCAGCACAGATGCTTCCAGCTTCTTCACCTGGCTGAGGACGGTGGGCAGCTTGGGCCCTTGGATCACAAGCGCTTCCACCTCCACCTAACATTCATCCAAAGCAGATTCTGTAACATCGCATGACAGCATGAACCCCCCCCCCCCCCCCCCCCCTCTTTCACGAGCTAAAAGACGAGGAATAGCGCAGGCACCAACCGCTAACAATCACAGTGAAGTACACTGAGATGCTGTTTTTTATTCAAATAACAAGTCACAAAGACTACTTTTCATTTTAGCCCAATAAGGCCGCAAAATTTGTGTACAGTCCTTAGAGTTCTTGTAACCTATTACTGTAGTCCTTAAGGCCACAAAATTTGAGAGATTTCGGCCATTTTTCTCGGCATCTAGTTGGGAACCCCACAATTCCCTCTTTTTTAAGCTCGCTTTTATGACGCTGAGGCCTTTTAGCTTTTAAGCCTGCATGATCCATCAATAAAAAGCTATGATGATTCCCTCTCCTTTCATGAATGTTCTGATCTGATCTACCTAGCATAACTCCTGCCTCCAGGAACCAAAAACACTTGACCTGAGAAAAGCCACAAAACCAACCACAGCTCTCTCTGAGAGATGTTACTGTTCTGCGCTATACATGCTTAAAGAGGCCAATTGTAACCTACAATCACTTGACTGCATTACTTATGATCCTGAAACAAAGTAAGTAACTGTTTTCTTGAAAGAAAAACTAACTTTAGTGTGCAACTTAAGGCCATAATGCAAACTGCGGAACACCTAAAAGTCCTAAAAAACAAGCTACAAAACACCTCTGTGTACAACCTCATTCTGTATAACTGAAGATCCTAAAACAAAATGTAAAGCATCTACACGCTACTGCGTCACACTAAAATTTGAAGTCCTAAAACAAACCGCAAATTAAGCACAGCTTGCATGACTGAGCGCACACACCTCAGGCTTGCAGGCCTTGCAGAGCGCGCCGAGCGAGTTGGCGAGCGCGGAGGCCTCCTCCCCTCCTCCGCGGCCGCTGCCCTGCGGCAGGACGTGCAGCAGCGTGAGGAAGTCCCCCTTGCTGGCGACGTGGGTGAGCGCCCACATCATGGCGTGCTTGGCCCCGGAACTCTGGTCCACCACCACCATCACCCGCTTCCTCCCCGCCGCGGCCTCCTCCCTGGTCCTGCAGAACCCGCCGCCGCGGTGGCTCTTCGCCCTCGCCTTCTTCCTGGACCACCGCCTCGACCCCCGCCTGCCGCCGCCGCCGCACTCCCACTCCTCCGGCTGACGCGGCGCGCCGCTGCCGTCGCTCGAGCTCACCTGCCGCAGGAAGTGCTCGCTGCTGCCCCCGCTGATCCCCATGGATGGACCTCCCCTCCTCCCGCCTCACGGTGCAGCTCGCCTCGGCGCGTGTGGTGTGGTGTGGTGTGGACTGTGGTGTCTCGTGCTGGGCTTTGGTGCGCGCGTGATGTAACGTTGTTTCTTGTTTTAAAGCGGAGACAGGGCAGCACCGACGAGGGTTGAGAGGATAGAAATGATTCGGAAAATGGCCCAGGTGAATGCAGTCATACAGATGGTTAAAAGAAAAGAAAGGACGGAGAAGTGGGTTCCCGAGGTGGGGGGATTTCAGGGAGTCTTTTTATGTTTCTCTACCCTTTATAATACATCAAAATTTTCTTTACTAAATCCACCCCCCTCAACCACCCCCACAGTCATACCTAATCTAAGTCCACCCAGATTTGTGTACCAAAGTAATCCAACTTCATACAAATGAATGGCCTGGATCTCTCCTCAAGTCTTCTTCTCTTACTCATTGAAGATCCTAAGGCCAAAATCATCCGGATCATGCACATCATTGAACCCAGGACCTTCTTAAAAAAGTAGTCTGATGTGTGGGCCCACCACCCCCTCCAACCGCCCGTGCGCCTGCCTCCCCACACGAGCCCGTGCGCCTCCTCCCCCTGATTTCTCCCTCGCCTCCTCCCCCGCCCTCCGCGCCGCCGCCTCCTCCCCCGCCCTGCGCTCCGCCGCCGCCACCTCCTCCTCCCCCAGCCCCGCGCCGCCGCCGCCTCCTCCCCCGCTCCTCCGATCCGCCCTCGCCTCCTCCTTCCTACCCCGCGCTGCCGCCTCCTCCTTCCCACCCCGCGCTGCCGCCTCCTCCTCCTCCCCCCGCTCCTCCGCTCCGCCCTCGCCTCCTCCTCCCCACCCCGCGCTGCCGCCTCCCCCGCTCCCCCCTTCCCCTACGCAACCGCCCCCAGAAAAACCTCCTCTCCGCTGCAACGCCACCTTGCCTCCTCTCTGCCGCCCCCTCCCTCGGCGCCGCCGCCCCTCCCACGGCGCCGCCGCCCCACCAAACCCCAGATCTAGAGGGGGCGCTGGCGCGCTGCTGTGATGTGCTGCAGGTGAGGAGGGAGTCGCTGCGGCAGGGCGCGGCGCTGGACGAGATAAGGCGGCGGTTGGAGTTCCAGCGGATGCGCGCGGAGGAGGCCGTCGTCGACAGGAGGACGGCGCTCATGGGCGTCGAGCGGCGCAAGGAGCAGCTACAGGCGCAGATCGAGCGGGTGCTGTCGCTCTCCAGGGCCCTCGCCGCCGCGCACCGCCAAGTGCAGGTAGGTAATCGAAGCAACCCGTTTTGTGCCGATGAAAAAAATGTTGCGAATTTGGATTGTGAGTAGCGGTGTTTACTCCGGGAGCGTGTGTTGATTAACTGTAGCAAACCAGAAAACCTTGTCATTTGAAATTCATGCAATCTGTTTTTCTGCACCTGTTCTGTTTTTCATTTGGATATCTAATGCCTTTGCATGAACAACAGGCGTGCCTTTTATGACAAAAAAGGATCTCTTAGGAGGTCAGTGGTGATGCTCTGGGCGAGGTATTCTACCGAACCAATTTCATGATCCTGAACTACTCTTCAAGGTGGAGAAGCAGTGTACCCTTTACCCCGAATAAAAAACTTGGCAGTGCATCCCAAGTTCAATTTGGCTGCAGTGATTTTTGCAGTTAGGCAACACTAACTCTGAACCCCATAAGTTCATTACTTAATGAAAAAGAGTTTCAAAAACATTTTATGTCTTTGATTTGCAGGATATGTCGGGGACAGAAGCTGCAAAGAATAAGGCTGCATACACAAGATAAGGTAGGAGGCAACTTTTTGCTGTGCTTCAGGGAGCCAGGGGATCAACTGGTAAGCATATGAATGTGTGTTTTCTTCTTTTTATTGTAGTTATTCAAAATTCTTATTTAGTTAAATGTGCCGCTTGGTAGAAAATGGCAGAAGATCTTTATTTGTTTGCCTTGGTTTGTACGGGCAAAAATATTGTATAAAATCAGGCTATTCATGTCACAATATTCTTATTTTTTCCACTTTGCACATGTTTATAAATTATTAATTTTTTTGAGCAGTTCATGCATGTTTTAAGTATGATAAGCTCTGCTCTGGTATTACAGCTGCTGTTTTAAAAGAGAAGCTTTTAGCCCTGGGTTCATCCGGAATTTTAGCCGAGCACCAACTACAGGCGCAGCTGCAAGAGCAGCACTTGAAGGGGTAAAATTTAGTTTATCCTACGTAAATTGTAGAAGCATTGTTGTATTTGTATGAATTTGATTTTTTTTAGGTTTTGAAATCATTTGCTGTGTCACCATACTTATTTTTTTTCGCAAGTAGTCACCATACTTTCTTGATTGATGTCTAGCAATATTTACTGATGGTTTGATTTCACTTGTTTTCTTTTTGTCAGCCAGAGCCAGCGAACTATTTCAGATATTGCAAGGAAGGCGTTCCTTCACAGTGTATGTGCCTTTTTTGTTAGCAATGGTTGCATAATGTTTGTTTCAGTTTCCTTTTAGTGACTCAACTTGAACTGGTACTACGTCCGCACATTTATTAAAGCTTTCTAGGTTGCAAAATATGAGATCAGACCCAAATTTTTGTGTACCGTCTTACTGCTATAAATAATCAGCAACCTCGTTGAAAACTTCAATCCCAAAAGAATTTTTTGTTAGCCTATGTTGATGCTGTCAATCTAGCCTATGTTGATGCTGTCAATCTGTCATGCTGCAACCTGCAGTGCTCTACATTCTGGCATGGACTCCTGGCATCTATGTTGAAAGCTTCCAATTTCAGCTTTTTTTCATATTTATGCCCTATCATGTTTAGCCCTCATCATTGGTTAATTCTACCAAACCAATCCATATTCAATTGTTGGCTTGTATGTCATTTCAAATTTCTCATTTTTCTTACAATCTGTGCAGCATTTCATGGAGGGACATGCTAAAAGTGGTCCAATCTCTCGTTTACCCCTTGTTACAATTTCAGATTCTAGCAACCTTTTGCGAGATGTTCCTGTTTGTCAGGTAACCACTATAACAATTGATATTTCACTTATTTACTTTTTTTTAACTCCCTAACCAGTTCGCTGGTTGTGTAACTCCAGCCATTCCATCTGGAGTTGAATTTCTTCAACCAGGAGAACCGTGTGGTTCAGTATCCAGTTGAGCTTTCTATTTGGATGGATTTAACCTGATGGCCCATAACCTATCATCAGGAGGTGATAATATCTATAAGAAGCTTTATGCAACGGTATTGATCGCCCATTAGCACAACTTTTTCTTGTTCATTTTGTTTGCTCCTTGTTTTCAAATTTTCATGCACCTGATTGTCAGATTCCCTCAAATATGGAATGCCATCCCAAGTATATGTCATACAGTCCAAAGCAGCATATGTTTCTTGTGGCGTTTGAATTAAGTGGTCCAAATGGAGTGGTGCATGAAGTTGTTCTTTACTGGGAGCAGACAGTGATTCACTTTTTAAAATTCTGGATGTCCATCTGTATGTTGTATACTACTCTAACAACAGTGTGTAGACGTTGGTTACTTATATACTTCTGTACGTTGCTTTGCTCAAAACCAGCAATGCTCTACAATTTGATTGTACCGAAACAAGGTAAAATGTAGCCTATAAAGAAATAACAAAGAAAATACCTCATTGTAGGTTGTTCTCCCTTTGCTTTCGACTTTCTCACAGACTGAAAAGAACAAATGAAACATTTCATGACAACTTTTAACACTACGCGCTGACTGTCACAGAGGCAACAAGAGGGAAAGAAAAGTATCAACTCACCTTTCATACCTCTACGCTATTCATATTCATTCTTATCAACAGGCTAGGTTCTTCTTCCAACAGCTGATTTCAGGTGTTAGCTATTGTCATTCCATGGTACAGTTATTTTAAATTAAGTTAAAATAGCAATTTAAAAGTAGCACGTTGTACATAATACTATCTTCTGTTATTGCTGCAGCAAATATGTCATAGAGATTTGAAACTAGAAAATACTCTCTTGGATGGGAGCCCAGTGCCTCGGCTCAAGATATGTGATTTCGGTTACTCCAAGGTAGTTCAGAGCAGACTGTGACCTTTATAGTGTGTTTGGTTCAGAGTTATGGTGGGACGGGACGGATCCAACCCATTTTTTAGGGATAGAACCGACCATGTTTCGTGTTTGGTTGCAAGGGATAGGACGGTCTCTGTTTTCTGTTTGGTTTAGGGACAAAAGGTTTGGGATGACAAATCTAACATGCGGGGTCTACCTGTCAGCCTCTTTTCTGGGATTGCAACAGCTCGTGGGGCCCACTCGTCCCACCTCATCCCTCACCATCCCCTCATTTCTGGGGGACAGGAGCATCCCCAATTTGAGAGTATATTCGTAGAATATTCCCTAGAGGGATATCCCCCATCCCACTCGACTCTGAACCAAACAGCTCTGGAAGGAGGACCGCCCCATCCCATCCCCCATAGTCCCATGAACCAAACACACTATTAATAACCACTGGCCTGCCAAGACCATTATACTTACTCTTGATTTTCTTTACAGTCCTCTGTGCTGCACTCTCAGCCAAAATCAACCGTTGGCACCCCAGCTTACATCGCTCCTGAGGTCCTTTCTAGAAAGGAATATGATGGGAAGGTAATTTGTGCTTTGCTAATCCTGTGAAACCATCTTATCACACTGTTAAAATAGCTTCACCTGTCCTTCTCAATAATGACACGCACCAAAGTTTGCTTGAAATGTAGGACTAATGCGATTCTGGTTGTATGAACCTGGAAATTTCTTTCTTTTCTCCTGTTCCTGGTTTTCTTAAACACGTTAAATCTTGGGAGCAGTTGAGTTTGATTTGTTATGATGATTTTCTAAAACCAAATATTTGATGGCGTAGTGTGAATGTGTGTTTGTCTCTGGGTGGATTTCTTTGATGGGTAGGAGAACTTTGCCTGAGAACTTGGGAGGTTGCAATTAATTGTGAGGTACTGATTGTTGGTACATATCTCTTAGGAGGAACCAACATATCTCTTAGGAGGAACACAATTCTTTTTTGTTAACAAGGATGCTTTTTTGTATACATCTCTGTATGATTGCTTCAAATGTAGTTGTTGTGAAACTATGTATAGGTGGCCAAAATATGAATTACTCATATATGTAGCCTCATCCGAGAGTGTTTCTCTTTTTTTTTGGCAAATTTTTGTTGTATCTGTGTTGAATACACAAAGTAGCAAAGTGGATCGTTATTTCACTTTTATTAGTTACCACACTAATATGGCAGGTTAATCTTGTCTATTAGTGATATAATAGAAACTTGTGAAAGACAATAAAAATTTAGATCATATAAAACATATCACAAATAAACTAATTTGAATCATAAGATAAATTTGAATCACGGGGAAAATGCATTATACGCGACTTCATGCCTTGGAAACGGTTTATGATTTTTCCATCACTCCAAATGGTCTGCCTCCACATGAGCTCAAAGTGAAAATCCACTGCCCTGTGATCCTTCTCTGCAATCTAGATCCTAACCACGGATTGTGCAATGGAACAAGACTCATGGTTAGAGCATTCCAAAACAATGCAATTGATGCAGAAATAGTTGGTGGCCACCATGCAGGCAAGAGGGTGTTCATTCCTAGAATCCCTATGGTTCCGTCCGACGATATCTCACTTCCTTTCAAGTTCAAGTGGAAACAATTCCCGATCCGGCTGAGTTTTGCAATGACCATAAACAAAGCGCAGGGCCAAACCATCCCAAATGTTGGCATCTACCTTCCAGAGCCTGTTTTCTCACATGGACAGCTTTATGTCGCGCTATCAAGGGGTGTATCAAGACAAACGACAAGAATTTTGGCCAAAAATATTGTGTATAAAGACGTCCTAGCATGGTGATGTGGTAAGTAAATAGTCCACAAACACCTATTTTCTTACTATGTTTCATATTTCTTTATGTGACAAAAATGTTTGTTTTCTTTGTAGCCTCAAGTTTAAACAATGTGGGGATGGAGAAAGTCGTCGGTGGGTGAGTCCAATGATGTTGTCGCCTCCTCAAAGGATCAGTCGTTATGTGACATTCATTATGTGACAAAAATATTTGGTTATACAATATATGAGACGTGAATCTTAATGAATCTGATTGTTCGTTTTATTTTTTACAAATTTTATCTTGTTTTGTATTTTACCGTAGCGTTAGCACATGCACACTACTAGTATAAAAAAGAGTTTTGGTTCGGTACATTCGCTTGTTCTCAGCCGTCCAATATAGCTCATCCAACGGTTCTCATGATCTTAACACCTCCGGTGTCTCTGAGTGGTGTGTAGGAGTGGTGCTAGGTAAAGTGGGCAAAGAAGTAATTTCGTCCGAACAGTTACAACACCGAACCTTCTCTGTATTACAACGCCAAACCTTTTCGTTGTCCCGCATGCCCACCGAGTTTATTAAGTTGAGTTCTTCCCCTCTTAGCCGTCATTTTTTCACCACTTAACCGTCTAATCAACGTGGGTGCACATGAATGTACAACCTTGCTCCTGGCAGATGGACGGTCAGATCTGGTAGAGGTGTTAGCACCTCTTACACCTCCGGGAGGAACCAGAGTTCTATAAAAAAACTACGCTATTGGAGATAGGAAAACTGAAACAGGAACTACCAGACTAGTACCAGCTTAGTTAGTTGAAGAGACAATTCACAATAGTAATGGTAATTGCTGGTCAAATAGTTGATCAATGCTGACAGAGAACAAATTCGTGCAGGAACCCGTACAAGTTTGTGGGCACCTAGCTATCTAGGAGCACTTCAAATAGGCTTGTGCGAGTGTGGCATGAGTGCCGAACGGGACTTACGCCGCTCACATCATTCTACTCCATCGGATCACAGGCAGGTAGGGATTACGTTCTCGGAAAATGGAAAAAATCGGACCCTCCGACATTTATGATTTTTGAAAATTTCAAAAATTTCGTGTTCCCAAGGATTTCGGTCGAAAAACTTAAACGCACAGTTTGAATCAAAAAAATCAAATGGGTTTAGAATTTCGGATTTCTTGGCGATATTTCGTATTTCTCAGCGATATTTTAGAATTATCGGCTTTTATCTCGGCGAAATCTTTGTGGCTACATTCGGATTTCTGTTCTTGTTGTGGCTACATTAAGCTGTCTATGTGTGTGTAACGTATGAGTAAACTAGTTAGAGATCCGTGCATTGCAACGGAATCATAAAAGGGAGTGTCTATACAACATTCGACTGTTTTTGAGAAAACAGTCAGATTTTGAGCCGTTAGATGGAGATCCAACGCTCTAGATCATTTTTTTGGAGGGGGTCATTTTTTTGGAGGGGGGCTTGTATGGGTGGATTCATTGGATGGAGATCTAACATTCCAGATCAATCTGACTGTTTTTGTCCTAAAAATAGTTGAATGTTGTATAGCATTACTCATCATAAAAATGGTGAGACGGATCTTACTGCCTGGCCAACTTCACACATCAAATATTGGAAACTAGTTAGAGATCTGTGTATTGCAACGGAATAATAAAAATGGTGAGACGGAACTTACTGCCTGACCAACTTCACACATCAAATATTGGAATGCAAGCGACAGAGAGAAGGGTGGCCAGAATGCGCGAGGAGATGGGGAAAGTAGAGAGGTGCGCGGTTGTATCCTGAGAGAGAGAGACGAATGGTTCAGATCAAATCGGATGGCTGTAAAGAGGGGAGGGGAGAACGCACCGACGACCACCAACTCCTTTTTATATAATAGTAGATAACTTGTCTGGGACTAATTTCTTGGAAATCTAACTGGTTTGGGGCAAAAAAATTCCATAAATCTCATAAGAACTCTTCGGAAGGGTACGATCCATCTAAAGTTCCTATAAACATCCAGCTCTCCATGCCAAGATTGCTTATAACTTTAAGACTTGGCATTGCCAGACTATGTGCATCAAATAGGAGACCATCTTCAACTGGGTATAGAGAGTTTACTCTCACGGTAGCTTGATGCAATACATAGGTCTAGGTGTCCAGTTAGTAATTAAATAGTACATACTTCATGAGGCTTACATAACAACTAGCTATCTCATTGTGCAAAATGACATCCAGTACATCAATTGTTCAGCATAAAGGTATAGCCTTTATAGGTATCATCTTCAACTGGATACAAAGAGTTGACTCCCACAGTAGCTTGATGCAATACATAGGCCCAGCTAGTAATTAGCTAACTGTAGACAAGCATTAAACAGTAAGAAAGAGCAAGGGCAGTGAAATAGAACCAATGTTATACTAATTCTGAACTGAATATCAACAGCTCAGTCAGAATAGCTTCTCGATTGAAGAATTACCGCAAGTCAGTTATAGTGATACAATGACAAAATCAAAATAGCTTCTTGATTGACAAGGACAAAACCAAAATCTTATAGCACACTAGTATAGGCTAGAGAGATCCTTCTTACTAGCCCTTGCTCGCCGAGAGCTGTGGTCTGCATCCTGTGTGGCATGTGTGAAGTTTTGCTTTTCAGTGAACACAAGTGGCGTCGGGTGGTTTACACTTGCAGAAGTGAAATGTTAGAAAATCAACCTTTGTTACACCTTGCGAATAGTTGTATTGCAATGTTGTCTCACCTCCATCACCATCTTCATTATGAGAGTTGCTATCCTCAGTTTTAGCATAACTAGCGCTGCTACCATCATCTTCCATTTCATCGTCGCTACCCACTAATTCGTACTCTTCATCCTGCACTATGTTCTTTTCTTTCTTCACCTTCTCCTTACTTCCACCACTACGACGCTTCCTCTTTGGTGCCCATTTCTTTATCGGCTCATCGAGGTCCGCATCACATGCTTTCTGATAATTTAGTTCATCAATAACGACCTTAGAAGGACTATCTCCTGGTTCATCCATCACTAGCTTCGATTCACTCCTTAACCCACCTAGTCAATCCTAGATTCGGATATCCTTATCAAAGAGGGTTGTATCCATCATCATTGAACATGCATCCGTCTCTTTTTGTTGCTCATATTCGAACTTCTGGATCTTGAGCTTCAAATTGTAATGGACATAGACCAACTTGTGCAGCTTCTCATAGCCGAGTCGATTCCTCATTTGCATGTGAATCAATGCAAATCTACTCCAGTTACGCTCATAGCCACCGGAGGATATGCATTGCGACACTATCATAGTGCATATTTCTATAGGGTTTTGTAATCTCCTCTGAAATACATCTATCAGGACACTAAAAAAACAAACATGAGGCTAGTCATTGGCAAGAAGCATTAATGAACAAACTATTTGTTCAACAAGATGTGCATTTTTGCATACCAGCTTTCATACGCGTAGCTCCAATTTGTGCCTTTTGCGTGCCAAACGTCTCTCCATGATGGTGGTACACATCAAACTGTCGAAGTGCATCCACTGCACTCTCGAGAGAGTCTCCAATCCTTCTTATTATGCGTGTGAATGCCCTCAAGAAATCTGTATCCCCACTCATGTCATATTGTAGTGCGCAGCAAAATCAAGCACAACAGTTACAAGAAGGCAAGTAACATAAGTGTCTCCCTGTAGGAATAATATATCATAACCTTGAATGCAATAATAAATTATCTGCTACCATAAGTGTCTCCTTATAGAGGTAGTCAACTCTTTCAGACATTACTCCCAAGAATCTATCATGATCAGGTGTGCCAAGAATTACCTGCTACCGTGTTGCTGTCCACAGCCTTGCCGACGCCGCCCTGATAGCACCGTTGCATGTCCCTCGTAAACCTGCAGCCATGTCGCTGCCCACAACCTTACTGGCGCCGCCTCCGCCCCCTCCTTTGCTGCCTCTGCCTCTATTCCCGTCGCTACATCTCCCTCCTCCCTTGCCGCTGCTGGATTCATCTCCCATCATGGCAAACCCTAGTTGCCGCTCAATGTACTCACAATTGCAAATAGGGATCTTGGGGGGGTGATTTCTAGGCTGTTTAATGGGGGCATTGGCAAGAAGACGCACTGTGCTACTGTGTAATACCTTGGGCTGGTATAATTCAAATTGGACCAAATATTTTTGTCTGATTTGGGCTTCTCTCGGGATAGGGGAAAAAACCAAAATTTGGCGATTTTCAGGAAGTTCGAGCCGAAAATGCAATCCATGATCACAAGTACACATCGTTTGGACATAGATATCATTAAAATTATCGAAATATTTACTATTAATGTCTTTTTAAATATTTAAATTAGGTGTATTAAAATTATATGTGTAAATTTATTTCAAAAAATACTTTCATAAAATTATCTTTTTGATTAGGTTTTATAAATACCTATGTATTACAATAAAATTAACTGTCAAATTTGCATTTTGAAGAATGTGTCAATGTCTAAAATAATATGCATTTGTTACCAGAGGGAAACTTAGTTCGGAGATAGCCTTATACAATGGAATGGAACATCCGACCATCAGGGCCAGAGATGGATCCAGCCGTACAGTCGCGTGTTATGTGCGCGTGTGTGTTTTTCCTGTGAGTGCGCACGTAATGCATTCTAGACTGCGGCATTCAGCTCCGGCCTGCAGCTCTGGCGGCCGTCTCACCTCCGGCTCTACGCGAGCCACCCTGCACCTCCGTGCCTCTAGCCCTCCGTGGCTCCGCCAGAGCAGCCGCCTGGCGTTCAACTCATTGATGACACCCAGTCTCTCCAAGAGGTAAGAACCCAAATCTCTTGAATCAAATTGAACTATTGTTGCTATCTTTCCATTCTTGTTAGCCTCATTTTTGGTTGCGCTGTTTGGGAGCGATAGCTATTAGGCGCCCCGCAAATTCCCCTTTTTAGTGGTTTGATTGTGTTATGTTTGTATTAACAATTTGGTGTGTAAGATTACTTAATCGCTATAAATGAGGAAGTGAATCGATTCAGATGGGAAGCCTGTTGGGTTCATTGGCTTCAGTTAGGATTTACTTGAGCCATCACCGTAGATAGACATTTCAACAATGTTGAAAGCATCCATTAATATGTGATTGGTCCCTATTTAGATGATAATGAGGATAGGAAAGATGTAGACTTGTTTGGAATGGTTTTTGTTTGCCAGTCTCCCTAGGATTTTAGCATGTAGTAGCAGGCAGCTCTTTTACTCTGTTTGCTCAGGAAGTAAGGGAAGCAAGCACGCCAGATACCCTCTTTCATTTGCCATGATTTTATTTTATTTTTTGCTCTGCTGGTACAAGGCTCGTTAATTTTCATTCCACGCAAACACGAAGGACCTGTTTGGTTGGTGCCTAAGCTTGCTATGCCTAAGCTTAGGCAATATGTGGCTGCCACAGAAAGTGTGGCTAACAAAATCGAAGCCACACTTGTGGCAAAGTTTGGCAAGAAACTGAGTTTATGACGTGTGGGGCCGGGAAAGTGTGGCATGCCACAGTTACATCAGTGAACCAAACAGCTACCTAAAAACTGTGGCACGCCTAACTTGTGGCTAGGCAACTTCTAGTCATGAACCAAACAGGCCCTAAATTAGGCCCAGCTTTACCTCAAGAATATCATAAATCATTTGTTAATGGATATATATCAGTCATGGAAATTGTACCATAACCAACAAGAATAGTTAGTTGCTAGCAGTACGAAAAGTGTTCGAGTCGTGGTATGCCGACATGCTTTTGTCCAACCTTTTCAGCAAATATTAATATCCGTAGAATGATCGTTTTCTGTTTTTTTGGTTATTAGTCAGATTCTCAACCACTGCTATGTTGTTTACCATAATTTTCTAATATAGATAATTGTACTTTAACTATTGGTATTATGGATCTTTATATTTTCTATTAAATAATATTTTTATAACTTCGAACATCTATCTTGAAATTTCTATGTCCACCACTGATTCTACTACCTAGGTTACTACTGTTTTTCACATGTGCACCGATATTATATGTCTAGTTGTTGCGGCGTACACGAAGATGTGTCGCTTTTCGTTCGGACTAATTGCTCCAAATCAACGGATTAGTCATCAATTTGTAGCTTCGCGGTTCTACATTGTACTCTTGCATGTCCGGCAACGAAAGGTACTTCTTCTTTAGCTAGTCGGAGATCCACGGATTTCCGTACGACACATCTCCACGGCAAACACTTGTCGTGACAGAATGCAATGATTACAGAGACTTTTATATGAGACAGTTTATTTCCTATAGAGATCAATAGAGAAAAATCCGGCATTTAAAGCATAGTTGTAGATATATCCTTTTGCTAGTTTCCTACCGATTTTCACTTTAACCAAACATCTATCTACGTCTCTACGAGGACACTGAGGAGCAATGGATACATATGAGGACAAGCTAGTAGGTACTACCCATCTTCTTTGGATCGGAGCGACCCTTGACTGGGGCCTGAAGATTCTCGTCTCGTTTCAGGCTGCAGCACGGCACGTCCCTACATGCTGGCAGCAGCCGAGACCGAGAAGGAACGTGCCATTTTCTGATAGAGAAAAACTTAAGAACAACGTATCATTTTACTCAAATGGTATAGTTTCTTACCATTCGATTTGGCTCTCGCTTGCTATCCCTCTTGCTCACGCAGATGGGGCCGCCTCTGCCGGATCCGCTATATTTGGCCGCGGCACCACTGTGTATCGTCATTCTTGACTGTGGCGCTACAGGATTCGATTGTCTCCAATTGGTGGTGAGGTTGACCAACTGCCCAAGCTCTAGTCTCGATAGTACATCTCTTACTGTAGCGTTCGGGCTCTCCCTCTATCTTCTCGAGCTCCAGCGAGAAGAGCGGTGGCACCGTGGTCACCGACAGGTTCACCATGCTCCCTAGATGTAAAGAGAGGCTGGAGGACAGTGGTCTGGCAGTGGATAGTGGCGGAGGGTGTTGGACGGCGACGAGGGAGGTACGACAAGATGGCGGTGCATTGAATATTAGGTTGGACGGAACGGTAGAGGGAAGCACAACGAGGCAGCGGCGTACTGAATATTAGATTGGACGAGGTGAGAGCGGTGGGGGAAGGGAGGGGAGACGGTGGTGAGGTCGTCGCTGGCCATCGATGGAGGAGGGGGAGGCGGAGAAAGAGGACTACGGAGCTGCAGCTGGTGTCGAGGAAGATGGCAGAGAGAGGACGACAAAGGAGGAGGGAGAGAAGGGTGAAAGAAAACTAGATGAAGCTTTATACCATTAGAAAACTCTCAACATGCCATCCTGTAGCAGCTCTCTTTCTGAAAATATCGCCGCGACTACGTGATGCTGCGGTGCGGCCCGTGGATCGATCCGTAGACTATACGGGCAATGCAATGCACCGCGCCCGCTGCACGTACGCGCGCATGCGTGCCACATTGTGCTGATAGGCCCGATGACTTTGCTCGTTTGATGCACGTGTAGTACCTCTCATCACTTTGGATTTATTCGACCCTGTACAAAACTAGTACGGCCGGCTAGTTGGGTACTGCTAAGAGGAAGAAATTTGACGAACTTCTAATACTAAATGCAAAATCTCTTTGAGATTGTATGGGCAATATGTAATATGTAGTTATATTTACATTAGCCGGTTTAGGCCTAAAATGCTGATTCTTTTGTTCTGTTTCTTCTACTATTTCATAGTACAAAACCCTATATATAAACAAAATGTTATTTAGATACATACCACTGCAAAGTTAGAGGTTTTGAAATATGTCACTGCAAAAATGTTTCTTCCAAATATGCCATTCCTAAGTTGGCAAAATTAGATATATACCATTCTGGACGAAAATACTCCCTTTTTTTCTTCTCTCCACACCCCCAATCCCCACCTCTACCTCTACCTCCCATGGCTGCTGCCCCCAACCGTGTCACCCCCTTTCCTCTCCGCTCCTCCTCCCATCCCTCCATCTCATCGTCGCCGGCGACGGCCTACTCACCATCACCTTCCTCTCCTCCTTCCGCCGCTCGGGTCGCCGTACCTACCGCTAGCGGCAGCCTGATCTAGAGCTCGAAATCGGCTGGCTTGATTCTGCCGTTTGTGGATTTGGCTACCGTGCAGCCGAGTTGGATGGCTTGTAGATTTGGCTTCCGGTGAGAGGAGGTAGTGGCAGTGGGTTCGGTCGTTGGTGAGAGGAGGCAACAACGGTGACGGTGCTCGGTTATCTCCATCCCGGTGAGCACCCACATGGAGGGCGTCCTCATCACCAGCTGCCGCAGCGCGCGTCAGGAGGTGGAGCTCAGCCTCCATCGGATCCATCCTGACAAGCCGTGAGTGGAGGGAGTTCGCCTCGTCACCTGCGGCCGTCGCGCTAGCAGCCGGAGCTGGTCCTTGGCAGCGAGGAGGCCATGGGGAGGGGAAAGAGGAGGGCCATTATGGTCTTACAAAGTTTTATAATGGTATATTTTTAATTTTTGTATGTTAGGACTTAGGAGTGCTATATTTCGAAGAAAAAGCTTTGCAGCCGTATATCTCAAAATTAAAAATTTTGCAGCGGTATACATATAAAGGGAGTGTTTATACAACATTCGACTATTTTTTAGGACAAAAACAGTCAGATTTTGAGCCGTTAGATGAAGATCCAACGCCCTAGATTATTTTTTTTTGGAGAGGGTCATTTTTTTTGGAGGGGAACTTGTATGAGTGGATCCGTTGGATGAAGATCTAACGTCCCAGATCATTCTGACTGTTTTTTAGGACAAAAACAGTCGAATGTTGTATAGACATTCCTATATCTAAATAACCCATAAACAAATAGCTTCTTACCTTATCGACCACGTGAGCTGTGAGCAAACACATCAAAAGGAAGGGATTTTTTTAAGAAAAGGGAGCGAATAAAATCATCACATGGAAACAGCCAAAGTAGAAATGATCAAGAGGCTTTGTGAAGGTTCAGTCAGCTCAGCCACACCCCATCATGTCATCGTTCAGGAATGTAGACTTGACGTTCATGTGATGGACTTGCCACCTCTCGTACAGCGCCACAGTAAGCAGCAATCAGACTGACTCCATGCATGCCACGGGAGCGAACACTTCCTCGAAGTTGATACCGGCCCGCTGCACAAAGCCCTTCACGACCAGCCACGCCTTATCCTTGGCGATGGCGCCGTGTTCATTGCGCTTCACCTTGTAGACCCATTTGAGTCCAATGGGTCAATGGCCTGCAGGGAGATCGACGAGTTTCCAAGTGCCGTTGTCCTCGATCGACATCATCTCCTTAAGCATCGCCTTGCACCAGCACTCATGCTACTTTGCATCTCTGAAGGATGCTGGTTTGTCGGCTGTGGTGAATAGCAGCCTAGCAGAGTCGAGGTCACGTGATGCAAGACCATGGGATGAAACCAGCCTGATGACATTGTCAATGGTGCAGTATCGAAGCAATGCATCGTTGTGGTCAGCGTCGAGTACCTCTCCTAGGTTGGTTGGAGGTAAGGTGAACTCCACTATGCCCAGCATCACGGGCATCACCGCTTCCATCCCTAGTATTGTTGTGTTGCCAGAACTCACACCAACGGGCGTGCATCATGATCCCTAATCTCCATCCACACCAATGGTCTTGCCGTCCCTGGTTCATACTCGATAGTATACTCTACGGCGAAAGGTTCCTGTCCGCTCACCATACATTCCTCACCATGAGCGCTCTAGTCCCACTACACTATTTCATCGAAGACGACGTCACAGATCACATGCACACGTTGGGTGACAGGATCGTACACATGGTACGCCTTGGACCAGAACTCGTACCCGACAAAGATCATCGACATGCTCCGGTCGTCTAGCTTCTTCAAGTGAGGTTTCATGTTCTTAACATGAGCCACATAGCGGAAGGTGTGGAGGAAGTGCACCACCAGCCGCTTGCCATGCCAAGCCTCGTACGGTGTCATCTCGTCGATGTGGTGGAGACAATTTCGCCCCAAAACCTTTCGGGGAGCCCGTTCGCCTTCATCATGCTGCGCTCCATAGCGACCACCGTCTGGTTGCGGCACTCAATGATCCCGTCTTGCTACAGGGAATAAGGGGCCATGAGCTGCCACTACACACCACGCTTGGCGTAGTACTCCCTGAATTCCACCGACATGAATTCCCCATCGCGGTCGATTCAAAGCACCTTAAGCTTGCACCCTGACTCCACCTCCACCATGACCTGAAAGCACTTGATCAATGCTGGAGCTTGGTCCTTGCTCACAAGGAGACTGAGCCACATGTAGCGGCTCAGATCTTCCACAAGTAGCAAGAAGTAGCTGTTGCTACTCGATGTCGTTGGCATAATCAACCCGTAGAGATCGTTGTGGACAAGCTCAAGAACATCCCGCGTGCGGTCCTTTTTTTGCTTTGAGAAAGGACCCCGCCACTGTTTACCGACGAGGCAGCCGTCGCAGACTTGGCCCACCTGATCAATCCACAGTAGCCCTCGTACCATGTCACGCTGTATGAGTTTGCGCAAAGACTGGAAATTTAGATGACCATACCTTGCGTGCTATTGCCACGCCACCTCCGAGCTCCTTACCAATAGGCACACCAGTTGCACGATCTTGAGTCGGAGTGGGTACAGTTAGCTGGGGTGAGCGCCTAACTTTTGCCAGCAGACACTGCTGCTCATCGCATACCCTCAGGATCCTGCCATCAATCAGCACTCGACAGCCCATCTCATCAAGCTGCTCGACGCTGATGAGGTTGGTGGTGATCCAGGGAATATAATACACCCCCATAAGGGTGCGATGTTCCCCAAATTTGTACATGAAGAGGATTGTCTCGCACCCCTCGATGTTGATGATAGAGCCATCACTAAACTTCATGGTGCTAACCACCTTAGGAGCTAAGCTTAGAGAAAACCTCGCGCAACCTGGTCATGTGGTTGGTTACACCGATGTCGAGGTACCAAAGTCCGTCATCACGCACCTCCTCCCAATCTAGCTATGCAAAGACCTTCGCCTCGACCAGTCAAAGGGGTCTGCATTGTGACGATGAGGATGAGTGGTCGAAGCTATGGTCAAAGGAGCAGTCGACGTAGTGGTCGAAGCCACGGTCGAAGGAGCAGTCGAAGCTATAGTTGAAGCCACTATCAAAGGAGCAATCGAAGCCATGTTTGAAGGTGCAGTTGAAGCAATGGTTGAAGCCACGATCGAATCTACTATCAATGGTTGTAGAGATTGTGGCTTGCTACGTTGAGGACTCGGGGATGGTGACGACCCTGGCCATCAGGGGTGTGGCCTCATCATCACCCCTTTGCGTCAGATGAGCCTCAACGCGCTTCTACTGACTACGGCAACCCTTGGCCCAATGCCCCATTTTTCCATAGTTGAGGCACTTGTCCTTTGAGAGGTCGCAACCACCACCTGTTCTTGGCCTTTCCTTGATCTCGTCCGTGCCACTGCTATCAGACCGTCATCGCGGCGGCTTGCATCGCCGATTGCTAGACTTGGAGCCACCAGAGGATCCCTCCCATGCTGCCACTCCCTCATCCGCATAGACCACTCCTCCTTAGTAAGGAGCAGCCTCCCACTAGCACCAGCGACAGGCACCGGGTCTAGTCGATCTTCCGCCGCCTTGAGTCTCCCAGTCACCTCCTTCATCGAGAGCGTCGAGAGATCAAGCAGAGTTTCAATTGGCAGAGCAATTTGGGAGAACCTGGAGGGGACGACACATAGGTACTTCTCGACGACCTTGTGCAGTGGCTCCAGGTCGCCGAGGGTGCTAAGCTGGTTCACTAGCCCAGTAAGCCGCAACACGAAGCCATTGACAGACCGCTCGTCATGGAAAGCAATGCTATCAAACTCCTTGCGGAGCTTCTGAGCACTAGCTTTGCACACTCGATCAATGCCCCATGGTCTTCAGGATATCCCACACCTCCTTAGCGGTTGCCTTGACGGCAAGTATGGAGATCATCTCCGGTAGAACAGTGCACAGAATGGCCTCCAGTGCCATCCTGTCCTCCTGGAATTCAACCCCGCTGGTATTGACGGCGTCCCAGAGCCCACGCGCTTGGAGCATGACCTTCATCATCAAGGCCTACTCACCACATTTCGTCTTCGTGAGAATCAGATATGCCGTCGATTTCCCTACCTCCTTCACCACCCTTTATACCACCAGAGCACCACCACTACCATCGGAGCAGTCTCTGGGACGTGGCGATGAAGACTGGGAGCACCGGGGCATCATGGATTCACCTGGCTGCCTCATGGATCAGCGTTCCCTAGCTCTGATACCAAATGTCAGGAACTTCAGCCGATCAACACTCTTGAGCTCACAGACGACTACACATGAAGTTGGAAAACATAGAGCAAGAACACAAAAGTTTTGCACTGCTGAAAAACTGGGCTGCTTTTTTCTGTTGTATTAGACTGCTATTTAAAAAAATCCTAGTCTAACTCTAGTGGTTAAGTCACCCTTATTATGTGCCATCTCATATAGGATCCCACGGATCTAGGCCATGTCACACACGACGCTAACAAACCAGGAAAACCGCTCTCGCGTGGACTGAGCACGCATTGAGTGTTTACGATTGATATAGTGATCTTTCAACCATGACGACTACGACTGCTACAGTGATCTTTCGATCACGACACTATGACTGCTACAGTAATCTTTTGACCACGACCACTACGACTACTACAGTGTATGTACAACTTACGACCATAACGTTACAGTACTCTTACGAGTACGACTTACGACTATGGTCACTTTGACTGACTCTTCGACCACGATGAGTGAGCTGGAATATTCAACAATTACATGCACCCTCAGAAATGGAGGTGTTACACGTACCATGGAGATTTACGGGGCCTCTAAACTTGGATAACACAAAGATGACCCAAACAAAATACAAGCATTTCTTAATCTGTAAACTAAAATTTTCGAGACAGGTGTAAACCCTTCATTATAATGGGGAAACAATATGTACTTCTGTAGAGTACCACTAGCTAGCAAAAAGACCTGTAAATTCTACGAAATCTATTTTAAGCCAATCGAATCAGCATGCGTGACACAACTGCCACTAGCTATCGGCTCCCAATTTCTCAGAACAAAACTAAGAGAACATTAAATAGCACACTTAAGCGATCAAAAATATGATCAAGACATATAAAGGAGTAAATTACACTCTGGATCTCACTAAACTTGTTCGTGTGGTTCAAAAGGTCGCCGTTCTTCTAAATTGCACATCTGGTCACTAAACCCGCACAAGTAGGTCAGTGCAGCTTAGGTCGGGTGCCACGTCGGATCTGACCATGACGTGTCGAGTTGACACACCGCTTGCGTAGAAATCCCATCACGTGGAACAGTGTAGATCTGGTAATTATTCATGGAGTCCCCCCGGAGGTATCTTTCCCATTTCAAATCCTCCTCCATACCGATCCCCATATAGATCTAGGGCACTGACGACCGAGTCAAGTGCAGCGGCGAGTGCCGGTGGGAAGGTAGCCAAGCTAGGTGGAAATGAAGACGGCCTAGCATGAGGACAGGGGCGTCACAGGTGGCGCGGAGGAATCGAGCCATCCCCCATCTCACATCTGTTGGGAGAATACCCGAGGATCAACATGTCCAAATTATTCGAGAGTCAGAGCACAACCGAGATAAGAGGAAGCAAAGGCAAGGTCGTAAGAGACAGAGAGTGTTCAGGGCAAAATTTTGTATTCTCTTTCTTTTCACAACTGTGACTGTCTTGATGACTCAATTTATAGACTCATTTACATACTCAACAGACTGAGGTCGTATACTCTGGCCTCAACTACCCTTCCGCCTGCTTATACCGGGCAATTGGCTGACTGAAGGACGATCTGCGTCATCCACAACCACCTGTGCTGACACCTGCTACAGTTACTACCAACTGCACTGACTGCTCCAGAGACTGGCCGCACGACCACGGCCACTAAGCTTGACTACAGCCTGGCTTCGACCACAGACACGCAGGAGCCACGAACGTGACACCTACGATCACGCCACTTAAGACCATGGCACTGTAGCTACGACCACTGCAAACACAGGTGTCATGACCTCAGCGCTTACGACTATGACGTTGGTTGTTATGACCACACACACTGTGGTCATAACTGACCACATACAACGTGATCATAACCAACCACACACAACGCAACCTGGTCATAATGACCACACACAACATGGTTGTTATGACCACACACAATCCTGCAGCTAGTCAGGTTTATTCAACCACATTCACCCCCCTAAATCTGATTCAGGCTATGAGGTCTCTGACTCCGATTAGTTCCCGCATTTCACTACTTGATTATGGGAAGTGCCTTCGTAAGGATGTCGGCTCGCTGCTCCTCTGTGCTGATGTGCTTCACATTTATTTGTCCTCGTTCCACACATTCTCTAATAAAATGAAAACATGTGTCAATGTGCTTGCTTCTTCCATGGAACACCGAGTTCTTCATGAGTGCAATCGCCGACTTGTTGTCCACGAACATTGTCACTGGTTCGGGCTTCCTCCCGGTGATCTTGCTTAGCAAATTTCTAAGCCAAATCACCTGACAAGCTACGCCTATTGCCGCCATGAACTGCACTTCGCATGAGAAGAGTGCAACTATCCTTTGTTCTTGTGATCTCCACGCGATCAAGCTTCCGGAGTGGTGAAACACAAAACCACTCATACTCTTCCTGTCTTCCACATCTCCAGTGAGATCACTATTGCTGTAGCCTGTCAAGAGTCCTTTACCTGCTTACAAATACTTCAGACTAAAGTTAAAGAGTCCTTCGCCTCCTTACAAATTCTCAGGACTTGCTTGACTACCTAGAGGTGCGACTCCTTGGGTGCTTGCATAAACCTGCTCAGCATCCCCACTGAGTAAGCCAAATCTGGCCATGTGTATGTGTGAGATACCTCAGACTCCCAATTATGCGACGGAAGTTTGTAGCATCGACTGGCACTCCGCCCTCATCTTTGTTCAACTACAATTTTGGTTCCATCGGAACCTTCGCCAACTTGCATTCCCACATACCGGCTGCTTTTAGGACTTTCTTGGCATACTCTAATTCAAGTGATGTGGGTATTCCGTCCTCTAGCTCTGGTCTTGACGAGTCTGCAATCGAGTATGCCACAGCTGAGACTTGCTAGTCGATCTGCCCGTCAGACTCTATTGCAGGTTCCACTATAGTGAACTCGGCAACCTCACTGATCTTCCCGCTGCTTGGAATCTCCCAATTCCACTTCCTGTCTTCTTTGAATACCACATCCCGGCTCACAACAAACTTCTTGCTTTGAGAATCATAGAGATGGTACACCTTGCTTCCTTCTTCAACACCAAGATGAACCAAGGCCTTGCTTCTGTCGTCCAATTTCTTCAAGTGGACAGCTGGTATTTTTGCATGTGCAGTACACTCAAAGATCCTCACATGTGCCAGGTTTAGCTTCCTCCCTGTCCAGGCTTCATGTAGTGTGACCCCAACTAGGGCCTTGGTCTGAATTCGGTTTAGCAGGTAGATAGCATGTCGTGCTGTTTCTCCCCACATTACGATTGGCTCTCCCATGGTCTTCAAGAGACTTTTGGTCGTCGCCAGCACGGTTTGGTTCTACCGCTCCACCAACCCGTTCTGCTGTGGTGAGTAGGGTGCGATGAGGTGCAAGCGGACTCCTGCTTCATCACACAGCTAGGTAAGAAGCTAGTCAGATTTATTCAACCACAGCGTCCGCCATGGCTGGAGGTGCTAGGTCCTCAAGACAGTTCAGTCTGTCTTGTCTTGTGTGTCCTTGAATGTCTTCAACTGTGTGTATGACTGTATGTGGGTGAATCTGCCAATCGTAGTATTTCACATATACTGATCAGACCAAGTGGTAAACAATGAGCACAAGTGCACCACAAACAGATTCATTTCATACCAGTTTACACACAATTTTTTCACTGCGTATTGTCACTAGCAACAGAACACCAAACGCAAAGAATATTACAACTAACACAGTGAAGATTGCCTTCGAATATCCAACACTTCTTTCTCTGAACCTAACAAAGCCAGCAAGAATCCAGCAAGCTGCATGATGTTCTGATCCTTTTGTTCCACCGCCGGTTCTTCTCCTCTAATTGCATCCAGTTCTTCACCTCCACGAACCAAAATTTGCAGCCTTTTCCATCGCGCTGTAATGCCAAACAGAACAAATCAAATCCTATGTCAGAATATTGACAGAGAAGAACCAAACCCAAAACCAACCGACAGCCAAAGAAATGTAGCCTGAAAGCAGCTCAGAGAAGAAGAAATCAAACCAGAAACCACCTAATCGAGGTACGGTTTCTTCCCGTTCCTCCGGCTCGTCCAAGATGACCTCGCACATCCAGCCATGGCGGACGCGAGATTGGGGATGGCGCAGGGCCTCCCCACCATCTGCGACGCCCCCGTCGTCTTCCCGGGCGTCTAGGCGCTAGGCCATCTCCGTCTCCCCCAGCTCCACTCCCTTCCCACCGGCGCTCGCCGCCGCAATCGACTTGGTCGCCGCTGCCCTCGATCTGGATGGGTGGAGGAGGATTATTTGGAATGGGAAAATTGCCACCTCCGGAAGGCTCCATGCATAATTATCAGGCCTTCTCACGCGATGGGATTTCCATGCAAGCGGTGTGTCAAGTGTCAACCCGACACGTCATGGTCACATCCGACGTAGCGACGCCGGCTGTAGCGAACCAGGTATACATATAGCCCGTCTAGGTACTAGTATTCCGTCCACGCTTCTCGCCATTGAGCAGAGTACTAAGCAGTGAGCACTACACCACTTCTTGCTTCTTCATCAATCCCTTGCAGACTCACTCTCCTTACCTCTTCTTCTTCCCTTGTAACCCAATGTCTACCATTTTTGGGTCATTAGATCACGACTCGTAAATACTTCTCTCCGTAGCATGCCGGACTCCCAAATTCTCACCACGTTCTCTCAACTGGGATCGGCGACTGCCATGGCGATCCGGCCAGTGGTTGTCAGGCTGAAGCTTCCATTTTGTGGCAGCAGCTTCTAGCCATCTGACCATCACGGAGCATAGTCTCTTACTGGCATAGTTCCAACTTCCATATAAGCCAAGAAACTAGTTTAGATTTCTTAGAAATAGAAGAACCAAGGATGATTGGGGCAGTTGGGGCAGGGCTTATGCTAATTAGGTCTTAATTTGGGTAGGAATGTATTCTGGACATTGATGCTTTGGATTCTAGAGGGTGCTTCTGTTAGAACATTGGCACCGATTGAGAAGGTATATGTTTTTTTTCTGAAGTATCATATCTTAGCTCTTATAGTTGCTCTGATGTGATATTTAGAGTAATTTATCTACATATTTGCTCTGATATGATATTTCTTGACTCAAATATGAACAAGATCAGTCTCTAATTAGTAACTAATACTTCCTTGGTTATAAGTTCTTTCGTAACTTCTTTGTTGATTTAGCACTTGGATAATTGTTGAATGTAGAATGTTTGTGAGCAATTGGCCTCTTGTTTTTTTTTTTTTTTGCCTCACGCTCCGCCACCGGTGAACGGGCATGTGGGGGGCAACTGGCAGGAACAGCAAAACTACACTCCTCTAGTCCTCTTCTAGATGACCCGAGCCCAGGCCCAGGCAAAGGAACTGGCAGGGTCAATTAGCCCAAAACAAAAGTACCCAAGCCCAACAATAACGGAGCTCAGAGCAGGGCTTTGGCTGTGAAAGGACCAACAGCCCTTCCCCTTCGTTTCGGGCTCTTAACCCATCCACCAAGACGAATCCACAATCTCCCCAAATCCAAACATGTAACGCATTGCCCGTCCAATCAAGTCTCAAACTACTCGCTAGAGATGAAAATGGGCTGTGCCGACCCACTAACCCCCTAAACAAACGACAAAAACCATTTTGGGCTGATGGGCCGGCCCATGTGAATGGCTAATGCCCAGTTCTCGCATCCTTTGCCATGTACGAGCTCTCCGCGGACTCGTTAACACCGACTGAGCTGCTGACCTGCTGCGTCTAGTTTCGCCAATGGATTGGACGCTTCAGGTCACATCAACTGAAGTGCACGCGCATTTCGACCGGCCTTTCGCTAAGTTGCTTTTGAAAGTTATTTTGGGATGTTTCATATGGTTTTTCTTTTGTTTTCTCTTATTTTATTTTATTTTTTTATTATTATAGAGATATGATGGTGTTTTTAAATTTTTCCTATTTTTAATTAAATATCTTAGAAAAATTAACAATCATTACTGTATTATCTTAGTCAAAGCTAAAAACTTCGGCACTTTTGAAGGGAGCCTTTGAAAAATCTCGCCCTCTCGTTTCTGACTCTTTTGAGGGGGGAGAAAAAAACACTAGCTTGACGCGGCACTTGTGTAGCGAAAATTGGCAAAAGGCGTTGTATTCTCTCTCTTCGGCATCTCCAATGATTATAGCCAGCAACTAACTATAAAATTTCCACATCATTTATATAGTACACACTAAAGTTAGCATTCTAAAAAACTATCTATAAGGATAGCTATTTGATGCTTACATACACACACAGAATTTATAGATGCTGCCTCGTTTGGCGTTATAGACTAGTGCTTAAGGAAGAGCTGGCTCAGTTTTTTTACATACTCTCTTTCCTCCACATAGAATATATGCTGATGTGTACATACATATAGCTAGCTGACTCAGATCATTGGAGATGCCCGGGCCTCCGATTGTTTAGTTTCGGACACTTTGATGTCATCAAAGAATGTGCTGTGAGACTGCTCCCTGGAAAGGGGACATTGCTTATGAGAAGATAAAAAAAAACTCTGCATTTCCGGTGCTTCATCAGCTCAGCTGTGCAGGACAACTTTACAGCCCTGCTGATCGGACCAGCCTTTTCTTTCCTTCTTGTTTCTCTCTCAAGTACTGCTCATAATTGTACCTTTGATCCTTCCAACAATCGGATTAGATCAAATTTTTGCATGATGCCATTTCACTAGAACGGGGCTTCACTGTCCCCCTGCTCCCTGTTCCCTCCCTGTCCCCTTCAATCTGAGCCATTCAAAGTTGATCCAACGGTTAAGTTTTTATATTTTTATTTTTATCTGAAATTTAAAAACAAAAATATGTTAATCCATAATAAATAATAAAAAATACATAAAAAATAAAATTTATTTTTTCCTGTATTTTTTATTAATACATAAAAAATAAATTTTTATTTTTTATGTATTTTTTATTTTTTTATTATGGATTAACATATTTTTATTTTTGAATTTCAGATAAAAATGAAAATATAAAAACCTACCCGTTGGATCAACTTTGAATGGCTCAGATTGAAGGGGACAGGGAGGGAACAGGGAAGAGGGGACAGTGAAGCCCCGTTCATTTCACTACAGTTCAGCACAGAGGATTTCACATACAATTCCAAAATATAGAAACACCTTGATATTTCCCTGTGCACACTCATATTTAGAGTTCTATCAAACCCAAGATACAAAGAAAATGCAGTGGAGCAGCATCTTGTTGTCACCTCGAGACCCAAGGCCTGAATTCTGGGGCTTTTGGTCCTTCTTTCCTGCATTGCAAGTGTAGTGGACCACACCTTTCGCGAATCCTACATAGAATCCAAAGGTGAAAGGTCCAACCTTTCACACAATAGAAACCAATAGCAGCTTCATGTCCAATGCAGTTCCCTGCTTCTTCTTTACACCAGTATATGCTTAAAAAAAATAAACAGGCATGTGTATGGCATGGCAATATTACAATGTACTGTTTGATCAATGTCTGACAAAGATAATTACAAGGAGTTGATGATTGTCAGTATTTGCTAGTACTTCTTCGTGTAATAGCTATTATAGCTTTTCCTGCTCCCCAAAACTTGCTGTGCTTTAGGCTTCGCTTTTCTTTTCTTTTCTTCGCATGCCCAATCATTTTTGAGTAGTTTTCTTTCTGCCTTCTTTTCCTCCCTCAGTGCGTCATTTCTCTTTCTTTCTTCTGTAACAACAAAAATTTTGAAAATTTTAAATTTTGTTGAATTTAAGTTAAACTTGAAATTTTGCCCAATTCGGAAACCTTTCGGCCAAATGCACTTTCCCTTATTTGATTTTCCGCCTTCCCCTAGCCTTTGGTGCCACTCCAAAATCTGCCTCCACCCTTGTTCCCGAGCGCCACTCAACCCACTCCCGTTCACTATCGCCGCCGTTCACACCCACCGCCGCCGAGCTCATCAACACATGTACCCTGCTCTGTCACATATCAATGCCCATCACATTGTCTCGGCTATGCGTCCTTGCCACCGATGTCCATTTTGCTGCCGCCGCCAAATAGCACAGCCCCGGCCCGATGTGTGTGCCCACATCTGACCGTCGCCACTCGTAAACTCACTAGCACCAAACAAGAACGCCAAAACCGAGATGACACCACAACCCTTGATTGTGCCACAAAGACGCTGAACTCTCCTGAGCGACACCTTCACCGGCCACGCATCGCCACCACTGTGCACGAGCTACTGCTTCCACCGCCTTCCAAGTCATATAAAGCCATGACAGCTTGCCTGCCTCCACGTCTCCCTCTGCTCCAACCAGCACAACGCCAACACCGCCGTGAGAACACTGGCGAGCCCTAACATCCAATCTCGCGCAAGCCTCCACCAAACTCCGATTAACCTCGCCTCTAGCATCACACGAGCACTCCAAACTCAATCCCAGCCTCACCCTAGCCTATCCAAGTCCCTAAGATGCTGGCGACGAGCAACACCTCTGCCTAAAACCATGTTACCATGGATAGCTCACCACAAGCTAAGATAGCCAAATCCAACACCACCATTAGCTTTCTGATCCCTCCTAGGTGCTTAGCAGTGGCGAACCGAACGGGGGGCAAGGGGGCCTGGCGCCCCCTACCTCCGACCGAAGAGTGGGTACCCCCAATAGCCCCCCTAGGTCCTACGAGGGCGCCACTGCCATGCCATTAGGGCAGTTGGCCGTCGGTGGTGTACATGTAAAAGAAGCATTATTCATACTGGGCCAACCATGCAACATACCCAGTAAAGTCCACCAAACACTAAAGCCCACAATTGAACCAATTTGGCCGGAAGAAAGTCAAGCAACAATTCCCCAATCAAGAATCAGTCCCTAAATCGATCCCCAAAATTCCCCCATCTCTGCATCGGTAGCCGGAGCGACGACGTTGGAGAGCCTCGCTCGCCGAGTGCAGCGCCTGACGGCCTAAGCCACCATCACCGCTCGCCGAGAGCCTGAGACGCCACTGCTCACTAAGAGCCCGAGATGGACTGCTGGAGAGCTACCGCCCATCGTGATGTACATTATGAGCATGTAGTATAGACAAGCATTCCAATAATGAAACAAATAGATGATGATGATATAAATGAAAAATATCATGTTATGCTATGTTTATTGTTTTGCTATGCAAGTATTTGAGAAAAAAAGTTTTAGTCACTTGTGACAAATATTGAGAAAGAAAGTGAGTATTTTCTCTTATCTTTACTATTCTAAAAGTTTGAGTCCATTCTCTCCCACCCCTCCTGACAAAACAGATACGTTGGCTGACGTGTGGGCCCACCCACCCCTCCTCACGACCGTGCGCCTACCTCCCCACAAAATCCCGTGCGCCTGCCTCACAGATTTCTCCGCCTCCCTCGCCTCCTCAACCTCCCCACATATTTCTCCATCACTCCTCCCCTCCCTCCTCTGCCACCGCTCCGCCCTCACCTCCTCCCCTCCTACTCCTCCGCTCCGCCACCTCCTCCCCTGCTCCTCCGCTCTGCCACCGCCTCCTCCTCCCCCCGCTCCGCCGGTCTGCCCTCACCTCCTCCCCACTCCTCCGTGTCGCCGCCGAGTCCTCTCCCCCCGTTCTCCGCTCCGCTGCCGCCTCCTCCTCCCCCACTCCTCCGCTCCGCCCTCGCCTCCTCCTCCCCACCCCGTGCTGCCGCTGCCTCCTCCCCACCTCGCTGGATCTGGGCGAGCAGAGCCCAGCGGCAACACGGCTTGAGTTCTAACCAAATGCAGGATGCGGCGATATGCCGTCGCATGGGGATCTCTCCTCCTTCCTCTCCTCTCCCCACTGTAGCCGCCCACACTACGACCTCCCTCACCTGCCTCACTGCCGCCCGCGCCGACCTCATCCCTCCCGACCTCGCCCTCCTGCTCCTCCTCGCGCCCCTCTCTGCCTCCCCCTCCCCCCCACCTCGCCTCCTGCCTCATCAAGGCCGTCGCCATGCTCGCTTCCTGCGTCCTCCACTCCGGCCCCACCGACTCACGCTTCCCGCCGCACACCTCACCGGCTCACGCTTCCCGCCGCATGATAAATTTTAAAAATCCATAGCAATGCACGGACATTCAACTAGTAATATATAACATAATATCACAAATAGGCTTCTGCAACACCCTATATTCAAAAAAGCAAAATCGTATACATATGGCCAAGTCATTTAAATATACTTTAAGGATAATGTCCACATAAGTGCATGTGCCACCTTGCTAGTTGGCAAGAATAGATTGAGATCACCGTTGACACAAAGGCACCCTAGTACACCTTATTAGATCGCAAATCAACAATGTAATTCAGAGTTGCTCGGTTCATTTGAGTTGACGAAGTGTAACAACAAACTAAACAACGTCTCCATATTTTGTCAAATGGAGCTACACCTATAAAATCCACAACATATTCCTTTCACTCTCTTTTTTTCAAAGACTCGAGTCAATCGGAGCTTTTCGTGGACGTTGCTACTGGTTGGCGTATACCATGTGCCCATGCCAGGCTGATTGAACGCTTCCTTAAAAGATCCAACAGGCTCCAAGCCATCGGAATTGACGGTGCCATGGTTAGAAATGATGAGCTTTTGCTTGAACGCTGACATGAAATCTCTCTGTCGTATGAACATCGGAAAGTACCTTGCCCACCACGCAGCGCGCACCACTTTTCTTGTAAGCCGACACAAATGGTGGGTTCTTTTAGGCTTATGGTTTGATTTTTTTACAGTAATTAGCTTTTAAATAAGGTGTCTTTTTAAGACAGGTTCTACAAGTCGATTATAGTAGGCATTGTTCCAACTTTATCTATATCAGCCAAAACTTATATGAGTATCTCTCTGTACTCTCTCTCTCACGAATAGTCAGAATTCAAAAATTTAAGACAAAACCAAAAGCCATAATACAAAAGAACCCACACAAATGATACGATGTGTTGCATCCCCTCATCTATAGTGTCACAACTCAACTGGGCACCAAGCTTCTTCAGCTGTTGTGAATTTTTGAAGACCGTGTTTACCGTTGGGGAATATATAGCTTACATTGTTCCTAGGCAAAATACATTGTGAGTGTGAGAGCTAGCTTTTCTCCCTCTCTCAGTCTTGGGGAAAAGATTCAGCTTCTCTGGTAATTAAGTTGGCTAATTGTGAGTGTTCGCCTTCTTCCCTATTACTGCTTGCCTCGCATCGCGCTGCCACTCACACGCTCATGCCACCTCTACCTAGCATCATCTTCATCCACACCAAGCTACATCAGGGCTATAGAGCTATGTCCAGCTTCCCGCCTAGCCTCGCCACCATTAGCTCACCGCCACCATGTACCATTGCCCCACCACTCACAGCCACCATTGCCAGCTTTCCACAGACCTCCTCGAGTCGAGCCACCACCACTGATGAGCTCCCCTACCCCCATTGATGCTCAAATTGCCACCAATTTGGCTAAAGCACCGCTATAGCTCTGCCGTGTCCTTCCCCAGTTCTGGCCATGTGCCGCTGCTGCCAACCATTTCCATGCTGCCACTACCATTTCTATGTTGTCACTACCCGTGTTGTCTAATTTGGTGCCACCGCCACTTCCCTCTACTAGGATACCATGGGAGTAAGCTCCAACTCGCTCTGGAGTGAGCTAGGTTGTGTGCTTCATAAGCCACCAAGGTGGGATGGCAAAGCTAGCCAAAGCCAACTTTTTGTTCAACCGGCCAAACTAGGCCAACACGTACTTGCAGCCAACACTGTTCATAGCCAACATAACATTGTACAACTCATTAATCCCAACCAAAACCCGGTATTGTTGAAAAAAAGCCAACCCACTAGGAATGGCACCACCTTGTACTATTCACCCAAAACCCGTTAAATCTATTTATAGTCATTTCAACCTTTTTGGCCCCATCTAACCCATTTTTAAACCCACTCAACCTAGCCAAGTTTACTTTAAACCCTATCCGCACAAACCCAATTTCTTTTATATTTTTTTGGATTTTTTATTTTATTTTGTTCCCAGCTTGAATTCTACAAAACGGGGACTTATTTGTATTCGTTATTTTGTGATAGCATCCGTATTCGACTACTTGGCCAATACAGAAACTATTGGAGCAACGAAAGTAGATGGTGTCTAACCTGAAGCCTATGAAGAAGTGATCAAAGACCCTAGGTAAGGCTAGGATAAGAAGGCAAGTTACATATCTTTTGTCATGTTGATCCTATATTATTTAATTAGTATTATTTTCATTTATGTTATTTACATAAAATGATACTTTTAAATGACAGAATAAATAGTTAGATCCAGCCACTGAAAAACCTAGTCATACTCTCATAAGTCATATTCACCTTGACAACCATAAGAGTTATTATAATATGAAATCAACCAGTTGGTAATTAGTAGATAGGTTAGTAAAATATAAATGCTTTATAACTACTCTTAAGGATTATCTGGTTCAGCACCGGCAGACTTTGAAACAAAGCTGAATATTGAGGCTTCTTGGTGGGCAATCACTAGATGGTTGTAGCCCATGACCTCACATAAATATTGAGGCTCTGTTTTGGATATGGTGGTGTGGTGCCGGTGTACATATGATATGTGAATGATAACATCGCCTGTGATAAATAAGGACCAAACCCTTGTGCTAAATAAATAACACAGAATTCGCTCAACCACAAGTTTGACTTTGTCAACTTGGTTTAGTACACTACTTGATTTGATCGAACATCTGCAGGGTGATGGTTATTCTAGGAATGTCTAGATAGCCCACAGGGAAAAGGGGGTTAGATGGAAGTTGAGCTTGTTGTGCTACTTGCCAATCTTCACGACGATAATCCACTCAACATCAGGCCTCGATTTCCACATTGGCCAGTGGTTTTCCAATGATGGTTGAATGGTTCGGAGTCTACTAGGCAAAAGCTAGAACGAAAAGAACAGTGAGACAATTTTGTTATTTCAACTCAGTCGCACGCTATCATGATATGTGATTTTCATCACAACAAACACTTGAACAAGAAAGGATGTCTCACCTATCGTGTTAGGGATACGACCACACTCAAGCATTCATGTGAGATTTCATCAATTCTTTTTTAATATAAATTAAGTTTTGGACTTGGACACTCATAAAGCTGTTATGGTTTGGCCGTTTCATCATATTTTAATCAAGTTAGTTTTAAAAAAAATTTATGACCAGATATAATACTTTTTCTACTGTAACTAAAATCTTAGGCTATTGCTGAAAACTATTCTTGAAATAGGATCGTCACAATTTCCTCTGCACGGATGTACCAGCTCATTAAACCCCCGACCGCCGCGGGGCGCCCCTGCGCCATCGCAGGAGAACACCGCGAAAACGCGGCCCAAAACCGACATCATTTCGACCCGTCCGTCGCTTGGATGATCGCAGAGGATAGAGACCACACGGTTTTTTTGTCTATTACTCTTTTGTCCTGCGGTACATTTCCCTTCTCCTTACATCCCCGCCGGATCAAGAGGAAGTCCCTCGTCGTGGTGCGCGAGTGGAAGGGACACCTGCTCATCCAAAGGTAGAAAGAAACAAAGGAAATGATAAGGAAAGGCGCCGAAAGCCTCCTACTTGGCTACCCTTCTTATTTAAGCTTTTTTAATATATATTATAGCTTTTTTTTACTGTTTAGCACTATATTTGGATTATTTTACATTGTACCTGTTAGTGGTTTTTTGGCGTAATTAAATTTTAAAAATTAAAATAGAAAAAATAGGTTAGCCCATTACAGATAATACAAAGGAATACGAAAAAAATAAAAGGTAAAAAAACCCTAAAAAGCCAAAAAAAGACAAAAATAAGAAACTAGAAGGCAAAAGCCTGAAACCAAAAACTGAAACCCAAACGAGCGGGGCCGTATACATCCATACCCGTTGCGCAATATAAGACCATATTTTTGAGAAATACGTTCCACAGTATAAATTAATTACGGAGATCAATCTGTATAGTTATTATAATATTTTCATTTAATACACATTCTTTAATCCTAAAAAAGTAGATGAGTGGTTATAGTGTGCTATTTAATAAGGGTATACATACGTATAATGAGTTTTGAATTTATATTGCGGAACGGAGGGAATAGATGCTTGTCTCCTTGTTCCCAACATGGAACGTAAATATATGTCAATGGGTTAAATTTCTCGAGCGCGAACGCAGGTTTGCTTCGTGAATTGGTTAGCACTGCGCGGTGCAGCAAATTATATAATGTGAACCGGAATTTATAGCGTTCTTGTTGGTCCCGGACTGGGGATGCAACGGCAACGCTGAAAACTCCATACTGGTCCATGGGTGACCAATACAGTTGCAGCTTTGCAAGTTACAGTTCTGGTTTTTCTGGCCCATCCATGCACAATTGCGCACCCATCTCTTTTAAATAGAAGACGATGATGATGAAGATGCAATGCAAGTAGTCTATGGTGGGATATCAAACAGTGGCAGTGGCATATGAGGTGTGGGGGCCGGGTGATAGTATGATACTTCTGTACTGTCTGCATGACCATGACTTGTACCCACCGTGGCTTCCCTACTGCTAGCTCTTCCCCATTTCAAATTTAAATTCATGGTGATGCTCGCATCCATCCACGATCACGGCCAAAAGAGTGATGCTCTATCGCAAAGAGTGCTACTACACGTACGAATACGAATGATTGTTTGTTAGACGTGGATGATCATGAGTTTAGTGATGATGAATAATTGACATTTAGTTTGCTTTGAAATTTACGTTTGTGAAAGTTTTGGTCAATCGCAGTTGAAGGTTTTGAGTTCGAATGGTTTTGGTCTGCTTCGAATAGTTTCGGACCAGTCCGAGTAGCCTCGAACAGCTGTTGAGTAGCAACGGAGTATCGGACGATGCTCGAGTGGAATTAGAGTAATAGACGGTGTCCAAGTAGCATCAGAGGATCGAACAGCTTTGTGCTAAGTGGTCCAAACGTCTTTGTCCGATCAGTAGACATCGACCACGTCTAACTTCAACCACGTTGACTTCGATCATGACTTCGACCAAACATCTTTGTCCGATCAGAATGGCTACATGGGATGCTACTGTTAGAGATATAATCTTGTTAGAGATATAATCTTGTAACACATATTTGAATATATAGGAAGAGATAAACCGGTTTGCATTAGATGGAATAGTTAGAGTTTGTTTCCTTGTATCTAGAGCTGCTACCGGGATTCCTCTCCTATATATACATCTCCATGTAATATTGCCGCTGCGCGGTTTTTCATCAATCAACACGGAACCGTCGCACCGCCGACGTTCAATCCTCTGAGATTTCACATGGTATCAGAGCCATAGCTGATCATGGCTAGTTCATCCTCCACCCAGTCCAATCCGCTGTTCGGCTTCCCGGTCTTGGAGAAGTTGAATAAGCAAAACCACGTTCTCTGGTCGGCGCATATTCTTGCGGCGATAAGGGGAGCGCGACTTGAGGGACATCTCAACGGCAAGACCGTCGTTCCTCCTGCAGAGATTGAACAAAAACAAGGCGACAAGGTGGTGAAGATTCCCAACCCAGCATATGAAGATTGGTTCGCTGCTGACCAACAGGTGCTGGGCTTCCTGTTCACGTCTCTTTCCAAGGAGATGCTTGTTCAGGTTGCGGTTGCAAGAACAGCAGCGCAAGCATGGAAGGAGATTGAAGCCACCTTCGCAACAAGAAATCGGGCGCGTGTGATCAACGTACGCCTGGCGCTGACGACAACTCGGAAGGGCAGCATGTCTGTGTTCGAGTACATCACGAAGATGAAGGCCCTAGGAGATGAAGCTGCAGCCGCAGGAAAACCGATCGATGATGATGATCTGATAGCCTATATTATCAATGGGCTTGATGATGATTTTGATTCGGTTGTGTCTGCGGTTGTTGCCAGATCTGAATCGGTTACAATCGCAGATCTTCACTCACAACTTTTGAGTTTTGAAAATAGGCTGCAGCTCCATCAGACTTGTCTTGCAGCAGCGACAAATCGAGGCCGTGGTGGCAATGCTTCGCGTGGAGGAGGTAACCGCGGCCGAGGAGCACCAAATCGCGGCCGTGGAGTCTCTGCCGGACGTGGTGCATCTGCTAGACAAGGAAGAGGTCGCGGCGGCTCCGAGAATCGGCCGACTTGTTAGGTTTGTCACAAAAAAGGGCATGTGGCATCTGATTGCTGGTATAGATATGATGAGACATACACTCCGGAAGACAAGATAGCCGCCACAGCTACTCATTCTTATGGTGTTGATACAAATTGGTATCTAGACATCGGGGCAACAGATCATATAACTGGAGAACTAGAAAAGCTAACTACAAGTGAGGCGTACAAGGGCAATGATCAGATCCACACTGCAAGCGGTGCAGGTATGAAAATTGAGCATATTGGTCATTCTGTTATTTCTACCCCAACTCGTCCCTTATATCTTAAGAATGTTCTACATGTTCCTCAAGCTACAAAGAATCTTGTATCTGCATGTCGTCTCGCTGCTTATAATTATGCTTTTCTTGAGATTCATCCTAAATATTTTTTGATCAAGGATCGAGCAACGAGAAGCACTCTTCTTAAAGGATGGCGTCGTCAAGGACTTTATCCACTTCCTTCAGAATCTTCAGAAAAACAAGTCTTTAGTGTCATGCCATCTTTTGCTCAATGGCATGGTCGTCTAGGTCATCCTTCTACTCCTATTGTTACTAGAGTTATTAGTCATAATAAGCTACCATGTTTAGCTATGTCCAATAAAGATTCAATTTGTGATGCCTATCAACAGGCTAAGAGTCATCAATTGTCCTACAATAGATCTTTGAGTATATCTCACTATCCTTTGGAACTTGTTCATTCTGATGTTTGGGGCCCTGCTCCTGATTCTGTTGGAAGAAAGAAATATTATGTTAGCTTCATTGATGACTATAGTAAATTTACTTGGATCTTCCTGCTTAAACACAAATCTGAGGCGTTTCACAAGTTCAAAGAATTCCAATGTCTTGTGGAGAGACAACTTGGCCGTAAAATTCTTGCAATGCAAACTGATTGGGGTGGAGAGTATCAAAAATTACATTCATTCTTTGAAAGTATAGGAATCTCACATCATGTCTCCTGCCCTCATACTCATCAACAAAATGGAGTTGCAGAAAGAAAACATCGTCATATAGTTGAAATTGGTCTTGCTCTTTTGGCTCATGCATCCATGCCTCTCAAATTCTGGGATGAAGCGTTTATTGCTGCCACCTATCTTATTAATCGATTACCCAGTAAAGTCATTCAGTTTGAAACTCCATTAGAACGCCTGTATCATAAACAACCAGATTATTCTTCTCTTCGTATATTTGGTTGTGCTTGTTGGCCAAATCTTCGTCCATACAATAAGCATAAATTGGAATTCCGATCCAAACAGTGTGTTTTCCTTGGTATAAGCCAATTGCACAAAGGGTTCAAATGTCTTGAGATATCCACAGGAAGAATATATGTTTCTCGGGATGTTGTTTTTGATGAAAAGGTCTTTCCTTTCTCACAACTTCAACCAAATGCTGGTGCTCGTTTGCATGCAGAAATATCCCTTCTTCCATCTGATTTAATACCATCTACTTGTAATCAAGGGGGAGTAGTACAGAGTGATTATTTGCTTGATTTTCTGCCTAATGAGAATAACCAGGCTACTAATAATTGTGCAGCAACAGAGGATCCTAACATTCATTGCAGGCTTCCTGTTCTACACGAAGAAAATCCAGTTTTGGCGGGAGAAACCAACTCGGGATCGGTGGAGTCTGCGCAGGCTGCACAAATTGCTGCGGAAAACTCAGAGTTCGGTGTTGGCTCCTGGGAGCATGTCACATCTCCGATAGAAACAGGTGAGCCGTCCCTTGATGATGAGCCTGTTGTGCTGTCTTCCCAGACGGACTCTGCCGTGCTGTCCATTCCCAATGACGAGCCGTCGACGGGGGATGCAGCAGCCGGGGGATCAACTGTGCCGGGATCATCAGGTACGCACACGGCAGAACAGGAGCAACCAGGAGTTGTCACACATGAGCAAGAGCGATCAGTGTCTAGCCCAAGGACACGTCTACAAAGTGGCATCCGAAAGGACAAAGTATATACAGATGGAACAGTTAGGTATGGCTGTTTTACCTCTTCTGGAGAACCCCAAAATTTATATGAAGCAAACAATGATAAGAACTGGAAAGAAGCAATGGATGCAGAGTATATGGCACTAATGAGAAATAAAACTTGGCATCTAGTTCCTCCTCAACAAGGTGCTAATATTATAGATTGTAAATGGGTATATAAGATTAAAAGGAAATCTGATGGAAGTTTGGATAGATATAAGGCTAGACTGGTTGCAAAGGGATTCAAACAACGATATGGTATAGACTATGAAGATACCTTTAGCCCGGTAGTTAAGGCTGCTACTATTAGAGTTATCTTGTCTATTGCTGTATCCAGAGGTTGGAGCTTGCGTCAGCTTGATGTTCAAAATGCCTTTCTCCATGGTGTTCTTGAAGAAGAAGTTTACATGAAACAGCCACCAGGGTATGAACATCCTTCTTTGCCTCATTATGTATGCAAGCTAGATAAAGCTATATATGGACTTAAACAAGCGCCAAGAGCATGGTATTCAAGGTTGAGTACAAAACTACTTGAGTTAGGCTTTAAATCTTCCAAAGCTGACACATCGCTATTCTTTTATTGTAAAGAGGATATTACTATGTTTGTGCTTATTTATGTGGATAATATAATTGTTGCTAGTTCTGTGCAAAGTGCAACATCAGCCTTACTACAGAATCTTAACAAGGAGTTCGCCTTGAAAGATCTAGGGGATCTTCACTACTTCCTTGGTATTGAGGTAAATAAAGTATCTGATGGTATAGTCTTAACACAAGGAAAATATGCATCTGATGTGATTAGAAGAGTTGGTATGCATACATGCAAGCCGGCTAACACACCCATGTCTGCTACTGAAAAGCTCTCAAAGCATGGAGGAGCACAACTTGGCCCTAATGATACTATGCAGTACAGAAGTGTTGTGGGAGCACTACAATATCTGACACTAACCAGACCAGATATCTCCTTCGCAGTCAACAAGGTTTGTCAGTATCTTCATGCCCCAACTACAGATCATTGGTCAGCTGTGAAAAGGATTGTGAGATATCTAAAAGGGTCAACCAAGACTGGACTAAAGATTGGTAAGTCCTCTTCTTTACTTGTTAGTGCTTTTACTGATGCTGACTGGGCAGGTTGCTTGGATGATCGGCGATCAACTGGAGGGTTCGCCATTTTCTTAGGCTCTAATCTTGTTTCATGGAGTGCACGCAAACAAGCAACAGTTTCCAGATCAAGCACAGAAGCAGAATATAAGGCTCTTGCCAATGCCACAGCAGAAATTATGTGGATTCAAACCTTACTTGATGAAATTGGTATTCAAACACCAAGAACGGCAAAGATATGGTGTGACAATATAGGGGCTAAATATTTGTCTGCTAATCCTGTGTTTCATGCTCGTACTAAACATATTGAAGTCGACTATCACTTTGTACAAGAGCGTGTAGCACGCAAGTTGCTGGAAGTTGAATTTGTTTCCTCCAAAGATCAGGTTGCAGATGGTCTGACTAAACCTCTTCCTGTCCGACAGATGGAGATATTCAAAAGCAATCTTAACCTTTCAAGTTCAGATTGAGGGGGAGTGTTAGAGATATAATCTTGTTAGAGATATAATCTTGTAACACATATTTGAATATATAGGAAGAGATAAACCGGTTTGCATTAGATGGAATAGTTAGAGTTTGTTTCCTTGTATCTAGAGCTGCTACCGGGATTCCTCTCCTATATATACATCTCCATGTAATATTGCCGCTGCGCGGTTTTTCATCAATCAACACGGAACCGTCGCACCGCCGACGTTCAATCCTCTGAGATTTCACAGCTACATAGAGAGGGTAGATCATGGCCGAGCTGGACATGCATAATGTGGCGGCTCGCCCGTTTGGTTTTTATCGTAGGCCTGCTTATGTAGTCAAAAGGGAAAGTTCTTGCACTGCCACACGTTCTCCTTTCCATTGACTTCTTTATTCTCTATCTATCAACAGCCTGCCTGTGCTTAGTTTGCTCTGCCTTGCTTTTATCTGGCCTTTGCTTTCTGTTGGATGTACCACCCAAGCATGGTTTATGCCCATCATTAGCAGCGTAGACGCTCGGAAGATGCTTGCTTTTGGTTTGGCCTGCACCCGTAATTTGTCTCGCCATTGTCAGGAAGCTTATGTAAATGATACCCTTTTTGCCTAATTAGGAATGGCATCAAGTAGTTCAGTACAAAAAGAGTTCCTGTGCTTCAGTAAAACTGAATTGCCCCCAAACAAGTCTGATCAGAATTCAGATAGCTACTACAGCCTTGGCGATTGGTTGCAAAGAGAATGTTTTGTTTTACCGTAAATGAGAAAAGCAATGGCCGAGATGCTGACGTCCATAGCATGCACGTAAATTTGTCTTGAAATGGCGCGGCATGACCATTGCCGAAGGAAAAACACCAAGAACGACAAAAGGTAAGGAGCAGAAGAACATGGAGAGTAACATGGCGTTGGTGACGACAAAACGGAATGCTTTCCAAAAATTAACATGTTGACGAAAGAGAATCCATGGATGCAATGTACAGACAAATAGATATACAGGGCAGCAACAGCTATTCTTCAGTCCTTCCTTCCACAGCTCCCCCGGTCCCCCCCCCCCCCCCCTCTCCTGACCTCAAGAACCATCTCAAACTTCCCCACCTTCTGATCCCAGCTATTCATAGCACAAGCTCACTATGGTTTAAGTAAACACATACAAATGTGACCCCAAAAAAAAGCAAGCCAACAAATTAAAGAACCAAACACAAAAGGGCCCTAAAATTCTTATTGTTCTATCATGCAACATGTTCAAATGGTGTTGATATGGACCTGTGGACCTGGTTGGTGACCATATCTATAGAGCCAGGCAACTGGAACCTCAGGCGGATTCGACGGAGCTCTTGACCTTGAATCGGTACAGCAGCTTCTTTTTCTTGGATGCTGGGTTGTTGACTGTGAGCACAATCTTGCCGGGCTCGCCTACCTTGAAGCTACCCTTCATGATTGGTTCCTCATTGGCAGGCACCTTCCTCGTCTTCTGCACGATGATGGTGTAGCCACCCTCTGCATCTGGGGTGAACTCAGCACCATAGCTCACCTCCCATCCGAGCACCCTGAGCTCCCACACGACCGTGGAGTTCTACAATTCATACACACCAACAATTAGTGTCACCACAGTGTAAACTTTGCAAGAAATTTAGGATACAAGAACAAGGATCAACCTCAGTAGCAGGAATCTCGATGGTTTCTTTGGATGAAGATTTGATAGTGAGCTCGATGACGGCATCAGAGGTGGAGAACTCAGTGTCATCCTCTTTGTAGAGGCCACCAAATTGAACAGGGACTTGCTCCGGTGCGATGTATCTGCATCAAATCAGAGAAGGCAAACAACATGTAAGATAACATTTGGATGTAGGGCTACACAAAATTCGATTGCCAGATATACTAGCGTGCAAACCTGAAAAGGGACTCGGCAGACTTGGCTGGGCTGCAGAAGATGAACTTGCTCTTGGTGCGCTGCGTGAGGAATGGGCTCACCATTTTGTTCGCCGCAAGGTACCACCATGGCACATTGATGAACACCTGCATACAATTGACGATGCAAGCAAATGAGTGACCCCAGTCCAGTTCATTCAAATCATGATATTTCTGAGCTCGGAAGTCACTCCAACCTCACATAACACGTATCTACCTTCGCATACCATACCATTCTATAGGAAGGAGCATGAATAACACACAAACCAGACTGACAGGCAACAGGGTGAAAAGGAGGTAAAACTAGAAGGGAAAAGATCCCAGCTATATCTAGTTACTACTAGATTACTGAGCAACAGGCGCTATAAAATAAAGGCACTAGTCAACTTCCCTGGACTTGTAAAAGGAAACATCACAACATAGGGAATTATAGATCCTATTTTTAACCAAGTACTACATCAAATGATTTAACTTTAATCCACTACGAGCACAAAAATGTTCAATCTTTGTCCTAAAGATACCGAATTTTGGATCAACAATTGGGAAAAGATTCGGCAATGGCAAGAAAGAAGTTTACCTTCTTGGCGATGAACTCAGGGTAGTTGTCCTGGAGCAGGGCGAGCGCCTGGCGGGTGACGGCGCGGTGCTTGCCGAGCATGGGCGGCGAGTTCTTGAGGTCGGTGACCTGCACCATGGAGCAGATGCCGCTGGGCGAGAAGTCGAGCTGCTCGCGGATGCCGCGCTCGAGGAGCTGGATGCGCCACTTGAGGAAGCGCTCCCGCTTCTCCTCGTCGCCGAAGGCCTTCTCGTAGAGCTCCTTGTCCTGGAACTCGCCGTAGACGTTGTAGCAGACGGGGTGGCCCTCGCGATCGGCGCCGCGGTAGAACACCACGTTCTCCATCTCCGGCAGGCCGAGGTCGGCGCCCAGGAGCGCGTCGATGCCGAAGCGCTTGCGCCACAGGACAGCCGCCTTGAGCATCGCCATGGCCTCCTTCACCTTGAACTCCCGCGCGCGCAGGAACTTGAGCAGCACCGTGTCCGTGCGCTCGTCGTCGCCCACAAGCGGCACGCCCCAGATCAATTCGTCCTTCCTCTCGGCCGCCGGCGCCGGTGCCTCCGCCTCCGGGGCCGCGACCGCGGCCGGCTCGGACGCGGCGGGGACGACGGTCTCCTCGATGGCTTCAACCGTCTTGGTGCCTTCCTCCTCGGCGACCACGACGGTCTTCTCCTCCGGCTCCGGCTCCGCCGGCTTGGCCTCCTCGGACGCCGCCGCCTCAGCCTTGGGCTCCTCGGCCGCAGACTCTGCCGGCGCCTCCGTCTTGAGCTCCTCCTTGGCCGGCTCCTCCGTCTTGGGCTCCTCCTGGGCCGGGGACTCAGCCTTGGGCTCCTCCGGCGCGGGGGCCTCGGTCTTGGGCTCGTCCTCGGCCGTCACCTCGGGCTTAGGCTCCTCCTCCTTGGCCGGCGCCTCGTCCTTGGCCGGCGTCTTGGCCTCTTCGACCGCCGGAGTCGCCTCGGCGGTCTTAGCCGGCGGAGGCGGGGGCAGGTCGAACTCCCCGCTGGCGAGCGCGGCGGCGACGAGCTCCTTGAGCTGGGATAGCGCCTTCCGCTCCGGGTCGGGGAGCTCGGACACCAGGTTGCTCTCCTCCTTGAACGAGCCCGTCCCCTCGATCACCGCCGCCTCGTCCGCCCCAGCCTCCGCCGCCTCCTCGGCCTCCTCCGCTTTCTTTTCCTCCTCCTCCTCCTCCTCCGCCTCGTCAACCTTCTTCTCCTCAGCCTCCACGGCCTTCTCCTCCACCTCCGCAGCTTTCTCCTCGGCCTTGTTCTCCGCTTCCGTCACGACCACCTCGGCGGCGGCGGCGGCGGGGGCGGTTTCTTGCTTCGTCTCCTCGGCCATGCCTGACAACTAGCTATTCGAACCGGATCGAACGGCGCGCGTGGGAAGGCGACAAAAGCGATAGGTGGAGTTCGCGGAAATCAGGAGCGCGAGGCGAGACGGCCGTGAAGAGAGAGATGGGAGAGATTTGCATAGACGAGGGGGAGCGGGGAGGTGGCGAAGCAGGCTGTCAGTCAAGGTGGGAGGGAACACCAGCTTGGCATTGGTTCGCTCTTGAACCAGTGGCCTAGTTCTTTTAGCCTACTTTTGTTAATAAATAAAAGAAATAATTTTTTATAGCTGTTTTGAAGCGACTTAAGATGTGTTTAGTTTCTAGGATAAGAGTGAAAAGAGTGATTCCATTCAACTTATCGGTTCATCAGCATTTATTCGATTCGTTCACACAAACACTCAGACTAAAATAAAAATCATAAATCACAACTATAAACCATAAGCAAAAAAAACCCCTGTTGTGGTTACAGACCAAACAGAGAGAGAGGTAGTGGAGAGTTAGGTAAGTAAATGGCTTAGGGTTCCTCCCCGTGGCCTATGCCCCATATATATATATATATATATATATATATATATATATATCCAAACGGTGAGTGCTTGTACAGTTATACCCTTACACGTGAGTATTCCTCTCAGGGGCACTCATGTCATTACATATGTCCCATTTTGGACCTTACATCCTTCTAACAGGCCTACTGGGCTTAGGTGGGGGCCACCTCTACAACAGGAGCCTCTCATGGTGAAGGGCTTCACAGGCCGAAGCCATGCCGCTGAGCCCTTTGGCCCCCTCCGTCCCATCGGCCTGTGATCCTCGATGACCTAGATACATTTGTGTTCGCACTTCCGTTCGTGCTTGTGCGAGGGCTGTCTTCCGCTCCCGGAGCTTGCGCGGCCTCGAGGCCGAAGGCACTGGCAGGCTGAAGGCCGCGGCGGGGCTGAGGTCCGGGCATGTCCTACTTCGCGCTCCAGATATTGTGGGCACGAGGCGAACTTGGTCGGCTGCCCCGGGTAGTCGAGTCTCGGGAAATGCTCCGCATGATGTAGCGCCAGCGCGGAGAGACGGTTGCGTGGCCTGGGAGTGCGCTTTAATGACGCCTGGAATCGCGCCGGCCCTTGTCAGGGGCAGGTTGTCGTGGCTGCTCCGTCTGCCCTGCACTGGGTGGGGGCACGCGGCCGGCTGTAATTGGAGCGTGGTGGGATGCCAGCGTTCCCACGACCACGGCCGTTCGCCTCTTCCCCAGGGAGAGTGGCCACGCGGCAGGAATGCATCGGCGCATTACGCGCTGATCGCCCACCTACCGCCGCCTGCCGCGGTTGCCAGCGGTTGCACTGCCCGATCGTGGGTAGCCGAACCGCTGTAATTCTGTCGTTCGATCTTCTGCCTGCGGGGGAGACGGGGGGCTTTATAAGTCGTCACTGTGGGCATGCAATCGGTCCCCTTGGCTGCTTGCTTGCTTGTGCGTTCCTTCCCGTTTTTCCTGCGCATTCTGCTGCTACTCTCGCATCCGTGCCTGCCCGTCGCCGCAGAGGGGAGAGAGGAATGGCTGCGCGCGATGACCTCCCAGCTAACAGGGGTGCCGCCCTTGACGATCCTGCGCGTCGCCTTAGCGAGAGCGCCTCGTCGAGCCAGCGCTGCCTGACGCCACCACCGGTGGAGTACCGCCTGGTTCCGCGCGACAAGAAGCAAACCAACCATCGCTGGGATGCCATGAAGAAGTCAAAGGGGCGCTGCTCCCGTGTGCTGGGGCGGAGTCACGTCACAGAGGAGACCCTCCAAACCCTTCTTCGGGAGAAGAAGCTGGAGGATCGTGCCGGGGCTCGTTTGTCCGGGCCTGACGAAACAAAGCCGAACCCGGGAGAGTCGGAGGCGATCGTCTTCGTGGCGTTCGTCGATGCCGGGCTCCGAATCCCGGCGACATACTTTGTTCGCGAAGTGCTGCGAGCGTATGGGCTGGAGCTGGCGCAGCTGACTCCGGCCGCGATCGTTCGGTTGGCCATCTTTACTTGGGCGATGCGGACGGAGGGTACCCGTCCCAGCACCGAGTTGTTCGCCATCCTGCATGACGTACGGTGCCAACCGAAGAAAGTGGAAGGGGGGCTTACTCGAACTTCGGCAGCGTGGATTTCGTGCTGAGGCCGGATTGCTCGCACTTGTTTCCCGCGTTGGCTACGCGAGAAAAGTGGGAGTCTGGTTGGACACGGCGGTGGTTCTACTACCTTGTGACGAGCACGAGCGGCCTCCGAAGCCGGGGAGAGCCGATATCATTTGACCACTGTCCGAATGTGACGCCTCGGCCCAGCGACGAGCAACAGGCGCGGAGACTTGCTGGGATCGCACTCCGGTTCAACATGCGTGACCTCGCCGAGGAGTTCACCATGTACGGGATATCCCCGCTTTCTTGTAACTGGAAGTACGAGCGGCGGGGGCCCGACCGGAAGGACGGCATCCACCCGGGGGTGTCTTCGCTCCATAGGCCCTCGCGCGCCCCGTAAGTATCCCTGCCATAGGCCAAGTACCACCTGGGTGGTTGCAAACCCTTAGGTATGATATTCCGCTTGTGCGTGCAGTACGCCGGTTAGAAGATGCGGAGCGCACAGTGGCTGCGGTTCTTGGGCCGTACACGGCGAAGGAGCACAAAGCCCGTGAGTCCGCAACTTCCTTGGCAAAGCAAAGGCGGATTAACCGGGTATGCGAGGTTCTGGGAATTCCCGTTCCAGAGCGCCCGGTGCCTGCGGAATTGCCGAGTGGCGCGACGGCGGTGGCGGCATCCTCTCGATGCGAGGTCCAATCGGAGACCATTGCCTTCAGCTCGCCGAACGTGCCGCCGGTCGAGAACGTGGGGATGAGGGGCGAGACGGGCGCTGAGTTCGGATCGACCGGTTCGGGGAGGCACGCAATTCCCGACGAGGCCCTATACGGTGGCGAGGCGACGGACCCAAGCCTCGTTGTTCTTGAAGATGACGCCTCGTCACCTCCAGCGGCAACCGCAGCGTTGCCGCTGATGACGGCTTCCGCGGCTGCCGAGGTAACCACGGAGGCTTCACCTGCGACTCCGAAGGCGAAACGGCCTCGGGTGCAGTCGCCGCCATCTTCGAGGGGCCGGTTCAGCGTGGCAGGCCCGGTGACTGAGGTCCTAACACCTAGCGGGGATGCTCCTGAGGCCGGGAGGGTTGTCGCTCCTCAGGCCAGCGAGGTGATCATGACCCCGGTGGAGGCCCGGCGAAGTGCCGCGGTAGAGGGTACTGGATGTAGGTGTGGTTCGTTTTCCCCCGCGACTTCGCGAAACTCTCCCCGATTTGCTCGCTTATTCCGTCGACATCAGGTGAGACAAGGTCTCCCGGACGAGGACAAGAATCAAGCAATGGGGGTGCCCGCGATGTCGCCGGCCTGATTGAGCAGGGGACTGCGTGTGCCCCAACTGCTGCCGAAGGCGCTGAGGCTCTAGGGCTTGGCGTCTCCGACTTCGTCGCTCGGTGGGAGACGCTTCGCGCCTAGAGCGAGGTGGCAGAGTATGCTAGCAGCCACCTAGATCGACAGACGTTGCAGTCCTGCGCGGGCGACCTTTTGGCGCTTGCGCTGGGTGCCTCGGAAATGAGGGTAACGGTCTCTGCTCTCGCTGCATATCCTTTGCTTATCTGATTGATAACCTTTGTTCTTGCGCTCGTGTAGACGCTTGAAATTAGCAAAGCCCTCGAGGAGACTCGTGCGCGCGAACGGAGGGCGCTGGAGGACCAGCTGCGTGTCGCGGACGACGCCAACGCCGCCAAGGACGAGCACATTCGGGTGCTGATGGCGGAGCGGGACGAGGTTGTCGCCGACGCGCAGTTCGTGGGTGCGAACGCGAAGAACGCGGCACTGGCCGCACAACGCGCGATGGAGGAGGCTCAGCGCGTCGCGACGGAGGAGCAGACCGCCCTTCTTCAGCGAATCTCCGCACTAGAGGCGGAGAAGGACCGGCTTACTGCCTCCGTTGTTGAGAAGGCGTTATCCTGGGACAACGCGTGTGCCTTCGCGTGGGGGCGATGGAGTCTTTGGAGCGGACCATCCGGGGGCTTTTCGTGCACGTGGAGGACGCCACTCATAGCCGTCAAGACCTGATGGAGACGCTTGGGCGAATCGAGGAGGGCTCGAGCGTCGCCCTTCCCGGCGCCAAGGCTTTCGGCACCCACTGCGGCTACATGAGTGCTGGCCTTGCCCTTGCCTTGCTGCACGCTGGTGGGTGTGAGCATGTTAATGAGCTGGCGAACCCTCAGCTTGACTTGCCTACCCAGCCCGGGGTGATATCTGATGCGGTTCGCGCCGCCCAGCCCGCCACCCGAAACTTCCATAACCGGATTTGGAATTACATCGGGGAGGGCGCCGCCACGGCTGCTTTACGGCGGACGCTGCGGAACGATGGGGACGTGCTTCGCTGGCTCGAAGAGGTCCCTCGGCGCAGCGAAGGCGGTGCGGGCACTCGTCGTGGCGAAGATGGCGCGGACTCATAGGATAATTCCAGGTTTTGGCGCGTTCCACGCCGTGCGTATGTCTGCTTCTGTAATGCAACTATTGTCTTATGCGGGCTAAGCGACAACGCTCCCGTGTTCTTTTTATTATGTAATACGCTGTGAGCTAGGGTGTCATGTAAAACATGGGTATTCAGGCTAGATGTCGCCCCTCGTTCTGATAGTAGCAAGCAGGCTTGCGAACGCTTTTCGCCGCAGACCCCAGACTCCGAAGTGGTGACAGCGAAGCCGACGCCTAGTCGAGGTAGACGCGCGAGCACTCCGTCCCCTACCCTTCGAAGTGGTGGCAGCGGAGCTGGCGCCTAGTCGTTGCACACGTGGGAACTTCGATCACGCCTTATTTATACTCCGGGGAGTACGCACAAGGACGGTGCATGCACGTGCGTGGGAGTATCCACGTCTTGTTTATACTCATGTAGAGTGCGCGGGGATAGCATCCGCGTCTTTTTTATACTCCGAAGAGTGCGTGGGATCGACATCCACGTCTTATTTATACTCCGAAAAGTACACACTGGGGCAACGCCCATGCGTGCGCGGGATTCGCGTCTTGTTTCTACTCCGTAGAGTGCGCAGGGATAGCATCCGCGTCTTTTTTATACTCCGGAGAGTGCGTGCGGAGGTGGACCTCGACGCTACGTCTTATTTATACTCCGTAGAGTGCGTGCGGAGGCGGACCTCGACGCTACGTCTTATTTAGAGTCCGTAGACTGCGCGCGGAGGCGAGCCTCCGCGCGTTGCGGGCGGTGAAATTGCGTACGGAGGCGAACCTCGTCGCTACGTCTTATTTATACTCCGTAGAGTGCGTGCGGAGGCGGACCTCGACGCTACGTCTTATTTAGAGTCCGTAGACTGCGCGCAGAGGCGAGCCTCCGCGCGTTGCGGGCGGTGAAATTGCATGCGGAGGCGAACCTCGTCGCTACGTCTTATTTATACTCCGTAGAGTGCGTGCGGAGGCGGACCTCGACGCTACGTCTTATTTAGAGTCCGTAGACTGCGCGCGGAGGCGAGCCTCCGCGCGTTGCAGGCGGTGAAATTGCATGCGGAGGCGAACCTCGTCGCTACGTCTTATTTATACTCCGTAGAGTGCGTGCGGAGACGGACCTCGACGCTACGTCTTATTTATACTCCGTTGAGTGCGCGCGGAGGCGTCCCCCCACGCGTCTTTATTCATGCTCATGCACAGTGCACACGAAGGTAACCCTTCGCGCGCTTTTGGTATGAAAATGAGAAAATTTGCATGAACAATGCACTTTATTAAATTCCCGTTTGCGCGGGTGAGCGGTTACAAGGGTTAAGGCACTAACCGCTAGCCGCTTTCATCCACCGAAGCCGTGGAAGGCCCTTGCCCTCGTGTGCTAGACTTAGGCGTAATACCACCGCAGCTTGTCCGCATTCCACGTATGGCGGAGCGTGTGCCCCTCCAAGGTGGCTAAGCGATACGCTCCCTTTTGTAGGGCCTCCGCGACGATGTACGGGCCTTCCCATTTGGACTCGAGCTTGCCTACCATCTCCGCGTGGAGTGCCATCTTAAGGACGGGGTCTCCTGGTCTGAATTCGCGCGGGTATAGCGAACGATTGCGACCGCGCACCATCTGTCGCGCGTACTTTATGACGTGCTGTGTTGCGCTTGCCCGGTCTCCGTCAAGGAGATCCACGGACAGCTGGCGCTCCTCGTCTGGTGCTTGGACGAGGACCCGCCGCAAGCCAGCCTTTATTTCTTCAGGTGTGACCGCCTCGTCACCGAAGAGAAGCTTGAATGGCGTGAACCCCGTTGGGCGTGTGACCGTTGTGCGAAGGGACCAGAGGACGCTGTGGAGCTCTCCCGGCCACTTCCCCTTTGGTAGCCTGACGAGGCGTTTCTTGATTGCGGCGGAGATAGCGCCATTCGCCCGCTCCACCGCCCCGTTAGACTGTGGGTGTCCGACCGAAGAGAACCGGAGGGTGATGCCCACGTTGCCGCAGAATTCTTTGAATGGGGCTGCATCGAATTGCAGACCGTTGTCGACGGTGATCTCCCTAGGCACGCCGAATCGGCATATGATGTTCTGCCAGAGGAAGCGCTGCAGAGCTGCCGAGGTAATCTTGGCCAGGGCTACCGCCTCCGGCCACCGGGAGAAGTACTCCAGAGTGACCGCTACAAACCGCAGGTCGCCTGGGGCCCTGGGAAGCGGTCCCACGACGTTGATGCCCCACCGCGCCAGCGGCCATACCGGGGGTATGGGATGGAGGCTTGTCGGGGGCCTGTGGATAGCCCTTCTCATCCACTGGCAACCTTGACAACGGCGCACAAGATCCTGGGCATCCGCGATAGCTGTTGGCCAATAAAAACTCTGCCTGAATGCCTTGCCCACCAGAGACCTTGGTTGGAGGTGCGAGCCGCAGAGTCCCGCATGAATTTCTGCGAGGAGGTGCTTTCCTTCTTCGCGCGGGAGGCATCGCAGGAGCGGAGCGCAAACCCCCTTCTTGTAGAGCGCCCCGTCGAGCACCTGGAAGGACCTAGCGCGGTGTTGCAAACGCCGGAGCTCGGAGGGGTCATCCGGTTCCATGATGCCCTGCAGAAAAGCGAAAAGGGGTTCCCGCCACTCACCCTGCTGGGTGATCTGGTGGACGAGGGCCGCATCCCGCTTATCCTACGCTATGGCCGCCGCTGGCAGGATTTCGTAAAATGCCCCTTCGGGAGTTGGAGCTGCTGACTGGCAGCCTTGGCCAAGACGTCGGCTTGTTTGTTGTCTGCTCAAGGGATGGCCTTCACCGTGGCACCCAAAAAATGTCGTTCCTTCGCTCGTACGGCTACTAGGTACTTGGCTAGCTCCGGGTCCTTGGCCTGGTATGACTTGTCCACATGGCCTGCCACTAACCGGGAATCAGTGCGGACGAGGACTCGCCTCGCTCCCATCGCTTTGAGCTTCCCGAGGCCGAAGAGTAACGCCTCGTATTCAGCCGTGTTGTTCGTAGCCGGAAACGCTAGGCGCGCCGAGTACAACAGGCGCTGCCCCTCAGGTGTGGTGATAACGACGCCCACTCCTGCGCCCGCAACACCGTACGCTCCGTCGGTGTTAAGCGTCCACACCGGGTCTTCGACCTGGAGGACAGGCTGAGCTGGAGGGGTCCATTCCGCGAGGAAGTCCGCTAGAACTTGAGACTTGATCGCCGTTCAAGAGGCGTATGTTAGGGAGAATGGGGCCAGCTCAGCCGCCCATTTGCCGATTCGCCCCGTGGACTCCTTGTTGTGCAGCATCTCCGCCAGAGGGAACGAGGATGGCACCGTTATCGGGTGCGCCAGGAAGTAATGCCGGAGTTTTCTTGAGGCCATGACCAGCGCGTAAGCAAGCTTCTCGGGCTCGGTATATCGCGTCTTGGCGCCCTGGAGGGCTTCGGAGACAAAGTACACTGGTCGCTGGAGCGCGCCCTCTTCAAGGACGAGGACGGCGCTGACTGCCGTTGCCGAGGCGGCGAGGTAGAGTAGGAGGGGAGCCTCTGGTGCTGGGGCCACCAAAGTGGGAAGGGTTGCGAGGTGTTTATTGAGGTCGTCGAAGGCCCTTGCGCAGTCGTCGTCCCAATGAAACCCATCGCAACCGCGGAGAGTCTTGAAAAACGGTAAGCCCCGCTCCGCCGCTCTGGAGAGGAAACGGCTCAAGGCCACCATGCGGCCTGCCAGCCTCTGGACCTCCCGCGTCGTCTTGGGAGGTTCCATGCCCAGGATAGCATCAACCTTGTCGGGGTTTGCTTGAATGCCTCACCCGGATACGAGGAAGCCCAAGAGCTTGCCCGCCTGTACACCGAAGACACATTTGTCCGGATTGAGCTTAATGCCCGCCTTCCTGAGGTTGTCGAAAGTCTCCTGAAGATCCCGACCGTGGGAGGCGAGCTACCTAGTTTTTACTACCACGTCGTCCACGTAGGCCTCCACATTCCTCCCTAGCTGGACGGCCAGGGCCAGCGCGACGAGGCGGGTGAAGGTTGCTCCCGCGTTCTTCAAGCCGAAGGGCATCCTTACGAAGCAAAAGGTCCCCACCGGCGTAATGAAGCTGGTTTTATCCTCGTCGTCCTTGGCCATGTAGACCTGATGGTAGCCGGAGTAAGCGTCCAAGAAGCTCATGAGCTCGCATCCGGCGGTAGCATCGACCAGTTGATCTATGCGCGACAGAGGGTAATCGTCCTTCGGGCATGCCTTGTTGAGGGCGGTAAAGTCGATGCACATGCGCCAAGCGCCGCTGGCCTTTTTGACCAACACCGGATTGGCGAGCCAGTCCGGATGTTGGACCTCGCGGATAACCCCCGCTCGAAGGAGCTTCGCCACCTCCACCTTGGCCGCTTGCTGCCGGTCCATGGACATACGGCGAAGTTTCTGCTTGACGGGCTTGGCGTCAGGACGGATCACGAGGTTATGTTCGATGAGGGCGCGGTCCACTCCTTTGATATCTTCCGGGGACCATGCGAAGACATCTATGTTGGCTTGGAGGACTCGGAGCAAGTCTTGCTCTACGTCCGGAGGGAGGCCCTCGCCTATGGATATGAACTGCCCCTCCGCCTGGAGCGGCACCCTCTTCACTCCGCCCTCCGGGTGGGGCTTAGGTGTCCATCCCGGAGCGGATGGCGTGTCCGCCTGGTATTTGTCGGTGAGGGCGTGCACCTTACGGTGCAACCGTCCAGCTCCGGTTTCGATGCTCCGAGCCATATCCTGATCGCCGAAGAGGGTGATAACGCTCCGCCGTCCTGGGAGCTTCATGCATAAGAATGCGTAGTGTGGGACCGCTTCGAAGGAGTTGATGGCAGGCCGGCCCAGTATGGCATTGTACGGATACGAGACGTCCACGACGTCGAAGATGACAACTTCAGTCCTGGCGTTGTCGGCCTAGCACAAGGAGACTTGGAGGCGAATCTGACCCAGAGCCTTCAGAGGCTGCCCTCTGAGGCCCTGGAGGGGGGCAGCCTCTGAAGGCTCTGGGTCACCGAGGCCCTGGAGGGGGGCTGCCGAAGTTTGTAGTAGGCTCCGAGGTATGCCCATACGATCAAGGGCCTCCGCGAACAAAATATTTGCGGAGCTCCCTCCGTCAATGAGGATGCGCCTGACGTCGCAACCTGCAATGTCGGCCTGGATGACCAAGGGATCTTGATGGGGGAACTCTACGCCCTGGGCATCGGCTGACGTGAAGGTGATGCTGCAATGGGACGCCCGCTGAGGTAGTTGTGCTGGGGAAGTGGTCGACGAAGAGCCTCCAGCGATGACATTAATGCCACGGCACTGGGTCTCTCCGGGGGACCCAGCACGCGAGGGACTGCCTTGCACATGCTGTACGTGGGCTGTTGCGGGGGTCAGTGTCTCCGAGGCCCGTACATGGGCCACCGCCTGTCGTAATGCCACAACTTTGGTGCATGTCCGTGTGAAATGACCCCCGTAGCCGTGTACCTCGCACCATCTACCGTATTCTAGGATTTCCTGCTCCGCACGCGGCTTCTCATCGCGGCCTCCTTCGCGTCCCCCTCCAACGCGCGAGATTGACGCGGCCTCCCGGGGAACGCCTTGCGCAGCGAGGACGTGGCAGGCCTTTTGGGGTCTCCGCCGGTTACGCCGGGGCTTACGCCTGTCGCCTGGTGAGGTTTGGTGCACCCCGTCGTCGACGGGCTCACGAGTGTCGCCTACGGACACTTGCTTGTGTTCCATCCTCGGGTTGTCTCTTGTGCTGCTTCTTTGCGACAAGTCCTCCGCTTGCTCGGCGTCGGAGCCGTTGCCGCTGCGCCTTCGCGTGTCCTCCTCGGCTCGGGCATACGCTTCCATTTTGTCGAAGAGGTCTGCCTTCGACTTGAGTGGCTTTTGCGCATTCAGCTGCGTTGATAACGGTTGCCTCGCTAACGTCTCTGACTTGGTAGCGTACCTTGGCGAAGCATTTAAAGTAAGTCCAGAGCCCCTCCTCGGGTTTTTGTTTGATTGCGAAGAGCTGGTCCGCAGCGACACGCTCGACGTAGCTTCCCTGGAAGTTGTTGTAGAGCCGATCGCGGATCTGTTCCCACGCGTAGATGGATTGTGGTTCGATGGTGAAGAACCAGGACAGCGCCACCCCTTGTAACGCGAGGAGGAGTCCCTTTGCCTTCGTGGTGTTGTCTCCGCCAACGGCTTCGATAGCGGTCTCATATACGCGCACGAACTCTCGCGGGTCGGAGTCACCCTTGTACGCCTCGATGACGCTGGGGAATTTGAAGTCCTCAGGCCACGCCGCTTGCTACAGGCCCACGGAGAGCGGGGACTCCGGGTCTATGCGCCGTAGTGGGGCGCGACTGGACGTAAGGGCGTCGCGGCTATTCGCCCTCTCCGAGGTGGGCTGAGACGCAGCCACCGGTGCGGCGCGTTGGCTCCGAGCCTCTTGTACGCCTCGCACGGCCCCGCGGAGATCTGATAGCTCCCGCTGGCACGCGCTGAGGGCCGTCAGCAGGGCGGTCTCCACCGTGGGCGCGGTTGGGGCCGTCCGCACACTCGGCGGCGCGACCGGGACGGTGGCGACCACGGCCTGTGCGCCCAATCCACCCGCAGCGCTGGCGCAGAGGACCCTGGAGCTGGTGACGAGGCCCGCGTCGTCGCCGGGGTTGGTGGTCGGGGTGGTGGTGGGGTCGGGCGTCACGTCGCGAACGCCGTGCTCACGGTCGCCATGCCCGCATCTGCAGCCGCTACAGCCGAAGCCTTGGTGTTGACGTGAGATTTCGCCGCCTCCGCCTTCTTCTTTGCCACCGATGTTGAAGCCTTACTTGGTGCCATCCTCCTTCAGATCTGGAGGCTTGTTCTTGTCCTCCCCACGGACGGCGCCAACTGTTGTGGTTACAGACCAAACAGAGAGAGTGTGTGGTAGTGGAGAGTTAGGCAAGTAAATGGCTTAGGGTTCCTCCCCGTGGCATATGCCATATATATATATATATATATATATATCCAAACGGTGAGTGCTTGTACAGTTATACCCTTACACGTGAGTATTCCCCTCAGGGGCACTCATGTCATTACATATGTCCCATTTCGGACCTTACATCCTTCTAACAGGCCTACTGGGCTTAGGTGGGGGCCACCCCTACAACACCCACCGTTTGCTAGAAGCATGAGCTTAGCAGGAGAAGGTGCCTTTGTCTAATAGTCGGTAGTGGGTTTGTTCTTTTCAGCTGTGGCTGATGACTTTTGGTTGTTCATGAAAGAGAGCGTGGAGCAAGAGAAACTCGAGTACGATTTTGGCCGATATATATATAAAGTCATTACAGTGTCTACTACTATTAATTTATAGATTCTATTTTGAAAAACACTCTATTTAAAAACTAGTTATAGTAAAAAAAGCCAAAAGCAAAAATCAGAAGCCAAAAGCAAAAATCAGAAGCCAAAACAAACTGGGGTGGGGCCCACATCGTATATGGATTAGCATGACGCTAGAAAAAACATTTTCTCTCTCTACCTGTCTCTGCTCTAGCGTTATCATGGAAAAAGAGTACACGAATGAAATGAGGTGATTGCTGATTAACAGCAACAGATAGGTAGATTAACAGAAACAAACAGGTAGAAGCTGGAGACAGGAACGAAATGGTTTGGGATTAACTGACAGCCTAAATTTGCACGGTTTAATTTTCAAAATCTAAATCTGACGTACGTGTGTTGTTAGCAAAGGAGGGAAGAGACTGACGTTGGTGTGGTAGCTTAAATCGACGGCTTTGCTGGGTCAAATATCCACGAGTCCGTGCTGAGCACTGTCAAATCGCCATCTCTTTTCTTTTTCGTATAAATCACTGTCAAATTGTCATCTACTGCCATCAACCACTTGTGTCTATCCATCCAAGCTGCAGCACGCGAGATGACAACAATTCTACTGTTCTAGAGAGCAGCCAGGAGGGGTCATTCGTTTGTTTTTTACTAGCGCCTCTATTAAACCAATCGGATCGTCCTCCTTTGGCAGCTTTGGAAGAACTGAGCTGCAGGCTTGCAGCTTTGGAACTGGCGACCGGTGCGAGTGAGTGTGGGGTCTCAGTTCTTCCTTTTCCTTTCCCTAAAGGATCCACGAAATAATATTGTTCCACGGAAAGACCAGTTTGCCGTTAGTGGACGGCAAATTTAGATCATGCTTTAAAAGTTTTTTTCTGAGTTTTTCAATTAAAAAAGAATAAAAACATCGTCATAATTCTAGGATAATGCAAAAAAAAGGAAAAAAAAGAAAGAAATAAAAAAGAAAAATACGTTAAAAATCAATATATTGCAACACTTTACTCTTTCTCCGGTGCATTTTTCCGCATCAGGACTGTAGAACGTGTAAGTTGTGCTTTCATTGTCTGTCTTTCTGGATCTTTCTTTGAGAAAAGTGGAAGGATAAGTATTACACGAAAACCAGCTAGTCAGCATTCGTGGCTATTTAGCCCTCACCGAAATCCTCACGAGACGGGGAAGTGTTTGTTGTCGTGGATAGTATTTGCATAGTATAATCGGATGAACATTCTAATAGCATGTTTACAACGCGAGAATTTTAGGCCTTACAAGATTTTAGTGAGAATTTTAGGCCTTACAAGATTTTAGTAGGGAGCTAAGGGTGATTCATGTATTTGTGCGGCTAAATTTATTTTAAAGTTATAAGTATTAAATAATATAACTTAGATGTTTGAAAATATGTTTCCCTATCTTATAGTCTATTTAAGATTTTAAGACATCATAAATATTGGAAATGAAAATAGAAGCTTAACGGAAAATACAACTTGAGAAATCATTACTATTATAAAAGAACGAGTTGGTAGTTGTACGTCCATTCTCCAACTGCTCTATTATCAACTTCTCAACACTCTTCACTTTTCAATTGATCAGAGTAGCCCTCTTCCATAGCATGATTCTTTATATATCTAATAAATTTCGTTGCAACGCACGAGCAGGTGACTAGTATAATTGAAGTATGAGTTTTGATGGAAGACAATCATTGAATATACTAAGTTGTTAGGGTTCTTAAAAATGTAAGCACTCTCCATTATGCATATATCATATAGCTACATGTGTCTATTCTTCCTCCATTAGTTACGTTTTTCCATAATGCATGCATGCACATGTACCTCTATTTAATCTCAAAACAATATGTGATCATATGTGTGGCAAACAATGTTATTAGTTTGCATAATATTAGAGTATATTACTTATGTATACATCGGTACATATAGGTGACTTACCTTGAACTTAAAATCCCTCGCATGCTGGCTATCCTAACAAACTATGTATCTTCTATCTCTTCTCACCGCTACAACTTTTCTGCTTCAATCTCAACAACACGCCCAATTCTTGATCGATCCCTCTTAGTTGTTACTCATTCCAATATACCCATTCCAACATAATACTCTGCCACATAGTTATCATTTACTTCTCTCCAATTATTGCTTAATGTTGATTGTTGCAACATCAAACATACATACACGTGCAACTATCGTTGATCCACGCCGGGGACACCCATCGCACCCTCTCTGGTGGCCCTGAACATATTTGCTATGGCTGTGCCATCTCTATTTCAAACTCTTTGCTCTCTTGTTTTGTGCGCCCATGCTTTTTGTACAAATGCATGCATATATATACATATGTATAATGTTATACGTGCTCGATGACCTCTTCTCCCATGTCGATCGTTCCCCTTCTTCAACATTGGCCACCACAACACTATGGCTTCCTCACTAACTATAGTGACCTCCAATCTTCACTAATGTCGGTATGTCTGTTTTAGTTGTTGTCTAATGATATAGAGAATCTTCTCGCCATCGATGATGATGTCGTGCCCATCACCAGCGATGGCACACTCCTAGCTACCTGATGGCCTTATATCGTTATAGCTCATCTTTAATTCAAAGCTCTATCTCCTCTCTGTCAAAGCTTCCCCATTATCGAGCTTATTTGGACACTTGTTTCTTCAACAATGCTGACGCTCACCACTTGTCGTTGCGGCCCTTAGCTCCTTTGACTCTAGTCTTTCTCTTCAACAACTTCGATGAGTAGTACGATATTGTCCTTATCAAACAGCTAAAGTGGGATGCACGACATTGTCCTCATCTCCCCCGCCATCGCATCAGCTCTTCCCTTCCCAACAAGTCAATGTCTTCTTGCTGGACAAATCGACACATTGTACTCTTGCATAGTCTCCTCCGACACCATTCATATTATTCTTATTATAACTTTTCTTTTTATTTAAAATTTCACATGTTTTTATTAGAGTTCATATACAAATCGAATTGCTATTTTATTTTATTTATTCTAAATTTTAGTTATTTAGATATTTTACTTTGCAATTATATGGAAATCACGTTGCAATTTTTTGTTTTTTTACTCTGAACTTTAATTATTTTTTGATTGGAATTTGTATACAAATATAATTGCGAATGTTTGTTTTAATTTTATTTGATTTGCTGTTATTTAGATATTTTACTTTAGAGTTTATATCAAAATCAAATTGCTAATTTTTTATTCTGAATTTCAGTTATTTTTTGTTGGAATATATACAAATCCAATTAGTATTTTTGTTTAATTTTTATTTTGGATTATTTTTATTTATGGATTTTCCTTAGGAATTCATATGTAAATCAAATTTCTAATTTTATTTTATGTTTAATCCAAATTTTAATTATTTTTGGATTGTACTTTACATGGACTCTTTCTGTTTTTTTCTCCGATTAACACATGAATTTCTACACTTGAGAGCGAATATAGTGGCTCCTTGTGACTTTGCTTTAATAATATAATAGATAGATTAATTTCCATGGGATTTAGAAAAATCATGTTTTCCAAACTGAGCATAAGAGTAAGTAAGATTAACTCGTTGTTTAGTTTGTGCGTAATGGCTAGCTAGTGATTCTGATTGGTCGGTATGAACAATGATCATATATTCAGAATACTTTGGTACAGTGATACAATAATAAAATAAAGAGATAATTATTTATTTATCATTGAATAATGGTGCAGCCCCATAATTTGCCACCAAATAACCGTCTATTCCCTACATGCCATTAGTTTGCAAAACTTTTCCCTTCAATGCCATCAACGTTGGCTGGGTTCTTTTGGGTTTAAGGCTTATGGTTTTTGGCTTATACTACAGTAACTAGTTTTCAAATGGTGTATCTTTTTAATACAAGGTCTACTATCAATTGTAGTAGACGTTGCACCAATTCATCTATATCGGCCAAAATCACAAGCGAGTGTCTCTCTTGCGAATAGACAAAAGTCAAAACAATTTGTTTGTCACCTTTAAGACATCATATCTTTTGCGTTGAGTGTCTGTTTTGTATTTTTGTTTGCACTATTGTGGCCCTCATGATGCTCTTAACAAAACTAGACCCATATTGTATGTGTTTTAGAGACATGATGTTTACTATTGTGTTCAATTCAACGAACCGAACAAAATAAAATACAAATTACACATGTGGTGACGTAATGAGTTGCACCAAGAGTTGCTAGCTACGGGCATCTAAAGTTGCTAGTTGTTGCCTATCGGCACATAGATAATGACAACTATAATTACTAGCAAATTATATTTTGGTAGTTAGTAGCATCTACAATTGCTAGTTGGCATAACCTAACATTGCTAGCATATTAAAGTCATTAGGTAACAATACCTAGAGTTGAGAGTTGCCAGGTAATAACACATAGAGTTGTTGGTTAACAAGCATCTAAAGTTGATTGTGTTGAAAATGTGGGCAATATTTTAATTCCATATTTTACTAGAAGGCAAATACTGCAAATAACTAATGATGCATAAATCAGTACTAATAGCAGGCAACTTATTGTACTTCAAAATATATGTAGAAATAGAATGTAAACAAGTTGACTAGTCACACAAACGACTTACAGTTGAATCTGATGAAGAATAAGAAGCAGCGCAGACTCGATGCAGTATAGAATGTAGATGAAGCAGCGAAGCAAGTGGTCGTGTAGATATGAGTTGCCCAGAAACCTTATTGCTGCCCTCATGCAGGTCTTCACGACAGCAATGGCTCAGAGATACTGCTCCCCTTCTTCACGGTGCACGCCAGGAAGAAGAGTCGACAAGGTTCAAATAACACAACATAGGTTTGCAGGAGAAAGAAATAGAGGTAGTGATTCTTAGCACTATACTATGGATATCTTCATGCATATTTATAGATGTAGACTGTGAATTGACATGATTAAGCAGTCATTTACCCACCAGTAACTGACACATTTAACCAGTCGTTTACCCACTATTAACTGCTTATCATCAAAACCCAATACAACATCAAATTTAAACATTTGAATCTCATTCAAACAGAAAGAGAGATGCACATTTCAACAAAAAATATGATGGACTTAGTCTGCAAAGTGGCGCACCACAGCACGACATGGTCGAAAGTCACAAGTCATGTAATTTTTCACACGAAAATACGTGAATACACATGCCCGCGTGCGTGCGCATGTGTGTATGTTTAGCTAAAGCCCTACTCATGCCATCCCTATCCATGTATCACATAATTCAAGGAGTGATAAGGACTCCACCTTATAAATTGGTCTTCTCCACATTATTTTAGCAATATGGTATTAAACTATATATACTTTGAAATTATAGAAAATGGGCATCTAACAGATTATTACAAGCACCTAACTTTGCCAATTGCCAACACATGCATAGTGAAACCTATACTTACTAACAATGAAAATTTGCTAATTGCCATCGCATTAGACTTGGTAGTTAACAACACCTTGAGTTACCAATTGTCAACAACTAGACTTGATAGTTGCCAACACCTAGATAGTGACAAATATAATTATTAGTAGAAGACATTTTCAATAGTTACTAGCACCTTATAGTTTCTAGTTAACAACACCACAAGTTGCTAACTGCAAGTATAGTTGGAACACAAAAGTTCGAACAGAATTGAAATCAGATACATTATAAAAAAAGATATAATTACTTAAAGTTAATTAAACAAACAGGTAAATGGGCTTTTAACATGATTGACTCTCTCTTGTCCTATTCTATTTTATATGTGCTAGTTGCTTGGGAGAAACCAAACAAAAAAGAAGATGAGATTGATATGTGAAGCAATGAAAAATAAATGGAGCTGATGCGCGTGTTAGAGTATACAAGTGTTGTGTACATGATGTCATTATTTGTTGAGATTGTCGTGAATTACCAAAAAAGAATATTGTAGAATATAGTCCCTCAATTATGAGTTAATGGTGAAGTTGGGTAGTTAATAACAATTATTTTGTATACTAATATTTTTTATGAGTTGCATGAATAGATTAGGTTCCACAAATGAGAAAGACTTGGAATGACTTTATGTGTTGAAGATCATCAAGTCAAGTGATGGATGTATCATGAGTTGATACATGTCCAAGAGCAAATGATCATGAGTTGATCATCAAGTCAAGTAAAGATCTATTATGTGTTGATAGAGTTAAAGATGCATCATGAGTTGATGCATGTCAAGACTATGACTCAAAGCAAAGGTATGGCTAGCTAGGGCTAAGAATGTGTTTCTCATCTTTTACCGATCTTGGTGTTTGGTTGAAATACCGGGTTGCTAGTAAGGTTGTCGTACTATTAAGAGGAGTCATGTCTAGTAGCTTGAGTCTTATCATGTGTTGATAGCTCAACCTCACTTGTTTTAGCTCTTTTTGGCATGAAACTTGTATTTGTGAATGTGTTTTGCAAATAGTTGTGGCTCATGTATTCAATCCTTGTAACATGGGACTATACATTATAAATATGTTTTGCAAGTATTTGAAGTCCATGTTTCCATTCTTTGTAGTATGAAGCTTATATTTGCAAATGTGTTTTGCAAATAGTTGAAACTCACATATATATAATTTGTGTGTCATGATTCTAAAAGTGTGCAAATATATTTTGCAACTTGCTGGGAATCATGGATAATCCTTGTGGTTCTGATCATATATAGCGGTCTGACACACTGGGGCCAGTTAGACCGATTCTGATCTTTCACCAGCGTGGTCGGAGACCTGTGTGTTCGAACTAAACAATGTGGTCGGAGACCTGAGAGGTCGAATCATCTGACGTGGTTGAGGACAGGGTAGTCAATAATCGGAAGTTTTGGCTCGGTGTGAGTGGCCGACCAGAGAGTGGTACTACTAGCTCTATGTGAGTGGTACTTCTGAGTTTTAGAACGACTGGCTTGTGCAATGGTATGTTTTTTCTAGAGAGACATCTGTGTGGAGTCTTCTCATCCCTGAGAAAATTGGCAGTTCCGCTTGAGCTGCGGTACTTTCGATTGCCAGTAGTACCGGACTTTGCACATCGAAACTACCGGATTTGTCTGCAACGGCTAGTTTTTTTTACCGTTGCTGGGGGGAGCAGAAGTACCAATTGTTTACTTGTGGTACTTCCAAAAATCATGTTTCTTTGTCCCAACGGCTAGTTTTGAGGTGTAGGGTATATATACCCTCTTGTGGCCAGTTAGATAGAGTAATGCTTTACTTCATTTCACTCTCTTGAGCTAATGTGAGGTCCTCCTCTCAATTGTGCTTGTGTTGCACCTTGTCAGGAAGGAGGAAGGTTCTATATTACATGTATTGCATCTAGAGGTGGATTGTGTATTCACTTGAGCGGTGCGCATCCGTTGCATGTGGTAAGAGTCAAGTGAGGGGCTTGATTTATTACTCTTGGAGTTTGCCAACTCCTAGACAGTGTTAGAGGCGTCGTGCGTAGTAATCTTCTCAAGAAGCTTGTGAGAAGGCCCGATGAATTGTGAGTGGTGTGTTGCTCGCCATATCCGGAGTGGAGGAAGAGCAACCTTAGTGGATTAAGGTTTTTTGGCTTAATTTGTGGATCCAGTCCAATTTGTTTGGGCTAACCTCAACGTGGACTAAGGAGAACGGCAATCTCCAATCACCACGGTAAAAAGCAACCGTGTCAATTATGATTTAATTCCTTGTGCTTAATTTACATTCAAGCAAGTTACATTCATAGAATTAAATTGATTGCTTCTCATTCTAGAATTGCTAACCTTGACATAAGCTTATCTTGTTGGTGTAGTTAGGTGAACCCAGTTGTTTTAGGCGTTATTTGCTTGGTTTATCCAAATAGAAATTGATAATTAATTAGAGAAGAAATTTTTAGACTGCCTATTTACCCCCTCTAGTCGGTCTCCTCGATCTAACAAGTGGTATCAGAGCTTGGTGTCTAATTTATTAGGCTTCACTGCGTAGAGAGTAAAATGACAGCGGCTAGAGATATAGTGCACCTAGATGAAGCACATCTTTTTAATGGCACAAAATATTCAAATTGGAAAATATGCATGATATATTATTTTAAGGACATAAGCCCAAAAATATGGCGGATTGTAGGTGTGAGCTTTTCTCCTCCAATGGATCCTCTTGCTCCAACAATTGAGAAAGAGAAATACTCGCATCTCAACGCTCAAGCAACTAATGCTCTATTTAGTGCTTTGAGTATAGAGATGTTGAACAAAGTATGCAATCTAGAGAGAGCTCATGAAATGTGGATGAAAATGTAAGACAATTATAAAATGTCCACTTCATCCGATGAGGATTACATACAAGAGTGGATGTCCGAAGAAAAATGCTCAATTTCTAACTCCGATGATGAAAAATCCACCATTCCCACCACATCAACTCGATGCTTTATAGCTAAAGATAACAATAAGGTAAATAATGATAATGACAATGATGCACCTTCTTACGATGAGTTGATAGATATGTTAGAAATGCTTAATGAACTCCTTGGAAAAGAAAGGACTAAGTTTAAAATTTTGAAAAAAAGAATATATCACTCTTCAAAACAATTATGATGTGCTAAAAGAAGAACATGAGTCTCTTCTTTTCAAGTAATATTCTAAGCCAAATGTGGATATAGGCATTACACGTGATCTAATAGATGATATGCCATGCGTAACTCCTAATCTTTGCATTTTATCTAAAGTTAACATATCTACATCTTGTGATGATTTGCTATATTTATCTTGTTGCTAAAAAATAGATACATCTATTTCCTCTATGCTTGTTGAGACTAACCTTGTAGAGGAAAATAATGAGCTCAAGGCCCAAGTCATAAAATTGAAGAATGACTTGGAAAGAAGCTATAAAGGAAAGTCCTCTCTTGACAAAATGTTGGGAAGTCGAAGAACGTTAAATGACAAGAAAGATATCAGCTTCATCTCCAAGAAGGAGGATAGCAAGATGAGGCACAATGCAAGACATACGAAGAAATATGCCAAGTGCCATGATTGCAATGAGACGGGTCACTTTGCCTCTAAATACACCAACACATTGGATGACAAGACGAAGCCATCAATAAAGAGGCAAACCGGCAATAAGCAAGACAAGAAGATAAGAAGGAGTAACAATTATCAAACTTACTACAATTGCTAGAAAACGGGACACTTTAGTAAAGATTATCCCAAAGGTACCATTCCTAAGCCATCTCTTTATAATGAATATTATTTGCTTAGGAAAGATAAAAAAGTAATGTGTTTACTAGGAATGTTAGTTCACATAAAGTTAATGTTAGGGCTATTTTGGTGCCCGAATCCATTATGACTAATATTCATAGACCCAACCAAGTTTTGGGTACCAAAATGCGCTTAAAAGCTTAATATGTACTCGGAGAGGCATTGCAGGCTTAGCTCACAAAGAGATGAAATCCATCATGTGAAAAATGAAGTCAATTTGAGGATGATCTTGCCATATCAAGAACCAATGCCATCTTGGTAACAAGTATGTACATTCAAATATTTAGCCCTTAACCTTATGTAGGTTGCATTGTATTAAAATTATTTAAATGGGTGCTCTAAATCTTGTTCTAGAAAGTTCGTTATTGTAATTATGAGCAAGATATATGTGACACATTAAGGGGGAATACTAAATCATATTCATGTGTATCACATCTATAACTATGCCTAAATTGATTAAGTGCTAGTATTGATTTTTCAAAATTGAGCCTTTTAGCCAAAAGTCAAAATTTTGAAATTATTAGTATATCTTTTAAAAACTAGTTGAAAAATATACACAAATGCATTTCAAAGGTTTTCAAAGATTTTGGCATTAGAAAAGCTAATTTTAAGTAAAATTTAGTTTCTAACAAAAAAACTAACAACATAGTATCTTAAAACTCAAATTTTGGCCAAAACTCAATTATAAAAGGAAATTAAAAAAGTGTTCAATACCAAAGATCAAGAGTTGGCTATTTCAAATATTATTGGTATTCAAAATTTTCCCAAACGGCCAACCAAACAAAAGTTCTTTGGATTTGAAACTCATCCAAAATTTTTAGCTGACTTAAGTGGTCACAATCTAGCACTTAAGTGTGATTTGCCATTATAGCCAAAATTATTAACATATATTGGCTGATAAGGGTTTTTACAACTCATACATGAAATTGGTTGCTTAAAAATACCCTCTAATGCTCATTCTTGCAATCTTAAAGATTTCATTGAAAATGAGTTGGTTTTTAAAAATGAAAACTTAATTTGTTAAAATCTACATTCAAAAGATTTTCAATCTTGGCTTATAGTTGGAAATGATCCACAAGTGGTTTAAGTTTCTTTGTGAAAGGCTTTGAAGCAAGGTACAATATTATATCATCCCTCTCATCAAAATTCCAATTCTTGGCAAGATTCCAGAAAAATCAAAATTACCGCTACACATTCTGCGGTACTTCCGTCTTCTAGAAGTACCGTAGTTTCACTGTCGGTAGTTCCCTTTGCTCCAAAATGGCTGATTTGATTCAAAATCTGTTGATTTCAATTCTATCAGCCATTCCCTTTGCTCCTCAAAGTCAACTTGATCTTTGTTATCATTGCTAACTACCCTCGAGTAATCTCTTGATTTCATATGCCATTTTGATCCTTTTGTGATACTCTCGTATCATAAAATAGCATTCTCTCTAAGAGTGGTAGACTTTTGATCATCTTGATCTCGGTATGAGTTTTATGCTTGTCTTTACAAGTGATATCATCTTTTCCCTTTTCAAAGTAGTATCAAATCTTTCCTCTTACTAAGCAAATCTTTTCTTAACTAAGCTCTTCCATATCATATCTTTCAAGTGGCATCCATTCGTGCAAGTGGTATATCTCTCCTAAATGGTATCATCCTCTTTTCTCAAGTGGTGTTTTAAGTGATATCTTCTTACAAGTGGTATTCCCTACAAGTTTCATCTAGTGGAAATCATGGAAGATGAAGTGTCAAGTTTGATCCTGTGGGATACAAGTTGATCGTACAAGTGGCATCAAGTTTTACAAATGGAATAAATCATACTTGGTGTCATGTATGCTCTCAAAATGGTATCAACTCTTTACAAATGGATTTAATCATACTTGATATCATCTAAGCTCATGAGTGATATCTAGTCTCTAAAATTGGACTTAATTATACTTAGTATCATTCATGATTACAAGTGGTATTTTTCAACACCGGTATCTAATGTCATCATAAGTGGTATAAATGTCAAAGTGGTATATGCCTTTCATGAAAAAGATAAAAGAACCACAAAAGATTAAAAGGCAACTAGTATGGACAAATGGCTTACAAGTGATACCTATTATGGACAAAAGGTTTACAATTGGTATCTTTAAGTTTTGGTGCTAGATGACATAAGGAGAGAAAGGTTAAACAAAAGAGAAGAGATATGAAAAGAGAAGTCAAAAAAGAAGAGAAAAATCCTTTATGTGTCAAAGGAGAAGAAAAATAAATGCCGAATGGAACTTTTATGTAAGGGGGTTTTTCTTTGTGAAAAACTTATATAGTATTTTGGGCCTAATCAAGCAAAAAGGGTAAAGTATTAATATTGAAAAAATTATTTTACCGATTTGCCTGAATTATTTTGTGGATCTTGTGAATAAATGTGTTTCATTCTCATTTACTTCATTTGCTATTCATGAAGTGAAAATTGGTTTTTGAGCTTTTAATGAAAATCCTTGTACACTCATGTTTTCGAAGTACACTTTAGTATAACTTTTGAATGGAGACTCTTTTTTCGAAATTTCTTACTTGAAAAGTTTCTTAGGAGTCCAAAATTCATTTCTGCAAAATTTGAAAGCATTTCAATCATAGTTGAGAAAGTTGTGTACTTTTCTTATTTTGACAAAATGCTGAAATTTCATAACTTCATATGATTTTTGAGTAGTTTTATGATTTTTGTATCTTTCAGTGTGCTCATAACCTGAGAAAGGCATCATAATAACTTTTAATCCTTAGATGTTAATGTAGATTGCTAAATTTTCTCAAATTTATTAGACATTTGTAATAAGGTTTTCAGCTAGTTCTTGAAGCCTAATTAAAATATCAAAATCTGAAACTTCAATTGCAATATGTTTCAAATGTCAAAGGGGGAGAAATTCAAGAGCCTTTAAGGAACTCTCAAGAGTAAGATTATTTAAGTGTGTTTCTAGTATCTTTTCATTTAGTTACCTCAATTTCGCTCTTGGTCATATATGTTTATTTCATACTCTTTATGTCCAAAATTAAATTAAATCAATTGGTATCAAGCTGCATGTGTTAGAAAATCTCCATTTTGGCTAAATTTGCTTTATCCTTGATCTTTGGTGATAAATGCCAAAAGGGGAAGAAGAATGAATAATCGCATGTTATTCAAGTGTATAATGCAAAGGGGGGAGAATAACATTGTCGCTAAAAAGGGAGAAATAGCATTGTTAAATTGTTAAAATTTTAGAATTGTAAAAAAAGGGGAATAGCATTTTAGAATTTTAGCAGGCTGAGTAGCATTGCTACGTCCCACAGAGTGGGGGCCATCTCTCTGAATGGGAGGTGGAAGCTGTGCGTGTCAGGCCACCACCAGTCCACCAGAGCTGTCAGCAATGACTTATCGAACGGGAACCATCGTGACCGCTCCAGACTGGCCTAGGCCTCCCTGTCGTCCTCAACCAAAGCGCCATCCTCGTCGGTGGCCTCCACCATCTGTGCGAGAGGTAGAAAGCCGGCATAGCTCAGCCTGCAAAGCACAAAGAAGTACACAACAAAAATATGATAAAAAGAAGTGCCACAGTTTATAGACAAACCTATCTCTCTAGTATAGGTCTAGTCTCCAAGCCCATCGGGGTGTTCACATACGGACCACCCCCAGGCCAGTCGCCTTGTCCCCGCCCTCAGGATGCGGGACACAACGGCTGGCGTGGTGCTGCGCGTCCACGCACCAATCCAGTAGGCTGAAAGACCTGTCCAAACCACCAAGGTCGCAAGTCAAACCTACAAATCAATTTCAAGTTAGGATGGTCTCGAAAGTATAACTATTAACAACTAAATTGACGTTAATTTTACAACTACACTATTTACAACTATTAACAATATGCGACGTACCAGACACAACTACGCATCTAATAATTTTGAGAAAATTAATTCTATGCACTGAATAGTGTCCTCTTCTACAAAAATACGACTGAAAAACACTCTCTCTATTATATGCTATCGAATTGCACTCAATTCAAAATATGCCCCCGTGATTAAAGATTAAATATAGGGAAAATTGGCTTAGCCAAAAATACTAAATTTTTTGGTGGATTATTGGGATAGTGTACAACTCAAATATAAAATTTCATGAACTAACTCATCCATTTGATCCATTTTTCAAATTCAACTCTAAAATCAACCTATTTGAGCTATTTGTAAACTGGGACAAATTCACTGCATAAAAATACAAAATAATAATTTTAGGGAGCTATGTGACATCTTATTAGCATGTGAGAATTATTTCAGGATTTTTAGACCTCATTTATTATCTGTTTGTAAATAGTAGCCTTTATTAGCATTTAAATAAAAAATCTAAAAATTTTCTTTGAACAGTGCCTTGAATATTTTTCCTAGATACTTGGCTCGATCCTAACTGCACCAGTGTGCCTGAAGGCACATGCAAGCAAGGAGGCATGGCACTGGCACACGCGCTACGGCCATCTCAACTTCCGCGCCCTACACGACCTGGGTGCCAAGAGGATGATGGAGGGCGTGCCCGTCATCAATCGAGTGTAGTAATTTTGTGATGGCTACGCCCTCGGCAAACAACATCGAGTACCATTCTCACACACCTCATCATATCGCGCAGAGCATGGCCTAGAGCTGGCTCACGGTGACCTGTATGGCCCGATCATGCCGACCATACTGGGCGACGGTGGTATTTTTTGCTGATCGTGCATGATCACAGCCGCTTCATGTGGCTAGAGGTGATCAAGTCGAAGAATGAGACATTCAAGTTCTTCAAGAAGATCAAGTCCATGGCCGAGAACGAAATTAGCTCCAAGTTGAAGGCGTTTTGGACCGATCGTGGTGGGGAGTTCAACTCCATTGACTTCAATGACTACTGCGATGAGATGGCATCAAGCAGTACACGACTGCGCCATACTCACCGCAACAAAATGGTGTAGTGAAGCACCGAAATCAAACGGTTGTGGAGATGGCTTGCAGCACGTTGAAGAGCATGGCAATGTCTGCTATGTTTTGGGGCAAAGTAGTAGTGATTAAAATTCTTGAGCAACCCTATGCCCTTTTTTCTTGTTATTGCAATTGGCTAGCGTCTCTCCTAGTACTTGATGCAAACGAGCTAATTTTCTTGATTGTTTCCATCTAGCTCATTCCTTTGTTGCATTGAGTCACATTGATCTTTACGTGTGCGTTCACACACTTCACTTATATCTATTGGATCAACAATAGGTAATATTTTCTAGCTTGGATTATTACTTAATTTTACAACATCGTGAAATTCAGATCGTGTAGGATAAAAACTTCATAACCAAGCTCCACAAAATATCCTTTGCCGTACAATTGTGAGTCACTTTTAAATCCGCTTGATCATCACTTGTTATTGTAGCCACCACCAAGTGTAAGTTTTTTTGGCCTCAATTCACTTCGGAAAGGTAAGAACTTTACTTGGGAGAAAAAATAGCGAGATTGAGTGATTTCCACATATATATATGTTGCATAACTAACCATGACAGGATATTCAACAATTTGTTTCTCTCGGTGTGAACAAAATAGGAATGAATCTTCAGTATTTCGTTCCTCATGGTGCGATTCCAAACCCAACAATTTGTCTCTTCCGTTCTATGGAAGTGAAGATCCAAAGGAGTATATTGAGTGGGAATGGTGATTGGAGAAAGAGTTTAGATTTCAGAAGCTTCCCAAAGACCAAGAAGTGATGCGAGCCACTATACAGTTTAAAGACTATGCTTATAGTTGGTGGCAACAATTATCTGGAAAACGATTCATTGGATCTTGGTCAAATTTGAAGGTGATCATGAGAAATGAGTTTGTGCCATCCTATTATGAGTGGGGATTGCTCCATCATTTGGAGAGTATCACACAAGGGAGTAATACTGTTCAGGATTATTATTTTCAGTTGCAAGATGCGTTCCGTCGTGCAGGAGTCACTAGTGAATTAAAAGAGATGGCATACTTCAAAGGAGGCTTGAATTCTGAGATCACCGCTGCACTTCAACATAAATATTTTAGTAGCATGCATGATCTTGTGAATTGTGCTATTAAGGAGGAGAAGAGACTTATGGAGAGACGTACATCACGGTTCAATCCATGTCCATACTTCAGCTCTTATGGTTCCACTAGTGTGACACATGAGAAGATGACCGAGTATGGGACTTTCCCTTCGGTAAAGGAGATATCTTGTGCTTCCCCAATGACACATACAAAAATTCAGATGCATCAAAACCCATGTGAGAATGAGAGCCACATAGCCAAATTGAGTGAGAATGTTAAAAAGAGTGAGCTGTGTGATTTCACCATATGTGAGTTTGAGAGCATCCAAATTAAAAGTGTGAGAGATACACCAAAAGAAAAGAGAGAAGTAGAAGATAAACAAAGTGAGGTTGATTTTGAAACTAACACATTAATATCTACTTCTAGTGTTGTTTGTCACATTGTGCAGGTTGAACTTGAAGATGAGGAATTAAACATTCAACAACTGGCATCATTGGAAGTCAAAGATGAGGAGATAACCACGGTTGAAGATGAAGTACTTGCTGTCTCGTTGTTACATCATGATGATTTAGTACTTACAACACCTACATCAACTGAGGAGGACAATAAAGGTAACAATACTGGCGCTGAAATTAATTGTGAAATGGTGAGTATTTGTGAGAACTCATATGTGCGAATGAAAATTCCATGTTCTGAAATTTCTTTGCTCAATTTACATAATGTGGAATTGATTACTCATAAGGAAGTTCTTACTCGAATATCTCCTAGTGATTCTTTGTGCTATATCATGTTTGATGATCCTAGAGAGCTATCTAGTTAGTACCTATGCATATACATATAAATTCAATTTGATTGGAAATTATGGTATAGATGATAAGTTTTGTGTTTACCGAATATGCATTACATGTGATAAGCTTGCTGAATTGAAATTGCGTATTTTGGATAAACAAACTTTTGTGCCATATCATGATTTCAATGAGATGAGTTTCAACAATAGTGCTTCATATTTTAAAAGATTTCTTAAGCCTACTTATTCATCCTTTAATGTACAATCATGTATAAATAATCAGAGTAACGCAGTTGAAGCATGGAAGGAACTAAAAAATTTCTCCCTCATATTTGAACAACTTAATTTGGTTTGGCCCATTCATGACTTGTCCATGTGCTTAGCAAAGTCGAGGACGACTTTTTCTCATGGGAGGGAGAATGATATGAAAGACAATATTGCAATGTATACATCTTATGGTTGCTGTTATAATAATTGGTTTGTGTGGAACAACGAGAATGCCACAATAATTGAATTATACATATACCATGCATATGTGTTGTTCCTTTTATCTACTACGCCTTCAGATGTTCTTGATATGCTAAGCAAAAAAAGTGTTGATGACAAATATCTATACCATGCATATACGTTGTATTCTTTGCTTAGTACAATTTCAGGCTACCAAAAGCCGAGGACGGCTTTTCTTGAAGAATGGGAGGATGATGCAGATATGCACATGCTTAGCACTTTTAAATCAAATACATTATTTCACTGGAAAGAAGTATTGAGCCGCATTAAATATTGTCAGGTGAATTTGTTTTTAATGAATTTCCTTCTATTCGTGGGAATGATATACTACCTTATGCCGAATTCTTGTTTATTATTAGGTTTGAATATTATGATGATTCCAAGGCCAAAGCAATGGAGAAACACAAGAAGGTTAATCACATTTGCTACCAAGAACAAAAAGCTCAAAGCCCATGGGAATGGAAAGGAAAAAGCCAAGCAGCCAATGTAGCTGATCAAGGAGGAAAGAAGCCTATGCAGTGGGAGAGCAAAAGGGAGGAGCCCAAGGACTTAAACTACAAGTTTTGGATAAGATTTTCAAACTAAATTCAGACTTCCCACGTGCTCAAACCAATTCAAACTCGGATTCAACTCAGGATTCAATTCGGATTCGGTTTGGGACAGCCTGATAGATAGTTACTAAAAAGGTCGTAACTTTCACAAACGGAGTCCGATTCATGTGTTCTTATACTCGTTGAAAAGATAATTTCAAGGGCTACGCAATGGATCTAGTCCCACCTTCAAATTCATCACGGATAAAACGTTATGATCGAAACAATATGACGGGTGAAAAATATAGTTTCTTTTTTGTAAGAGTTCGTATCTAAAACCATATAAGGTTGAGTTGTACTTGGTTTGGGGACCATATGGACGTCCTAAGGGGCTATGTAAGCCTTGTATTGGCAGCCTTTAGGGCTCAGATCACGTTTGAGAAAAATCAATCTACTAAAGTTTTCGAGTTTAGCATTGCTGCCGAAATTCCTCATGGAATTAGGAGTATCTTCTTCAATCAAGATCGTTCAGCCTTTCCGTTGGGAATTGGGTGCACGATAGATCTTCGCTTGGTGGTCGGCGAAATCAACACGAGTGTGTTTTGGCAGATTAAAGAGTGTTTGTCCCTTGCATTGGCGTTGGAGGATCATTACGATTCATTAAGACTCCCGTGAGTATCCATCCTACGTCGAGAAGATCAGACGACCACGTATCAGCAGTGCACGTCCTAAATCATGCACCGACCTAGAGTCTGGACGGCGTAACGTCGTACGAGGTGTGGTACAAGAGGATGCCTAAAGTCCACTACTTCTGCATGTTTGGTTGTGTGGCAAACATCGAGAAGCTAGAGGCCTAATCCTCCCCGCCCGCTAGCTACCAGGGCCCATCTTTGTGGCCCCACAGAGGGACTTGGCCCCCGTCCCTACCCACATAGGGATTATCCCTACGGGCCTACCTCCCGAGAGAAATTGCCAACCTAGAGCCCTTGCATACATTGTTAGCATGAGTCATAGTCCATTTACATGTCTAAAATAGAATGTCAAACTTCCGGGCGCTAATGATTAAACAAAGTTAATCATAATGCTCAGGGTTTGTCGCTACACCACCACGGCCAGTATCACGCTGCCTTGACACATGAGCCCTTGCACAACCACACTGTCACTGGTAGCCAGTGGTGGAATCAGATCTCAAGCTACCTGAGCTGTAATCCGAAGCCTGGCAACCAAAGTCTATATAAAATTTATAAAAAATTATAAAAAAATAGAACTAACTTAAAAATTGACCGAAGAGCAGCTAGCCAGCCCGGGGCTTAGTCTTAGTCTGCCCGTGCTGACAGCCCCTCTCGACAACGCTTCGTCATCTCCTGCGATACGGTTGTGTATACTCCTGCGTTTCCATGCATGAGTTGCCTTCGCTCTCGTCGCTTTAATTGTGTCGATATGCATGAAAGTGTGTATGAACAGCGAGGGTAATCATATAATTGTTCCTGTAGTGTACACTAAGTCACAATTTAAGGAGGAGGTAGCCTGGAGGATAACCGAGGCACACAACAAACTTACTTTCGAGCTGTCGAGAAGGTTGATCCATCTATAGATAGCTTCACAACAGACAAACTTACTTGTTAATAAACCAGGCGAAAACAAAACTAGAAAAGTGCGTCTACGATCGACAAATGCGCACGACTCACTCAACTAGCCCATGGAAGGAAGGATATAGACTTTTCAACATACTTTTTCTCTGGATCCTGGGCCTTCAAGCAATGTTCGGCATGATTGCTTCCACATTGGCATAGTAGTATTAGACCGGTTATTTTGGGTTTAAAGTTGAGTTATGTTTATATTATTTATAGTAATTAGCTTTTATACGGTGTGTTTTTAAGGTGGAGTCAGTAGAAAAATTATAGTAAAAAGTGTACTGAATTCAGCTGTACCGACCAAAATCGTATACAATTATTTCTCTCTACGTATTACCTCTTGCCAACAGCTAGAATTCAAATATTTAAATCTTAAGCCATCAGCCTAAAAACCCACCCTTAGTAATGTCGTATAGTTCATTGTGTTTCGGTGCATCCCTCTCCCATGGTGATATCTTTTTTAGAAAAAGGGTGGTCAATAAAAAAAAGATTACCACTCCCATCTAGCTAGTAAAGCCATTTCCAGGCCAAACAAACCATGTTTTTTTGCTAAGGTCGTGCGCACATAATGTATGTCCGCCCGTGCAGCCTATTACTCCTGCGTCAGTAGCCAGTGCTGCCATTTTCGGTCACATGGAGCAAGCATACAAGGCTCCCGTGTTAGTAACGTACGAACGAACAAGCATACAAGGCTTCACAAGCAGTTTTGCCACCGAAACGCACGCACAGCGACTCACCAAGTTTTTGTACGCCGTGCTATAACTGCTGCTATACCCGCACAGCGGTACAAAGTTAATTTCTCAAACCATCGCATGCATGCATGCATGATGAAACAACTAGACAATTGAAGATTGATCACTGTGAGCTAGTGTGATAGCCAACACTTCGTTTATTTTCATACATGATCGAGACACACAAGCGTATATATGTAGCGCAAACACGTACGGCACACACGTATATATATAGCTTTTTTTTCAAGTGTAATTCGCAGTAGCAGCAGTACTTCAGGGAAGCGTGCATGATGAACGACTGAACCGTAGGTAGGCAGGCAGGCAGTAGCGGAGGTGGCGGATCGGAGTCCAGCAATTCATGGGCACTTGTGGCGTCCGTCGTGGGTGGTCATGTGGGCGTAGCAGGGGCAGACGTCCTCGTTGCCGGAGGTGCCCGGCGGCACGCAGCCGCAGCGCCGGCAGCACGTGTCGCACGCCCTCAGGCACATCTTCGGACGCCCCGACTTGCTGCACCGGTACGAGCACCGCGAAGGGCAGTCTGCACGACATCGGTTACGAAACAACAAAGCAACAGCGAATAATCAGCAAGGTGATCGTTCTCGGCGATCGATCAAGGTGATCAGCAATCGATCGTTTTATTCAGCGGTGGCGTATGCGGTGATGGATCTCATGCATGCACTTACCGATGGCGTAAGCCTGTCCACGGGGAGCGGTGGTCTGCAGGTCAAGAAGAAAAACAGTCAGGAGCTGAATCAATCTAGACAACCGTGAATGCCCATATCATGCATGCGGCACGAACTAATTACGCACTCTTCAGTAGCATGCAGTGATACAGACATGTGCTTTCAACAGGATCGATTAGAAATCAACAACTGTTCGCTCACCTCAACGAGGAGCAAGAGGACGACGAGTGAGAGGGGCAGGAGCAGCCCGGCCTTGGCCATGGCGAGAGACAAATGCCGTAGCTAAACAGTTCTGCTCGTGAGAGGGGAGAGGAGCTAGCCAGGAGGCGCTAGCTCAATTTATAGGGTGAGGTGGCCGGAGGATTCCAGATCGACGTCTCCCAGTTCCAGTGGCCCGACCGGCACGCAGCACAACGAAAGCTCTGCGTGCCCCCATCCCCCGCGGCTCCGTGCTGGGCTCTCCACGTAAACACAGCTTGCAAATCAAGCCGCGTTATGAACTTTTTTTCGATTACATGGAAGACGCAGTATATTACCATACATATATGTGCATCTAAATATATTCTCTTAGCATATATCTAGACAGACAGATACCGATGATAAATCCACGGCTTCATAAACTTCGTAGTGAAACACAATCAGACGTGCATATGGTTAGCTAATGCACTCTATTGTGCGTGATAATAATTCCAATTAAATCACTTTATAGTATTGATGCAGGCTATTTTGCTCTATCTAATTAATTCCACCGTCGAGCTGCGATGGATGCATGGTTACACTACCGGAAAACTGCTATATGCCGAGTGTCTGAATCTTTGCCGAGTGCAATATATCGGACACTCGGTAAATCACCACTTTGCCGAGTGCCTCCATGGGGACACTCGGCGAAAATAATACACTCGGCACAAAATATCTTTGCCGAGTGTTTTTACCATGACACTCGGCAAAAGAAGCTCTTTGCCGAGTGGTGACAAGAAAACACTCGGCAAACATAAAACACTCGGCACCAACCGCCCCGTTAGAGGTCAGCTGCCGCCGTTAGACCTTTGCCGAGTGTTTTGTTTGCGGCACTCGGCAAAGAAATAAAAACCTTTTCCTCTCCTACCCTTCAAACTTTTTCTACTCTCCATGAGCAAAATATAGTACTCCATGTTAAAATTTGGTATATTTTTGTATTTGTTTGGTATATTTAATTAATTAATTGCATTTCAAGCAATTTTTTGAATCAAGTCAAATTTGAACTGCAAGTGATTCAAATAATAGGAAAAAACGAGTAGAAAAATGATATTCATGTTATTCAGCCCGGTGAGGCCTTACCTGTTAAATGAAAAGGAATTTCGAACTTCTTGTTCAGGAAACACGACCACAAACGTGTGGCCGAATGGGTTTTAAATTTTAAAAAAAGCAAACGAAGTCTGAAAATCATGATATTTGTCAAGATGTCATGATATTATACATGGAGGCTGTGGTAAAAAATTGATATGATTTCGCATAAGTTGTCACGTACGATGCTTACAAACTGAAGCAATTCTGAAGAAGAAGCGTAGAGTTGAGACGAATCCGGTAAGATTTGGAGTCAAAGTGACGGTCGAATTGTGGTTTGACTACAAAACTTTTTGTACAGGCAATAGACAACAGAGATTGTTTCATGTGAAATTTTGGTAATTTTTCGGATCCATTTGATAATTTTAATTTTTAAACTGCAACTGCAATTATAGAATTTTACTTGATATAAATTGAATTTGAGCTATAACTGCATGAAATAATGGTCTAATATTCGTAGAAGCATCGAATATGCATTGTTGAGTGAATTTGACAAGGCATTTTCGAAGTACATTCGAACAAATTTGTAAAACACGCTATGGAAAAGATAGAGAGGAAAGGAAGTTTTATGAAAAAAATCTTTGCCGAGTGTCTTGTGGGCGACACTCGGCAAAGGAGGATGTTTGCCGAGTGTATTGTGGGCGGCACTCGGCAAAGAGGAGGGGTTTGCCGAGTGCCCGATCGGGGGCACTCGGCAAACAATACAAACAAAACATTAATAATTCCCCCGCGGCCGCGCTCACACACGCAACACCCGCGCCCCGCACGCCCGCCGCCCCCGCGCGCCCCGCACGGCCGCCGCCGCGCCCGCGCCCGCCCGCTTCGACCCCCGCGGTCGGCCGCCGCCCGACGCCTCCCCCGCGGCCGCCCGCCGCCCGACGCCTCCCCCGACTGCCCCCGCCCCCGCGGCCGCCCGCCGCCCGACGCCCCTCCTCGACGTCACCACCTCCTCGGCTACCCGTGATTCTTCTTCACCTCCCCTCGGTTCATGCTCCAATCTTTCTTCCCTTCTTTAATTGCTGTTCTCAATTACTGTGTTACTGAATTACCTTTAATGCTTGTTAATTTCTATTGCCCAGTGGATTATTATCTGATATCTGTGATGGATGCATGAGATCTGTGAATGTGCAGTACTTTGTTAATTTGTGCACTGTTAAATTGTTGGTTCATGCACTGTGATTGTGGATGTGAAATGTTATGTTGATTTATGGATCATGATGATATGGGCATTGGTTTTGATCATGTGAGTTGTGATCTGAGTGAGATTGTCTGTGTTGGCACTAGGTTAGTTTGTCCGTGTTCACCAACATGTTAATAATGTTGGTGAATTATGAACTGTCATGGATGCTTGTGATTGTGCTATGTTAATTTGTTCAAGAACGGCAATTCGTTTGTTACCAGTAGTTTGATTACAGTCAGTGCCTACAATTTGTTGATGTTGTGATCTTTGTAGTAGTTAAATGTGGTGTGATTAGTTTGTGTTAGTAATTGTCATTGAATAATCTATGTTTAGGTCTGTCAGCTGTGAAATGTGTTAGTTGTCAGTGTTAGTTTCTGTGGATCTCCTTGTGTTTGTGTTGTGCGATTTAGTGATGTTTTAGTCTATGATGTTTTAGTGACATATATATCACTTGGTTATATTTTATGAAAGATGCTATTGCTATACTGATGTGTTAATGTTCTAAAGAATGAGGGGGAGTTGAATGCCATTCTCTGATTGGTCGGCCCAGTTTATTCTCTGGTTAGGCGTAACCTAGTTAGGCGTCTCCCGTTCGATTCTGCATAATTTCTAATCATCTTGCTGTTTTTTTCGCAGTCGTCGTCACATGGTGGCCAGCCTTGCTCCCAGTTCAAGGCATGGGCTTTGGCCCACAAGGGCAAGGCGACGTCCGACATCGACTACAACCCGGAGGACCCGCCCTCGGTGTACAGCAATGCGACCGTCCACAGCCGCCTCAGTGAGTACACATCGATGGCAAGGGCGGTCCATGGGCCAGAGTACGATCCGAGCACCCAGGACCTTGATGGAGAAGTCGTCATGAGGGTGGGAGGAGGCAAGAAGCATGGGCGGTACTGGATTGGCGACAGCACACTCGACACGGCCACTACTCCCACTCTCTCTCAGATTCGAGCAAGGAGCACGAGCTCAAGCCCAGCCATACGCCCACGGTCGGACACTGCACAGTCCCGGATGGAGGAACTCCAGGTTATTTTTGTTTTATTCGTCGTTCATTAATTTTTACATACGTTTGCTTTGCATTGTAACATTGGGGTGAAATATTGTAGGCCCAACTGGAAGAAGAGAAGAGGCTACGGGAGGAGATGGAGGCGAGGATGGAGGCCGATCGGCAGAGGAATGAGGCCGAGCGGCAGAGGATGGAGCAGATGTTTCAGTGGATGCAAAGTCTTGGCGAGAGGATGGGTCAACCTCTGCCACCGGAGCTATTCCCTCCACCTCCTCCTGCAACTACTCCTGTGAGTTTCTAGTGGAGTATGAATGTTTAAGTTTGTATGTTCCTACCTTAAATCTTGTCTCACACATGCAATCTCTTCTCCTTTGTGCAGAATCAATCGGCGGCTTCGAATAATGTGCCTCATGACCCACCACATCAGTCGGGATGACAATGATACTTGTGGTTGTGATGTTTATTACGAATATTGTGGTTGATACTTGGTGAATGATACTTGGAGTTGCATTATATGTGATATATTGTGGTTGCACTTTTGATATGTGATATATTGTGACTTGTGGTGATATATGTGATATATTGTGACTTGTGGTGATATATGTGATATATTGTGACTTGTGGTGATATATGTGATATATTGTGACTTGTGGTGATATATGTGATATATTGTGGACTATATGTAATTACTTGTTGATATATCTGTGATATATTGTGACTTGTTTGAGTGGGGTGCAATAAACAATTAAAATAGACAGTTTTTGGCCACTTTGCCGTGTGTTACACTCGGCAAAGGGAGGCTTTGCCGAGTGTCAAGGTAAAAACACTCGGCAAAGTAACATTTCTGTGCATTCTGGGAACATGCTTTGCCGAGTGTGTTTTTTTTGCCGAGTGTCATGGTAAAAACACTCGGCAAAGTAACGTACTTTGCCGAGTGTTTTTACCATGACACTCGGCAAAGTATGTTACTTTGCCGAGTGTTTTTACCATGACACTCGGTAAAATAGTAATATTTTGCCGAGTGACTTTCCGTCCTGGCACTCGGCAAAAGACGCCGTCACCGTGTTATCGCCGTCCACTGACCTTTTTTTTGCCGAGGGTCGTTTTGGCACTCGGCAAAGCCTTTGCCGAGTGCTCGATGAAAAGCTCTCGGCAAAGAGCTATTTGCCGTCAGAAACTATGCCGTGTGAGCTATGCCGTGGGTGGCACTCGGCAAAACTTTTGCCGAGTGTTTCTCGTGGCTGCTGAGCCCGGTAGTGTTAGCTGTGTCCTTACCTAGGGACGGTGTACTTATGGAATGTTTATATTGGTTTTTACTGATAAATTTTAGTTAAAAATAAATAGTAGTGTATGGTAGTAACATGTATACGTATGCAGCTTATGTATACTTATACCTTGCGTGCGGGGTACTAACTCGTTGTGTCCATTAATCTGGTTAGAGTCTCTCCTCACTTTCTCAGAACTATCCTAGGACATGGCAGTTTCGACAGAGTTTGAACGTGTAAACTTGTAACACTCCGTAATTGTACAGACCCCATGGTGCTCAAGGAAAAAGAGAGCTTTCGCTACTAGCTTCTTCCTGCTGAACTTTTCTGGGTGCTGGTAAGTGTCAACGTCTAGGCCTTTGCCATGATAGGCTGGTCAGTATTGTAGGCCCCTATCTTCTTTAGGTGGTCTTACCAAATGGGCCGTACGGAGTGGGTTCATCGTTGTACTTTTTGGGTCTAGCTATGTTATTGAGGGCCTACTGCGACCCAATTCTTTCCGGGCCGGACGGGCTTAGTCCACATCTGCAGTGGCACACGCATAAATAGGACTCCACGAGAAGGTAATGGGATAGGTTCTTGATTCCTCTGATCCGCGTGGATGGTATGTTATTCTGAGTTGAGAAATATATGAGATGTCCCTGAGGCAAACCATGACTTGATCGATGCCGTTTAAATGTCTAAAATCAAAACTTGCATGTTTTTCTAACAAGTTTAGTTTGGAAATAGGAAAACCTTTAGTTTGACTTAAATTCAGATGGGGTGCCCAGACCAAGATTGCTTAACAAATGACCTCATTGGGAATTGAGCTCGGTTAAGTTACCCACTAACTGACAGCAATTAATTTTGTCATTAATTTGCCATGACCCTGATGCTAACAAAGAACAGAACATACCAAAGAGAGCTTGGAGCAGTGTCAATTATGACATCACACCAGAACATTTCCGAAAATGTACATCCATAATCTGAATCTATACAATTTTGAACATCCACGCATCTCTGAAGAAAGGGGAACTATAGAAACTTTATACAATAGTGTCATTGAGTGTTTTCTGAATCATGCTAAAGATTTGCTTCCAAGCATGCTGGGTGCAGAGAAGCATTTGTTTGTTTACCTGCAAATTTCAGAAAAAAAAAATATATGAGTGCATATGAACTTCACTGAAAGCAATCAAGCATGCATCTGAAGTCCGAACCGAACAAAATTGTATATGCAATCCCATTATATATGCAATCCCATGTATTATCAGAATTCAGAAATGCTACTAGCCTTGGCCCTCTTCAGAAATGCATGTTCATATTGTAAGTTTAGTGTGAAGTCTGAATCCATTGCAATAGCCTAAGAGGCAATATATAGGAATACATGGACTCAAACCCTAAAATAGAAAAAAACATTAATACCCTTAACACCCTCTTCAAATATAAGGTATATGTAATAGCATTGCATTAGGAAGGGTTGAAATTAACATAGGAAAAATCCAAAATATGTATCTTGGAGACGTCGTCATAGTGTGCAGCTTTTGAAAAATTATGTCAGAAAGATCGTCTCCCATCCGAAATCGTGTGACAGCCCATAAAGCACAAAGTACAGATCCGAGAAGGTAGAGGTAAGTGAGAGCAAAGTCAACCGCGATAACACAACGAAAAGGATATGAAAGGTGACACAAGTAGAGAGAGTTGTCAAATTAAGCCGAATAGGGGGATAGAAACATAGCGGCACAAATCAAAACCCAAGACAGTGGCGGCGTAGTGCACAAGAAGCACAAGAGAGGCGCGGTGCAGAAGAAGCGCGGTGGCCTTAGAAGCTCAAGGCGGTAGCTCAAAGAGAAGCAGTGGCATCATAAAAACTTCTACAATCTGCAGCGGCTCAAGAAGAAGAGCGGCGGTTGCGGCTATGCAAAAGGAAAGAGATGACCACACTCATCCAAAAGGATAGAACGTGGCTAGCAAAGCAATTGGCTGACTGACAAGGATTTTGTGGACTTGCATAGCTTTGATGAACTAAAACGATAGATGCTACAGACTTGGATCGACCCAACAAAAGACACAAAGACAGCAGATCTAGCTGATTCTAGCAGCAGCCACACAAGTGCAAAGAACCAGTCCACCTCCCATGTTGCTCACTATCCCCCCTTCCCCATTTCCTTCAATAGCGAAAGCATGAGTCCATGAGATGAAAAGACGGGTTCCTTCCTCCACTCGTCTCCTTCCGGAGCTCCACACGTAGTTCACCCATCCCTTTTTCCTCCTCCCTCGCACCCCTAGCAGCACACAAGGGAGAAGGAGGACGATCAGGAGAAGGAGGTCGGGGCAGCCGGTGTCGCCTGGAGGCGCGGAGCGGTGGCCCGGAGGCAGCGGCGCGTGCGTAGGGGCACAACAACGTTAGTTGAAGACACTGAGCGGAGGCTCGGATCCATGCGAGGAGACAGTGGCAGCTAGATCTGAGGCGGCGATGGCTGGATCTGGCAGGAATTAGCCTGGTGCAGGAGTGGCGTGGGTGCGATGGTAGCTCGGGACTGTGCAAGAAGAGACAGGTCGACACCAATGGAGCGGCAATAGCTGCGAGAGGAGGTGGCCATCTGGGGCAACTGGATCTGAGGCGAATGCAAGCGCAGGCACCGGTGTGGCTAGGCCTGGCACGAGTGGCTGTGGAGGCGGGCGTTGCGGCCAGGAGGCGACGGTGGTGCGGTAGGAGGTGGCTGCCCCGGGAATGGAGCACACTCCTCCTGGGGGCAACGATGGCCAGCGGTGACCGGCGGTGATGACCGACTGCGGTTAGGAAGCTAGGTTCAAAACCTATGCTCTGATACCATGTAAGTTTAGTATGAAGTTTGAATCTATTGCAATAGCCCAAGAGGCAATATATAGGAATACATGGACTCAAATCCTAAAATACGAAAAGACACTAATACCCTTAACATGTATTATCATTTTAATTTACTTTCCAAGTGTGCAGTGGAGACCGGTGAGGAGACATCATCTGGCAGGGAAGCAGCGTCGCTAGATCTGCCAGAGAGAGGGCCAGAGGATGTGGAGATCGGTGAGGAGGCAGCGTGCATCGTCGCGGGGCGGCCACGGCTCTAGGGTCTAACCCTAGCGCTGTCGCGCCCCTTGTGTGCGACTGGAGAGAATGGGAGAGATAGGTGAGTTTGGGTTTTATACATCACATGAGGTGAGTAAATTTTGGGTCTTTTTTTTCATCTTCTAAAAGTTGATTTTTGTCTTTTCTACAATAACTAGCTTTTAAATAAAATGTCTTTTTAAAACAGGGTCTACAAGTAAATTACACTACACACTGTAGTTACTTTATTTATATCGGTCAAAATCACACATAAGTTTCTGTTACCCTGTACTCTTTTTCACGAACAACTCAAAAGTTATAAACCGAAGCATAAAAGAATAGGGCCTTTAGCTAATTTCAGTGTCAAAGTCAGAACCTCAAACCCCGTGGGAAGCTACCCAATACGTTTTTCGGCTTCTCCACATTATGGATGGCTACAGCCTTTCGGCTTCTACCATGAGAAAGCCTGCTGTTTGAGACAACTTCTGTCTTCCACGGAGCCATGGTTGGGAAGCTGTTCCACATAAGCCCTACATGCTAGATACTCAACTTGATCACACAATACTACATACCTTTCTCGACATGAATGTTGGGTGAGAAAAAAAAAATCAAAACATGGTCCTTGGTTTGACAAATGCGATTGCGTATGCTCAAAAATTAAAGGTCTTGTTTTAAGCAATGATGGCTTCTGATTTTTAAAAGCCATAAGCAATTTGGAACGCGTTGATTTTTTAACATAGCTTTTTTCTTATTTCCTTGTTTTCTTTTTCTTTGCATTATCTATTAGAGGTATAATAGTGTTTTTATATTTCCTATTTTGTCTTTATTTTTCTTTAATTCAATGCATCAGCAAAAACTAAGAGTCGTTATAGTGATATTTCAACCAAAAACTAAAATACAAAAGACATGACACTTTGGAATAGAGCCAAAAGTCTCGCAAATGCACTCAATAGATGCGAATTTAGCAAGGAAAACAGGATTTTTTTCACAATTGTGGTCCCTAAAAACTGTATTTTGCAAAATTAGCTCCTTCCGGCCATATTTGCAAAAGTAGCCCCTACGCAGTGCTCATACCGCGGGTACCGGACGTGGTAGGGACCTGCCCTCGGCCCCAGGTGCGGTAGATCACCTACCCCGGGTACCGAGCATGGCAGGAGACCTGCCCCATACGGGGGGCATGGCAGGTGCTATAGCACTGTAGCAGGGAAAAATCCATCAAGTATATTTTTATAGAGATTTTTAAATATAGCAAATAAGCTCAAAAATTATTATTATTTTGTGGAGCCTATGGACAAAGTGTACTTCCATGTGTAATTTTTTCATAATTTTATCCATTCTGAATTTTTCCATAAAATTCCTACAAACAATATAATTTAATGATTTTTTTAAACATTCAGAACAAATAAAATTATGAAACAGCTACACAAATAAGTACATTGTGTCCATAGGCTCCACAAAAAAATTATAATTTTTTGAGCCCATTTGCTATATTTAAAATTTTCTACTAAAAATATACTTCAATGCATTTTGCAGAAAATGTGCTGCAATGTTGTCATATGATTTTATGATTTCATATGACTTGTAATACAAAGTTGTCGTCATTATTTCTAACTGTTATTGTGATTCACATGTTGGAATGCATTGTATTACGTTTTTATGATTTCATATGACTTGGAATACAATAAGTTTAGTACAATGGACGCACAGCACGTCACAAGACCACTCGCACTCCCCGACTACACGTGGCATCCAGGATTCGCGGCTGTCTGTGAAGCGTAAGAATTTCTCCTTGTTCTCTCTACCTTGACCTCACGGACGGCCGCGAATCCTAGACACCTCGTGTGGTCAGGGAGCACAGGTGGTCTTGCGATGCGTCGTGCGCTCGTCGTACTAAATTTACTGTATTCCAAGTCACATGAAATCATAAAAATATACTACATTGCATTCCAACGCGTGAATCACAACAATAGTCACAAATAATAATGACAACATTGCATTACAAGTCACATGGAATCATAAAATCATATGATAACACTGCAGCACATTTTCTGCAAAATCCATTGAAGTATATTTTTAATAGGAATTTTTTTAATATAGAAAATGAGCTCAAATTTTTTTGTAGAGCCTTTGGACATAGTGTACTTATTTGTGTAATTATTTCATAATTTTATTCATTTTGAATGTTTCTTAAAAATTCATTTAATTATATTGTTTTTAGGACTTTTATGGAAAAATTAAGGGTGGAAAATTATGAAAAAAAAATTCTATAACCAAGTACACTATGCCCGTAGGCTCCATAAAAAATTTATAATTTTTTAATCCCAATTATATTTAATATTTTCTACAAAAATATACGTAATAGACTTTTCTCTGCTACAGTGTCGTAGCACCTGCCGCACCTAGAGCTAGAGTAAGGCCTCGTTTGGCAGAGCTCTAGCTCTAAGAAATCTGTAGAGTTTTTAGAGCTGGTCATCTGTAGCTTTAGGAAATCATGGATCTAGAGTTGCAGGCATGTTAAGTGCATTTACATGACTCATTTCATTTATATTATATATTAAATAAAAATATTTAAATCACTTTAATTTAGTCAACAAACTACAGATCCAGCATATATCTCGGAGCTAGAGCTGTGCTAAACGGGGCTAAGTCCCTGCCGTAGGAGCACTGTAGGGGCTACTTTTGTAAATATGACCAAAAGGGGCTAATTTTGTAAAATGCGCTTTTTAGAGGCCGACAAATGTGAAAAATTCGGAAAACAGAACCACGCCAAAACTATCGATTAGCGGGGTAACAGGGAGCGCACACGAGAACATTGTATGATGCAGGCATCGTGCGTGTTAAGAAACCTGGGCCTGGGCCGGCAGCCCAGGGCCCATGGTGGACACCTTATTGTAGTCTATAAATAGATAGCCATATCTCATCATTATGTACACATGAATGAAAGCAATAAAGAAAGATCAGGAGTTCTCTCTATCTCTCTGTGTGTTCAATCTATTCTTCTGTGATTCTGTGATTGATTCGTTCTTGTTCTAAACAGAGGAATCGCTCGGACTGGTCGCCAGCGACGGTTTCTCAACACGTTATCAGCACGACTTCGCTCCGGTGAACGAGGTAATCATCGAAGCACAGATTGAATTTTCTAGATCGCTTTTGAATCTGTATTTTCTTTTCGCGTTCTAGATTGAAATTCTACGGTGCAAATCCGCCCTAATCTACCGCGAGCAGACTTGAAGTCGCCGGCACAATGCCGATCGGTAGATTGTGAAACGGGGTAGATGTTGATTGCACTGTAGATTAGAAACGATGCAAATCCGCCCTAATCTACCACGAGCAGATCTGAAATCGCCGGCACAATGTCGATCGGTAGATTGAGAAACAGGGTGGATGTTGATTGCATCGCAGATTGAAACGAGAAATTTTTGCATGTCTTCTATTCGGTCTTTATATTGTTTTCTGCACGGCATTGCATAAAATAAAAAAACCAATAGAAGCCGCCGCCAGCCCCACTGTCGGTTGCCACCCGCCGCCCGCATGCGGCCGGTAACTCGCCACCGTGCGCGCCGCCCAAATAGCCGTGCCTGAAGCACCGCACTGCCGCCCGGGGGTCGCGCCGTCGCCTCGGTCTCGCTACCCGAGAAGGACGATGATTGCTTGACGTCCGTTCCCGAAGCGCCGGTACCCGTTCCTCCACCGCACCCCGCACGGTGCCGCTCTCGCCGCAGGCCCCGGCTTCCCCGCTGACATGAGGCCGGCAGCCACCCACGGTTGCATGCGCCGCAGCCTCCCTCGCACCGCCCCACAAGGTGCTGCCGCACCCGCACCAATACGCCGACGCCTGAAGTCGGCAGCCGCGCGCTGGCTAACATGTCGCCTGTAGCCGTGCGCCACCGTCTCACTTGGCCCTCACCCGACCGCCGCTTGAGCTCCATAGCCGCCGGTCGCCTCCGCCTCGGCCGCAGCATGCCGGCCTATCGCCGCCTCCCGAAAGAGGCACAGCTGCCGCTGCCCACCCCGGAGTCCGGCCGGAGCCCCGCACGGCGCCGCCGCCTGACCTCGCCCTTCACCGCGCTCGAACGCGCGTCCCGCCGTCGAGGTTGCCGGCCCAAAGTCGCCGCCTTGGTTTCTCCCGCATGAGGGCACCGAACCGCCCGCCGCCGGCCTCCTTACACGCGCCCGTATGCGCGACACCCGGGGCGCCGCGCCTTAACCCTAGCCGCCGGTCGACCGCCGCCCGAGCTCGCTTGGATTGGCGCGTCGCCTCCCGGCCCGCAGCCAGCACATCCCCGCACGCCGCCCGCGCCTTCTCCCGGCCCGCAGCCGGCACCTCCCGCCGCCGCGCCTGGGCCCACCGTCCCTCGCGCTCGGGTCGCCGCCGACGGGCGCAGCTCCGCCGCCTTCGGGCCGCCTCCTGCTCAAAAGAGCCGCTGCCGCCGCTCGGTGAGGTGGCTAGGGTAAACCCTAGCCACCGGGTGTGATGGGCCGGCCAGGTGGGCCGCGGGGGGGGGAGATGGGCCGCGGGGAGGGGGGAAGGGGGGCCCAGCCGAAAAAGAAAAAGGGGAGGGCCGGTAGGGGCGCTGGCCATTTTGAGAAGACACCCCTGAATTTCTGAAAATTACCGATTGGCCCTTAATTATTTAATTTTAGTCCCAAATTTTGCATAAAAGGCTTCGTAGTTCCGAAAATTACGTATAAGCCCTCAAATTTACGAGTGGGTCCAGAATTTTGCAGAAAACCCCTCGGTAAATCAGAAAATTACGTAAATTTTTCTCTGAACTGAAATTTTGCGTAAAAACCCTCTGGAATTGCAGAATTTGCTGAAATTTCATATTTTAGCATAAAAGGGCCTCGGGAATCCGAATTTTGCATTATTTTTAGCATTTGAAGCTTATTTTTTTCTACCATTACTATTTCTGTATTTTTTGTATTTATTTACTGTTTTTGGTTATTGTAATTGTTTTAATTGCTTTTAATCACTGAAATTAGCAGTAAAATTATAGAAAATGCATAGAAAATTCTGAAACAGTACGAGAATATTTTGTACCATTTATTTACCCGCAGTGAATTATTCCGTGCATGTCTACTAGCAGTAGACTTATACACATTTAGATGATTAGCATCACGAACTGGGAGTTCGAGGAGCTGGTCCCGCATGGCCAAAACTATCTGACATAGGCATCCGATGTCGAGATTGTGCTTGGAGCCAGGAAGCTCCGCGCAGCTATTGGATTGGCGGACCGTATGACGCCCAACCTCTGTCTCACTCTTAAGAATGAGTACATAACGGAGAATTGCGCGCTAGCACTCTGGACCGCACTCCAGAAGAGGTTTGAGAGGCTAAAGTACACCATTCTTTCCCAAGCAGAGCAAGAGTGGATCAGACTGAGATTTGCCAACTTTAAGACGGTCAAAGAATACAATTCTGCCTTGCACAGGATTTGTACCCGAAAACTGAAAATTGAGAAAATCCTTCCACCCCAATGTAGTACAATCCGCTCGCAATTATCGTCAAGATGGCTATGAGGAATATGCCGAATTGATTGATATGATGCAAATTGCGGAAGCTCAGGACAAAGTTCTCCGCAAGAACTAAGTCACTCAGCCATCTGGTAGCTCCACTGGCCGTGAAGCCAACGCCGGGAGCAACAAGGTGCGAAAGACCTTGATAGAGAAAAGGGGAAGGAAGGGTAAGACCGCAGCCCAGAAAGGCAATTCAGATGCTCCACGTGAGAATAAGGCTAGCAAGCCAAAACGGGATGGCAAAGGGCACATGAAGCCCACTCTGCATTGGTTGAGGGGGAGCGTTCTGAGCAGCTGCCTGCGCTGATGGTGTTTGAGACCATTACGACAGCAACACCCCTCTCGACCTAGAAGCAGCCACCGTCATGATTTCTTTTGAAGAGAATATCACCCCGAGAAAATAGCAGAAGAAGTCCAGTGCACTGAATGCATTTCGACTTTAATTGTCATTTATTTTGTGTGAAAGAATATGTTAGAATTTGCATGGATGGTACTTAAGAATTGTTATCTTCTCATGATGGTTGGATGATATTTGAAGAATTCATTCAGTTTATGATGGCATAATATGTTCTGATATTGGAATATATTATTTATGTGCTGAATGCCTTCTAGTTCATATTAATAAAATACCATATATTAGAACGCGTGTAGCGCCCTATGGAGGGAGTGTGCTTAGCCAGCAGCGGCACAACACATACTATCTTAAGAGAGATTGAGTATTTTTAGTCGATTCGTAAGATCACTGGCAGCCTTACGACAATCGCCAGAAGCGATGCATGTATAATTGGTTCGGGAAGAGCCACAATGGGCACAACTTTGGTCATTGAAGAAGCCTTATTGTACCCAGAATCGATTAGAACTCTCCTAAGTTTTAAGGATATCCGCGCAAATGGTTTCCACGTTGAGACTGAAGAAGAGTACGGTAAGAAATACCTGCTCATTATGAAGCGCGAAGAGAATGAAAAGAACAGTGTATTAAAAAACTTCCTTCACTAGAAACTGGGCTATATTATACCAACATTAAGGCGCCTGCAGCGTACACTGTTCTGAAAACAGTGTTTAGAAGATCTGAACTATTCTGTCTCTGGCATGACAGATTAGGCCACCCAAGTCTTAGGATGATGAGAAACATAATAAATAATTCACATGGGCATAATATTACTGTGAAGAATTTCCCGAATCATGAAGATTTTGTGTGCCCTGCATGTGCCACCGGGAAACTAATAACTAGACCCTGCACTCTGAAAGTGAAGGATGAAGTCCCTGCATTCCTGGAACGCATCCAGGGAGACATTTGCGGTCTCATTCAGCCCGTCTCAGGGCCGTTTAAGTATTTCATGGTGCTCATTGACGCTTTTTCGAAATGGTCATATGTGGGTTTGTTGTCCACAAGAAACCACACCTTTGCAAAATTGATCTCGCAGATCATTCGCATCAGAAATGTGTTTCCAGATCATCATATCAAGTCCATCTGAATGGACAACGCCGGAGAATTTACTTCAAAGGCATTTGATGATTATTGCATGGCGATGGGAATTGCAGTTGAGCACTCGGTACCGCATATCCATACCCAGAACGGTTTGGCAGAGGCTTTAATTAAAAGAATTAAATTTATTTCCCGACCCCTTTTGCATAAAAGTAATTTGCCAGCTACATGTTGGGGACGCGCAGTCCTTCATGCAGCGAATCTCATCAACCTTAGACCTTCGGCCTACAACATCCACTCACCTATGCAACTAGCGCAAGTGTCACCACCGAAAATTTCCCAACATTAGGGGGAGGAAATCAACCCCTTGATGATGAATGTCGAGAAATTACGTGGCAAGCCTAGGGAATCCATGCAGATGACCCGCGCACTAGAGAAGTCTAGAAGACAATAGAAGTCCAGAAGACAAAATAGATTTGCAAGCATTAGCAAATCAGCTGCCTGATCACTTTAGTGATTTGAAGAGCGTGACTAAGTCGCATGTGCCTGCACGCACTGCACCGGAGAGGGTTGAAATACCAAAGAAAGCAGAAGGTATCCCTAATCTCGTCCAGAGGCCTCAGAAAAAAAAATGAGGACGAGAACTCCGGTTCCTCGAATCCTTAGTAACCGGGAACGCCTGGTGAAAAAGGATAAGCGGGATTTATCACAGCCGATCATTGAAGTCCCCCAGAATGAGAAGGGGAGCCAGTTGAGACCTGGCAAAAGTATGACACCTTCAGAAAAAGGCATACCGGATCTGAATATCCCCATCGGCATGGATATGTGCGCACACATCGGAGCCGAAAAACTAAAGGGACTTGACACCGCAATTGAAATAAGCGATGTGCAAGGTAAAACTCCAGCAGAAGCAATCGCACCAGAAGAAGCAACTCATGAAGAAATAGCTATAAATTATGTGCACACGGGAGAGTCCCTGAATAGGACAACCGCTAATATCGATATCTACTTCGCAAAGAAAATTACCACCATCATCGATCTTGAGCCCGAGCCTGCATCGCTCGCTGAATGTAAGAAAAGATCAGATTGGGAAGATTCGAAGAAGGCAATAGCAACTGAATGGCTATCTCTGAATAAAAGAGAGGTGTTTGGGCCCGTATGCCGCACACCTCCCCACATACACCCCGTTGGGCACAAGTGGGTATTTGTTCGAAAGAGAAATGAAAGAAATGAAGTAGTGAGATACAAAGCAAGGCTGGTAGCTCAAGGTTTCACTCAACGTCCTGAAGTTGATTATGAAGAAACCTACTCCCTAGTCATGAGTGGAATTACCTTTAGATACTTGATCTCAATGGCAGTGAACTTGAATTTAGAAATGAAATTGATGGATGTTGTAACTGCATACCTTTACGGTAATTTGGATTCGGAGATTTACATGAAAGTCCCTAAAGGAATCGCTCTCCCGAACCAAGACAGAGCAAATAGAAATCTGTACAGTGTGAAACTCAGAAAGTCACTGTATGGACTGAAACAATCTGGAAGAATGTGGTATAATCGCTTGAGCGACTTTCTCTGCAAGAAAGGCTACACGAACAATGAAGACTGTCCTTGTGTATTTATACGGTGATCCCAGAATGGATTCTGTATAATCTCTGTGTATGTAGATGATCTGAATATCATCGGGACAGCCGAAGACATAAAAGAAGCAAGCTCCTACTTGGAGTCAGAATTTGAAATGAAAGATTTGGGCAAGACCAAATTTTGCTTAGGCCTGCAGCTTGAGCATGTCCCTGAAGGAGTCTTGGTACATCAGTCGACCTACACCCAGAAGGTGTTTGAAAGGTTTGGCTTCGAGAAGGCATTTCCCTCGAAAGTACCGATGATCGGTAGGTCTTTACAGCAAGAAAAAGATCATTTTCGACCTAGAAAAGAGGGGGAGGAAAACCTGGGACCGGAATTCCCATACTTGAGTGCAGTGGGAGCACTCATGTACTTAGCAAACTGCACTAGACCGGACATTGCATTTGCCGTAAACCTCTTAGCAAGGTATAGTGTAGAGCCCACCAAAAGGCATTGGCAAAGTATAAAGGACATTTTCCGATACCTCCAAGGACCTCGGATTGTTCTACAGAAAGAATCAATATTTGAACTTGATTGGCTATGCGGATGCTGGGTACCTGTCAGACCCGCATACCGCTAAGTCACAAACAGACTATGTATTTCTGTGTGGTGGAACTGCAATTTCATGAAAATCGTCTAAGCAAAGCCTGGTAGCTACTTCGACGAACCACTCAGAAATTATAGCACTGTATGAAGCCGCACGAGAGTGCGCTTGGTTCCGCTGAACGATTCACCACATCCAGCAGTCATGTGGAATGAACATTGTGCAAACCCCCACAATTATCCATGAAGATAATGCAGCTTGCGTTGCACAAGTGCAGACGTGCTATGTAAGCATATCAACCCCAGTTCCTCTATGCTCATGAATTGCAGAGATGGACATGATTAAAGTACTGTACACTAAGTCATGTAGACTTGTTCACTAAGTCACTCCCGCATCTAGCTTTGAAAGGTGGGTGCGTGGAATTGGAATGACGAGATTTAGAGAAGTGCAGAATTCAGGGGGAGAATTCTCACAAGCCCGCTAATAAATCTTGATCATGAAGATTAAGTACCCAAAAAATAAAGTTCTGCAGACCAAATGAATTTGGGTGAATTGTACTCTTTTTCCCATGACGAGTTTTTTATGAAGTTTCTCGACCAAGGTTTTTAATGAGGCAATTCGTGCATCGCAGCATCACATGTATCATATGCTCTTTCTCCAAAATTTTTCCCACTGGGTTTTATGGAGTTTTAGTGAGGCATGAACGTGTCGGATGAGTGCCCAAGGGGTAGTGTTAAGAAACCTGGGCCTGGGCCGGCAGCCCAGGGCCCATAGTGGACACCTTATTGTAGTCTATAAATAGAGAGTCATACCTCCTCATTATGTACACATGAATGAAAGCAATAAAGAAAGATCAGGAGTTCTCTCTATCTCTCTGTGTGTTCAATCTATTCTTCTGTGATTCTGTGATTGATTCGTTCTTGTTCTAAACAAAGGAATCGCTCGGACTGGTCGTCAGCGACGGTTTCTCAACAGTGCGAACGCTGCCCCCAGCGGCCTCAATAGTGCTGGTGCGATGTATCTGCGCGGTTTTCGTGTCCCATGCCGGCACGCTCCTTGGTCACGATACCGGTGGCCCGCCTCTTTTGTCCCATGTAGCAGGCCCCGATGGGATCCCGATCAATTGATCCTGATTGTCTGTGGCTGCATCCTGGGGCCTTGTTATAGTACCACTACTAGGCACTAGCTAGTCGTTCATCGCCATTTATTTCGTGAGCCTGCGCTTTCCATTAGCCGCCGCCGCCGCCGAGGAGGAGGAGAGGCGACCGCGTGCGATCGAGCGTTGCACGAGCTCCGATCGGTTGCGTGCGAGCTCGGCGAGCGAGTACAGCTTGCTCAGTTGCCCCCGCCACGTCTGAGCTAGCTCATCTCCGGCTGTGTCTCTTAATTATGCGATTCTAAGCTAGCTCATCTCCGGCTGTGTGTATCTCTAGAGTCTACCGTATAAAGCCCCGGCCCATCCTCGGCGTCGACGATGCCTTCCGGCTCCGGCTCGGACCCCCTGCTCGCGCACGCCGACGGCATGGCGGACGGCGCCGTGGCGGCGGTGGACCATCGCGGACGGCCCGCCTCCCGCGCCTCCACCGGCCGCTGGAGGTCGGCGCTCTTCGTCATAGGCAAGTACTCAGTAATTGCTTGGGAATTGGGAGCTTGCCCACCTGGGATGTGGTGTGATGAACTGACGATGATGCTCTGCGGATGCATGCAGCGGTGGAGATCGCGGAGCGGTTCGCGTTCTACGGAGTGTCGGCGAACCTGATCAGCTACCTGACGGGGCCGCTGGGCGAGGGGAACGCGCCGGCGGCGGCGGCCATCAACGCCTGGAACGGCGTCTCGCAGCTGCTGCCGCTGCTGGGCGGGGCCCTCGCGGACTCGTGGCTCGGCCGCTACCGAACCATCGTGCTCGCCTCGCTGCTCTACATCCTCGTAAGCAACACGCCAAAATCCACCCACTCCGTTTGATATTCATTTTATCTTTTGTTCTTGTTAGAAAAATCTCCATTGGCTAGTCCGACTTGTTGGAGTGGTCACAGCTGACGTACTCTCAAGCTACATTATTATGCTCACGACAGTCTGTTCATGGCGACTTGGCGAGGAGAGTCTCTTCCGTGTAACTGTGCAAGGTCCTTCGGTTGGTGTGTCGTGCGAATCTAGCAACTTGTTTACACATGATGCAATCGATTATTTTTAGCCGTAGCTAATGATTTTTTGTTAATATTAAATAGTAGTGATTAAAAGAAGTGTTTTTAGAATAAGAGCATGAGTGATACAAAAAGCGAGAGAGATGTGTGAGACGGGAGCAAGAGAAGTGAGGTGTATGATACACAAGAGAAGTGGTTTTTAGAAAAAGAGCGTGAGCGGTGAAAAGAGTAAGATAAATATACATATGTAAGATAAAAACAAGAGAAATAAGATACGTGATACGTTCGTAACTTGAAAGTAAGATAAGAGAGCTAAACTTCTGCCTTATTTTGGAAGTCAGATAAGAGAGCTATGAATGCAGAAACCACAAGGGAACACCAAGTGTCTTATATTGGCTTCTCGAGAAGCAGAAGCCAGTACAGTCACCGGCTGCGGGCCTGTTCTTTTTGGCTGAAGTTTATGGCTTTTGGTTGCGGTTTGTGACTTTTGGGATGTTTGTGTAAAAGATTATAGAGTAACAGAAATTCACTTGCGGTTTTTGCCGATATAAATGAAGTCGGTATAGTATGTACTATAATTAACTAGTAGACCTTATTTTAAAATGATATTCTATTTAAAAGTTAATTACTGTAGAAAAACGAAAAGTAACTTTTAGAAGCTGAAAAGAAGGACCGCATCATCTGCATTGCGTTCTGATAGGATTCAATTGGTAGGCCCACCATGCACTTGTGCTGGATCAAGGCTTGCCATAGGCCGGCCCATAGGCCTTTCATCTTGATCTGAGATGAGAGAAACATCAGTGTTTGGTAATTTCGGTCACTCCACAATGTTGATCGTAGGAATTTGCATGCAGGGTTTAGGCATGCTAGCTCTCTCAACCTTACTCTCCTCCGGCGGGCGCCAATGCAGCGACGCCACCGCTGGCATGGCCTGCCCGCCGTCCACCCTCCAGGCGGCCTTCTTCTACATCTCGCTCTACATGGTGGCCGTCGCGCAGGGGGGGCACAAGCCCTGCGTCCAGGCCTTTGGCGCCGACCAGTTCGACCCGAGCGACCCTGAGGAGAACGTCTCCCGGAGCTCCTTCTTCAACTGGTGGTACTTCGGCATGTGCGCCGGCACCTCCGTCACGCTGGTGTTCCTCAGCTACATCCAGGACAACATCGGCTGGGGTCTCGGCTTCGGCATCCCCTGCGTCGTCATGGCCTGTGCCCTCGCCGTGTTCTTGCTCGGCACACGCACGTACCGCTACTACGTTTCAAACAGCAAGCAGCAGGGCCTGTTCGCTCGTGCTGGCGAGGCTCTCGCGGCGTGGCGGAGCAGGCGGAAGGCGAGCCCTCTGCCAGCTTCGGCTTCGCAGGAATGCCACAGAGCAGCAACATCGGCGCCGGAATTCAGGTAATACTGCACGCGTATGGTAGTCTTAGTGTCTTACACAAGGTGTTTCGATCGATGCTAGAACGTCACGCCATTGTTCTGCTTTGTCCAAATTGCAGTACTCGAGTCGATGAGGACGAGCAGGAGGTGGGAGGCAATGCAGGCCTCGTCGAGGAAGCCAAGGGCGTCCTCCGGCTTTTCCCAATCTGGGCGACGTGCCTGATCTACGCCGTGGCATTCGCGCAGTCGTCGACGTTCTTCACGAAGCAGGCGGCGACCCTTGACCGGCGCGTCGGCCCACGACTCCAGGTGCCACCGGCGGCGCTGCAGAGCTTCATCAGCATCACCATCGTCGCTTTCATCCCCATCTACGACCGCATCATCGTGCCGCTGTCCCGCCGCTACTCCGGCGTGCCCTCCGGCATCACAATGCTGCAGCGCATCGGCTCCGGAATGGTGCTTTCCCTCGTGTCCATGGTGATCGCGGCTCTCGTCGAGGCCCAACGCCTGAAGGTCGCGAGGGACGCCGGCCTGGCCGACAAGCCCAAGGTCCCTGTCCCGATGAGCCTGTGGTGGATGGTGCCGCAGTACGTGCTGTTCGGCGCGGCGGACGTGTTCACCATGGTCGGGCTGCAGGAGTTCTTCTACGACCAGGTGCCCGACAAGCTGCGCAGCCTCGGGCTGGCGCTCTACCTCAGCATCTTCGGCGTCGGCAGCTTCATCAGCAGCGCCCTCGTGTCGGGCATCGACAGGGTGACGGCGGCGAGGGGCCGGAGCTGGTTCTCCAACAACCTGAACCGCGGCCACCTCGACTACTTCTACTGGCTGGTCGCCGCGCTCAGCGCGCTCGAGCTGCTCGCCTACGTCTACTTCGCGGCTACTTTCAAGTACAAGAACAAGGGAGCTCTTCTTGCAACTACTGCTGGTTAGCGATATATATGTATATGGTTGTGCTTGGTATACGATAGACCAATTAGGGTGTATAAGCTTACATTGATGTTGTTAAATCCGATTTGTGCTGTGTGGGGATTGGAGAGGTTGATGAATTAGGGTGAAATAGGCTAGTTTCTATTCTGAATCATGCGTTGTCAGGAAAAGATCACAAGACAAAATGAATGCTGAATTACTGATACGGCCCAAGTATTCCGGGAATGCGCGGTGCATAGCAACCCGCCTCCCACCCATCCGGGCCACGGCCTATGCGCGGTGCTAGCGTCTCGACGGACGTTTTCATCCTATGCTCTGATGCAAACATTTTTAGATAATATGTATAATAATTTTAATTAATATGTGTAATAAAATACATCAATAAGAACACAATACCCGATAAAAGAACTTAAAAAGATATCTTCTCACCGAAATAGCATTAAACTATTGGCTTGGATCTTAGCTATGTTTTTAAAACAAATTCAAATATCCCAAACAAATAAATTTTGATGTTACAATATTGCAACATTTGAAAATACTATTGGCCAACATTCAATAATAAGTGACGCAATATTCTTTTTAAAGATGCAACAACCGAGATAAATCTACAACAAACAGAGACAGATTATGCAAATAATTGAATATACAACAAATTTACAATAAGGCACAACATCAATCAAATAAACATGAAATAAAATTCTTCCACGGTTGCAATAACTTATTACAACAAATATAATACACCAATCTACCAAACCCACTGTAACAGTGATCAAAAAGGTATTTCCGAGTTAGAACCAAGTATACATGAACATACAGAATTACATACTTAACAGGTTGAAAAGGTAAGGTTCCAGACGATAGACTCTGAGTGAGATAGATCTCTAATTATATTGGATAAGGATCCGATCAAAACCTTTCCCGAGTGTTATACGATCTTTACACGTATGGGATATGGATTCAGTCAGAGTATCTATATAATATAACGGGGTTCATGGACTATAGGTTACATGCGTCTGAGACACACATACCGAAACCCTAGCCGGTACCCCTAACAGACCTTGTTGTACGAGCTGGTGTTAGCATATCGGCGCACGGTGTTCTGTTCCTGGACGTGTGGATTTCGGTAGAAGCGTTGCTCAGATTGCGGCACTAATCGGGGTGATCATGGGGAGGAGACAATAGGCTCGTGAAGATCGACTACTACTTGTGGACGATCAACTACTTCTACTACATCGACGCGCGGCACATTAAATCGGGCTGCTACAACACTTCTTTCGCTATTTTGTGCATCTAGTGATTACAATCTATGATCTCTTATTCATGTGGCTTCCTAGTTACGCTGTAAAAAATTTTAATTTGTACTAGTATAGCCTACCATGTATTCTAACAGTGTGGTGGTGGAGGAGGAGGCGCAATGTGGACATGGCGATGGCGGCTGTAGTGGCCATTCCCATTTGGCGAGGGGAAGATAGGGTCAAAGACTCAAGGGGCATGATTTAAAGGGCATGTTCTTTTTCAGCTTTTAAAAATTGTTATTTTTTATTTTTTACAGTAACTAACTTACAAACGGGGTATTTTTTTAAGACGAGGTTTACAAGTTAATTGTAGCACACACTGTAGTAACTTTATCTATATCGACCAAAATTACACGTGAATTTCTGTTACTCCGTATTCTCTTTTGCGAACAGTCCAAAAGTCATAAGTTGCAACTATAAGCTATAAGCTGAAACAAAAAAGAACAGGTCCAAAGACATTTGTTTGGTGGACACCTGGCTGCCGTAGGATGTGTTGTACAGTAGTATTGGATTGATATGGTTGAGTTCTTTTCGACTTTCAGCTGGTTTATGTTTGTATAATCTACAACAAGTTAACAACTAGCTTTTAAATGGTGTGCTTTTCAAAGTGGGATCAACAGGAAGATTATAGTAAAAAATGTACTATTTTAGTTGTATCAACCAAAATTATATACAACTATTTTTCTGTATATACTATCTCTCACAAACAGATGGAATCTTAATATTTAAATCATATACTATAAGCCGTCAGTCAAAAAAAGAACTCACCATGGTCGGTATCGTATCCTGCACGGATACAGGCCATGCGGCTACACTGACTGGTGGGCCCACCACTCAGCCTACTCGAGGCGCTGGTGGAATAGGATTGTTGGACTAGTGATGTAATTGTAGATCAGGATGGCGCCGTATGGTCCATTTCCGGTTCAAGCCGCGGCCCCACTTGAGTCCCAAGTTGATTTCAGTGGACAGGGCAACGGTAGAAGAGATTGTTCTAGCACTGGGCCGTGCTATTCTTTCACTGTTGCTGTTTTGACGGCCGGATAAGCGACCTACTCAAGCTCGCGACGTCTCTCACAAGTAGGCGTGGAATCACATATGAATCGAATAATATTTTTATCATAATTATATTTATGTTATTTATATGAGTATAAATTTAAATATTCTTAAATACGAATCAAAATATCTACTCAATTTGATCGGATCCAGATATCCTCATAATTTATGTAGTATAAACATATTAATAACATTTTATCCTTCTACAAGTATACTTAATTATTCTAATTCATTTATTTCGTCTAAAGAAACACAAATTCACATTGAATTAAAAGAATCTGTCCAATTACTTAGTCTTATTGCAATAAAATATGTATATTGCTTCGTCAAATATAAATACAAATATGAATAGTCTGGATAAAATAATATTTTAGATGGTAAAAATCCATACCATATTTTTTTATACGAATTTGAATACAAATATAAATAGAAGAGAAATTGTTAATCAGATAGAAAAATCTATACTGTATTTATATCCTATCGAATATGGTAACTAGATAATATAGATAATTTGTATCCATTTCCCACCCCTACTCACACCTATGCCCGAGTCCTTTTGAAATGAGCTTAAGGCCTTGTTCCACATAGCTTTAGGTTTTTTGTTTTAGAAGTCGGCTTTTGAATAGAGTGGTTTCTCAAGATTATTTTTATAAATTGTTTGTAAGAGTCACTGCAAAAGCTGCTTTAAATAGAGTGACTTCTCGATACGAGTGTGCTTTACTCCCTTAATCTCTCTCTAATCAGCTGAAAGCTATATCACTTTTGAATAGAGTCTAAGACCTAGACTGCCTTCGAATGCTGCCTCTTTCTTCTCCTATCCTAACACTTAAATTTTGCATCATTATGCTAAAAAAACAACTTTGTTTTGAACCGTCAGATTATAACTGACCTCTATGTTCAGCAACGCCTTGACACATGAGAAGAAGACCTGAAGCACCGTCGAAGAAAACTCGTAAAATGCAGAGGGATATAATTAAACCGATGACTCTTTTAGAACGCATGAATTTTACTAGAGTTCTAGCGATGATTTACACTGTTTTACTTATAGGACATATTTTTTAATGATCTTATCTATAAATATAGAGCCTTTTTTATATTCTAATACAAAGTTAGTGTGGTGTTTTCTCTACACTCTTAATAAATATTTAGATTTATTTTATATTCTCCATATATATACATTAAATATAGTATTTAGAGTTAATAATTAGAGTTAGTCTAGTTATTTTTAATATTTTCTCAGTTTATATATAAAAAATACCCTATAAATTTAGACGGTGGAATACATGAATGTCGGTTCCAAATATGCTCTGAATTCCAAAATCATGGCCTGGTTGTCAGGAGTTTTGGACACATATAGCACTGTAAACACCCGAAATTCCAAATCTGGCCCCCGAAGCAAATAAATTCTATATCTGCCCCCTGCCCGACCGCACGTTCACCTGACGTTGACGCGTGTCTGGTCGTGCGGTCCCGTACCGCACGACCGCACTGTAGCTGGGTCGTGCGGTACCAGACCGCACGACTCCATTGTGCTGCGCTGCCGACCGCACGATTGATTTCCCGACCGCACGACTCATGTCCCGAGCGCACATCTCATGTCTCGAGCGCACGTCGGGCACTCGGTGAGGATGGCAAGCACTTGCAAGATCAACAATCCAGGTCAAAGTTTTGGAAGCAATTTTCAGGTTGGCAACAACGTTAGCCACAGCAACCTTGGAGTTTGGACCAGTGTGATACTCGACTCTTCTGTTGATATCGAGTGGTAGTACCAAAAGCATATCTCCTCCGTGGATTCCAAATTCTCTCGTGTTGCTGGCACACACTACAATAATTTCGTCGTATACCATATTCTGCCGACCGCACGTCTCCTGCTCACTTCGTGCGCTTGGGACGTGAGTCGTGCGGTCGGGAAATCAATCGTGCGGTCGGCAGCGCAGCGCAGTAGAGTCGTGCGGTCTGGTACCGCACGACCCAGCTACAGTGCGATCGTGACACGTGTCGGCGTCAGGTGAACGCGCGGTCGGGCAGGGGGCCAGATATAGAATTTATTTGCTTCGAGGGTCAGATTTGGAATTTCGGATATTTACAGTGCTATATGTGTCCAAATTTCGGCTGCCAGCGCTCACCACTGGCCCTCCACTTGTCAGTTTCTTGAAATCGAATGTTTTACTTTCTTCTACTACTGAGCGTGACACACGCTTTCCGCATTTTTTTTTCTTCTGTGGTGCAATAATTAAGCAACTTTGAAAGAACTAATGGCGATAATAAGTTGGTTTTCGTTAGAACGATCCTGTGGCTCGTCAACTGCGGTGTGCAGCATGATTACTACACTCCCGACTTTTCTGCGAGAAGAGGGCGGGTCAGTTCGACTAATGGCGATCGAGGAGGCAGGCATGGATTACAACTTTGCTGTTGACATTGGTTGCGACTCGCAACTAATCAAATGATTACAACTTTACAAGAGAGTGTATTCAAATGATAGTGCCACAACTGTACCATGATTCCCATGAGAACCGGCAAACCAATCGGCCGAGAAATCTTCACCAACCTGTCATGTTGTTTGGAACACTAAATTGCACGAGGAATACTCCCTCAATTCGGATTTGCACGACGCTGTCCTCCCTGTTCCGCAACATAAATTCCAATTCTTAAAAAACATGTTCTATAATATAAGCCTATTAAGAAAATCAAATGTATAGTTATTACAATATTTCTATCATATATCCTACTTTAATACAGAAAAATAGATGAATAATTATAGTATATAATTTAATAGAGATATATATGGTTCAATGATATTAACTTTTTCTTAAATCTAACACCTTATTGGTCTATGCGTATGATAGGTTTTAGACTTATATTAGGGCATCTCCAATGGTTATAGCTAGCAACTAACTATAAGACTTCAACATCATCTATATAGTACACACTAAAGCTAGCATTCTAAAGAACTATCTATAAGGATAGCTATTTGATGCTTACATGCACACACAGAATTTATAGAGGCTGCCTCGTTTGGCGTTATAGACTAGTGCTTAGAGCATCTCCAATGGTCTGAGTCAGCTAGCTATATGCATGTACACATCAGCATATATCCTATGTGGAGGAAAGAGAGTATGCAAAAAAAATCGAGCCAGCTCTTCCTTAAGCACTAGTCTATAACGCCAAACGAGGCAGCCTCTATAAATTCTGTGTGTGCATATAAGCATCAAATAGCTATCCTTATAGATAGTTCTTTAGAATGCTAGCTTTAGTGTGTACTATATAGATGATGTGTAAGTCTTATAGTTAGTTGCTAGCTATAACCATTGGAGATGAGCTGGCTCGATTTTTTTTTGCATACTCTCTTTCCTCCACATAGGATATATGCTGATGTGTACATGCATATAGCTAGCTAACTCAGACCATTGGAGATGCCCTTATTGGATGTGAGAAAGTAGCCACTATCACATAAAACAAGGTGTTGTTTAATTCTTTCATTTGTGACTTATTTGCCCATCAAGACTCTCATCTTTAGTAAATAGCACTCAATTTAGTACCTCACTAGTTCAATCCACAAGTCCCAACAGCCCAACAGCACAAAGTTGCATTTATATCAACCAACTTTAATAGAGGCTCTTTGGGAAAATACGTACTTAGAAAACTCAAAACATCATCTATTTAAGAACAAAAATAAGTTAAGCGTCATCTAAAAAAGAACGAAGTGAGTGCTTATAAAAAATTGAAGCACATGGTAGGAGCTATTTTTTCTTCAATAAGTTGATTCACTGGCTCCAATTTGGAACTCGAGAATTTTCTCATAATCCTATTGAAAATAAATGATTTCATATGAAATTCCTTTGTTCCAAATAAGAATCTCTCGCACCTACTATTCAGCCAATTCCGGTTTACTTTCGAACGTAAGAGTTGAGACTGCACAAAACTTGATGCTGAGTCACAAAGTGTAGATGAATTGATTGGTTTAGGTAATCACCTTGTACTACTAAGGGGTGTTTGTATTAGTTTATGCATCTGTTTGAAAAAGCTAGAAACTAATGTAAATACTTAGCTTCTCCACTCCCGTGTCAATTCGAGGATAAGGTAGGGGGTCACAGTTGCATCACGCACCCCACCCCTCTCGCTCTTATCTTGTGTACATATCTCTCTCTTACTTTTCCCACCGCTTATCCCTTTATTTTAAAAGCCACTTCTTTTAATCATTACTATTTGTTTTCAGCTAAAAATTATCAGCCACAGTCGATACAAACACCTTGACTATGGAGAACTTTGGGAACATCTACGTGCCTTCTAAGCAAGAAAACCACTTGAATAAGTACAATGATCAGACGAGCCACAGAATTACAAGGGATGATAAGCACGGTGCATTTCATGGGAAAACTTATCACCGAAATTTTGTCGAAAATCGTTAGTTATCAGTGCTATTGGTAGGGTTTGATAAAAATTCAAATTTACCTAATTTTCATCAAACATAAAGGAAATTTGCAATTTTTCAACCTTCTCTTTTTACATCTGAAAATTTTAATTTTAATTTAAAATTTTCATCCGAAAAATTCTAAAAAATCCAATAATTGTCAGTTACTGATTCTATTGCTACCCTGTAATAAAATCTACAAACCAATAGCGTTTTTCCTGGTGCATTTTCCACGTCAGGATGTAAGCTGAATTGGCCCAGAGACCAAACGGCCATTGGGCAATCGGCAGCAGACAGCCCCCAAAAAATGCTTACAAAGCACCACGAATTCACGAGCAAAAGCCGAAAACACGCACCACTCTGATCCGCCTCTCTCCCCTCCGCACCTGGACGTGCCTCCGTCCGACGGCTAAACAAAAGCCCCCAGCAACGAGACCAACCAAAGGCAGTGGAAGACGCCAGAAGCACATAACCAAGAAGAAACCGCAACGGTTTAGGGTCTATTTGGAACAGAGGAATTTCACAGGAATTTTGCAGGAAACAGTTCAATTCCCGCAGGAATTGGAAAAAATTCCCGCATTCCAAACAGGGCTTTAGACACACAGCGCGCGGCGCGGGCCCGTTCCGCCTCGGAGATCAGGCAGAACGTGTGTGGTGGAGGAGAGAAGCGGAGGCGAGGTTGGCTCGCTCACGGCACCGCGAGCGCGGTGGCGATCGCTCTGCTTACCGGTGGCAGGCAGATGGGCCACCTCGCCGGTGTTTCCCACCCCTTCCCTCGAGCGTCTGAGATCTGGATCGCGACAGGGGCCGGCATGTGGCGTGGGGCGTGCGCCGTCGCGGGTGGCGCCGTGCGTTTCGTGCCAGCTTCACCATTGACCGCGAGGAACCCATCTGCTCCGGTAAACTTGCGCGGGTTTGCGCTATGGACACCCCAAGTGTGTACCGATCAAGAAATCCGTGTGGCCACTTTCCGTTTTGTAAAACTAGTCCGATACACGCTAGTAGCCTATGCTATGTAACTGCGTGAAAAGTATTTTTTTCCTTTGTCAATTATAATGTAGTTTCATTGCGACGTTGCATGTGCATCAGGAAAAAGGACAAACATATGCGTTTGACAAATTGATATTTCAGAATTCAGATGTAATATGAATTTTTTTTTGTGGCAATTAGCGGGATCTTTGACAATCTTTGCAGAAGAGAAGTGAAAAACAATGTACAACGAGGCTGCGCCCACGTAATAACAAAAAGGCTACAGAGTATAAGAGGAAAGCCTCTGTAGACGACAAAACCAAAAGATAAGAAATAATTACTCGATGAATTGAGTTGCTCTCTGTGTTTGCTGGATGCTAACGAGGATTCTTGACAGGGTGCATATTTTTCTATGAAAAGCAATCCATATATTAAGAGCTCATTTAACATAACGGTTATATTTACGATTACAATTTAAAGGAAACATCATCCTTCAACGATAAACTGATCCAAAGCCAACAATAACCAATTATAACCAAGAGATGGCCAATCATAGTCAATGACAACTAGTCATATGGTTATATAAACCCCGACTAGGTAAATTGGTTGGGAGATATGACGGTTTTCTACGTGATTAACGTGAGAGTAGTTATTGGTGTATCTGGTAACTTACGATAATTGGCAAGGGACATAACGGTTGACCAAAGAACATGACTGTTCAAGACTTAACGAAGATACATCTGTGAAGACCAAAGGAAGTTTTTACATCTGTGAAGACCAAAGGAAGTTTTAGCGGTATTAACTGTCACCTTGTAGATAGATAAGGTGGGTTGTGTGTCTCAGGACACATCGAATTCATATAAGTACCATCTTTTTGTCTACAGCGATAAAGTTTTTATTTGATTGTGCTGCCGTATTTTATTTATCCCTAAGTTGGATAGAGGACCCTGGGTCTCAATTGTTGATAGATGTCCTGCTTTATGATCAGAAAAATATTCCAGCACGAATAGATCAAAACCACACTAAACGCTCGTCTGCCTTTGTTTAAGCACGTTTCTTCGAAAAGGTCGACCACCAACCCACGACGCTTTCGATGCCATCCAGGATTCTGAATCCCGCTTGCCTCGACCGATTTGCCACCTTCTCCCACACCTCATTAGCATAAGCATAGTTGAAGCAGAGATGCGTCGCCGTCTCGGTTCTGTTTAATTTTTGTACTAAAATGGCTAAAGTTTATTTCTAAAATACCTTCGTGCATAAGGAAACAGCGAATAGAAACACATTATGTGATGCAACGAAATGTATTTATTGGACGGGAAGAGTGCGGCGAATGTCCATCCCTCAACGGGTTTTCACTCATACAGTTAACAGTTGTACTCCAAGCAAAGCTGAACAGACGTGTGCACATCATATGTACTCCAAGCAAAGGTGAAGGCAAATCAGGCATAAAATACACTCGCACCTCCTAATCCCCCATCACAGGTCAAATTTTTTTGAGATACAAAAAAGACTAGCATAACCCACGCGCACTACAATCACATGATATGCATATATCACTAGGAAATTAAACGGAACTACAAGATCTCTAGAACACGGGAATGTATTGTTCCAATTAAGGCGCCCGTGCGTGTATCTACAAAAATTACCGATGAATTCATAGATTGACGAAGTCGACGCTGAGACGCACATCGACGTCCCAGCCAACTGAGCGTACGACGCACGCTGGCGTCGCAGCCGAGTGAGCTAGGCTCAGTTCTCCCATCACCGGTTACACTTGGTAAAATTTTTGCTTTTTAGTTCAAAATTTGAAAGTTTTTTACATATAGACCCCTAGAGAAAAGATCTGCAAAAATAAACTCTTACCACGGCACCAAAGCATATGGCACCCATGGTACACAGCACAGCGCCATAGCTTTGGCGCCAGGAGTGGCCACGTAGGAGCCACGGTGGCACAGCACGACGCCAAAGCACATGACGTTGTGCTGTGTACCAACGGCGCTAACTGTCGTGGCGCCGTGCTCTGGGACTTAGCCCCAACCTGCAGTTTCGTGCAAGTCCACCTATCAAGGCGCCCAACATTCTAGCACCGTATGTACCTATCACGGCGCCAGACCCTTTGGCGCCGAGATGTTTATATACGGCGCTAGAGTCTTTGGCGCCTCTTACGGCGCCAATGGTCCTGGCACCGCATATAAACATCTCGGCGCCAAAGGAGCTGGCGCCGTGCTAGCTACACTTGCAAGAAAGCAGCAAACCTTGCTGTTTTTTCCGCAAAACATAACATACACACATACATGTACATTCACACATAAAACATCTGAACAACTTAAATGGCAACATCGCATACTTATCAATAAGTCTCAAAATATCACATAACATCACATAACTATCAAAAGTCTGAAAACATCACATAACACGTCTCGGCGCACAAAATAGTCACTCTTACTGCCTCTTGGCCCTTCCCTTGCCCTTCGCCAGAACATCACTCCCTGGAGTATATGTGCTCGGGGGACGGGCCGAACGACGAGGCCGCTGCGAAGCCTGAGTAGACGATGCGTTGGGCATCTGCGACATCCCAATCTCGTCGTGGGTAGATGCCTCCTCGTCCTCGTGCTCCTCCTCCTCGTCATCCTGCTCCGCCTCCTCCTCGTCGTCGTCATCGCCCTGACTGAAAGTCAGAGTGCATGACGAGCTCCTCGTGGACTGGCGCCTGCCGACGTGTGATGATGACGCTGCAATGGCTGAGGCACCTGAGCGCTGGGAGGCCGCCGGTATGATCACGTCCGAGCGTGCGCGGCAACCACAACGACCTACCGCCCGACTGAGGTGACGTTGAAGTCTCTACAAGTAATGATATGTCACAATTGTATACATGCTGAATGGATCTAACTTAACGAATTATCTTCGTACCTTCAGGAAGTCTCTCAGGCGGCTCTCGCTATCCAGGTCGCCAACTGGGTGGCTGAGAGCCTCGTCGATCTCCCGCATCGAGGTTTGGAGAGAAGTCCCCTAAAGAAATACAGAAACATAAGTAAGTGCGAGATAAACGTATTTAACCAAAGTAAGTGCAAATATCATGATTTCCGTACCACTCGATCGAGAATTGGAGCGACCTCGACCACTGTGCCCTCCCTCGCACGCCTGTCGTATGCAGTGTCCTCGTCCTCAGACGAAGCGAGGTCCGCGTAGTCGACATCGATGCACTGCTGCCTCAGCCTATAGCGGGTGGCAGTGTGGTACCAGGACAAGTAATCCCGAAAGCTGGCGTTGCTGTGGGGGGTATTGTCCCGCTCGCAGTTGTCTTCCATCCTCCTCCACCACTGGACGTAGTCTCGGTGGTGATGAGCGAAGTTCGTCACTTTTCGTTGGCGGACCTTGTCAAACCTGTAGAAATAGCAGATGTCAATAATAGGTGTTAGAGTACGAACCAACTGAATTTTAAATAAAACAAAAATTGTAACTTACTTATGCAACTCAACAGAAGTCGACACCTCCTCCGGGGGGTAAAACTGCACGAGGCCAAACTGGCGTGCGACTCTATGGGGGAGGTGAATCTCCATGGCGTAGAAGCAAATCAATGGACACTTCATCCTTCAAATATGGAAATCCCTGCGGCACATGGTGCTTAAGGGTAGAGCTAGAACATGTGGCTCGGAGTAAGGTCCCCACGAGACCTAGTAAGCAAACATACGGGCAAACACACGATTAGCCATGTACAAAAACCAAGAACTGTAAGAATAAATGCATTACCAATTTCTTACCATCGTGGGAGACAAGGTGTCCAACTCGTTGCTGAAATCCACGTACGCCCGCTGAGTAGTCGCGTACGGGACTTAGACGCTATCCCACAGGTACGCCACAGTGAGGCCGAGGTCATCCACACCTTGTGGACGCCAAGGCTGCGCCTGGAACACGTGAGGGCGCCCCACAGGAATGCGTGTCCACATCCACACCTGCAGGAGGAAGACGCAGCCACCGAGCGTCGACGTGGGCGCCTTGCGTCTGCAGGCCTCGCAAAGCTAGTGGTAGAGGAACGCGAGGACCGCCGAGCCCCAACTGAACTGTCCAGTGTTGACCTAGTCCTGGAGGCAGTGGGTGTACATCCACGAAGCGGTGTCCCCCGTGGCGTCCGGGAAAAGCACGGCCCCGAACATGTGGAGGACCCAAGCGCGACAGTGGGAGGTCACCGTCCACGTCTGCAGGGCAGTGGCGTAGCCAGAATTTATAGCTATGGTGGTCCATTGTCTAAAATTTATTTAACCGCTATAAATTTAACATGTCGGTACACAAATATATGAATTACGAAATGCAATTAAGGTAAAAAGGACATACGAACTTCATAAAATAGACGAATATAGCTTTCTTAACATATAATTGAAATTAAATCAGTTTTACATACCCTATGGGCCTGTGCACTTTTCCTGTTCGTGGCTTATCACCGTTGATCCTGGCTTCTATTTTGCTTAGTCGCTAGCCGCTAGGGGAGAAATTAGAGAAGCTGAAAGGAAAAGGAAAAACGTGAGTACAGAGTACGTGACTAAAGGAGAATAGGGCTTTGGCTTAGGCTTAGCAATTGAGTCTTCATCTTAGGATTTTGATGTACGTACCTGCTGGCTGCTGGGCTGCTACTCACTGCTCAGCGTTTGCCGTCGTGGTCCTCATGGAGTCGCCGCGCCGATGCTCGATGGCCGCGCTCGCCGTCGCAGCGTCGCCCGCCCCCACGGCTGCACCGCACGGCTGCACGGAGAAGAATACGAATGGGCGCAGTCTGACGCGAATACGCGGCCACGCGAACTCTCGGTCTCTCGCGATGGGCTATGGCTGAAGGCAGAACGCAGAAGGCCAAGCGTCAAGCGACATACATGCTGAATTCTCCAGTGCGGACTCTATCAATGGGCTTTGGTTGGACCGAGCGCATGGTGGTCCGTGGCCCACAGGGACCACCCTGTAGCTCCGCCCATGGCAGGGCATACACCAAAGGTATCCCGCAACCATCTAATGTGGACCCCCAAGACACGGCCTCGCCTGGCATTCTCTGGGATAGGAGGCAATGGCGTGCCCAGGAAGGCCTCCACACGTGCCGTCTAGCCCTCAGACACCGCCGGGCCGACCACCGGCTGTCCCCTAATGGGAAGTCCAAGTATCATCGCCACGCCCTGCAGCGTGACGGTCATCTCCCCACAGGGAAGGTGGAACGTGTGAGTCTCTGGCCTCCACCTATTAATAGTACATGAAGAAAAGAATTACTTACGTACATAAGAATATAGAAACGAAAACAAACGGACACGATAGAGATAATGCACATGTCGACAAGTGCGGTCAAAGCTGCGGGGTTGAAGACCGGCATGCCCCGCCGTAGTAGGTTAACGACCGTGTGAAGGCCAGCACGGCGAAGCAGCGAGGTGTAGCGGTCGTCGTAGACCATCAAGTTGAACCCATCATGGGTTCGAGGACGAAGTATGTGAATCTCCTGAAAATTGCTATAAAAGTTAGCTGCGTGATGAAAACACATGTACATTTCGACAACACACGTACCTGGCCGTCCTCCGTGAGCCTAGCACGGTGCTCCCTCTCGTAGAACTCGTCTAGCAGCCGATACCTCGCCATCCTGTGCAATCAAAAATACGTTAACAAAAACCGATATCGGATAAACTTAATTACTAATATCTAAATATTTCTAAACATTCATCAATCTCACTCAAATCAAACCCTAAAAACATATATATTTCTAAACATTCATCAATCTCACTCAAATCAAACCCTAAAAACATATATATTTCTAAACATTCATCAATCTCACCCTAAAAACAAAACCCTAAAAACATATATATATTTCTAAACATTCATCAATCTCACCCTAAAAACATATATATTTCTAAACATTCATCAATCTCACTCAAACAAAATCCTAAAAATATATATATTTCTAAGCATTCATCAATCTCACTCAAATCAAACCCTAAAACACACATATATTTCTAAACATTCATCAATCTCACTCAAATCAAACCCTAAAAACATACCTATTTCTAAATATTCATCAATCTCACTCAAATCAAACCCTAAAAACAAATCTATACCCATTACTACTCTTACATTACGCATATCTATTGCAAATCCAACCTAAAACCGAGCCAAATTGAACTAATTTCATCTAGGGTTTTAAATCTTGCCCCACGAAATGTACCTCAAATAATCCATATCTATTGAAAAAATCAAGGAAAGGGAGGGATCTTACCTTGCTTGCTCGGTTTGGAAGCAAAATCGCGAGAAAAATGGATGGAATGGAGTGGATTTGGAGGGGGAAGGAGAGGGGCGGTAGCGGCGTGCTCTCGGTTTGAACAGGGAAGAGAGGGGGAAGTGAGGGGGTGGGGGGCCGAGGGCCGCGCTCGGGGTTAAGTCCCAGAGCACGACGCCACGACAGTTAGCGCCATTGGTACACAGCACGGCGCCATGTGCTTTGGCGCCGTGCTGTGCCACCGTGGCTCCTACGTGGCCACTGCCGGCGCCAAAGCATATGGCGCCGTGCTGTGTATCATGGGCGCCATATGTTTTGGCACCGTGTTAAGGGTCCATTTTTGCAAATCTTTTCTCCAGGGGTCCATATATAAAAAAACTTTGAAATTTTGGGCTAAAAAGCAAAAATTTTACTTACACTTGTTCCCTCCCCACCCAGGGCAGGCCTTCCTCCAACTGTGCACACACTCCCATCGTACGTACAAACTATTGAGGAACTATCGTTGGCGAACCTAGTTTGATCGATTCCTCCTATACAAAAGAAGTAGATCAAAACACAAATAATGCAATACAATAATAGATTGAACACAAGAGATGAGAGGGGAGCTCCTTTCTTTATTGCTTTTCTCTATCACAAAGGTACTAGTGATGACAATGGGGACCCCCTATTTACATACTAAGTGGAGGGTACCTACCAATGGGCTTGCAGGCCCAAGCCCAGTTTTCCCCACACTCCCCCTTAGGTACTCATTCGACACGATCATGTCTCATCAAAACTCAATAAAAACCAAATGGGAAAAATTTGGAGAAAGAGTATATGATACATGTAATGTTGTGTTGCACGAATTGCTTCATTAAATACCTTGACAGAGAAATTTCAGGAAAACTAGTCAAGGAAAAAAGAGTACAATCCACCCAATTTCATTCAATCTACATGATTTATTCTTTAGGTGCTCGATATTCGTGATTAGGTTTTAATAGTAAACTCATGAAGAGTCTCTCCCTAAATTCTGCACTTCTCTAAGTCTTATCATTCCAATTTCACATACATATCTTTCAAAATTAGATGCTGGAAGTGACTTAGTGAATAAATCTACAAGATTTTTACATGACTTAGTATGCAATATCTTAATTTCATCCATCTTTTGCAATTTATGAGCATAGAAGAACTTAGGGTTGATGTGCTTTGTAAGATGATTCTTCATGTATCCCATCTGCACTTGTACAACACAAGCTGCATTATTTTTATAGATAACTGTGGGAACTTGTGTGATGTTCAATCCACATGACTGCTGGATGTGATGAACCACTTGTTGAAGCCAAGCACACTCTCATGTGGCCTTGTACAACACTATGATTTTCGAGTGGTTCGTCGAAGTCGATACAAGACTTTGTTTAGACGATTTTTATGAAATTGCTGTTCCATCATATAGGAATACATAACCTGTCTGTGACCTAGCTGTATGCGGGTCTAATAAGTACACGACATCTGCATAGTTAGTCATATTCAAGTCTTGATTCTTTCTGTAGAATAGTCCAAGATCTTTGCTTCTTTGGAAGTATAAAAAATGTCCTTTATTCCCTGCCAATGCCTTTTGGTAGGCTCTGCAATGTACCTTGCTAATAGGTTTACGACAAATGTAATGTCCGGTCTAGTGCAGTTAGCTAGATTCATAAGTGCTCCTACTGCACTTAAGTACAGGAATTCCAGTCCCAGGACCTCCTCGCCCTCTTCTCTAGGTCAGTATGGATCGTTGTCTTGCTATAAAGATCTCCCGATCATCGGTACCTTCGAAGGGTATGCCTTTTCAAAGCCAAACCTTTCTAACACCTTTTGAGTATATGCAGATTGATGTACTAATATTCCTTTCCGGGATATGCTCAAGCTGCAAGCCTAAACAATATTTGGTTTTACCCAAATCTTTCATTTTGAATTGTAACTCCAGGTAAGAACTCGCCTCTTTTATATCTTCCAAGGTTTCTATGATATTCATATCATCTACATACACTGAGATTATACAAAATCTATTCTGGAATCACGTATAAAATACAGGGACAATCCTAATTGTTTGTGTAGCCTTTCTTGCAGAGAAAGTTACTTAAGTGATTATACCACATCCTGCTTGATTGCTTAAGTCCGTACAGTGATTTTTTGAGTTTCACACTGTACATGCCTCTATTTGCTCTGTCTTGGTTTGGGACAAGGATACCTTCAGGCACATTTATATAAATGTCTGAATCCAAGTCTCCGTAAAAGTATGCAGTTACCACATCCATCAATTTCATTTCTAAATTCATGTTTACTGTCATTGAGATTAAATATTTAAAGGTAATACCACCTATAACTGGGGAATATGTTTCTTTATAATCAACTTCTGGTCATTGAGTGAAACTGTGTGCTACAAACCTTGCTTTATATCTTACAACTTCATTTATTTTATTTCTCTTTTGAATAAATACCCATTTATGCCCTACAGGTTGCACATGTGGAGACGAACGGCTTACAGGCCCAAACACTTCTTCTCGTTTATTCAAAAATAATAATTCAGTTTCTATTGCCTTTTTTAATCCTTCCAATCCGATCTTTTCTTACATTCAACGAGCGACACAGGCTCTGGATCAAGATCGATGATTGTGGTAATTTTCTTTGCAAAATAAATATCAACATTGGTTGTGTTCTACTCATAGATTCCCCCGTGTACACATAGTTTATAGCTATTTTATCATGGATTTGTTCTTCTAGTGCTTCTACTTGCTCACCACTCCTTCTAGTTGCGGGAGTATGTCCCTCTAGTTTTGCAGCTCCGATGTGCACACACACATCCATGCTGATTTCTCCCTCCATGGGAATGTTCAGATCCTATATGCTCTTTTCTGAAGGTGCCATACTGGTGCCAGATCTTAACTAGCTCCCCTTCTGGTTCTAGAGAACTTCGGTGATTGGCTATGCCAAGTCATTCTTATCCTTTTCACTAGATGTCCCGGTTACTTGAGATTCGAGGGGTCGGAGTTCTCGTCCTTTTAATTTGAGGCCTCTAGATGGGATTAGGAATACCTTCAGCTTTCTTCGGTATTCCAACCCTCTTCGGTGTATTGCGTGCAGGCACATACGACTCGGTCACGCTTTTTAAATCACTAAAATGGTCCAATAGTTGGTTTGCTAATGCTTGCAGATCAATGATCTTCTGGACTTCTCTATTTGTTTCACTAGTGCGCAGGTCATGTGCATGGATTCCTATAGCTTGACACATAATTTTTCGATATTTTTCATCAAGGGATTGATTTCCTCCCCCCTAATGTCGGGAAACTATCCTCATCAAATATACTATCAGCGATATGGGTAATATGCAAATCTCCTATCATGGGGTCTAAGTACCTGATTATTGATGTTGTCTCATAACCAACATATATCCCAGACTTTTGGAGAGGGCCCATTGTTGTACGCTGTGGAGGGAGTATAGGTACATAAACCTTGTACCCGAACCTCTGGAGATGAGAAATTTTCGGTGCTGACCCTTGCGCTAGTTACATTGGTGAATGGATGTTATATGCCGATGGTCTAAAGTTGATGAGAGTTGGTGCACGAAAGACTGCGTGTCCCCAACATGTAGATAGTACAATACAATTCTGCAAAAGTGGTCAGGCAATAAATTTAATTCTCTTAATTAATGCCTCTGTTAGTCCATTCTAGGTGTGGACATGTGGTACAGAATGCTCAACTTTAATTCTCATTCTCCATCGTTGTCTATTCTGATGGACTTTATGTGATGATCGGGGAAATTATTCTTAATTTGAATTATCTACAAAATCAGCTTTGCGAAAGCATAGTTTCTCGTAGATAATAAACATATGTGCGACCATTTCGAGGAAGCATCGATGAGTACCATAAAATATTTAAATGGCCCTGACAGGGATTGTATAGGACCGCAAATGTCTCTTTGGATGCGTTCCAGGAATGCAGAGACTTCATCCTTCACTTTCAGAGTAGAAGTCTAGTAATTAATTTTTCGATATCACATACGGGGCACACAAAATCTTTTTAATTCAGAAAATTCTTTACATCGATATTATGTCTCTGTGAATTGTTAATTATATTTCTCATCATCCTAAGACCTGGGTGACCTAATCTATCATGCTAGAGATAGAGGAGTTCAGAGCTTCTAAATATTATCTTCAAGGTTGCGGGTGCCTTAATATTAGTGTAGTATAGCCCAGTCTCAAATGAAGGAAATCTTTCTAATACCCTTTTCCCATTTATCTCATGCTTCGTAATGAGTAGGTATTCCTTACCATACTCGTCTTCAGTCTCAACATGTTGGGTACAACAATACTTCTTGAATGACCAAAGTTGTGCCCATTGGGAGTATAATTGTGGCTCTTCCTGAGCCTATTATACAAGCATCGCTATCGGTGATTATTGTAAGGCTGCCACCTTGCCGGCATTTTTGCTAATCGACTGAAAGAATTTTGTCTCTCTCAATTTAGTATTCGTTGTGCCGCTGTCAGCTAAGCACACTTTCTCTATAGGGCGCCGCATGTGTTCTAATATAAAGTACTTTATTAATATGTAGTAGAAGACAATCAACACACAAATAAAATACTTTAAATATCAGAATATATCATGCCATTATTAAATAAATAAATAAATAAATTATTCAATATCATCCAATCATCATGAGAAAATAAATTGTTTGAGTATGCAAAGTCTAACTTATTCCTTCCACACATGACAATTAAAATCTAAATGCATTTTGTGCATTGGACTGAGTCTACTAAAAAAACCAGTAACTTCGGCTATGATCTTTTCAGGGGTGAGATGCTCTTCTTGGAAAATCATAGCGGCGATAGCTACAATGTCAAGAGGGGATGTTGCTGCAGGAGTGGAGTCAATCTCCATTGGTGCAGGCAGCTGCTGAGAACTCTCCACCTTAACAAAGGCAAAGTGGATTTCATGCTGCCCTTTGCCACCCTTTTTCTTCTTGACCTAGAAGGCATCGACGACATGTTGCGGCTCTTTACAGATCCGTGATCAGTGCCGCCACATACCACACTTGTAGCTGGTTTGGTCTTGCTTACTATAGGGCTTATCGTCCCGCTTTGGTTTGCTGGTCTTAATCTCCTGTGGAGCATTTGACTTGCCTTTTTGGACTACGGCCTTGCCCTTCCTTCCCTTTTTCTTCATTATATGCTTTCATACCTTGTAGCTCCCAGCGTTGGCCTCACGGCCAGCGGAGCTCCTAGGTTGCTGTGCAACAAAGGTCTTGCGGAGAATTTCATCCTGAGCCTCTACAACCTACATAATATCAATAAATTCAGCATATTCTTTGTAGTTGTGGTGGAAAGTAGAGAGGGCCTTCTCAATCTTCTGCTCATCTGTGATCTACCTGCCACAAATTTGAAGGTTGGTACAAATTCTGTGTAGAGTAGAGTTGTACTCCCCGACAGTTTTGAAATCAGCAAACCTTGGTCGAATCCACTATTGCTCTGTTTGAGCAAGAATGGTGTACTTTAGCTTCTCGAACCGCTTCTTGAGTGCAGTCCACAATGCTAGCGTGCTCTTCTCTGCTATGCACTCATTCTTGATAGTGATACAAAGGTGGTGCCTAAGGAAGTGAAGTGACTGATCGTTTTCCTCAGGTGTGGGTTTTGCATCTTCTGATGCACTAATCCCAATGGCAGCACGGAGCTTCTTGGCTCCAAATACAATCTCGACATCAGAAGTCCAAGTCAAATAATTTTGGCCATGCTGGGCCAACTCCTCGAACTCCCGGTTCATGATGCCTGTCATCTACACGTGCATGAAAGTAATGTATAAATTTACTACAAGTAAATATGCATAAAATAAATTGGACAATGGTACAAAAAGATTCTCATAATGTTTTAGAAATTTTTATGCATTTTCTATAATTTTACTGTTGCTTTCAGTGATTAAAGACAATTTAAGTAATTATGATTAATCCAAATAGTAAATAAATACATAAAACATAGAAAAGTAGTAATAACAGTGCTAAACATGTTTCAAATACTAAAAAACAACTCAAAATATGAATTCCCAATGCCCTTTTATGTTAGGATATGAAATTTCAGTGAATTCTGCAATTTTTGAGGGCATATCCACAAATTTTTAATTCTGAGAAAATTTTTCGCGTAATTTTTTTTTGAGGACCCTTTTGAAAGATTCGGGACCTGTCTAAAAATTCTGGGAACCTTTCTATAATATCTAGAATTCGGAGGGCCCTTTTGCAAAATCTCGGGTGCTGGGCCACCCCCTTTTTTTCTTTCGGCCCACTATCGGCCGGCGCAAAGGGTTAGGGTTTCCCTTGCCGCTATTCATACGTGTGGGAGTGCGTATGGGGAGGCTAGTGGCCGAGGTGCTCAAGCAGCGGCGGATGGAGCTGGCGGCCGTGAGCAAGCGGCCGTCTAGGGCTCGATGCTGTGGGTGGTGGCGACCATACGGGGCTGTCGGGTAACGGCGGCTGGGCCAGCGGCTGGTGGTGCCATGCTGCGCCAGCGGCGGTGGTCGAGCAACGTCGCTCGTGCGAGAGCGGCGTCGCGGTGGGCGGCAGATCGGGCTAGCGGTGGCCAAACGGCAGCTCAGCTCCATGCCGACGGTGGTCGAGCAACAGCGCAGCCGCGTGCGAGCGACATGATGGTCGGCGTGGCTGCATGCAAACGGCGGTCGCCCCCATACGGGCGACGTGACTTCGGCTAGTGCACGGCACGTAGCTCAGTCGTGTTCAGGCGGCGAGGGCCACTGCAACTCAACAGTGCAACCCCGTGCGGGAGGTACGACGGCACGACACAGTGGTCGGTGCGCCCGACTGTGTTGCGGTTCTGAGCTGGCGTCAGCGTGTGCGAGGCCAAGCGGCACTAGCTCTCCTAATGGCCGCGGCACTCAGGAGGCAGCACGTGCGGGCGATGCCCGGGAGCGGCGACAAACGGGAGTGACGGTACAGCGCAGCGGCGGGCAGGCCCGGCTGTAGGTCGGCCCGGCTTCGGGTCGGTGCATGCGGGCGGCCGGCCGGTGTGCGGCCGTACTGGCGGCGCGTGTGCGTTTTTTCAATCTACAATGCAATTAATATCTACTCTTTTGCATAAATCTACCGATCGGCTTGGCTAGCGACTTCAAGTCTTCTCACAGTAGGTTTAGAGCGGATTTGCACCGTAGAAAAAATAATTTAGAAAGCAAAAATTTTACGAAATTTAAAGCGATCTCGATAGCAACGTACAATTCAATCTACGAGTGCTCGACGATTACCTTTTGATTCACCGGAGCGATCGTGCTGATAACGTGTTGAGGAACCATCGCTGGCGAGCCCAGTCCGGTTGATTCTTCCTATGCAAAAGGGTGGATCAAAACATAGAATAATGCAATACAATAATAGATTTAACAAGATATGAAAGAGGAACTCATTTCTTTATTACGTTTCTCTTCTACAAAAATACCAGTGTTAATAATAAAGACCTCCTATTTATAGACTAAGAATACTCACTAAGGTGGTGTTTCGTTTGGGGACTTGGTGGGATGGGATAGCTCCATCCCAGGTATGTGGGATGGGATAATCCCACTTTTTGTTTGGTTGCAAGGATGGGTTAGTTCCTGTTTTTTATTTGGATGGAGGGATAGAATGAGATCTAGTGATCCCACCTCTTGTTTGGATGGAGGAATGGAGTGGGATAGCTGCATATACTCAATGGAGGGATAGAGGAGGTCGGCAGTGGAGAGAAGGTCGACGGCAGCGGAGAGGAGGACGCGCTGGAGCACTCGGCGGACGTGGGGCGGAGAGGAGGCCGACGGCAGCGGAGAGGACGGCGGAGAGGAGGCCGATAGTGGAGAGGAGGCCGACGGCAGCGGAGAGGAGGACGGGCTGGAGCACTCGGCGGACGTGGGGCGGAGAGGAGGCCGGCAGTGGAGATGACGGCGGGGAGGACGCGCCGGGGCGGAGATCCGGCCAGAGAGGACGACCCGAGCACGACGACGAGGACGGTGACGAGGACGACCGGAAGGGCAGGGCGGCGCGGGCGGCGCGGGGAGATGGGTGTGCGGGCGGCGCGGGGAGATGGGGGAAGGATAGGGCTGTACGCGCGCGCGGGGAGAGGTAGGGCTGTACGCGCGCGGGGAGAAGTGGGTTGGCGCGGTTCGCTCGTTTTCAGCGGATCATCTCAACCCATTTTTCAGAGGAATATTCTCTTTTGGGTTCAACCCATCCCACCAAATCCCACAACCAAACACTACAAAAAAAGGGTTGGCCCCCTCCCATCCCGGGATATACCCCAAACCAAACACTACCTAGGCTCCGTTTGGCACAGCTCTACCACCGGCTCCTGGAGCTGTTTGGAGCTGTTTTGTGCCAAACGGGGTACAACAAAATAGCTCCACCCAAGGAGTCCCTTAAAACCTGCTGAGACAAAAGTAGCTCCTTGGGTGGAGCTGAAAAAAGTAGCTTCACCCAGCTCCACTTGTGAAGTAAAAAAAACAGCTCCACTTGTGAAATGGAGCCGTGCCAAACGGGCCTAATAGACTGGGCTTATATACCTAGCCACGTTTCCGAACACAAACAACCCCATCTCAAAAATTTCTCGGGTGAACTGCTCACAATTCAAACCGAAAATCCAAATCCCGATCCCGACTCCGGAATCCTGAAATGCACCGGCCGCGCGCCGCCACAGCACGCCGTCGATGAGTCATGCCCCTCCGAACGACGGCGGCGACCTCTTCGCCGCCAACCTCAAGGGCGCGCTCCTCGCCGTCGCCTCCTCCGCCTTCATCGGCGTCAGCTTCATCGTCAAGAAGAAGGGGCTCCGCCGCGCCTGTGCCGCCGGCTCCCGCGCAGGTCCGCGCCTCCCTCGCGCCCGGTGACCGAAAGGCGCCTTGTTTTTTTCCTTTTCGGAGCAATCTTAGACAGCGCATCATGTTCTTTTTGTTTCTTTGGGTTCTTAACTAGACGTTATTTTGAGGTTATGTGAGGAGGGATGTCGGAAAGGCGCCTCCTTTACGGCCAATTCGGTGTGCTTCGTCAACGAACGTTGTAACATTTGTTTTCTTGATGTGAATTTCAGGTGTTGGAGGCTATGGATACCTCTTGGAGCCACTGTGGTGGGTTGGGATGGTCACAAGTGAGTTCTTGATTCTTTGGCTGCTTCGTTCTTGGTGGCCTAGTGCAAAAATAATTGAAATGCTTAAGCAAAATGTGAAACCTCGCAGTGCTGATTGGTGAGATTGCGAATTTCGTGGCCTACATGTTTGCGCCGGCTGTTCTCGTCACTCCACTTGGTGCGCTCAGCATAATTGTGAGGTAGAATTGTGATTTGTTCCATTTTGTGTACTACACTGTTAGAATTCGTGGTATTATTTAGTTTTGATTTGTGCATGCGCAATTGCACATGGGTGGTGATCCCTTCGGAGCAGTGCTGTTCTAGCCCACTTTATCCTCGATGAGAAGCTGCAGCGGATGGGTGTGTTGGGCTGTGTGCTCTGTATAGTTGGGTCGACAGTGATCATCCTACATGCGCCCGAAGAACAAACACCAAGCTCAGTTGAACAGATTTGGCACTTGGCGATGCAGCCTGGTATATCTTTGCAGTTGCCCTGTGCAGCTTATTACTCCCCCCGTTCTTTTATACTTACTTTTTTGGCTATTTATGTCTCCAAGATGTAACTTTGACCATTATTTTTATAACTTTACAATAAAATGTATTAATAAAATTATAATATTATGAAAGTATTTTCAACGACAAATCTAATGACATAATTTTTATATAGCCAATCTATATAGTTTTAAACCTATTAGTGGTCAAATTTTAGAAAATTTGACGGCACGGATTCTAGAACATCAAGTAAAAAAGAATGGAAGGAGTATCATCAGTCATCACAATTGACCTGTTGGGTTTTGATGTGCATGCTGTAATATCTTTATTTACATTCTGCAGCCTTTCTATGCTATGCAACCTCTGCACTGGCGGTGTCACTAATCTTGATGCTGCATTGCGCTCCCCGCTATGGGCAGACCAATATAGTTGTGTATGTAGGGATTTGTTCGGTGATTGGATCTTTGACGGTAAATTATGTCTATGGCAACATCTTTGGTATCAACTTGTTTTGGTGTTTATGGGATGTTTGCTTGCTTTTTGTTTTGCTAGGTAATGAGCATCAAGGCAGTAGGCATTGCTATCAAGCTTACGATTGAGGGCATAAACCAGGCTGGCTATTTCCAAACTTGGTTGTTTGCAACTGTTTCAGCTACATGCATAATTATTCAGTTAGTTTACCTGAACAAGGTACATCTGGCATCAAAAATAAGTTATGGTTTTTCCACTACTATGTTTTTTGGATAAACACAATAAAATAATTCATATGCATTTTGCAAATTGACCCCAAATTGACAACCAAGATATTTCAACTTCCAATTCCACATAACTTTATTGTGTTACAACATCATTTACAGTGTGATCATAGTAACAAATTTGCGATGTTTTTGTTGAGTAACATAAAAGAACCTCATAAGTTTTTATTTCAGAACAGTAATTTTGATGTTACTTTGCATCTTCACATCATGTTAAACTTTCAGGCATTGGATACTTTCAATACTGCAGTTGTTTCTCCCATCTATTATGCGATGTTCACATCCCTCACAATTTTAGCAAGTGCCATAATGTTCAAGGTATGTGAATTTGAAATCCTTCCAGAAATGCCAAGAACCTGCAGTCCTTTTACTAGAACACAAATTTGAAAACTTCTGTTCTGTGATTACTAGGACTGGTCTGGGCAGAGTCTAAGCAGTATCGCCTCTGAGATTTGTGGATTCCTTACCGTTCTTGCTGGTACTGTTGTACTGCATTCTACAAGAGAATTAGATCAGACTCTTTCTTCAGGTAAATGCTTCCTAGTTGTTAATGAATCAAGATTGAACCATTCTGCAACGCTTAACAACAAGATGAATATTTGCTATTGTCATACATGATTCACACTGGTGGCACGATTGCAATATTATTGATGCAAAGTTGCAAACATGCTTATGTGGTTCTTACTAAGCATAAATGCTTTGCTCACTGCAGTTTTTAAGTTACAAGTTCTCCCCTTACCATCCTTATGGTTACAAATCTGGCATAAGTTGTGGTTGTTAAGAGTTGGTGCTTTACGTTAGTGTTGAGCTGATTACCAATCCGGCAATCCCTACTGAAGTTGGTTGGATTTCTTAGCAATGAAGTTGGTTAAATTGAAAAGCTATTTAGTATTTTGCCTCAAGCAGCTGGACTTCGTTCTGTTACCAGTGGTTTTCACGGACATCAAATCGTGGACTTTGTATTTATGGATTAAGAAATGGTCCACCATTCAAAAGTTTTCATGACACCTACTATTCATGATGTGCTGAAGTTGCTGTCCTTTTCAACTGCTTTAAGGCTTGGCTATAGATAGTTTTGCTAGGCCAGAACTCCCTCACCGTTTTTTCATATGCTGGTTCTTCAGAACAAAAAGAAACCATGTTGAGAAATATTTTCTAAGATATTGCCAATATATGCTCTTGTCCATGTAAAATCTTGTAGGTTATCCAATCCCATTGTCTTATTCAAAGTGCCACTGCCGTAACTTCCTGTTTTTTTTAATCACTACAGATCTATATACTCCTCTTCCCCCAATATATTGGCATATCCAAGGGAATGGAGAGACAGGGAAACAAAAAGAGGATGATTTGCTCTCCGGTGACTTCATCAGCGTGGTGCGGCAAGACTACTTTGTCTAGACTCTAGAGACCCTCCCAGATGCTCGGTGATTTGTGTTACCTTGCTTAGTTCTTCTGATGGAAGCTGATGCTTGCTGTGGTTATAGTCTCCTCAAGACCGTCTATCAGCAGTCACCAGACCAAAATAATTGCGAAGTTTTGTAGAAATTGTAGGATTAGTTGCCATTTGATCATGGCTCACTCGAGGCAATAGCCTTGCAGGAACATCTGAGCAACCTGTCTTCTAGCCTGTTGGTGTGATGTAGGATTTGCTGCGAGTTTATCAGGGTGGCATGGTGGGACGTTCTATATATGTATTGTCTATTCTATCTGAGCAGCATTTGTATTGGCTTGCTCTTTCTAATCTGACAGTTTTTTGGCTTTCAGCTTCTGAGTTTGCTAGTTGATGTATGTATATTGTACAGTCCAATACGAATGTATGAAATTAGAGCTGTTTATTTTTGTTCCTTTCATGAGGTTGAAACCAGTCAAGCGGCCTGTTGCTAATCTTACTAGGCCTTCAGAATGTGAAACTCTTTGCAGTTGGAAATGCACGTCGGTATACACGTTAGGCATTTCCGGGCAATTATTTAGCGACAAACCTGATGATCCTTTCTATTGCAGTGCTGTATTGCTACTGATATGTAATAATGTTCTTGCCTCGTTGAAGAATCATGCTAGTAGATCCGAGCAAATATTTTTGAAAGATCAACGAGCTATTAGTGACTTCTTTGCTAACAAGCTTGCATTCTTCTAATGCTCTTAGAGCACGTACATCCGTTAACATCTACAGTTGCTAAGATATACATATCACTTCTCTCTCCACAATATCACTGTCAACTATTTTTACTTTAATTACTAGCTAGATGCTAAATGTTCAACTTTTTTTGTGACATAGTATTAGCCGTCAATGTTTGTTTCAATGGCATGCAATTCGGACTTAGCATAGCATTAGCTGTCAATGTTTGTTTCGGTGCCATACAATTCGGACTTAGCACCCACTCCATCCGTTGCAATAGTGCTAAGAAATTTCTCTCTTCTATATTATTAGCTTAGCACCACGTGCTCTTAGAGCTCTACCAAAGGTAAAATCAACAACAATACTACTTAGGCCCTGTTTGGCAGGGCTCCTCTTCACAAGTGGAGCTGTTTTTTTTGGCTTCACAAGTGGAGCCAAGTGAAGCTACTTTTTTCAGCTCCTTGGGTGGAGCTATTTTTGTCTCAGCAGATTTTAAGGAGCTCCTTGGGTGGAGCTATTTTGCTTTACCCCGTTTGGCACAAAACAGCTCCAAACAGCTCCAAGGAGCTGGTGGTGGAGCTGTGCCAAACGGGGCCTTAATCCGTGCAAACATATTTTCATCTGTACAGGTGGCACATGCTGATATTGGACATAGAACACAACCGCTATGGTTGTCCGATTGAGGGCTAACATGCGGAGTCAGACAAACAATGTGGTAGATGACTTGTCAAAATTAATGATGTGGTGGCCGTCATCCGAAACCATCCATAAAATCAGCTTTATGACGTGATTTGCTTTGGTTTCAGAGAGATGGAAATTAAACCACAGCAAGAGTCGAAGGACTATCCGAGGACTTTCATTTCAAAAAAGAAAAGGAAAAAAGGAATGCTATACTGATAGGAATAATTGATCTTTTGCCATATCTTTCATTGTATTTGATGATTTGTCTCATAATGGGACCATTATGATACTCCACGTTCGGAACGAGTACTCTCCCAGGCGGATGTGTTAGGCCAGTTTCAGTGGAGATTTCATGTCCCAGTTTCCAACACACCTATATTTTGGAAACAGTGCAGAAGAGTTTCATCCCCATGAAACTCTCTCTACTCCCATAAAACTTTTATCATCTTTCTCTTCATCAATATAGTGCCCTATCAGTATATTTAATACCCATAAAACTCCATAAAACCCCCACTAAGACTAGCCTTAGATCCATCGGCCAGTATCCAACTATCCATCACGGCGTTAATTTGCCCACCAATTTCGCCTGTCTCCGGTTCACGACTCCCCTCCATGGCTGCTGCTTCCTTGGCTCCTCCGACCACCTCCTTCGCGCCGGCGCCGGCGCCGGCTCCGGGGAGGCACAAGGCGGCGCCTTTACTCGCCAAGAGGCTTCCCCGGCGGGTCCTTCTCAGGGTGGCTAGTGAATCCGCCTCGGTCCGTGGACCATTTCGGGCTATCTGTCGCCTGATTTATCCATTCCGACTAGTTCTTGATTCTTCTGCTGCGTGGATTGGGTTCTCGTGCTGGCATGAGGGCTTTTGTTTGGTTGCCATCCTCGGCTGAAATCCCTAGTCCCGGTAGTTCCCCGCGTCGGCATCGCATTTCTTTAGCTAATTCGCCGCTGAACCGCCGACAACGTCGAGCCAATGGCCCAAAGCCGCCAACACAACTGCCGTAGGGTACAGTTTGGAGCAATCGGGCACTGTTTGCTTGGTGACCTCGGAGGCAAATCGATCTGATGTAAACCAAACAGCCCCTAGGATTTTTTTCCCCTTTGGACACCTTTATGATTGTGTTATGTGGATCGTTGTTGTATTGGTTTCAAAAGTCATAACCTTTGCTGTTTAAGACTGTGACCTGTTTTTGTTCTTGATGTTAATTGAAGAGTAATATTAGAAGAGTTTTAACTTCACAAGTACATGGGAGTTATATAGTCTAATGAGAAACCCAGCAACCCTTTTCTCTATACATAGTTATAATTGTTGCCATTTTGTTTACTACAAGACTTGTGCAATTGTTGATCATCGTATATACATATATCTGGTCCTCTTCGCATAGGAAGAATTATGAAATAGCATTGAAGGGATACTGTTGTAGGCTTGTAGCCATTGTGAATTGGAATAGGCGCACTTGTATTACGCTGATGTTACATTGCTTTGCTCATAGTCTGGCATATTATTAGGTTGCTGGTGATACATTGCTGGCTTTGTACGAGAAAGAGAGGTTAGGCCTCCCACCATATGCTGACGAGGAGTACAAAGAAGAGATGTACTGGGGAACCCTGGATGCTGATTTGCACTACTGGACCAGATCCCTGCACCCAGTGCAGCTATATATAAGGTGTGCTTTAGTGGAGTTAACAGGCATATATGCTAAACGTCATAGTAGGTCTAGCTTGAAAAACTAGCTAATGTTCAACATGTTCATTTTCTCATTTATATTGGTACCTTGCAGTGGTATCCTGGTCATATTGCAAAAACAGAGAAGGAACTGAAAGAGCAGTTAAGCTCATGGATGTTGTCATAGAGGTCCGTGATGCTAGGATTCCCTTGGCCACTAGCCATCCTAAGGTTATAGTTTTTGTGGTTTCTTGTGTTTATTTCTACGAAACAGTGACTTGGGATAAGTACTGAGTCATGTTTTGAACGATCAGATGGATTCCTGGTTAGGCAGCCGGAGAAGGATCATAGTCATGAACCGTGAGGACATGGTTTCGACTGAGGACACAAATGCATGGGCTACTTACTTTGTTAGTCAGGGTATCAAAGTTGTTTACTCAAATGGGCAGCTGGGCATGGTAAGATAACCCTTATGTAGTTTCAGTTGCCAACTGATCAGGTCAGGTCTGGTTTATGCCTTAATATATATCACTTCCCCCTTTGTTGGTCAGGGTACAATGAAATTAGGTAGAATGGCAAAATCAGTAGCAACAGAAAAGGGACTGCTTCCTCATCCAGTAATCCAATTGATTTCTTGTTGGCTGTCTTATGTTGCTTCCTTTTATTTTGTTGCTCCTTATGTGCAAATTAGTATACACTGGAATTATTTCCATAAAGAAAAGTACATTGTGGAACATGCTTGCGATATCATAGAAGTAATGTTTGCATGCGTTCTTTCCAAATGATTAATATAATATTCTAATAGGTTTCAATTTGAAATAGGCAGTTGTTAGATCATTTGGTTCTTGAAATGAATGATACAATAACACACTTTCGGTATGTTCAGATTTATTAGATTTTTTGGTGAACTTCTGTAAAACCAAGAATTTCTTGATTTTTCTAATTTAAGTGATCAACCACAACATGTTTATTTTGTTCATTGTTTTTATTGTGCCTTGTATGAAGGTTCGAGCTGGAATAGTTGGATATCCAAATGTTGGCAAATCTTCCTTGATTAATCACTTGCTAAAACGAAGAATGTGTCCAGCAGCACCTAGACCAGGTGTCACAAGAGAGCTAAAGTAAGTCGTTAATAGGAAATAATATGACATTTGCATTATCCAGTGTCTAACATTTGAAACTGAACAGGTGGGTTCATTTCGGGAAGGATCTAGAGCTGTTAGATTCACCTGGAATTTTACCAATGCGAATTAGTGACCAGACAGCTGCAATTAAGCTTGCTATTGTGATGATATTGGAGAAAGGTCATATGATTTTGCTGTTGTGGCAGCGATTCATGTGCAGTTATTGATAACATCTGTAGTGTATATAACCCAAGGGGTTTTAAGGTGGGTCCTATCTAAACCTTAAGGCTGACTCCATAGTGTATATAACCCAAGGGGTCTTAAGATGGTCCCACTTGGTAGATAAAGAAAAATTGTATTTTAATGCTTATGGTCAGGTCTTTAGCTTGAGTACCAGCCTTAAGCCTTTTTGCTTATAGCCTGCTTAAGGTCACCCCTGTAATATATAAGGTTGACCTTAAGGTGGCTTAAGACCCTCTATTTTCATACACTACAGATGCCCTAAGACATCCTGCAGTAGGTCAGTGGTCTCACAAGCTAATGATTAGCATATTATGTTTTGATCGTAATGCTTCCTAAGGCTCCTGTCTAGTTTCAAAAATCTAACATTTGCTAGCTAGCATTCCATCATGAAGTTTCATGCTTTTATCTTATATATGGGCTTTAGATGTTGCTAACGGGTTAGTGTGAAACAGGTTCTGAAGCATTTCGAAAACGATACAGGATCAATGTGGACAACAACTGTGGTAAAATGTATGCTTCGATCCTCTGTAATTCTCTTTAAATGATATTAGAAGTTGAGTCGATGTTCTGATGGCATGCTTAACAAGTTGCAGGTTTGTCACGAAGCTCGCTCTCCACCTGTTCAATGGAGATGCCAGCCAAGCAGCTTTTCGCTACCAGAGATTCATAGATGTTAGAGCTGCACTTGTTCATAGTACAACACACTACCACTACAATGTCCTTTGTAGCACCATCATAGGACAATTTCCTTGGACGTTCACTGAAACAAAACCGAAACTTGAAAAAAAAAAAGATTCAAAAGCTGAAATTGAGTTGAAATTTCATTGTTGAATTGTTCTTTTACTCCATCAACCTAATCCTCACCAATCTCAACTCAAAACCCCTATAATCCTTGCCATCAAAGCCAAAACGGAGGGATCAAATGTTGGCACTGTTCATGTCTGAAAAACTCCCACCACCATACAAAATCCCACCGCCGCTCACACCTTCTTCATGACCGCCAGTACCTGCGCCTTTCCCCGCCAGCTCCGCTCGGTTGGCCGGCCGCCGTACCCGCCCCAGAGCCGTGGCAGGCCATGCCAACCCAACCCGCCGCCGCCGCCGTGTCCCTACTTTGCCGCCGCCCCTGCTCCTTCTCGAGCCCTCCTCTCACAACCAACCCAAGCCACGCCACCGCCCTTGTCGCCGCATAATGCCACCCAAAGGCACCAGCTCCACCCCTCTGGTGGACACGCTGCACCTTCCCGAATGCCCTCGACACCGCCACGCACCATCACTGCCGTAGGCAATCTCCGGTGCCAAACCGCCTCCCTCGGCCTATTTAAGCAACCGAACTCTCCACGGTGACCTCCACACTTCCCCGAAGCCAACCGAACACACCAAAGCTCCGGCCATCCCCTCCTTTGCCGGTAATTGTGGAAATCCCAAAAACCGAGCCCTAATCCAATGTCCCTTCCCCGGCCGGCCGTTTTCCAATTAAACCCGCCTATAGCTTCCCCAACCCCGTAGGATCATACCCCAACCGCCACCCGAGCCTCCCAACCGGCCCTCTTCCCCGACGCCGTTCACCCTCTCACCGCCGCCAACCTCCACCGTGGCCGGCCCTACTCAAGCTTCCCTAGCTTAAGCCAACCTCTCCACGACCTTACCCGAACCATAGAGAAGCCCTAGCACCGGTCCAATTGTCCTAGGAAGCTTCCATTCACCCGCAACTTCAAAAATAACCGCAAAAGAAGAAGGCTCGCCGCCGGCGAACGCTGCCCCCGCCAGCCCTCCAACCACCCAAAATGGACTCCTTATGTTGCCCTGAACCCGCCCATACCCTTAGTTGCCGTCGCAAATCGCTCCACCACCGTCGGCAACCGGCACCCTCTTCCTCTGCTCGCTACGTGCGCGAGTGAAGCGGAGAAGTAGAACAGTGCCCTGGGCACTGTTCATCCGACCGGGCCACCCCGAGCTGGCTAAGCCGAGCCCGCTCGCCCCGCGCCGGACACACCCGACCGAGCCACCCCGGTTTTGGCTGAGTCCAACCAACTCGGCCGCGCCCACCGACCGGACCCGAGTGACGCGGTTAGACCGAGTCCACTCGCCAAGTCCGGTTAGAGGCCAATGGACAGTGCGATCGAGCCCAATGAACAGTGTCGGGTCCGTGCCCAAAAATACATGTTGGTACTCCCTAGATTCGTCTCGAGCCCATTTCCCCATATAGACCTCCTAAAAGCCCAAAATCCCAATTTAATGGAGTTTTCCGTATTTTCTTTATTCTTTTATTTTCTTTATTCCTAGCCTAGTCCTTCGGGCATGGAATTAATTTATTTTTATTGTTTTGCGTTAGCTTCCGAAGTAGAGGATTCGCAGGAGCAGGAGGGAGAAGTTCAAGTCCAGGCCCAGCCCGCCGAAGAATACAAGTTAATCGAAATTGTAAACTCGCAAGGCAAGTCCACATATTTTTGAACATGTTGATCCTACATTCTCTAAGTTATTTATTTACTTGTATTTTCATTATGCTATTTGTGCACTGTTATTTTGTATACCATAAATGCTTAGAATGACATTATACTAGTTATGTCCTACCACCCGAAAAAGCCTAGTCTAATTTGATGACCATATTCACCTTGACAAACATAGTAGTATTAAACACAATAATATGTAATCATGGTAGTTTAGAGAATCAACAACATCTACTGTTAGTAAAAGATTTGGTATTTGTTGGGAAAGTGGTTCTAGGGTAAGCGAGGATCGTTGGATCCCGTGACCTAGGGTGAAGGCAAATGTTACAAATCAATGGGAATGTTAAAGCACTGGACAGATTTGTAGAGGGAAATTGCCACCGGTGAAAATATAAGGACTAAACCCTTATGCTGAGTAAAGAACATAGTGATCGCCCAACCACAAGCGTTGATACGTCAAACCTGGTCTAGTAGCTGCTTAAATTCGATTGAACCTTTACAAATGCATGGTGAAGGCAAAGTGTGAGTCCATACGGAAGGGTGTCGAGAAGGGCCGTATGGAAGTTGGCGCCGTTGTTGTTTTTATTGTTGATTTGATTATCAGATGTCCACACAATAGTAGGCTGAGATAAGTCAGGTGGTGGCCTGAGCTTATCGAAGAAACCTACTAGGTAGAGGCTATATAAAGAATTGAGCAGCGAACAACCTTGTTTTCTTAGCTCTTTGGCCGGAGTTAAGGAATCTTGTGGGTAAAGCAGGGCAGCTTTGCAAAGTCATGACCAAATGTATTCGAATACGCCGTGCTTCCGGTAAATGAAGCTATGTTTAATGGGTGATTCCAGCAATAAGGCATAAGTAGATTTTGAAAGGATTTGGTAATGTTGGTGATCTGGTAATTGAACCTTGAAAACCCCCTAAAGTTTATAGAAATTATGATTTCATGTTTAAAACTTGTTTATAACTAAAACTGCATCCACTCAAAATAATAGACCTGTCTCCCTTTATTTGTTATATCTTACATGTAGTTATTGTTAAGCTCCGTGTGACTTGTTGAGTACGGTAGTTGTACTCATATTTGCTAAAAATATTAACAGAAATAGTCAGCAATGAGGAGGCAGATGAAGGTAAAGAAGTGGAGTTCTTTGAGGTCGATGACACAAGGAATTAGGGTCGTCCTCCGCTCAGGCGTGCTTGTGGCGTTCTTTTGATAGCAAGGTATCTAAGGGCTGTTTGCTCTACTGTAAAACTTGGCTTTCATGCCTTTATATTGTAATAAAGTTAGCTTTTATTTTAAGCATGTGATGGCAATGTTATACACTCGATGGATGTACTCGCAGCTGAATAATCCTGGGCAATTGTGAGGGTTTCATAATACTCCTAGAATAGAGGTGTTACATTCACCTGTGTGAGGAATGAGGAATCAATTGACGATAGGGTGGCTGTATCCCCAGAGGACAAGTGGACAACACCACAGAAATTGCCCCCGGTAGTTACTTGGCTGACCAGAGCGACTGAACTAATTTGTATAAGCATGTGACAAATTGGGTTAATTGTATTTGCATCTTTGTAAGTTGTTACAGAATCAAGTGTAGGAAATAAAACATGGTTTCAGTGTTGCCTAGTTAGATGCTCCCCTGAGAGCAACTTCATCCTATTAGTCATTTCTCACTCTCTATTTCCTAGGATGAAGATGCTAGCTATTATTTTCAGCTCTCTATTTGAGTTAGCATTCCAATGGCCTAGCTATTTGAGAAGCGAGTGAGGAGGCGCTCGCCAAATCTAGCTAGCGGCCCGGAGAAAATAGCGACTCGATAAAAATGAAGAGGAGGATAAAGAACCGGTTGGAGTCCATTTCTTGAGCCATATTAGGTAAATATACAATGAAGAGCAGGATAAAGAACCGGTTGGAGTTGCTCTGAGGCCCTCACAGTTTTTGGATGATCAATTTATATAGGGTACTTAGCCTGAGGTGACATTTGATCAGTGATGACCAATGATAGAATATACCCCTCCACAATTTAGCTGCTTATAAAGTTATATCTATGTCCCAAATGCGACGCTACAGAGTTCACCCTTCACTGGAAATATTCCAGCGATGAATTTTCCAAATATAGAGATCCTTTTTCCCCTGCTTTTTTTTCTCAAGACTCGCATTTCTTGTACAGATAGAAGCAACTAAAACAACAAAATATTTCTACAGCGATTTTTCCTTTTTTTTATGATCAGTCATGATATATGATACGATGTTTGCTACCACCAATTACTTTCAGCGCCACCAAATTGGCACACTGCTAGTTCTTCACCTCAGACGGGCGGCCTTGCTGCAGATAAATGCCAACTTTTGACATCACTGCCGGGGCTACGGATTTCAAGATCAAAGATGACTGCACAATTCCTTTTTAGTTTGATCCCTCACTGTATTGTTAGATCATCAAGCCTGTCGATTAAATCCAAAGCTTTGGTCCTATCAATCTCGAAGTCGATGACAGGAAGCATGGAGGACCTCCTAGCTGAAAGTAAGTCTTTCTTGTTACCACTGGTTGGAGAATGACTAATGCTCTTGCTCAATCTGCTCTGTTTTCTGTGTCTTGACTTTGTGTCAAACTCTTGACTTTTGCTTATCCCAGGGACGAATTTCCTGTACTTAACATCCCTTAGCATATCCTGATCCTCTTGTGTGAGAATTGGTGAACTGGTCATTTTGTCTGGCAGCTGCGTGATTGCAGGACCCTTCTGTGTTGAACGGACAGGAGATTTGATGGGAGACCTTACACCTCCATTAGCAGCTCTAGATTTACTGATGAGATGATGAAGCCACACAACAAGCTCAAGGATGTGTGCTTCGGTTTTGTCTTTCTCAGCATGATATAGCGTCTCAATTCGTGTCAAGTTCAACTGTCCTGACAGCTTGCAGTTCAGCTCAGACCTGCATACAACAAAAATGTTGTCACTCTGAGAAATTCTAGTTTCACCATCTTTATTCAAAATTATTGTAATCATGTGCTAACCCTGTATTTGCCCACTCTCCAACCCAACCGAAGCTATGGTGTGCCCTGACATGAATAGATAATCACATTCTCAGTAAGATTTGGATAGTTTTTGCAGTTACAAATAATTACGTCATAGGTGATATTAGATTACTTAGTCGTGTTATTTGCAATCGGGACAAGCCATCGCAAAGTTTTCTCCATTTCAGCTTTGATTTGAGAAACCATAAGCTGCATCCATTTATCACAACCGTGTTAAAGATATATCATATATGTATGAATCATAGCATGGAATTGTGGTTCACGATCCCATAGCATGGCATTGCGAATCATGACTGTATACTCGTAATAACAGCAAATATGAGCCTCCAGTTTGGCGTACCTCTTCTTTAATTTCAAAAGTTTGTATCTTCGAACGGAGAGCAGATTTGATGGTAGGTGGCAAACATTGGTATAATGTGTCTCTCGCGTTGGGAGGGATAGAGCTTGATCGAGAAACCTGCCAATCAATAAATCCTTTTTAGGATATAATAAAAGAAATTCAAGTCGAAGCATGTATCACCACACGAAGATGAGCTGCCGAACAGGGTTGTGGTGCTACTATCTCGTAGTGTAATTGATTATGATCCTTATAAAAATAGTACTCATTTCTAAGAATCTTGGACCATGCAAGAGGACTCAAAATTTGAAACAGACATCTTTGTGTTGGCAATACATGAGAATCTGAGATTGTAAATGTTGAAAGTGTGACCAATTTATCCTTCTTGATCACAAAATAGTTAAATAAGATGTTCAAGAGTGTTTAACTTACAAGAGTATCAATCTGATTGATGATATTCGCATAATGCAGCGCAAGTCCTGCCGGTCCCAATCTATTATGGCGTTTGGAAGGTTCTTGTGGTTCTTCACTGTCTACAGTTAGTAGGAGCAAGAACCTCTAAATCATTGTCACAACTCACAATAAATGATACATAATAACAATCACAATCTTTTGATAAGACTTTATACTCCACTTCATTTACCTATCAAGGTACACAATTTAGACTAACATATAGAATGATCAAAGCTGTTTGTGCATGCATGCAAGAAAGCCATCTTTTTGCCAAATTCATTGCACAGGTCATAGCAATTGCTAGCAATGAAGTTAGATATTGAATGCACAGTGCAGATCATATTGTTGAACGCCGCAATTTCAATAAAAGACTAAACCCAAGAATATTCTACATAATTATATCATAACATGACATGTATGTACATTGCCCCCTGCTTTAAGTGTGAATAAGTTCAGAGCAAGACTTTCTAACAGGACTTAAAAAACTCGACCTGCGGGGGGTAAGAAGCCCCCCCGGCTTATATTAAGAAGAAGATCTTCTCACGCAGATCGAGAAAATCCCCGAACCCTTGCCCCACCCTGACACAGCGGCATCAGCCCATGTGAGAACGACCAATCCAGGGTGATCCCTCGACCAACAACCTGGCGCGACCAACGACCTGGGCCAGCCTTTAGACCTGTGCTTTGGCTTATGGGGCAAGCGAGGGGATTTTTTTCCCCCAGCCTGAAATTCGCTCCCAGCGGGAGTCGAACCCAGGACCTGAGGGGTGCTACTAGAGCGCTCTAACCGCTAGGCTAGAGGCCCGTTCGCTCTAACAGGACTTAAGAATAACCAAATCTTAACTTACCTTGGCTAAGGGTACAAAAGAAGCTAAAATCAATAAGAACTCTATTTGCTATGGACTTTGTGTTCCACGCAGTGCTGGTGGCTGATAATGATGTCAATGGTGCTGACTGTTCAATGTTCAATTGCCATAAATGCAATGAAATTAAGGGCCATCTAGCCAGGTAAAAGAGTCAACCCATTTATGATTCTGAGTAAATTAATATGAGAAAAAACTTGCAGACATGATAGACTTAACCAAAGATATCAGAATGCATTCTTGTAACATATGTGGGTTAAGTCTCTTATGTGGGTTAACTATTCAAAGCACCATAATCAAGAAACTATTGTGGCACGGGTCCAAGGACCGAGGGTAAGACACTCGCTCTTGATCGGCCGGCCATGCCAACGACAAAGCTCTTGAGGCCTGTTGAAGAAGAGAGGAAAACTAGAGGAAAAGGTTGTTAAAATCGTGATTCTAGTCGTCGATCCCACAAAGCGATTCTACGATCCCACGAAGCCAATCCGACTCAAATCGTATCTTGAGTTGTACCTGGTAGAATCACGATCCTAATCGTGGAGTCATGTAGAATCGTGTAAATCAATATCATCCAACATTATAAAAGATTTAGGTGTTTCGTTGTGTCCTATCCCTTAATTCACGTTGTATGTTAAATACTAAGCAGTTAATAGCTTAGCCATTAAGATTTGAAGGTTTGGAATAATAAAAATTAATTTAATTATTATTTATTTTACATTTTTATGTAAAATGGTTAGATTATGACAATATTGATAACATCGCTCTTCTAGTCGTAGCTCTCAATGACATAGAATTTAAACCATAATTCAGTCGTGAATAAGATATATTTATTAATCAAATTAGATGACAAATGACCAAATAAACACTCATATCATTCTTGGAATACATGGTGAATTAGAATAAATATGTTTTTGGTAGAATCTGATAGAATCTTAGATTCTAGGATTCAATCCTAGAAAACGATCCTACCAGAGTGTTTTCGATCCGATTCAGAAACCTTGCTAGAGAACTTTGTTTATTTCTTTACTTAATGATAATAGGTACAATACTATCTCTTTTATAGTGATAGCTAAACTTGATCTCTAAAAAATATAGCTCTATATTGAGAAAATTAATCCCTAATAATAGAAATTTATCTCTAATACATGAAAATAATCTAAAAGGAAATAAGCACAAATAATAAGGAAACTAATTATTATATTCCTAATCTGCGATATACCGGCAAACCACCCAATTTTATGTGCGCTACAGTGCCATGGGTACTGTTCATGCGTTGCTATAATACCCCGCGGAGTACTGTTCGCTCGCCTGCTGCGCGTACAACGTTGTACCTATTATCATTAATCAAAGAAATAGATAGTTCTCTAGTAAATAGATAGTTCTCTAGTCTTTCTCTCTTCTTCAACAGGCCTCAGAGCCTTGTCGGTGGCATGGCCGGCCGATTAAGAGTAAGTGCCCTACCTTCGGTCCTTGGACCCGTACCACAACAGAAACACTATTGGGCTATTGGCCAACAACAGTTCAAACTGCACTAACAACATGTACTCTTGTAAGACAGCAGCCATAAGGATTGATACCAGCACGACCGAAGGCGTTATAGATCTCCAAATGTAAGAAGTGAACAATGTCTACAAGCCTTTCCATCACCTGCAAAGACAACATAATATTCTTCAAACCTTGAAACATGAGGTGATAGAAAAGCATCTATGTAGTGTGCAGTTTAAACATCTAAGTGGTAACTAATAGCATAACCAATGCCTTCCTTGAACCAGCATTTATGAATATAATAGATTTATAACAAAAACCACCTACTACCTACCTCTTCCAAATTCTTGGACCAAAGCGACCTTTTTTTCAAACTTTTAACATGCTTACTTTGGCTTTTCACTTCCTGCTTTAGTATATGTAGATTATCACCTGAAAATGAATCAGAAGTTTTCTTTTAGTACGTCATGAACTACAGAAGATGATATCCATCCTTATAGATTAAGGTTAAAAAATCAAATGAAACAGTTTCTACCCACAAATCCTTGATATGTATCATAAGTAATATTCGTTACGTTTACAAAAAAAGGAAGAAAGGAATACCATGGGGATAAGTTTTCAAGGAAAGAAACAGTGATTTACAAAAGGGAGCAAAGCCAACTAAAATACACGCAAAGTTGTTTATAGTACAGGTAGGCCGGATAAGTTAAATACAGTTTTATAGATCACAAACAAAACTGACCTCTTGAACTCAAGCCATCCTGTTCTTGCTGTTTACGGCGATAGTCTTGTTCAAACCTATCCAAAGCATGCAATTCATGGTATAATTCCTGGGGGGGAAACATAAAAAAGTGAAGCAAAGTCAACAATGTGAAATCTATAAGCAGACTAATTCATATTCTCGAAAAAACTAACCAGGATAATATGAATAAGTAAAAGTAAGGCACATTAGGCAAATGCCATAAAAATTTAGGTCATTCTGGACATTTGCATGGTCTCCAAGGTACCAGTTGACCGCTAATTTCGATCATAATACGTTGCTGCAAATCATAAAAACTATATGTCGACGTTTTAACACTGATCTTACATATGATTTGTTTGGATTTGGAGAAACTCTAGAAGACTAGATTCACAATCATGCAGAGTAGAGATACGGGAATTTTTACACAGGTTCGGGCCTTCGTCGGGGGAGAATAATAACCCTACGTCATATAAAGTTATTACTCAGAGAATTGATTACAACCAAGGGAATAATGTGGAATGCCTTGCACTATGTCTAGTCTTGAACTTCCTCTCGATCGTCCCCTCTTCTCCGACGTCAACATTTATGTAGTTAGCTAAGCTGCAGCCGTTGTCCCAAGTTAAAAGACGCCTTAACGCTTCGGGTGATAACCGTCCGACAGGAGTTATTGTCAGAGACATAATAGCCTGTTCGCCGTACGGCGGTTGTTGTCAGAGAGAGATCATGTGCGGTTATTAAGGATAAGCACACATTCTAACCGCCTTATCAGATGGACCCACGATGTAGTAGGTCGTCGTAGACAAGCCAGTCGGAGATAAACCGGTCGCAGGAAGGTCTACAACCACCTCGTGGTCGTATAACGACTTATGACTATATGGTCGTAGAAGAACTTAAGACTATATGGTTGTTGAAGAACTTACGACTACTTGGTCGTAGAAGGACTTGTAATTACTTGGTCGTAGGACTTACAACTATGTAATCGTAGAAAAGCTTACGACTATGCAGTCGTAGAAAGATTTATGACTACTCTGTGGAACTTCTCCCTTATCGATAAGGGGTATACTCAAAGAATATAATGACGTATTCATTTGAGGATTATTATATTCTCGTCATCTAGCCCCCCAATTTCAAGTGAAAGTAACTTAAGAAAGAAAGATCGTAGACGAAAAATAGCCGAAAACAAAGCTTTTTCGATTCTCTTCGACCAAAATTAATCTTGTTCAATAAGATAATTTCATTTGAGTTGTAAAAACAAACGGACTTCAAACAAAGGAATTAAAGAATTCCAATCGATTTTCACCGATATGTTCGCCAAAGCGGTTCCCGAGAAAGATAACACACACGGTTATACAGGTTTGAGCCTTCTCCGGAGAGAATAATAACCCTACATCTTGTGTAATTATTACTCAAAGAATTGATTACAACTGAGGGAATAATGCGGAATGCCTTCCACTATGTCTAGTCTTGAACTTCCTCTCAATCATCCCCTCCTGTCCGACGTCAAGCTTTATATAGTTGGCGAAGCGGCAACCATTGTCCCAAGCCAAAAGACACCTTAACGCTTTGGGTGATAACCGTTCGACGGGAGTTATTGTCAGAGGGACGTGGCCCGTTCGTCGTGCGGCAGTTGTTGTCAAAGAGAGATCATGTGCGGTTATTAAAGATAATCACACGTTTTAATCGCCTTATCAGATGGACTCATGATGTAGTAGGTCATCGTAGATAAGCCAGTCGGAGATAAACCGATCGCAGGAAGGTCTACGACCACAAGGTGGTTGAAGGACGACTTACGACTATATGATCGTAGAAGGACTTACGACTATGTGATTGTAGAAAGATTTACGACTACCTGCTCGTAGAAGAACTTACGACTATATAGTCATAGAAAAGCTTACAGCTGAGGAGTGGTCGTAGAAAGACTTATGACTATCATGTGAAACTTCTCCTCTATCAATAAGGGGTATATTTAAGGAATATAATGACGTAATCATTTGAGGATTATTATATCCTCGTCACTATATATTATGAAAGTATATTCACGGTGAATCTATTAGTAACGATTTCATGCGGTCAATCTAGAATTTGTAGATACTCCGTCATGTATTGATGGTCAAACTGAAAATGTTTGACTGCAGTCACTGCACAGTGCACACATTCTAGGATGGCTTACATTTGGAAACTTACTAGTACAAAACTTTGAGCTATCAACTAAATTTGGTCACACGCCACCCAATTGAGGTACTGACAAGTGACAACTAGAAAGTCCCACAGAGAATACTATGTTTTATTGATTGTCTAGCCAATATTTAGTGCTAAGTTATTTTGTGCCTGAGAACCGCAAAATTGAGGCAACCAAAATGGTGCTGTATATGATGCAAATAAGTTATTAAAATCATGCTAAGTTATTCCAGTGATCCTTACAGCTGTATACTGAACACAAATTATCAATTGCTGCATCACTGATTCTGCATCTTGTTTCAAGTGATGCTGGGAAGTTCTTTCTGATGCCAACCTAAAAATATTTAACAGAGAAACATAAGTTAGTACCCTAAAATAAACACCTTTATTAAATGCAGGGACAGAAAACGAACAGCACTTTTCAAAGTAGCGGTCCAAGTTGTGCCACTGAGGATCCTTGCAACGATTTCCAAAGCGAACGATCTCTTTTGAGAATACTTCTAACTCTTCCCTGTTGGAATTGAGCAATTAACCACTTGACTATTAGTTCAAAAAAAGGTCATGTTACAGTTTTCTGAATAAGTTCTAGTACAGTAATATACTAATATGTACAACAAGCATGAATAGTTTAGATTAAATGTTTGTCTGTGGCCTCAGGAGTCTCCGTTCAAAATGTTTGTCCATTGAGGAAATCAAGAGTGTAGTTGTTGTAATGTTTTCACTCTCTACCCTTAGTTAAATGCTTTGGAAAAGGTTAAGTGATTGTACATTTGTACTATGTCATTTATTATGAGTATGTATGGTCATTTCTCATTAACTTTTTCTTATATTTTAGTGCTTCCTTGGTCTATGCGCATGGTGGGTTGTGAACAAACATTGTGGAATGGAGTATGAAATTATGAAGCACTGTAGATTCAACACTAACCTTTTGTCAGCAGCTGCAATCTTGAGTAATTCATCCATATCTTTGGATATAAGATGTTGGACACCTTCTGAATGAAGCACCACTTCTTTTAGATGCTTTATGCTAGCCTTTGACAGAGAACGCATTAGACTGGAACCTTTAACTATGGTATTTACCACCTCGAAAGCCAAAATAGATATTTTGTTTCCCTTTGCTACGGCACTTGACACAAAATCACTACTAGCATTTAAACTTGTCATGCTACTACCAAGTGCGTCTAGAATCTCCACTGCTTTCCCAAGCCCAACAGTGCTGGCTCTACCTAAAAGTGAGCTCACTTCCGAAACCTGTTTCAATATAGCAAGCAACCATTAAGAAGCATAATAATCTCTCTCATGGAATCAACATTCAGGACTCTGGAAGAGAAATATACAAAAAAAAAAGCATACCTCATTTAAGTAAAGGAAACAAAGTGATATTTATAACAAGAAAAGCTCGTAAAAATTGCATCTTTTCTAGTTATTTATAATCACCATTGTGACATGACAGCCTAAGTGTGTGCACTGCAATATCTCACTTAAGTAAAGGAAACAAAGTGATCTTTATAACAAGAAAAAAGCTCGTAAAATTGCATCTTTTCAAGTTATTATATTATCATCATTGTGACATGATAGCCTTAGTGTTTGCACTGAAACATATGCAGAGCGCAGAACTGAATCTCAATAAAACCACTTAAAGCCCAAAAATTGTGGTAGTTTTTGGTTGCTTGTACCAACCCATCTTGCATAGGATATCACGGGAAGGATGAGCTCATTCTGCATGAAGTGATGTGGGTGGCTATTCGGTTTATTGTATGAGATGGTATGAGTTTTTTTTCTGGGTACTTGTGATGCAGGATGTGCTGAGATGGTGTTTAGCTAATTGAGGTTTTTATGGTTGTAATGAAAAATCCTTTTTTATGAGAATTGCAAACAAATTCACCAGTAATCATCGCTAGTTACCACTAAACCGTTTATTACTAGTAACTACAAACTACCGCTAATCACACTTAAATCAGTATTATCACTCAAAACCACTCACAATTGTTAATCAACACCAAGTGTCCAAGTCAACTGGAGTGGGTGTTATTTACTAACTGAAGTGGTTGCTTAGAACTTATGATTTCTTGTGTTAACATATCACTCAACGGGGAAAGTTTACAGCATATCGAGGCTACACACCTACACTATAGAATTATAGGTATATAAATATAATCAAAATGAAGTGCATGCACCAGCCATAATCCAGTACAGTAGACTTAGTACAATGTGTTAATGGAATAGAAACAACTATACATACCAACTAGAACTAAAAATAGGTATTTGGAGTCAATGAATTAAAATTTTTGTGAGGATGCTGATAAGTAATGAATAAATCTATTCTTAGTAACAGCCAACCTGACTAATTTTTCCTCAACAGATATTTCCAAACTCAAAAGGAGAGGCATGTAGAGATGCAAAATAGTCAAAGCTATCCCCATATACCAATATTACGATAACAAATATTTAGTGGCTATCGATATAACAGAACAGGAACACTGTATATCACTACAATCTAACAAACTAAGGACTGGAGAATCACGTGGAACAACTGGCAGTTCAAGAAATGCGGTACATTGCAGTCTAATTCACCACAGATTAAAACGAAGGGCACAAGAATTCCACTAACCTTGGCAGCACCAGCCTTTGTCTTGCCCAAACCAGCCTTCTGCGACAGTGTCCGCGAGAGTTGCGGTGTCCTGGACCCTGCCTGTCCGACATCTGTACCACTGTAAATAGCAAGCCCAGGCACAACACTCTCCAAGAACGAGAAAGACTGCTGCTGCTCTTCCACCCGCTTAGCAGCAGCCTCTCCGGACACCAACAACTTCTCCCCCTTCAACGCCGCAGGCTCATGATCAACTATGTTGTCCCGGCCAAGCGTGTTGTCGCTCGGTGACTTGTCTACTGCTGAAACCTTTGAGCAGAGGCCTCCCATTCCCTTCCTAAACAAAATTCCTGATCCCCACCTTATGCTAATCCAGCTGCTCACCTCCCATGTTCCAAAGTACCATTTTTTTTTATCTTTCCACCTAGTTACAGAGATCTAGCGACTCCCATTCCACCACCTTCCAGAATTCCCCAATCACCTCCTCCAAGAACCACCACAAGGCCACTCTATCCACCAAACTGGACCAAACCAACCACGCCGAAACGAATCAACTCGGCACGAGGGTTTCCTCCGCAGCGCGATCCCAGCAACTCCAATCCATTGAACGAGCGCCTGCCAGACGCCAAACAAACGGGCCAACTCAAGACGAGGCCTGATTTTCTTGTCCGAAAAAAAGATGAGATTTCTAGCGGAATCTGAGCGGGAAAAGCGGCAGAGACGAACCTGGCGGGGATCGGTCGAGAAGCGCTGGAGGGATTTGGGGAGAAGGGAGGAGGGAAAGGAGAGGAGGAGAGGCTTCTGCTGTTGCGGGGGAAGCGAGTAGTGGTGCCTAATAAGGCTCGCTTGTAAATGGGAAAATTGATTATATAGGACTGAGTTGAGAGGGTTTTAGCAAAATAGGACCAAGTTATTTGTACTCGTAAATATAGGACTGAGTTGAGCTCCTTCTTGCAAATATAGGACTTTTCCCATTTTAATTTCATTTTCATTTTCTAGCCCTTTTTCTCTACGCGAAATGACTCTTTTGCCCCTTCCTCCCTCGCCTCCGGCCGCTCCAACGCCGCGCCGCCGCCGCCCAGCGCCGCCCCGCGCCGCGCCGCCGCTCCCCCGCCCCGCGCCGCCCCGCGCCGCGCCGCCGCTCCCCCGCCCCGCGCCGGAGCGAGGCGGGGCGGGGCGGGGCGGGGGAGCGGCGGCGCGGGGCGGGGGAGCGGCGGCGCGGCGCGGGGCGGCGCGGGGCGGGGGAGCGGCGGCGCGGCGCAGGGCGGCGCTGGGCGGCGGCGGCGCGGCGCTGGAGCGGCCGGAGGCGAGGGAGGAAGGGGCAAAAGAGTCATTTCGCGTAGAGAAAAAGGGCTAGAAAATGAAAATGAAATAAAAATGGGAAAAGTCCTATATTTGCAAGAAGGAGCTCAACTCAGTCCTATATTTACGAGTACAAATAACTTGGTCCTATTTTGCTAAAACCCTCTCAACTCAGTCCTATATAATCAATTTTCCCCTTGTAAATTGCTACTGTCGCACAAACACATGGTCACACAACTACTACTTCAAGTTAAAAAAATTCAACTACTACTTCAAAACAATGGGTTTTTTTCGGCTGCACCTAATAGCTTTTGATTTTAGCGTAAGTTCTTGTATAAACGAATTGAATATCGAGATTAGCTGTTTCAAAAAAGATGAAGAAACTATCATATTTATTTGTTCAATATAAATTATAAATCATAAGTCGAAAAGAAGGGCCGAAATCTCCCCATGACAAAGGGGAATGTCACTCGCTCAGTTAATTATAGTTGAGATTGTTTGTTAAAGGGGCAAGGTTGCTACTCCAATTTTTACTACAGTAATTTTGGTTCTGTTCTTTTCAACTTTTAAAAGATGTTTTTCGGTTTTTCTACAGTAACTAGCTTTTAAATGGAGTATTTTTTCAAGATAGGATCTACTAGTTAATTGTAGTACATATTTTACTGACTTCATTTATATCGGCAAAAACCGCACGTGAGTTTTTGTTACTCTGTAATCTCTCGTACCAACAGTCCAAAAGCCAAAAGCCGCAGCCAAAAGTCACAAGCCGCAGCCAAAAAGAATAGGCCCATTATCCTTTATCATACAATCTAGAATTGTAAAATCATGCTGTGACTTCTAGCAATATGTTAATCTATTACAACTCTATTTTTATTTTCTCCTACATTAGAATGGAATCATGTCAAATGTGTATTGATTATTTTCTTCTCTTTTTCCATAAAACACGTGATGGCAAGAGCTCACACTTCAGATAAAAATCAGTGAATTCCCAGCCTTTCTGGTGAGGATCAGGTGCATCACAAAACACCTCTAGTTTTGGGGGTATGAAATAGCTATTTCAACGGAAATGCACCGCTAAGTATTACTACTATGGGAGATTAAATAAACACAATTTATGAATAAAAATGAACAATAAGAGAAAATGTATCCAAGCGGGAAACTATATGGTTCCTAGCTCCTCCTCCGAAGGGTCTAGAGTGTTTGAATTTACTGGTTTTTTCACTGATACTCTTGTTTTTTTCACTGATACTCGTAACACAAGTGTTCACATAAAAATCGCATAACTCGTCTCAAAAGGTATTATTATACTCCGTGTTTCCAAACAAAGGCACCAGTATATATTCGCCTTCGGCTGCAATTTTTTTCCTCGTGTCACCTAGTATATGTTATGAATATTGTGCGTATATTCATAAAACTCAAAAGACAATATATATAGCGAGCACAAAGAAATATAAAGAGAAATATGCCATATACAGATAAGAAAACCAAGACATATAAGGAAATGAATAACAATCATATTCTATCCTTAACATTCTTCTCAAACTCATGGCGGATCACATATATTAAGTTTAGAGAGAAAATACAAATGTTGTGCTGTAGTTTGTGGCTTCGTGAAGAAGTCAGCAAGCTGTAACTCTGATCGCACAAACTGTAGAGTAAGTACTCCCTCCTGCACCTGTGAGCGAGTGTATGAAGCATCCACACTAATATGCTTGATGAGCTCATGTTTCACTGGATCACGAGCAATACTGATAGCATCTGTACTGTTAGACGTAAGTGATGCAAACCTCAATCCTAAGGAAGTACGTGAGCAAATTAAGATCAGTCACCAGAAACTACTCACCGAGATACTTCTTCACGTATGTAATGAATGAGGAATCGTAACCATTAATGAGCATATCATCCATATATAGAAGAAGTAATGTTCTACCTCGAGGTGGGACATGGACAAAAAAGCAGGATCATGGGCACTGACAATGAAATTGACAGCGATAATCACTGAGGTGAAACGCGCAAACCAGGCACGAAGGTCCTATTTGAGGCCATAAAAAGCATGACGAAGACGACAGACATGTCCATCTGAAACAGAATACCCAGTTGGTGGCTGCATGTAAATATCCTCATGCAAAACACCACCTCTTGCAAAACACCAATAAGAAAAGAAATTATTAACATCCAGCTGAAAGATAGACCACTGATGAACAGAAACAACCGCAACAAGAATGCGAACATTGGTCATATGGGCAACAGGGGAAAATGTCTCATCGTAATCACAACAGTGGTCATATGAGCAGTCTCAAGCAGATGACAATGTTTGCATTTAGTAACCCCATTCTGAGTATGGGCACTAGGACAAGAAAACTGGTAAAGAGTGCCCTACTCAGAAAAAAAATATTTGAAAGCACCAGAACAGTACTCGCCAGCAGAATCGCAGCGAAAACTACGAATAGAGGACTAAAATTGAGTACGAATCATCATGGCAAAGCTACGATAGATCGCAAGAAACTGACAACGATTAGACATAGGGAAAAGCCAAGTGAAACAGGAATAATCATCAATGAAAATTACATAGAATTTATGCCTGCCTTTTGAGATAATAGGCGCAGGTCTTCGTACATCTGAGTGATCTAAATCAAAAGCATGAGAAGACATGGACTCACTAGAATGATACGGAAGTTGTAGCTGCTTGCTCAGCTTACAACCCTGATAAAACATAAACGTGTCAACAATAACACGTCCAAGAACACCCTGACAAACTAATGAAGAAAGACAGGACCCACATAGGTGTCCTAAATGGTGATACCACTGCGCAAAAGCTCCAGAGGTGGTGGCAGCAGTGGCGGTAGAGGCAGATGTGGTAGGAGCAACTGAAGTGAACGGAAGGTGGAGGTGGTTGAGAATGTAGAGACCCTGATGATCACTACGGCGCCGGCCAGTTCTAAGTACCATCCCTATTTGTCGATCCTAGACGAAATAAGTGTGAGAGTCAAAAACAACCCTACAACCAAGATCAGTGAGCTGTCCCACTGAAAGAAGCTGCATAGTAAGCTGGAGAATATAAGAAATAGCTAAAACAAAAAAAGTCAGTAGACAAAATAATGCCTTGACAGCTGACAGACAAGGAAGTACCGCCAGTTGCCTGAACAGAGATAGGAAAATCAGGAGGTCCTACTGGAGTGAGAGATGTGGAGTCCGGTGTCATGTGGAAAGAGGCACTAGAATCTAGAACCTAAGAGGTACCTGGAGGAGACGTCTGAGCTAGACTGGCAGAATCTGCTGAGTTGTGAGGGAGCTGTTGAAGTAGAGACTAGCAAAGCTGCTGAACAAAGTCACCTTCCTGTGAAGGAAGGGCCTTCCTGCTCCCCTTTGGTCGCCCACCCCCACGTGTCTTGTTCCGCTTTTTTCACACCATACAACTTTGATAATCATGCCCGAAGTTCTTACAGTGGTTGCACTGAACTCTAGTTGGTGCGAAAACAGGAGCAGAGATAGGCACTTGAGGAGTGACCGTAGTCGAAGTAAATATCATCGTCGTAGTCGAAGAAGGGGCAACAAGCACAGTCGAAATAGACTATACTGTTAACTCGAGATGAAGCTCTTCAGCTCGAAGCATCGAAAGGGGCTCTGTAATGGTTGACCGCGGAGAGCGGCTCAACAGCTAAACTCTGATAGGCTCAAACTCTGGGTGAAGGTGGCAGACGAAATCATAAAGGCAAAGGTGGTCATGATCCGCCTTCTGCACTTTATGACACTTCTGATAAAGTAGAGAGGCCAGCTCATCCAGTTAGCGCCAGAGACTTGCTAGGGCCTGAAAGAAGTCATCGATGGAAGAATCTCCCTAGCGAAGCATCTTCAACTCACGTTGAAGCGAAAAAACTAAGCATCACTACTTTGCCAGTATTGCTCACGTAAGTACTCCCAGATCTATCGAGTAGACCACAGACCAATAATGTCTGGTTGGATGTAGTCATCGATGCTGACCACCAGGATGGCACGAACACAGGCCTCATCAACAAACCAATTCTAGAAAGCGTCAATGGTATACTGAAAAGCCTCATCAGCAGCGTTATTAGCGTCAATGGTATACCGAAAAGCCTCATCTGCTGCAGGTGGTGCAGAAGTAGACTGCCAGAAGAATGTTGAACCGACAGTAGCGGAGAAAGGCGTGCACTGATGACATGTCCCCCAAGGCGAAGACCATCAAGCGTGATCTCCATAAGAGAAGATCATAACTTGTAGTTCGTCCCATGGAACTTTGTTTCCGAGAATGGGATCGCAGCAGATGGAACGGAAGCCATCGGTAGGGCGACATTGAATGGCGCGGTGACCAAGGCAACAAAGTTTAACATGCGGCGCTGCATGGCGCGGCGGTTAGAACAACGTTATGTTTTTTTCCTTTTTTTAATTTTTTGCTAATACAAGACGATACGTTGGCCGAAGCTTCTCAAACCGAAGCAGACGGCCGACTCGGCTCGTGCGTCGCCGAGGTGATTAGCAGGCGGACGGTGGAGCGGGTGGCCAGCGGAGCGGCGGTCGATAGAGCAGGTGGCTGGCAAAGCATCGGCCAGCGGCTCAGGGGTGACGTGCGGGCAGATGACGGCGAAGCAGCCGTCGGCAAAGCGGCAGCCGGCCGGCAGCTCGTGAAACGAAGGCGGCTTCGGTCGGGCGACGACGGTGATGAATCGGGCAGCAGCAGCGTCATATCTGGCGAGCGGTGCCAGATCGAGCGGGTAGCGCCGGATCGAGTAGAGACGACGGTAGCGGCGATATCAAATCCTGCGTTCTCATTGGAAGGGTACTGCAATTGGGGGGCGATGTAAATGGAATTGGCTGAATGGTTTGTACGGGATATCAAATCCTGCGTTCTCATTGGAAGGGTACAGCAATTGGGGGCAGACATCATTTTCCAGGTTGCTACCGGAAGGGCAACAAAAACATTGATGGGGCGAAAGTGGAGCCGATCAAAACCGAACTTAAGTGGGGCTAGTAGAAGAGTAGAAGAACAAAAATCCGAGTGTTCGTCCCTTCGGTGGATGTTAACTAGGGAAGATCTTGGCTGGCCTATCTATTATTGTTTAACTGAACCTTGGTTAAGCTTATCCTTGGGCTTTTAACTTCTTACTTCTAGTTTCTTAATTCCATTTTTTTCTGGCTCTTTGGTTTTTTTTATCTTTTTCCGCATTTCTTTGCATTATTTGGCTAACCTATTTTTATTTTTAAATTATTTTAAATTTAATTACGCTAAAAAATCACTATCATCTATAATACAAAATAAACCAGCTACAATACAAAATATGACAACTATAATGCCAAATAGTTAAAAATAAGTCATAAGCCACAAAAAGTCCAAATAAACAAGGATCCATCCCTCTTAATCGTATTGTTATATGACATGTTCATATTGACTTTCATTGGAGAAGAAGCCAATATAGGGCCTATTCTTTTTTGTTGCGGCTTGTGGCGTTTGGCTGCGGCTTGTGACTTTTGAGCTGTTTGTATAAGATATTACAGAGTAACAGAAACTCACGTGTGGTTTTTACCGATATAAATGAAGTCAGTAAAGTATGTACTACAATTTACTAGTAGACCCTATCTTGAAAAAATACTCTGTTTAAAAGATAGTTACTGTAGAAAAGCCGAAAAGCAGATTTTAAAAGCAAAAAAGAACAAGGCCATAAATACCCGACTTCTTGAAATGATTTATCCACTCCTCTCGTTCATGTCTCGCTCTGGAGATAAGATAAGGAGCCACGGACGCATCACACACCTCACTTCTCCCGCTCTCGTCTCGCGCACGCATCTCTCTTTCGCTTTCCCCACCGTGCGCGCTATTCTTCTAGAAGCTATTTCTTTTGGTCACTACTATTTATTTTCAGCCAAAAGCTATCAGCTGTAACCAAAAGCCATCATTTGTAGCCAATATAAACAAGCCCTATATAGTCAACTTTGACATCTATGTTTTTTCTTTTCCTGTGCTAGATGAACCCCAGCACCACTTACCTATTTACTCCCTTCATTCGCAAAAGAGTATCGTTGTGGACATTGACATGGTTCTCAAAGCGTAATTTTGACCACTATTTTTGTATTATAATATCATCACAAAAAATCTATTATAATATATTTATAAAACCTAGTAAAATATATTTTTATGAAAGTTCTTTTCAAATTCAATTTAAATATTAAAAAAGATATCTATAAGCAAAGTTTATAAAGTCTTACTATACGTAATTTAAAACGAGATGACGGGAGGGAGGACCTTGCAAGGAGTAAATGAAGGAAAATTGGAAAAGATGAGAGAGTTCTCTTCAGAGGCAAGGAGTTAGTAACTTTTTTTTTTTGAAATGCACTTTTCTTTTACATCTATGCGGTATGCAGCACGCTTTCTACTGGCAGAGACTTGCAGGTCTAAGTGATCACATTTACATGCGTGTGGTAAGGTTAACAAGACAAAAGTCATCCACGTGAACTTGTTTAGTACTGGTTTACCCGCCCCATGTGGATTACACACTCGCTTTCTCCCAAACACGTGATTAGCACATGCCTACTTATATATCTTACATGTCAACTTTTTTAAAAAAAAAACACTTTGAAAAAAAAAGTTGCACATCGATGCTACAGAGTGCAGGCTGCAGACCAACGTACACTTTGCAGCTTGTGATCTCGAGGCAGACGGCTTGTCCAGTCCAAGGGCTACTCTACTCTTCTTTTGCGCTAGTAGTAAAAAGCGGGAACACCGTAGAAGAATATTCACCTTTCGAGGGGAAAAATCATGGAGCTACTACAGTGACCATCAGTGTCCTGAACATCTCACATGGGTCAGTGACTCCAGTGCTCGATCCACAGTACTTGGCTTTCTCCCCTTTCTCTTTTGCTTTCTTTTCTTTTTGCCCTTCAGCTTTGAGACCGGTCATCACTGATGGACTGAACACACATGCAAACCCTGCCTATCTTGCTCACCAATCGCCACTCAGTTAGGTAAAAAGATAACTCTTCTAGTGAGGAAATTAACCTACGAGAAAGAGAGAATCTACTCCAGTTTTGAAGCGATCTTTGTGTATCCTGTCCAAATCATCTGAACGATGGGACTAGCATGGCAGGACCCCTAGAAGAACAGCAAAGGGGGTCGAAGAGAAGAAAGCGACGGCACAGGCACATGGTTTGGTTTGTTGTGACCGCCGTCCGATTTGATTCTGGTCGTCGTCGTTGCCGCCTTTTGGCCGGTCCCTTTCTCCGGCCGCTTTCTACTCGCCGTTGGCGGAGCGGACATGGAGCACATCACCTGTGCTGAACGTACGCCTAACCAAAAGCGTGTGACCGAGTTGACTGACCGACCGGTGAAGTGGAGTGGTCGGATATTTCTGAATGCCTCGAAGGGCAGGTTTTCTTGCCAACGGTAGTTATTAATGTTAAGTGGAGAAGATAAATAGATGTATGCTATATTGCAATGATCCAAGGGGCAAATTAGAGTACATAGGATATACATGAGACTAAACCTTAGAACATTATAAAATACCACAAATAACCAACTAAACCCTAGAACACTAGAAAATACCACAGATATCTTAACACCCCTCAAATGCAAGACATACGTAATAGTATTATATTTGAAAGGGTTGACACTAAAATAGGGAAAATACAAATTTCGAGTTATGATAATGTTGTCCCAGCATGTAACTCTTGAAAAATTATGTCGAGTACCAAATAATGCCCTCCCATTTGGAGTAGTGTGGCAACCCATAAAACACAAAATGTACAGGCTGAGAAAGTAGAGGTAAATAGGAGCAAAGTTGACAGCGGCAATACGACGAAGAAGATGATGGAGATAATAAAAATACAAAGAGCTATAAAATCAAGATGAAGATGGATAGATAAAAGCATGACGGCATAGATTAAAGACTGAGACAGCAACAGCGTGGAAGTGAAGCACGACAGTATCATAACGACTTCTATGATCTACAACAACTCAAAGAGAAAAGCGGCGGGTGCTGCTATGCAAATCAGAATGAGAGCTAGAAAAGCAAGTGGCTGACTGACAAAGGATTGATGCACTAGGACAACTTAGACGAACTGAAAAATAGGTGATAAGGTCATGGAGGGACGCGACGGAAGACAGTAAGTTCAAGCTTTATTAAGTTAATTTTGGTGATAATGATAAATACAATTGTGAGACCAACTTGTTTATTAATTATGATATTGCCTATTCTCATTTGGATATGATTAATGACAAATGTAAATGTGAGACTAACTTATTTGTTAATTATAATATTGCTTAGTCTTATTTGAATGAAAAGGTAAAAATCATGGAGATATTCATTCGACATCATATTCTTATATCTTATTGCACTCATCGGATCCAAAATATAGATTGAACTCTACCAAAAGTCTTAGTTAAATATGTACATATGTTTTAATTATACATTTTTGTATACATACATTTAGAGAGAGTTCACTCTATTTGTATGGTTTTATCAGTATTGATTCATATTTTCTTTTCAACACATATTAGGATCTATACTTTGAAACATATCATTTCAATATATGAAACTTATGTAGTTTATATATACTCATGATTAATTTAAATTAAATCAATTTTAATAGTGTTGTCATCAATAATCAAAGGAAAGGATTGAAAAATCTAGTTCCTCCATTATGTGTTAATGATTGGATGATAAATGCTAACAGGATATATAGTTTTTACTAGTAATTAATCTCAAAGATAAACACTCATATTCAAATGAGTTAATTGTTTAAGAAGCTTATCAAAGAGTATACAATTATTGTGTACATGATGTATACTTACAAATCATTTTCTATCATATTATTTGTTGAGATTTTCATTAATTACCAAAAAAGAAATATTACATAATCTAGTCTCTTCATTATGAGTTAATTGTGAAGTTTTGGTAATTAATGGAAATTAATTTGTGAATAACATTTTTCATGAGTTGGATAAACATGTTAGGTTTCACAAATAAGATGACATGGGATGACTTCATGTGTTAAAGATCATCAAGTCAAGATACGAGATGGAAGATAGGTTCATGAGTTGAAGGCCATCAAAAAGAGAATGTATCATGAGTTGATGCATGTTCAAGAGGAGATGATTATGAGTTGATCAAGATCCTAAATAAGAAATGCATCATGTGTTGATGCACATAAAGATTTCAAAAGAGGAGATGATCATGTGTTGATTATCACAATCATGAAGAAATGTATTGAAAATGAGTTTGTTTTTAGAAAAATGAAAGCTTAAATCGTGAAAAACTATATTAAAAGAGTTTTATCTTAGCATATAATTGGAAATCCTCCTCAAGTAGTTTATGTTTCTCTGTGAAAAACTTTGACGCAAGTTACAATATTATATCTTTTCTCTCATCTAAATTTCAATTCTTGGCAAGCTTTTAGTTGAAATCCAATACTACCGCAAGTGTCCACGCAATACTACCACTGAACGGTATGACCGCACATCCTTTGGCAGTGCTTGCTACCGAATTTTTGAAAAGTGGTTGATTTGATTAAAAATTTGTTGATTTCGAATTCTCTCAGCCATTCTCATTGCTCCTCAAATTCAAGTTGATTCTTATTATCCTTGCTAGCTACCCTCAAGTATTTCTTGACTCCATATGCCATTTTGCTCTTAATTTCATACTTTTATCATAAAAATAGCATTCTCTCTAAAAAATGGTAGACTTTTGATCATCTTAACCTTGGCATGGGTTTCATCCTTGTTTTTACAAGTGATATTATCCCTTTTCCTTTCAAAGTGATAACTAATTTCCCCTCTTATCGAGCAAAATCTTTTCTTAACTAATCTCTCTCCTATATGATATCCCTCCCATATGGTATCTTCTCAAATGATATCATTCTCTTGCTACAAGTGGTATATCCTTCAAATAATATCAAGTGGAAGTCATTTAAGATCCCTCAAGATTATTTTAAGTAGTTCACAAATGGACTACAAGTAATACCTTATTTATTCAAAATAAGTAAAATTGATATTCTTAAGTGGATTTCAATCATTCGAGAGAAGATCAAGCGCCCAAATGGACCTTTGTGGGATACTGGTTAATCATACAAATGGTATCAAGTTTTTACAAAGGGAATCAATCATACTTGGCGTTATGTATGCTCACATGTGATACCAAGTTTTTTATAAATGGATTTAATCATACTTGATATCGTTTAAACTCATAAGTGGTATCGAGTTTCTACATTTAGAATTAATTATACTTGGTATTATTTATTTTCACAAGTGGTATCTAATGTCATCATAAGTGGTATAAATATCAAAGTGGTGTATACTTTTTATGAAAAGATAAAAGAACCACAAAAGGTTAAAAACACCTTTTATGGAGAAAAGAAGAAATTTTTGATTTTTGGTGCTAGATGACATAAAAAGGAAGATATGTGAAACAAGAAAAAAATAAGATAAAGGAGAATCATTTGCGTGCCAAAGGAGAAGGAAGAAATGCCAAGAGGAACCTTGTGTATGGGGGAGCTTTTCTTTGTGAAAAACTCATGTAGTATTTTGGGCTTATTATTTTGTTAAAATATTAATATAGAGAAAACTATTTTACCTATTTACCCAAAAATATTTTATGGATCTTTAGAGTGCATGTATTTCATTCTCATTTGGTATTCTTGGAGTGAAAATCTAATAATATGGAAGATTAGCTTTTCGAAAAGAGCACTTTTGATCAAAAATCAAATATCTTGTTTTTTCTCGAACTACGCAGAAGAATTGCGTGTCATTTCATTAAGAAGATAGAAAAACAATGGAAAGAGGCGAAGAGCCTTTTACAAAACCCACACAAATACACATGAACATACACACAAACACAAACACAACCATCACCAGCTCCTCAGAAAAGTAAGAGGTTTAGTTGACTAGGGCAAGTGATCGCAACAGCAATTCTTGGAGCGCTAAAGCACCGGCAGGACACCAAAGGCTACTCTCAAATTCAATAGCCTGCAGGACAACTTCTAATCTCGGCCTTGCTCCTTCAAAAACACAAGCATTCCGATGCTTCCAAAGTTCCCAAGCAACCAAGATAATTAGAGAATTAAGGCCTTTTCTCACTTCCTTAGGAACCCTCTTCGCAACACTACACCACCAGCCAGAAAAACTAGTTACATCCGGGCTTGGCGCAAGGTTGGCCATGCCGAGTTTATGAAGAGTCATGGTCCAGACTTGCCGCGAGAAAACACAAGAGATAAGAACATGTTGGATTGTTTCATCGGCTTGGTCACAAAGCGGACAGGTAACAGGATGAGGAAGTCCACGTTTGGCCAACCGGTCTGCAGTCCAACATCGATTCTTAACTGCCAGCCAGATAAAGAATTTGCAACGTAAAGGTGCCCAAGTTTTCCAAATACGCCGCCACGGACCAAACTTGATGGATCCAAAGAAAAAAGCACCATAAGCAGACTTGCTTGTATAAGCCCCAGACTGAGATAGGCGCCAAACGTGCTGATCAAGAATGTCATGTTGTAGAATTATATTGTCCACTAGATCCCACAAATGTAAATAATCAACCAGGACTTGCACCGTCAATGCACCTTTTATATCTCTTACCCAAGATCGATCATTGAGCGCTTGAGCTACAGTCCGTTGTTTTAGCGCTCTCTGCGGAATTAATTTGACCAGATTGGGTGCAATCTCAGCAGCAGTTCTGCCTTGCAGCCACCGATCAGACCAAAAATTGGTCATCTCCCCATTACCCACAATAGTTTGTACTGCTACCTCAAAGAGAGCTTTAGCATTTCTAGGCACCTTCACTGGTAGCCCTTCCCAGGGACGGGAAGCATCAGATTTTTGTTGCCAAAGCCATCTAATGCGAAGCGCCCAGCCCAGGATTTCGAGATTATGTACGCCAAGACCTCCATACTGCAGTGGCTTTTGGACACAATCCCATGACATAAGACAATTACTTCCATTGGCCTTCTCCCGACCTTTCCACAAGAATCCCCTTCTGCGCTTATCAATAGCCTTAATCACCCATTTTGGCAAATCCAATGCAATCATTTGATATATAGGTATAGCAGTGAGGACCGTCTTAACCGTAATTAGGCGACCGGCTCTTGTCATGAGGGAGGCTTTCCAACCAGGAAGACAATCTGCCACTTTATCAATCAAAGGGTGCAGCTCAGTTTTGGTGGGTTTTCTGATTGTAAGTGGAAGACCAAGATATGTGCAAGCGAAGTCCTTAATTGCACAGTCCAACGTCTCTTCAATGATTCTCAGATCATTCTCAGTACACTGAATGGGGATGACTGAACTCTTGACCAGATTAGTCTTGAGTCCAGTAACATGCCCAAACACTTCTAACAAAAGATTGCAGAGTTCAAGGTCATTTCTCGTGGGACGGAGAAACAACACAACATCATCTGCATAAAAGGAAATTCGAAATTTTGCTTGCTGAACTGCCACTGGTTGTAACAGATTAGTCCTAGTGGCATGGGAGATTAGAGAGTTCAGAGCTTCCATCACTAAAAGGAAAAGCATGGGAGAAAGAGGATCTCCTTGCCTTAGCCCCCGCTGGTGAGTAATGCTCTCTCCTGGTTCACCATTCACTAGGACCCTTGTGGAAGAAGTGGACAGCAGTTGGCAAATTAAATCGCACCATTTCTAACCAAAACCAAGTTGCAGCAGGACCTCAATGAGAAAGGACCATGAAACTGAATCAAATGCCTTTGAGATGTCCAATTTAAGAAGAATATGGGGTTCTTTTGAGTTGTGCAGCCCTCTTGCCATTTGTTGAACTAGAAAGAAATTGTCTTGAATACACCTTCCCTTCACAAATGCACTTTGGTTGATGGACACCATCACAAATGCACGATTAGCCATAATTTTTGTCATAAGTTTGGCAAAACTATGAACAAGACTAATTGGTCTAAAATCCTTTACTTGTGCAGCATCGACCTTCTTGGGCAAAAGGGTAATAAAAGTTGTATTAAGGAGTTTGAATTTGAATACATGCCCATGATGCACAGCAGCCAGAGCGAATAGCACGTCTTCCTTGATAACCTCCCAGCAGGTTCTATAGAAGCGGCCTGTAAACCCATCCGGACCGGGAGATTTATCCATCGGCAAGTCCTTGATGGTTGCCCAAACTTCTTCCAAAAAAGGCTCCTCCAAAGATGATAGGTCGTGCTGCTGGAAGCCAATGGCTGCAAGGTCCAGAGTGTAATCTCTGTGCTCAGCTGAACCAAGAAGTCCTTCATAAAAATCAAATGCTGCTTGTTGCTTCTCAGCTTGAGATGTGAAGATCCGGTTGTCCTCATGTAACTTGGCAATAAAATTCTTTCTTTTGCGATACCGTGACTGCTGATGGAAAAAAGAAGTATTCGCATCACCTTCACGAAGATAAAGGGTGCGTGATCGCAGCCGAGCAACTGTACGTTCAAGCGAAGCAAGACCGAGGCAATGCAGCTTAAGCTTTCTCCGCAGCCATTCCTCAGCTAAAGAAAGGTCTCGATGATCCCGAGCAATCTCCAAACGGTGAAGAATTTCTTTTGCCATGTTGAGGTGAAAAACAAAATTAAAGTACTCAAATATGTATTTTAAATGTTTTCAAAGTCTTTCGAGTAAAGATTTCTATTTTAGAAACCAAAAGGATAATTTGACCCTAAAATGAACTTACTTGATCTTGATTTTGAATAAAAAACATATATTTCTGTAGTTCAAGGTTTTTACAAAAGACCAACTGTTGAAATGCTATACTCATTTGAATCTCATCAAAAACTAGTATTAAACTAAAATGACCTATTACTGCATATAGTGAGTTTGGCTATTTGAACCAGAGTTCTTTGTATATCTTGCCTTCAAATAGTATTTCAAACTCATATAAAGCTAAGAAAGTGACAAACTTTAAAAAATTCAAATTGAATTGCAAATATGATCTTGTTTCAAGATGTTTTGGTTCTTTAGGCCATAAAAGTGAAGTTTTAGAAATTCATGGCTTTTATTACAAATTTATTGGTCTTTATTAAAATCAAACTCCCCAAATTGGTCAAGTATGTCTATTTCATATTCTTTGTGACCAAGTAAACTGGATTAATGGTCAAACTCATTGCTTTGTTAAAACTCCATTTTGGCTTAATCTTTTTTTCTTGTTTTTTTGGTGATCAATGCCAAATGGGGGAGAATAATGTATAATAGCCTTGTTAAATTTGAATTTGCCAAAAGAGGGAGAATTTGCTTTATGAGCTATAATAAATTTGTTAGGGGATAATAATTTGTCAAAGAGAAAATTAAATTTAACATATTGGATAATTGTGTGTTCACCTTCTCTCATGCATTTGTTTTGTGATATGCATAAATAATTTAATTTCCTATCACATGTTTATTTTCATCCAAATGCTATTATTGTTAATGGATTTTTCATCAATCACTAAAAAGGGGGAGATTGCAAGTTCAAACTTCATTAAGTTGATTTTGGTGGTAATGCCAAATACAATTGTAAAACTAACTTGTTTATTAACTATAATATTGCTTAGTCTCATTTGGATATGATTAATGATAAATTTAAATGTGAGACTAACTTATTTGTTAATTATGATATTGCTTAGTCTCATTTCGGTGAGAAGGTACAACGCACAGACATGTAACTAGTTTGTTGAGATTATCATGAATTATCAAATAGGAAAAAATTATAGAATCTAATCACTCCATTATGAGTTGATGGTGAAGTTTTGATAACTAATGGCAATTGATTTATGGACTAATATTTTTCATGAGTTGGATGAACAGGTGAGATTTTACAAATGACGATGACTTGGGATGACTTAATGTGTTGAAGATCATCGATTCAAGATACGAGATGGAAGATAGCTTCATGAGTTGAAGTCCATCAAAATGAGGATACATCATAAGTTGATGCATGTTCAAGAGGAGATGATCATAAGTTGATGAATATTCTAAATAAGAGATGCATCATATGTTGATGCACATCAAAATTCTGAAAGAAGAGATGATTATGTGTTGATCATCAAATTAAGTGAAGACTCATTATGTATTGATGGAGTTTAAATAAAGGATGCATCATGAGTTGATGCATATCAAGATAAAGATTTGAATTTGAAGAGAAGATGTGCGTCATCAAGTTTCAAGAAGATGCTCAATGCAGAGATATGACTAGCTAGGACTAAGAATGTGCTCCTAGTCTTTTATCAGTCATGGTGTTTGGTTGGAAGACCATATTGATAGTATATGTTGTCGTACTGTTAAGAGGGTCGTGTTTAGTAGATTAAGTCTCATTATGTGTTGATAGCTCAAATCTCACTTACTCTAGTTCTCCATAGTATAATGCTTATATTTGCGAATGTGATTTGTAAATAGTTGAGGTTTATGTGTTAAATCCTTGTAGTATGGGACTATACATTGCGAATGTATTTTGCAAGTGTTTGAAGTCCATGTTTCTTACTCCTTATGACATGAGGTTTATATTTGCGAACGTGTTTTACAAATGGTTGAACCACATGTACAATCCTTATAGTATGTGACTTAGGTTTACGAATGTGTTTTATAAACATGTTGAGTCTATGTACCTATACCTTGTTTCATGACTCTGAAATTGTGCAAATATATTTTTTGCAACTTGTTGGGAATCATGATTGATCTTTATGTGTATGATATTATAGTTTGCAAATACGTTTTGCAAAATTTGTTGAAGTATATGCATTTTTCAGAAAAATCGAAACTACCGCTGTGAGACTTGCGGAACTACCGACGTGTAATGCACTGTACTACCACGACGTGGTTGAAGGCTTGTGTGGTCAAAGATCGACGTGGTTGAAATTCTGTGTGATTGAAGACTGACATGGTCAAAAATCTGTGTGATCAAAAGTCGACGTGGTCGAAAATCGACATAGTCGAAAACCGACGTTGTCGAAGATCAACGTGGTCGAAGACCTGTGTAGTCGAAGGACTGTGTGGTCATAGACTTGCGTGGTCGAAGACTGGTAGTACCGGCTCTGTATGAGCGGTTAGACTGGCTTGCGGTACTACCGACTTGTGTGGTGCAGTACGACCGATTTATTCGCGATACATTTTTTCCAAAGAGATACATTTTGGGAGATTTGTTACATTTTGGGAGATTTGTCCTCCCCTGGAAAACGCCAGTTTCACATGTGTGGTGCAATAGTACCGACCTTTGTATGAGTGGTACTACTGACAGTAGGTTGTAATAGGTAGTTTTCTAACTGTTACGAGGGGAGAGATAATATCGGCCGTTTGCTGATGACACTACTGGTTTTCCTTATTGTGATAAGACTAAGCGCTGGGATAATAGGAAATACACCCTCTCTGACGACTTGTGAACAATGGGCAACTCCTACTACTGAAGCCAGTGGATACTGAGCGTCTTGCTCTCATCTCTGGGCTCGCAAGTACTCTTAACAGTTAACAAGCCGTTTCTGAATCCCTAGCCCGCTGGTGTTTGACCGGATCAAACCCTGAACCAAATGCAGCCTAGGTGTCCGTCGAGCCTTCTATTTGTTATACATTGTTGCAAGTCATGCTTACCTAGGTTCTTAAAAATGAGACAGTATGCCCTCCTTAAGCACCTACTTAAGAACTCAACCACTCAATGCAAGCACCTTAAAGGTAGTTACATTGTCGCGCAAGCTCTTTTAACACATAAAGCATCAGTGCACAATTAAGCATCGATGCTTAAGTTTGTACACATTTTCTCACTAACGTGGCAAGAAAACTCTCTACCGGCCGATTTGGAGCATAGTAGGTTTCTTCCGAATGAAGGTCGTTAAGTTTGCAAGGTGGGCTAGCAGCCGTGCCCTGCATGACACGGTGATCTGGGTTGGTGCGTTAGGAGGCTTCGGTCTACTGCTCTGCCTCTACCCTATGGAACAAGGCATCAGATGCCACAGACGGACAGACCACATTGGTTGAACTGCCTGTATGGGCCTAAAAATTTTCAGAGGAATGTCACCAACCTGACAGTAGCACGCAAATGGGCAGATGAGGCACGGTCCACGGACGAAACCAATAGCTGAAGTAGCTAACTGACGGCACTAGCTTTTCGACAACGAACTTCATCAATCTTTTAGGACGGTCCAAAGCATCTTTCTGAAAGGTTAGTCCTGAGTAACACAGGCTAGCAAGTAACATGGTTGGCAACAAGTAGCAAACAAACGCATGACCCACAGTTACCTTCCAGATGATAAGCACAGCACACAGTACACAAGTACAGAGCATCTTAAGTGAACGGTGTACTCGTTCCGAATCTTTTCAACAGAATGCAGCAGCCAGCAACGAAACGTACGGGTACAGACACCGGTCCTTACCATAGTTCAGATAAAGAGAAGGCTGATGCTACCACAAAACATAAAACCATAGTTCAGATAAAGAGAAGGCTGATGCTACCACAAAACATAAAACTAGCAGCAAGATCATAATTTACAAGACGGGGATAGAGACGAACTATTTTACATCAATGGCTAGCATTAGACAACCTATGTCTGAAGAAAAGCATTGGCGATTTACAAGGTCAGTGAGCGAGTCTTTCGTGAGATCCTAAGTTCTTTTGAAGCTGTAATCCTAAGTAGAAAGACATGAAGACATAGCTCTTCTGAAATCCTGATCAATAGCGGAGTCTGCGAAAGGGGTGCCTTCAGGTACCCACAAACGGCCTCTGTGAGGAGGCATAATCTGTCGTTTCATGCAGTCCTTGTCGGTGCTTGTTTGCTCGGATGGAGCTTCCTTCTTTTTCTTCACAAATTCAAAGAACTCTGCAACTTGCCGAGCATATCTGTAGGGGCAAAAGATTAAAACCTTAAATGAGAATACAGAATTTTAGGGGTACTTAAGAGCAAGGTTCCGAAAACCGGAACCGGAAGAAATCCCGATCGGCGGCCGGTAACTGTAGCCTGGCGGTTACCGGAAAAACCGGTCACAATTTGAAAATCAAAATTTGAATTTTGAGATGTTTTGAAACCGGTAACCAGAAAAACCGGCCGGTAACCGGAAAAACCGAAAAAAAACCGGCCAAAATTCGAAAATAAAAAATTCATACCGGCCGGTAACCGCCGGGATTTTGATCCCTGCTTAAGAGTATGTCAAGGCCTTTACCGCTACTTTCTAATGTTGATATCCAGTAACTAGAACAGCCCAAATTAAAGCAATATGAAAACACAAAAAAAATGCATAGGAGCTAGAAAAGCTGGTCGTTTGAAGATAAAAATTGACGCTATGAACAATATAATCAGTAAAATGAAGGTTTGCAAACTCACTGTCGTTTAGCCTCTATGTCTTTGTTGAAATCAATGTCAGAATCACAATCCAGGACCAGAGCCGGAACCTACATAGCAAAAAGCCACAACTATATAACTGAGGTGCTTAGTACTACATCGTTTGAAGCAAATTAAGATAGGAGAATGTACCTTCTGAATACTCGAATGCATGTGATCTCCTTCCAAGTAAAAGACACGATCCCGTATATCTGGAGGCAAGGAGCCCTCCATATGTGTTGGCAACTGACTGACTGATAAGACACCGGGGCCTCCTCCTTTCGAAGGAAGTAACCAGCTCTCATGTTTCTCATGCAAACCTTGCAAGTAGTCAAGAGTAACACCACCTTCCTCTGATCTTTTCCGGAGCATCATTCTTTTGTGGCAAGTATCTGGGCTAGCTCTTAAATAAATAAATCCATCAGGGATAAGACCTGGGAGCGATGCCACAACCGGATCGAACCAGGAATCATAGATGCTAATCTCCATCTCATTCATCCAGTTAGCTTCATGAACAGCACGGACAAATACCTGGTGAACATTTGACATAAGAATTTAGTTACATGAAAGATACTAACCCAGTTGAATCAGAAGGTAACAAAAATACTCTGCTCACTGCCGGAACAAGCAGTAGCAAGTAAGATAGACCTACCATCCTATCACTGAAAACGCTTCTTTCCATCAGTCTGAGAGGTTTTATCCCACCTGAAGATTCTCTTTCTTGCACAACCCTTGTCACAAACACATAGTTTTGGAAAGTGTAAGCATACCTATGTGGCTCAGCGTAGAAGGCATCCAATATATTGAAGTGATCAGGGCCAACATCCTGCCACTTAGCAATAGGTTCAGGCACTACTTCTACAAGATCGCATAGTTCAATAGTCTCATTAGCTATTCTTTGCAGGAAGGTGGTCTTCCCGACACTAATATTCCCTTCCACACAAAAGGTCAGCCTCTTCTTCTGAGAAGGCTTAGATGAGTCTGTATCCTTTATCTCCTCATCAACACTCTCTTTAATGAATGAAGTGATACTCTCAGCATGGTTCTTATGTATGATGCCAACCGAGCTCTGTAAGAACTCAACCATCTTCTCACTAGACTTGCCGAAGAACTGCACATGCACGCAGGTTGTCAGCAAAAGATGAGAGAACAGCACATTTACACAATGATGTAACTACAACAAACAAAAGAATAGAGTGGCAGGAAGCTGTACTATCGACTTAAGTATTGAAAATTCTATCCCAAAATGGAAGAAATATAACTTGCTTCTCAGAACACAGAAGAACATGTGACATATTCAATCCGCAGTTATGATTTTTCTGGGCATCAAGTCCAAAATAAGACAAACAAAAAGCATCAGAGTTCTCAAATATATTGCAATCATAATATAATGAGGTTTAGGTCAACTGGCATTAGAATAAATGCAAATGGCAGATAATGCAAAAGAGCATCACGCTTGTGTGCTTCCAGCACAACCTAGATGATACATTTATAATTTTGGCTGAGCGTTTGTTTCAAAATGTTAGAGGGAGTTGTTTTTTTAAGAGACGTGAAATTTTGTAAAAATGTATAGCAGTTACTGGTCACTTTTGGAGTACAATTTTTTTCTTGTGTCACAAGAACACATGCGTGACACATGCGCATGTTGAATAATCTAATTAAGTGTTTACTTTCGTTATATGCCTTCAGTAGTCTGTTATTATATCATTATATGTATTTTGAGTTGGATGGTATTGCATTTCAAGCCAGTACAACCACCACATACCCTGTAAAAGGTGATATCATTGTCTCACTTCAGATTTCCAAAGCAATACATACTTAAATTGCAGATCAGAGTTGGCACTCCTTTCCTTGTGCCTTTGTGTTTCATACAACCTTTACTAGCTGAGCCCTACCCTAAATGATTTGCTTGAAAATTTATCCACTGTTAGTACCACGCAGAAAGGATATTATAAAATTTAACTTTCACCATAGCATCTATCAACACTTGAACAGAGTATATGAGTATACATCCATAACATGATATTCAAATTTTTGTCTTGTACGCACAAATAATAGACAATGTGAGCCATAACATGGACATTACAAGCCTTGCATGGGAGTTATTAACCAATACTGAAAACTCAAGGTGAGCACATGAATGTATTATGTAATGTAATCCTTTATTAGGCTGATAGATACTAGTTTAACGAGCTCAATGCTGATGAACAAAGAGTTCTATGCACGCCTTGGGGCGTTACAGAAGCGCGCTTTTTACAAAGCATTATCACCAAAGCACCAATCCGAACTGAGAGACAGCTTAATTTTTGTTATACGGATTATCTCACGCGCTGAGCTATGTCTAGAATCAAAACCCTACTCCTACCTTGCATACTTCACACATACAAAAACCAACAAATAACCAACATTTCTCCAGATAAACACACGCACCTTATCCCTGTAGAGCTGCTTGAGCTGCGCGACGCCCTCGAACCCGTTGTCAACGAGCTTCCTCAGGTTGCGCGGCCCGACCCCGGGAATGGCCAGGAGCCCCCCGCACCCCACCGCCGCGCGGCCGCCGCCTTCCCTCCGCTTCTCCGCCTCGGCCTCGGCCTCCCCGCGCCTCGCGGCCTCGACGGAGCAGAAGAGCCCCCTCCTCGCTCCCCCTCCGCCACCACCGCCGCTGCAGCGCAGCCACGGCGGGGGCCAGGGGCCCTGGCGCGCAGCGAGGAGCGCGGGGGAGCCGAGCCGGAGGGCGGGCATAGGGGACGAGAGCAGTTGTGGCGCGGTGGCGGCGGCGTCAACGAAGGCGGCGGCGGCGGGGAGGAGGAGGAGCGAGAGCCTGTGCATCTACGGCGGCGGCGGCGGAGGAGGAGGAGGTCGAGCTCATCAACAGGGCTAGGGTTTGGGGAGGGTTTTGGTTTGGAGTTATCCCTTCCCTTGTGAGCTGTGTCGTGGAAACGGGAGGGGAGGAGGCCGAGGTAGCGGTGCGGTGGGCTTGTCGCTGTATTGCCGCCCTGGTTTCGGGAGCGTGTCGCTGGAACCGGTGTATGGACAACTCACAACTGGGACAGTGCCTGTTGGGTGGGTGCTGTTTTTTGAGTTTGATGCATTTTATCTGTATTTTTTATAACTGTGATGGATAGCGAAGTCTGTAATGTAGATAACGTCTATAGTTTTGATCTTAAGAAGCTGTTTGGAGACTTAAGTTGCTTGAAAAAAATTATCTTATTTATTTTAGTTCTAATATTAAAAGCTAAAAAACAAAAAAGAACTTGGCCCTCATCTGACGTGTATGTACGAGCTTTCTATCCAGACTTCACGTTGGATGGTTGCGCGCGTATTCTCTGCCGTTGCCTTGGTTAGATCACAGCCATTCAATCCGCGATGGATGCTCCAGATCGACTGCTACAACACCTAATCTACAGTACAGCGCAGTAGCCACTGCAGTGCGGCAGAGGACACGGCTCCGCCGACAACATGGTCTCGGTGTACTAACTGTATTAATTATTCCTCGGTCCCAGGACATAAGTCTCATTTTAAGGGAACGGTGTTCCACCACGTAGGTCCGTTGAGAGAATCAAAGCATTTTTACTTTATATTATGTTTTAATATAGAAAAAATAGTTAAATAATTGTAGTATGGTATTTAGCAGAGGTATGCATGGTTTACTGATTTTAATTTTTTCTTAGGTTCAGTGTTTACTTAGTCTGTACGTATGGTGAGTTTAAGTTTATATTACACAGCAGAGAACAAAATGTGATTTAAAAATATTTATTGCGAAGCAAAAGATTTATAGACTATTTCGTTGGTAACATTATAGTGCCCCTTCTCTATTAAAGAAGTGAGAAAAACTATAGTATACTTTTTCACCCAACTAACATGATAGCATCTTATTGTTCAATCCCCCTAGCCAAGACTTTATCTGTCACACCACTTCATCTGTCATAGGGTCTGATGCAGGGAGTTGTTGCCCGATCTTCACAACACAGGATTGAAGGTAGCTAGACTCGTGCAACCTGTTGAATGATACCGCCAACTGTTGTCTCAATTACAACAACTTGCGATACTTGATTCACTCAACCACACGCTTCAATCCCTTTTGTCTACTCGCTCACCTGTAGTAAACGTATTCTTACAATCATCGATGTGATCATAAGAACAACAGAGACTAGAACTCACAGATAATTCCCAATGTTATAGAGGTGGAATTTATCTCACACAAACCCTAGAACAAGAACATTTAATTTCTATAAATCCTAGAACGCTGAAATAGGACACCATGATGTCTGGGCACCAAGCCTCTCTGCCTTTAGATTGCTTTTAGATGCGTGCATCAGGCAAACCCGTTAACATTCATTAATTCGAAAAAGCATCATTTGGAAAGGAAATCATTGATTTAGCATGCTGAATTAATAACGGATGGAAAGTCTTAATCATGAATAAAAAGTCTCAATCATGGAGTCTGGGCACCATGGTGCCCCTGTTATTTATAAATGTTGCACCTTCTGTAGTACGCATGCCGATGCTACAGTGTTTTTGAAGGAAAAAAACATTTTTGATTTGTCTTGCTTGTGAGACAAGAAAGATAATTTGGCATATGCTCTTCTAAGTTTCCTATAGATATATTCTTGAACTTCGTGGACAACAACCTCAGATTGTTCCCTCTTGACTTTCAAGTCAATAATGGTTTTAAACCTGAGCAGACATAATATATATGCATTAAGTAGTAACATTATTTTCTAGAGGAGGAATTCTAGAAGCATACATCAGTTAAAAATGTTGAACCCATGATCGATTCTGCACAGCAATGCATAACATTATCCTACCCTGATTTGGTCAGCGAGACACCTGACGCCCATAGCTTGACTATCCAAATACTGCCAAACAACAAGAGGACTTCATTCGGAAACAGATGGTGTCATAAACGGATCAAGTTATGATAGCACAGTCAGGTTGGTAAAGTAAGCAAGTCGATCGATATTGTTTTCTGGTAAGCGCCGATAAGAGAGGCTAGCTGCCATCAACTACCACTGCTTGGTAGGCCTGAACATCGCACTGTGCGCATGAATGTACGTACTGTCCTTGAGCTCTCGCATGATCAGCACCTGTAGCGCATACATATGTTCATGGTAGATGGATGTGAATGGAATCAGTAAGTGTGTTAGTGTTGTGGAGTTTGCTAGTACTGCTAGATGCTAATCGAAAAAACTCTTAGTCAGCTATTGTAGGGTATGGTGTCCTACAAAATTTTTTCCAAACATTCTAAGCCTAGGGTATGATGTCACAAAAAAAATTTCCCTAAATATTCCAAGCCTAGATCAAAACACCAACCTTGAAAACCAATAAGAGGGAATCCTCAGCCCACAGCGGTATGCGTTGGCGGTTTGACCTGCACGGTATGATCGAGCCTAGAAGCGGTATGACCACTTCCCTGTTCCCAAAACAAAAAATTCAGTTCGAATTTAAACCATTTTTTGTGCAACTCTAAAAATCCATAACCAATTGGGATCAAACTTTGCACACACCTTGATTAGAATCTCAAGAATCTATTCTATCCAACGATCGCTTGAATCCTTATCAAAGTTTAAATCTTTTTCAACAATACACAAAGTTGCACCAAAACCGAGTACAAACTGAAAACTCAATATATGACTTGCCAGTGGGTAGATAATGACCAAGATGAATCTAGATGTATTCCCACATATCACAGCAAGTAAGGCCTCCCAAACATTCGAAACAAAAACCTTAAAGATCAAGAAACTTCAAAATGATGTCAAAATCAAGCAAATTAGGCAACTTCAAAATCCTTTAAGACTTAGTGCCTAGATGATGGGATATAATCTCTATGAGTTATCTCCATCACTTATATATCTTTAGCATACAATAAGATCAAGAAGGAAAGAGAAGAGATCAAAACCAATAAGAATAAGAATAAATGAACCAAAACAAGGAGACACAATGAGAGATGAATAAAATTGATATTTGTTACTTTAGGATGAAGCTTTTATAGCCACTTCATCTGGAGGATAAGATAGTACATTACAACACTCACTCTTCTAACTCTAACCCTAGAATACAAAGTTGGAATGAGAAATGGTTGGATGGTTGACATGCAAGACTCCATTCCAACCCATTAAATAGATGAAGTGTCAGCCCACATATAACCCTAATGGATACTATCCACTAGCACATTTAGGAGAAATCCATTAACCCCATACAGCACGGGTTTTAATCACACTTAACTCATACACGTTTTTCAAATCACATGAACTCAAATCCGCTAAGTCCTGAGCCTTTGATCCACCTGATTTGCTTAGCATTTCCTTAACATAAACTGCTTTCCTAAATGCCACAGTTTTAATCTAACGTAGTTTCTGGTATTTGGCAAATTACCAAAAATACCCTCACCTTGACTCGATCTTCATCTTCTATTGCAAACAATCACCATGCTCGTCACATGTAGGTGCACTAATGGCTTGCCACGCATCGGCAAGTCTCTGTAGTTCTGGCTCTACCGGATCATGCCTCATTTGGAACGACCAAACCACTTGGTGCAAGTCATCGCTCAAACCTTTCCTTGAATATTTCTCATCTTTCTCGTGCCATGCTTGAGCTCAACCATCTCACCCGGCATCGTTGACCATTCTGGGCCTCAGCTCATCTATGAGCATAGCCTCAGTCATCGTCATTGATTATAGTTGACTCCGAAACTTTCTGCACATCCAAAAAATAAAGAAATCATTTCGAACACAAGTTATTCACAATTTCACCCGCGTTAGCTAAACTTGTATCATTCAACATTAATGCACTGACCAAACACAATTCAAATCATAACATGACCAAAATCTCAAAATTCAAAACCAAATTTTTGGGGCCGGTCTGACTGCCAGCTACAAGACGGCCAGACTGGTCTCAAACAGTGAAAACACACTGCCCCAGAAAAATACAATCGGCAACTAAACAATAGTACTATTGGCAGGTGGTCTAACAGCTATAGTCATACCGCCCGAAGCGGTCTGACTGGCACTACATCGGTGGTCTGATCGGCATCAGGTTAGCAGTCAGACCGACGTTAAGCCAGTGGTCAGATTGGAAGTCTAACAACAAAATTGATAATATACAAACTAGGCAATGGTTCATCACAACATTATCCTGGATATTCTCATATGGTCTTTCAATTTCCCTCTTGATGAACTCATTGATAATTTCTCAAAAATGCAAATAGGAGCTTGTTTTAGAAATAATGAGGGAATTTTGCAAAGAATAGCTGAAGATGGTCATAAAAAGATTGCAAACACTGAAAATGACCATATGAATATGAAATAGAGTGAATCTACTGAATAGAGCAACTTTTTCACAAAAAGCTTTAACTCCACCAAAGAATTTAAAAAATCTTACTTTAGGTCAAAGTGAAAGAACAATTGTTCTATATGACATTAGTCATGGTGAGAAAAGATCAAAAGACCAAGAAAGTCATAACAAAGCACAACAAGATTCAACTTACCAAGATTTCACGTAAAAACTCCAAATCATGTTTGAGATATGTATTTTTACTAATATTTCTCCCCCTTTGACAATGAAATCATCAAGATGCATGGAAGAAAATAGAGCATTAGTGAATTGAAGTGACTACATTTTATGAATTAATGGGTTGTCTATATATGTCTATACAATGGTATATACAGTAGAAAGTCGTCTATAAAATCGTCTGTTAAATAATACAACATCTTTCTCTCTCCTCATTCTCTTTCTTCGTATCACCAAAAATCTTATATGATATAGACTTACAGAGAATTGATATGTACCATTGTACATACCCTTAATCAAACCGATTAACTCATTTGACTCATCGCCAACTACTAGTTATCACTTAGGGCATGTGCAATGGTATATGTTAGCTATTTGTAAGTCTATGACACGTAGGATTTTGGATAAAAGAGAAATATATTGTCTAGTATTTAACAGATAACTTTATATACAGTTTTCTACTATCTATATATTGTATAGATAACTTATTAATTATGTGAGATTATTATAGACCTATTGTATGAGTTGTCTTTAATTTTATCTATAGATAGCATAGAACATAGTTATCAGACCTGGACCGACAGTCTGATCAGAAAAAACTAAACCCAGAGCCCAGTTCGATTCGGGCCACATCAGTAGACTGGAGATGCAATCATCTTGCTTTAAACCGATACGAACCAGGTCAAACTGGCCGATTTTATGTGAACCGCACGTGGTTAACCCGGTTGGGCCAAAGCCCACAAAGGTTTCATGTGAACCGCGCGTAATTAGTCCAGTTGGGCCAAAGGCCACATAGAAAAATTACTCAAAAACATGCACCCACTAGGTTTCAGACCTGCAACCTCATGCATCAAACATTAGGCCTAGAGGTGCTAACCAACTTGGCATTCATCTTCACGTGTCATCAAGGAACAAAGAAATGTATACATCGTAAAATAAACGGCTTTTTTTGGGAGTGGTAAAACAACCTTTCAATATGTTAGAAAACAGTATTAAAGGTATACCATTTTATTACCTTTGCATTGTATGTACCTTAAATAATAAATATAGTTATGCTCATCTACTTTGTACGAAAAAAATTATAGATATATCTTTGTATATGTAACTTTTACATATAATATATAATATAAATATTTAAATAAAACATAGGTCCCCGACCGATAACCTATCGGTCCGACTATTGAGTTGTGACCTGAGACCTTGATCATGGCTGATTTGGATCTGAAACTATAATATTGAAGTGCATTACATACAATCATCCGTACCGACCTGTTGTGTTTGCAGCGGATGGGAAGGATGGATGTGTGCGGTCCTGTATGGGCAGCAGTTTTGCACATGTTATGGTTGCGTTTTAGGTCATTTATTTGGCATTCACTCAGGTAGCTTCCGGCTGGCTGACAGCTACCGCCTACCGTCAACCGCCAACCGGTTAGTTTGGTGCTCAAAACTATTCAATGGTGGCAGCGGCAGTAGTTCTTCGGCGTGCTTTCACACGGTTCGCGGCAGTAGCATTGCAGCATCACTCCTGCTCATTTTAACTCGCTGCTGGGATCGTTTTAAGGAAAATTTTAATGTACATTTTACTGATTGTAGGACAATAATAATAATAATAATAATAATAATAATAATAATAATAATAATAATAATAATAATAATAATAATAATAATAATAATAATAATTAAATCTAACCGTTGATTTATGATGGCATAAAAAAAATTCTTTGCAAATTCTATTTTTTCTTTAAACTTATTATTAATCCTTTTCATTGTTGCCGCTCCCGTCTCTAACCTATTTGTTGTGTCACCATCACGGTGCAGGAGATGGCACTATTAGAAATAATCTCGACTTAGAGTTCAAGACATATTAGAGTTCGTCTCCATGTGTAACTTAAGTTGAAGTTGTGACCAACTTGAAGTCCAAATACATATACTATTAGGAGATTATTAGCCTATATATTGAGGAGGTTTGTAGCCAATTTTGTAAAAAAAAAGAAAAGCAAGAAAGGGGGAGCAAATAAGAGAATAGAGAAATTCAAAACGTGTTCTCTCCGTTTATTTGCGATGTATGCGTTTTCTCCTGGATCAAAGTTCTAACAAGTCGTATCAGAGCCTAGGTGAGAACCGAGTTGCTGAAAAATCGTCTCGGCGATTCCATTTCACACTCGTCTCACGCAGCGCTCCCGGCGTATGGCGCTCGGTCTGTCAAGAAAGTCAAAGCCAGGTAGGCAATAGAGAAGGCCAAACACGAGTTGCGGTGTAGAGAGACAGCGAAGCATAAAACTTTTGGGCAGCGCCTTTGTGCAGGAAAGAGAGGGGACAAGACAAGAGAGACAAGGACATTTTCAACAGTAAAAGAAAAGAGGATGAAGAAAGTGTTTCTTGCTGAAGCGCTCAACGATGATGAATCAACAGTGCTCTGATGATGAGTTGAGTAAGGGACGTTGAGAAGATGTGTCGCCGTCCAAACTCAAGCAAGAAAAAAGGGGAGCTAACAAGTCATCGACGTTCCAATTTCTTCTTCTAACAGGCACAGACAAGCGTGGGGAGGAAGATGTGCCTGGTAGCGTAGTTGTAGCAATATGGTGAGAGAACGAGGGAGAAAGCATGGGAGACGCTTCAGCTGCATGCGACGGCATAGAGGACCTCGCCTTGCTTGTATCCTCACCTCCACGCGTTGTACCCTTTGCTAATCGATGCATGCATGCAGTGCAAATGAAATTAAGCTCTTATTTGATTATTTTTTGCTTACATCCTGTTGATCGATGTAGTTACGTGAATTGAGGTGCATTAACGGCAAATTGAGATCGAACAGAAGAATACTAGTAATTTTTAGGGAACTTTTACGGTACCCTAAAATAAATATGAACCATTCGTTCTTTTTGATTCAATGCATCAGATTAGTTAGGATTCAGTCATAGTATCATCACCGATAGTACTAGCAGTAGAATGAATATGAGTTAGATATTCTTTTTATCTAATGGATTAGGTTAGTTAGGACTTAGTTTTACTACCACTAACAATACTAGTAATAAAATCTGAAAAAGATAAAATTGTAAAGAAAACAAGGTCCTACGGATGTCGGACATGACGAGTGTCAAGACTGTGTGGGTGTTGCAGTTAGTGGTGAAGCATGCCTGACAATTGCGGTGGTGCAGGAGATGGCGCAGACAAGCGTGGTGAGAAAGCTATGCCTGATGGCGCAGTCACAGCAGTGCGGAGAGAGGACGAGGGAGTATGCGCGGGAGACGCTCTGGCCGCACGCGACGGCCAGTGGCGGATCTACAGGGTATGCCGGGTGGGCCCCGGCATACCCTGTAGCGGTGGGACCTAGCCGATATAGCGTGACGCGCCGCTGGATCGAACGAACAGCGAGACGCCGAGACGGTTCGCGTAATCGCCTTGATGCCTTCGGCCCTTCGCGTCTTCGCCTCGCTTGTCGCACCCCGCACGCGTGACGGCGTGACGCGCTGACTGCGAGACGGTTCGCCAAATCGCCACTTCGCCTTCGCTGATTTGCTCGCCTGCCCGCGCGTAACGCGCTGCTCCGCTGATCCGCTCGCTTGCCCGCGTTCCAGACTTCCAGTCGACCACGTTCGAGGCTTCGAGTGTTCGCCGCCGCCGCATGACAGTAATCGATTGATCGTTGAGTCGTTGAATCAGTCGTTGAATCGTTCGATCGTTTGGCGAAATCAATCAGGTAATCAAGAGCAATGCTATTTCTTAATTCTTGTGATTTTTTTGTTTCAGATGAGACCTTCGCCCTAGTGTACTTTTGAGATTAATGCTTCCTGTTCAGGTTGCAGCCATAACAATAATCGGCATTAGTACAGTCGGTAAGAAAACTCTATAATTTCTGTAAGAGTAATTGCTTGAAATCTATAATTTCTGTGTGAGGATGCGGGTTAATTTGGCGGAACAGTGCAGGTTAATTTGGCGGAACATTTATTCTTTAAGGAAAAATTGGGAACATTCCCAACCATAAGAACATAGTCACAAATCTTGAAGATCTTGCATTACTTCTATAATAGAAACATATGGCCAAGAAAAGTTTTGGCATTCAAATTTCAAAATGATATATAATATTCTTTATTCTCTTGTAGGGCCGGAGCAATTGTTTTTTGGAATTGTTCAATTATGAAGAGAAGCGGAGACATTGCATCTCTTTTTCAGAAACAGAGGCATAAAGTGTATGATATGGTTTACTCGCTTCTCAATTTGGTATGCTTCTACAGGTGGCAACAGCAAGTGTTGAAAGGGTATTTTCTGCAATGGTTTTAGTGAAAACAAAGTTAAGAAACAAGATGGGTGATAGTCTTTTGGATGATTGTCTAGTCACTTTCATTGAGCGGGATATTTTCTTTGAAGTGGATGAAGATGATATAATCGAGACATTCATGTCTCTTAGAAAGCGTCGGCTAAAAAAGTCAGATAAGTAGTATTGTAAGTCTCTTACTCTCTTTTATGCCTATATTTTGAACTATCAGTATGGCGTTTGAACTATTCATATTGTAATTTATGGATGTTTTCAACTTAATATTCAAATTTAAGACTTATCGTGTTATTTAGTGCATATATGCCGAATTACGTTGCAAATTTTACAACTGTTACCGAATTGCCAAATAGTTTACCGAATTGTATATGAAAATTTTTGGACGGCATACCCTTAGATAAAATTCTGGATCCGCCACTGGCGACGGCACGGATGACCTCGCCTTGCTTGCATCCTCAGGCGAGGTCCGTTGTTCAACAGAAAGCAACCTTACCTGACTGGGAATGTTAGACTGTATTAAGTGTGCAGAATTGCTATTCGCATTAAGCGCGATCAGTGCTGGTACCAGTTATGTTTTGCGAATCACACGGTACTTTTTATTTAGCACTCTTCGTTTTTTTCTTCAAAATACTAGCTGAATATCCGTGTTTTACAATGGATAAAAATACCATACCACCCTAGCATGTCGACGTCATGGAGATCAGGTTGCTTCAGGCCCTTAGAGCAACTCCACCAGGGCCCCTACTTGAGCCCTCAAACTTAGATTTGAGAGCCAGAGCAAAAAATTGAGCTCCAGCAGGGCCCCTACTTGGCTCTCAAAAATAGGAGGTCTCTCAAATGAGGCCTCCAAGCCCTCATTCCTAGGGGCCCCCTACTCCGGCTCTCATTTTTCAGCTTTCCTCGTTTTTTGTGGAACACTTGTGCTTTCAATTTAAATTCGGAACAAATTTGAATTTAAATTTGAATATTCGTATTTCAATTCATATTTGAATTCGGAACAAATTTGAATTTAAATTTGAATGTTATGTGATGAACTTTGTGCTTTCAATTTAAATTCGGAACAAATTTGAATTTAAATTTGAATATTCGTATTTGAATTCATATTTGTGCTTTCAATTTAAATTCGGAATAAATTTGAATATTCGTATTTGAATTCGTATTTGAATATTCATATTTGAATTCATATTTGAATTCGGAACAAATTTGAATGTTATGTGATGAACTTTGTGCTTTCAATTTAAATTCGGAACAAATTTGAATTTAAATTTGAATATTCGTATTTGAATTCATATATTTAAATATTGTCCCTCATTGTGAAATCATAAATATTTTATTGTGTATTGTGCTTTTGTCCCATACATATGCATATCGTGTGTGAGGAAATAGAGGGAATTGAGAAGTAGGGGCCCTGTTTTGAGGGCTCCTGCTGGAGTGCAGCCCAGAAAATAGGGCCCTCAAAAGTAGGGGGAGCTCTCAAATGAAAAGTAGGGGCCCTGTTTTGAGAGCTACTGCTGGAGTTGCTCTTAGCTACGCCTCTACGCTCGGTCGAGCTCGACCAAGCTGGTGTAGTGCCTCCGCTGATATGCCTGGCCTACGCAACGCCCACATGGTTCCGCGGCCATGCTCAGTCAAGCTTCATGTATTGAAGTTAGTTTGTCTGGTTGTTGTCGTCCTGATCCATCGCGGGGGCCGGGGAGAGAGAGAGAGAGAGAGAGAGAGAGAGAGAGAGAGAGGGGGGAGAGGACCTGCCGCTTGGATCGAGAGCGCAATGCCGTGGGGTGAGGGAGTGAGATGGAGGAGTTGGGTGAGAAGGATAGGTTTTCAAGATCCGTGTGGTGTTTTCATGTGGTAAAATGTGGAGGTTGGTCTCTCATGGAGGGGTTCAAGGTCCTTCTTCTCTAGAGAATTTTTTCCTTCAACCTCTCGCAGTAATTGAGATGATCGACGAGTTGCATGCACGCACGGGGCATGCAGTAGTGCACCATATATAGACTAGCCCGTTGCAGCTTGTCTCTCCCAAAAGCAGCTTCTTGGATTCTTGCTTGCCGGTGGACTTAGGGGTGGATATCGAGCCAACTGCTCGTCTTATCAAGTTTTTTTTTCTAAAATTAGCATATTTTGATTTAATATCATTTTACGGATAATTTAAAAGTATTTTTAGAAACGAGCTAACGAGCCGAGCCGAGCCGAGCTTGAGCAAAATTCAAATTCATTTGAAATCAACTCATTTTAATGTTTAACCAATTAACAAGTATAATTGAAGCAATTTTGAACCGAGCCAACGAGCCCACTAACAAGCTTTTTTTCCACCCCTACCGGTGGTAAGCACATACTCCACACGACGACTTCGCCTCCGAAAACAACACATGCGGACATTTTCGACAACTGAGTGCAGACTTTCTATCTCGCCATTGCTCTATCCAAAGATGCTCCGGTTCTTCCTCTTCTCGTGCAGGATAAGCTAGCAGGATCCCAACCGCTGACTCGCTTCCATCCCTTTCGTTGCTGTCGGGTTCATCCCGTCTACTTGTCGAGTAGCCTCCAACGCTCCATCCATGTCGTCTTACCCATGCCTCCCATAAATATCTTAGGAGAAAAAACACAGCGTTTTAGTTGCAAGTTGACTAGCTTTAAGCCACTTTATGGCCGCAAAAAGTGTTCCATCCGATGATTCGCAGCCGTGCAAGGCTGGGACTTGGCCACGAGTAGTTGCTGCAAATTTGATCGTTTCAGAATAATTCAGAGCTCAGTAGTCGATCAACTCACTGCCATTGGTTGGGTAAATGGAAATTTGGACGGTTTCACAAGGTGACATACTGACATTCATGGTTGGATTTCTTTTTATTTTAACGCCCCGCTCGATTGGGCTGAAAAATGGCTTACGACTGAAATTATACTGTAACTGAATGTGACTTATTTAGCATAATTAAATTTTAAAAAATTTAAAATAGAAAAAATATATTAGCTTATCACGGATAACGCAAATAAATACGGGAAAAAACAACTAGAAAAAAACTTAAAAAAGTTAAAAATTCAAAAAAAGACGAAATTTATAAATAATAAAAAATAAGTCAGAAATCAGAAGCTAACTCAAAATGAGCGATACGTAAATCTTCTTCTGCCTCACTCTGTCGTCCCGTGCTGCCATGTGATCGCACACTCGATCGTCCCGTTTAAACTTGTTTTTTTCTTTCTTTCTTTTTTCTTCTTCCTTCCTCTCTTTCTTCTGCAGAAGCAAGTACTAGTCGGCACAAACGTTTTGTTCCGTGGTTAATTGCTGCATGGCAATAGTTGACCGGGCGAAAGTGATTCACCCTGAGACACATCAAAAGAAATGGTTTCAGTTTGTTGCTATATGGAGTAGTATTTATGAGTCAACTAAACGTGTCTGACGACGAAATCAACAGTGCAACATGCAGGTTGGTCGCCAGATCGGGGAAGATTCCCTGGCATTCATGGCATGCATGACCGGCTCCATCGATGACACGCAAACTCATTAGGCCGTTGGGTGAGTATAACTATGAAGCAACGTACGCAGATGTCATCGACTTAGAGCATCTCCAACAGTATAAGCTAGTTACTAGTTTTAAAACAAAGCACATAGCTCATAACATAAATAGCCTCACATGACACTCTCACATAATCTTGGAATGTGTGTATGAGACTAGCTCTTGATCAAGAGCTAGTTTTTCTCTCTTCTATTAAAATATGAAATAAAATGCTTAAAGCTAGCTCATAAGTCACTATTGGAGATGCTCTTATGGGGTCGCAGGGCCTCTAGAGTATAGAGAGATTTGTTAGATAGAGATTTAATGCTTTAGATTTATTTTTTTAGAGGGAGAGGGATATAGGAGATCCGTTAGATAGAGATCCAATACCCTAAAATATGAAAGCTCCTAATCCCAAAAAGCACTCAAATACTTCACTTCTCATTTTCTTTTGCAAAGCTCAATAATATGCGGTGCTCTCTTTATCCTTCCTAGCTTTTTTTCAAGGAAACCTTCCTAGGTTAATTAGTCGCTTTACTTTTAATCAGGCTAGCGAATAACTAAGGTGGGCCTGGATTTCGTGAGGATTTCGCAGGAAACGGTATAAATCCCACACAATTATTGTTTTATTTAAGGAAGCATGACCTGAACGGGCCTAGTTGCTTTGGATTCTCACAAAAGTTTTAGTACATCCAACCTTACACAAAGGACCCTTAAGAATGACAATTACAACCAAGTCCTTTAGCCATACAGACAGAACCTATGAAGAAAACTAAGAAAACCAAGGGTGCTGACTGCGCCAATGCAACCAAGGATGAAGAAGATGTGACCGTCAGCAGACGCCCTCCACGCTGGTGATGCCCAGGTCTTGACGCGACGACCTCGCCACCGATGGCCCCTCCATGGCTCTCTTGAGGAGCAGTCGGAGGTTGAAGTTGAGGGGGCTGAGGATCTGCGACGGCAGAGACACCCGTCGGCCATATAGTCAGAGGTTGAAGTTGAGGGGGCCTTCAATCTCAGTGGAGCTTGAGGTTGTTGGGCACCAAATCAAAGCATAAGAACTTGATCCATAGTCTCAAGAATGGAGGAGAGGTCACGTCAGCTGAAAAGAGGCGGCTCGATGGCAGGTAAGGCAATAAATGCTAGATTCACAATGGGATAGTTATCGGAGGGGGAACTCACTGGAGAAGTCTACGCTGACAACGAAGCAAGCCATCGCCAAGGAGACAGCAACGGACAATGACTTGGCCACGGGAGCTCAGATTTGTACAAGAAGACAGAAAAATCTAAAAAACTACTGCTTAACAGGGGTAGGTTTCTCACCCTAATCTTCACCAGCGGAGAGCCGAAGAGGTAGGGGAGGGGCCGATGCCGGAGGAGGATGAAGGGGCTCGGAGGGGAAGATGGGGGAGGCCGAGCTCTCAGAGATGTTCGACTATCTCTTCCAGACAATTAGAGTCCCGTGTATCAAACCGAACCCTACTTGCATTGTGTACTTAGTTGTGTGATATGTGCAACGTAAAGGGAAGCTTGGCTTGTTAGTTTTAGGCCCTGTTCTTTACGGCTTCTAAAAGCGGCTTTTGGCTTTTGCTACAATACCTGACTTTCAAACAGAGTATTTTCTCAAGACGAGGTCTACAAGTTAATTGTAGTATACGTTAAAAGCCTGACATCTGTATCAACCAAATCACAAGTGAGTATCTCTCTCTCCATAATCTCTGTCGCAAACAGCTAAAATTCAAAAATTTCAGCTAAAAACCATAAAGCCGTAGCCATATCAAACAGTCCCTTAACCCGGGGCAAGCTTTGTGCGACTCTTTATCCGATTCGAGCCCACCAAGGCTACCAAATTCGACCCAAACTCCTAACTAGATGTACGTCACCTAATCAAGACCTAAATTATTGCGTCCTTCTAGAGGATAGGATGTTATGCAACTACAGCTCATAAAGGTAGATGCTAATCACGACTAGTTGGGTTTGTCTGCATGCCGAAGCTTTGGGTCATGTACTGTACGTCTGTACCCAGGGGCGGGCCCAGCAGGTAGTCCATATAGGCCCAGGACTACCCTGCTTGGCCCAAAAACTCCCGTGCCCTAACGGCCTAACCCCACGGCTCTGCGCCTCCGCCGACCGCCAGCGCCCATCCCGTCCGCCTCCGCTCCGCGGCTTCGCCAGGCGCCCATCCGCTCCGCCACTCCGCCAGGCTCCCTCCGCCAGTCCGCATCGGCGCCTCCGCCTCTGCCAGGGCGCGAGGGCGACGCGGCACCGACGCTGGCCAGGCACCCATCCTGACTCCCGGCGGCGCGCGGGCTCGGTTAGGCGCCCAGGCCGCCAGGGCGTGAGGGCGGCGCCGGCGCTGGCCACCAGGCCGCGACCGCAGGAAGAACCGTGGAGCAGAGCAAGCGGGCACCGGCGACCGCGACCTAGCCTTCGCGCCGTCGAAGGCGCCGACCCCGCCCCCGAAGGCCGACCCCTCCCCCAACCTCTTCATCTCCGGTGCGATTCCTTCTCTCCCTTCTTCCTGTTTCCTTCCTTTTCCGTAACAACTCTCAGGCGTTGCTCTCTTCTAGAGATTAGTCTCAAAAGCAAGCATCTTGGGCGCGGGGAAGTGGTCTCGCGGTCTTAATTTTGCCCCAATCGATTATAGTCATGTAGTTCAAATCACAGAGATTGAATTGTTGTCCAGGCTGCATCACTGAAACCTGGTTTCTTTGCTTGGATATTGTGATGAAGAGGATGAGCAGGTTGTCCCTGCAACCTTTTTTTGAAATGTATCTAAAACATTAATTTCATCAAATGTTGTTTAGTATTCAATTGCTTGCTTGTTTTGAAATGATCTGTTGAAAAGTTGATACCTAATTTGCTGTGATCCATGCGTGTGTCGAAGTACATATACATGAATGCATGTGTTATTAGCCTATTTCCAGTAAAGCAGTGCAATACATTGTTTGAAATTGAGTAGAGACAAATGTTTGAAATTGGCGATTGCTGAGTACAGAGAAATAGAGTATTGTTTACTGAGTTTGAGACTTTGAGTAGAGACAAATGTTTGAAATTGGCGATTGCTGAGTACAGAGAAATAGAGTATTGTTTACTGAGTTTGAGACTTTGAGTAGAGACCAATGTTTGAAATTGGCGATTGCTAGATGAAATTGTTTACTGAGTATTGTTTTGTGTATGTGTTGCAATCTTCTATTTATGTAAGACCTTATATTACATTTGAACAATTTATATTATCAGTTATGCAAATTTCGAACTTATTTGTTGAATTTAAGGTATTATGAGATCTTTTAGATATATTATGTTTTTTACCGAACCGTTTACCGAATTTTTGTATTAGATTATACCACATTGGATAATAATTTTTTAGTTAGGCATACCCTGGATTCAAATCTTGGGTCCGCCACTGTCTGTACCCTTCACTGCCTTCAGGTTCAGCTTTTCGGAGCAAAATTGACACACCAGGAGTTGTTACTCACGTTCGGAATAAGTCATTCCCACGGAGATGGTTTGCACCGTCAAAAACCCTGGGGCCGTAGGGAACGTGGCATTTTTTTCTGATCTTGTAGAATTATCGTAAAATTTTTGTGTTCCAAATAGGACCTAGAAAGCTAAAGCGCTTAGCCCTGATCGGTTCGGCTTGAGCTTCTGGCTTATTTTTCATTATTCATAAATTTCATCTTTTTCTGAAATTTTGGCTTTTTGTTGAGCTTTTTTGCCGGTTCTTTTTTTTCCCATATTCGTTTGTATTATATATATTGGGCTAACATATTTTTTATATTTTTTAATTTTTTAAATTTAATTATGCTAAATAAGCCTCTGTCAGCTATAGTATTTTTTTGAGCCAGCTACATTGATTTCAGCCAAAAGCCACCACAAAAAAGCCCAACTGATCACCACCCAACACATAAGTTTTCGTGGGAATTCTATATGAAACAGTGAAATTTCTACACGATTCTTGGAAGATTATTGCTTTTCCAAGCAGGGCTCGAGTTGACAATTACTAGGTGTTGGTTGTATTGCTCCTCCATACATCGGTCAATCGGTTCTCTCTTCCTATCCATCCAACAGAGTATCAACTTCATCTTCTATATCTCATAAGGACGAACATCCAACGATAACCGCACTCGTAGCGATATCCGTGATTAAAAAATCCCCTGCAAAAGAAAGTAAACCATAACCACCGAACCACCAGGCTAGCAGAGGAACAAAACATGGGGGCTCCACCGCCCCCACACACTCCTCCATCCGCAATCACCATCCAACTCAGCTCCTTGTCAAACTCACTACTGTCCTATTCTTTTTAGGTTTTCGATGATCTATAGTTTTTAATTTCTCTTAACAATTATTATTTATTAGACTAATAAATTGTAACTAAAAACATAAAGCCACACGCATAAATACATGTCTGACATGCCGGGGAGTCAATGGAGAGAGCGAAGAACACGACGCAACGCAGCTCAGTTGCCCTCGATAGCACGCGCGCGGATGCGGGCGCGGCATATATACCGCCCCGCCTCCCCGTTTCCCCTGCCCGCCTCAAGAACAGGAGAGAGCAGCTCCAGCCGCGCGCCCGCGTGTCGCATCGATCGTGTCCTGTGCTGCTCGATCGATCGGCAGAGAGAAGGATCGGTGGTCATGGGGAGGTCGCCGTGCTGCGAGAAGGCGCACACGAACAAGGGGGCATGGACCAAGGAGGAGGACCAGCGGCTGGTGGCGTACATCAGGGCGCACGGGGAGGGGTGCTGGCGCTCGCTGCCCAAGGCGGCGGGGCTGCTGCGCTGCGGCAAGAGCTGCCGCCTCCGATGGATGAACTACCTCAGGCCCGACCTCAAGCGCGGCAACTTCACCGATGACGAGGACGAGCTCATCATCCGCCTCCACAGCCTCCTCGGCAACAAGTAAGCCGTTATATTATATAGCTCATCGCCGATCGAGCTCGTCGACGTACGGATTGCGTCCATGTTCTTGATAGCATATATGAGCTTCTTTGCTGGCACGAGCTCAACTCGGTTGGCTGGTTCTTGCTGCAGGTGGTCTCTCATCGCCGGGGAGCTGCCGGGCAGGACGGACAACGAGATCAAGAACTACTGGAACACGCACATCAAGCGCAAGCTCCTCGCCCGCGGCATCGACCCGCAGACGCACCGCCCGCTGCTCAGCGCCAGCGGTCGCACCGACGCCGGCAGCTACGCGGCGCCTCGCCCGGCCCCGCCGCAGCCCATAGCTGTCCTGACGAAGGCGGCCGCCGTGCTCGCCGTGACGAAGCCGCCCGCGCCGGTCGAGTCCTCGGACGACGGCGGAGGCAGCAGCGGCGGCGCGACGAGCACGGGGGAGCCGCGGTGCCCCGACCTCAACCTCGACCTGTCGGTGGGCCCGCCGCCGGCCGACACGCCCACCTCGCAGTCGCAGCCGGTCTGCCTGTGCTACCACCTCGGCTTCCGCGGCGGGGAGGCGTGCAGCTGTCAGGCTGACAGCTCGGGCACTCAGGGGTTTAGATATTTCAGGCCGTTGGAAGAAGGCCAGTACATATGAGATGAGAGGCTAGCTTCACAAATCACAACAATTTGTAAGACGGAGTTTTCTAATGGACAGTAGTACCGTTTCAGAAAAAGAAAGGGAAACAAAAAGATTCTAATCTGTTCAAAAAAATTTTGTCCAAAATTTATGAATTAATTTCATTTTCTTTTCTTTCATTGGTTGGTGTTTATTCAGTGACAAAATTTGGGGATAGGCCCGTTCCAAACAGCTGTAACTTCTGGCTTTTAGAAGCCAAAAGCGGTTTGGACTATGTTGGCTTTTAAATATGTCTTTTTTTCTTTTTTTTGTGCATTATCCGTGGAGATGTAATGATATTTTTTTATTTTTCTTTAATGGAATACCTTAAAAATAATAGTCATTATAGTGTCATTTTAAGCTAAAACACTTTTAAACATAGCATAATATGACAGAGGTGGGTGTGGAAAAGGGAAGGATTGACGTGGAGTAGGGAGCATTATTGTTTTGGGCATCAGATTCTGATGTCTCTTTGCGGTTTGGGTCATGTGGATACCGTGCGAGACATCATGTGGTGTGTTTTTGGTAGTACTAGTCATTAGTCAATGTTCGGACTCCTCAAATGCTTGGAACTTCAAATGCATCCTCTCTTTCCCTTGAAGAAGGGGGAAAATGTCATTTGGCCAAGTTATTCTCCAGATTGGTCGCAAGGAGTTAAAGCTTTGATTTGAATTCAGTTTCTCGTCCAAACAAGATTCTAATTTCCAGCCTCGCATTCAATATTTTGACGCGGACGGTACAACGCTCACGCGCCTCTTCTTCCATTTTGAAGTCGTGAAATTCTCCAGACACTCGAGTGTGGCTGTTAGGCCAGGGATATTCAGATTGACAGCTTAGTAAGTCAATGAAATTATGCAAAGGAATTAAGTGTGCAAGCTGGGAGGAGATTGTTTTCTAAACATGCTGACCAGAATCTGGATGTGGCGGTGAGTGTGAGACACCAAGGAAGAAAGCAAGCAAGCAATTGTGCTTTTGGTCTTGGTAGGTAGCCGAATCTCACATGGTACCGAGGAAAAGGACTTTACAACACAGAAGGGGGGGAAAGGAGAAGGGTGTCATGTGAGGGTGCCCGAGCTCTGAACTCTGAACCGGTGGTAGTTGGTGGATTTGGTGTAGTGCTGCAGGCTGCAGCTCGACGTTTTGTTGAGGTTTCTCCTCTGCTAGGTTACAAAACTCTGCGTCTTCAACTTCAAACACTTGAATATTCAGTTTCAAAGTCGCGCATTTCTCTCCTTGCGTGCCACATATGCAAGTGCGGTTATCATGTCCTCGCCTTCACATCTGAATGATCAAGTGCGCTTGACATCATAGCTGAACAGGGCACCGATGGATCAAGTCAAACAAAATAACTTCTACAAGTGGAACAGAGTCAGAACTACGTATAGGCATACATGCGGTTAAACAGCGAATTTTTAGCACATATAACGTGTTTTAAATCCATATTTATAAAAATAACTGTATACACACGAGAATGATAGAAATGGCACTTCTGCCGCCCGGTCACCAGGCGGTAGCGTCATGCATGTGACATGTGACCAGCGGAGCCCGCCACCGTATGGCAGGTGCCTGCCGCCTGGCCACCGTGCAGCTCCCCTTGCCGCTTAGACACCGGATGGCTGGTAATTAAGTCGGCTAATTAGCCAGTTTAATCACCTGGCTGAACTAGCATTTTTAATTTACTATTTGTTTGAATTTTAAAATATAGCAAATAAGCTCAAAACATTACCAAATTTTATGTTCAGCCTCCTGATACAACGTATTTCGTTGTGTAATTTTTGACAATTTTATCTATTGTGAATGTTGTAAAAAAATTTATAAGATTATGATATTTGTAGAAGTTGTTACATATAACAAATGAGCTCTAAAAATTACGAAATTTTATGTGTAGCCTCCCCACATAGTCAACGTAATTGTCTAATTTTATGGAAATTTTATGTGCTCTCAATTTTGTTCGATTGATGCTGGCATGCCCGGGTGCTGCGCAGGTGGAGTGCTATAACACGATTGTTTTGAAATAATCTTATTTTTTAAAAAATTATAGTAATATACCTTTGTTCAGCCAATGGGTGACAAGTCGACAAGTCACGCAGGTTTTGCTTGCAGTTTTTTTTGGAAATAAAAGGGTAGAGAAGATAGATTGGTCATATTGTGATTTTCGTAGATTCTGAAGTGTACGAAATCTGTTAGACTGATAATAACATTTTGTGATTATCATATATAGTTGTAGTATGAGAAATTTTAGAAGAATTTTGTGGGCACGATTGAGGTGGCAATGATTTGTAAGTATGAAGATAAGTGATACTGTGATGCAATAAGGAATTTATACACGGAGAACTTTGAATAAATGGTGTAACGATAACAAAACGACAGTCATTCAATAAGAGAGTTATATGGCATGCAAGCTAAGGAACTAAGGATGGTACATGTATGGACGAAGAGGGTCAAATTACTGCGTTGACCGTGGCCATTTGCTCTTCCTCATGAGGTCAGTGTTGTAGTACTCGCTGGCCGCGCTGGCCTTGGCCACCAGTTTGCGCTTTCTCTCATGCTTCGCCTCGCGAGTCTCGCGCTCCCTGCACCTGCACACCTCCAGATGAGCTTCCGTCTCCCGTCAGATGCGCTCGCTTTGATCTTCAGCACTCCACCGCTTTTCCATCCTCTCACATATTATCTGTGTCCTACTCCTCGCAATCTAGTTGCCATAGGTCATGCAGGTGGATCTCTCGGTCGATCCATTGACGATACATGCATAACAGATCCGGAGACCGTGGAAAGAGGGGAGGGCTTGTTAGTATGTGCCATACAAGAGAACTGGTAGAAGAATATAATGTAACTCGTCCTTACTGGATGGCGGTAACGAGTCCCAACATTGGTCGAGATAGTCCCAAGCGTAGTTATTGCAACCCCAGTAACACATGCGCAAGCTCAACCGGTCCTTGGACTTGAAGAAGTTGCATGTGTCCCTGCACCAGCAAAGAGGGGGCATCTCCCCTACAGGTGGGTCTTGTGGTAAACGTTCGGTGGAAACATTCAGGTATGGGTTGGGGTTGGAGGTGCGACGGGCTTCGTTTCTTAGAGGTGGCCTTCTGGCACAGGCCGCTTGTTCGTCCCGTGCTACTATAACCCTTGCTAGTTAGGTGATCTTCTCCCATTGCTTCTCCATTGTAGCGATGTGGTGATTTAGCCGTGGTGCACAAAACACGACGCCGAAGGGGTAGTACTTATAGGCTAAGCCCATGCAGCTTACGCTTTGCAAGTCTAATTCGGTTTGGGCAAATTCACGACCAGACGAGCTCGATCTGTTGGGGCAATCCTTCATTGAGTGCCTGTAGGTTTTGCATATCCTGCACTTCACTGTGCGGCTAATGCTAGTACATTGGTTGACATCCATGTTATTCTAAAAGCACCACATCTGCCGACATCCCTACACAGTTATCTTCAAGTCCTTATTGGAAGACCATTGCATCATGTTCGGCCAAATATCCCTATAGTTTATGTCCAAGATATATGAGTGAAACCCTGCACTCCATGTATTGAAAATGTGTTGTATGTCGTAGTACTGAGAGATGTAGGGCTTGGACATCTGCCTCATTTGCGCACATACCTTGTACACATGTGAGCATGGCTTGTGCAGGAGCTTCAGCTTATTGTAGGTGCATGTCTCCACATTACCCAAGGTGCATGACTGTTTCATTTCACCCCTGGTATGATTGTTGATATATTTCTAAGCCTGATCTCGTACTTCCTCTAGAGGCCATCGATTACCCGGATATCATGCATTCGGGCCTTCTCCATCTTTTGGTCCATGTGCCTCTTCATATTTTCATACCACTTCTTGTCTTTGTCTATTTGTTGCTTGGCTGCAGTAGTTCTATTGACAAAATAACCGACAGTGTGAGTCCACATCTCCTCCATGATCGTGGTGATAGGAAAGCATCGCACGTCTTCGAGGACGTTGTTGTGTACCTTGGATATATTGGTCATCATAATCCTATACCTCGCACCGTCCATGTCATAGAGAAATGACCATTTCTCTAATTTAGGAGTGTGCCGACGAATCCACTCTAAGAAACTTATGGTGCCGTGGGATTGCTCTCTCTCCGTAGTTTGCCTTTCTAGCTCTGTCTAGATGGACTCGAACTTTTGCCTCTGATTTTGTAGATACAATGCCTTGAACATTTTCACAACTTCCTAGTTGTGGAACAGTGTGAACAAATTAGATGCAAGATGCCTTATGCACCACCGGGTTCGCATGTTGTTTTACTGCTGAGGGGGGTTCAGTCCCATGCTGCATGGTGTTCAGCGTGGCCATGACTAACACATGTATGGACTCACGCAATAACTAACATATGTATGGACTCACACAATAACTAACACAACGGAAACCAACTCAACTAAACCAAATTCCCAGAGGCTAGCCTGACCCCCAACCAATGGTAGGTCATACCATCACAAACTGACTTAACTCCTCCCAGTAACAGAGGACCAGTCTGACCGTAACACCTATACCGGTCAAATTGCAAAACATCCCCCGGTCGGACCGCTATTACATGACCGGTCACACCGCTCCTAAAAACTCCTCTCAACGCAATAAACACCTCTATGGAATAAACATAGTACCAACTAGAAATCGGTTACACTGCATTTTCGGTTGGACCGCTCTTCATGGCTGGTCACACCGGACCCTGGTCAAATTACTGCCCTATGGCTGGTCAACCATTCCATCCAACATACTAGTGAGACTGCCTCTGCAGATCGATCAGACTGCTACCGAGTTGATAGCAAAAACCACAGAGCAAATAATGCAAAATTAAACTCAAATTTTGACAAAGAAACATAAGCAAAATTAAATACTCATTACTTAACATGGGGTGACCTCCAGGTAATCTCACACCCTTTTTAGCCCAGTTTTTTTTTTCAGTGTGATGCGAGGTCGCATCGCTTTCTTGCCATCGTGTAAAGGAGCAATATTGAACTGCGCCCAAAGATTGCAATCTAGAGGCACCCGGGACAAATCTTGCACAAAGATCATTGTAGCCTTAGTGTCAACTGTTCAGATTTTTCTTTCTGCCTTCTTGGCATGCATTAGAGCAGAAACGTACTATCTTCCGGTATATACCGACGCCACTTCAGACCATTTCGTCCGGCAAACCACGTTACTACACGCACAATGTCAACTCTATTTGCAGTCAGAAATTGGGGTGGAAAAAAAAATTCAGATGTTGCTATCTGGTATCTAAAGCCCATTTCCAATCATTCGAGGCACTAGCCTGCTGCTGAACTTGTCGGAAGATCTTTCACAAAAGGCACATGCGTTAGAAGACTCTGAGCCTCTGGGCTTTGAATAGTCCACTACGCGATGACAGTGAAATGCTCGTCGTGTGTATTATTCTTCCATTCGCTTGCTCTGATCTCTCATTGTTCATCAGTTTGTTTCCGTTCATTACCAAGTGAATGCCCACATCTTAGAAGGACCAAGACATCGAGTATGGTCGCATACTCTGGGTCTTCTGTCCTGTTTTATCCTGAAAACAGAGGCCGGAGATGTAAGGTTTAAATCTCCATCATCGAAAAGAAATATCATTCCAATGAGTTCGATAAAATTAAAGCTCTTTCACAGCATCCGCCAGCTACTTTGAACTGTCTATTTTTTTCAATCTAATGGATCACGTTAGTTAGAATTCGGTTGTTCTACGCCACCAAATACGGCTAGTATAGTATCATTCCCAAAGGGGCAAAATCGTAATTGAATTGCTTTCATCAAGGAGCCGATCTAGTTCAATAAAAAAGCCAATCCCGACGTCGCAACCTCGGTCAATCTATTCGACCTCGACTTGCAAGTATGCAGCCGGCAATCAGATGATCCAGCGCGATAATAAGAAAAGACATCGGTGAAAATCGCTGCATGCATGAGTATAAAAAATTAAGGAGAACTATCCTATATCAAGCAACTGATTCACAAACAAATTGATCTAGTTTTTAGGCCTTTGCAAGAGGCAGCCATGAAGATCGATCATAAATACTATAGTTATACTCAAAATTGTTCTCATTGTGCTTGATAGGAACTATTATGTAAGAGCAACTCCAACAGTTTGCTATCCCTCCTCCCCATCTTTGAATTTTTGGCAAATTGACAAAAAACAATCTCCAACAGTTTCCCATCCCTCCTCCCCATCTTTGGCGACTTGGGAAAATTCCCTCCCAGGCGCGGATATATGCGCGCTCGCCCCGACTCCGCATCGCGACCACGCGCGCCGCCCGGCCTCTTCCCGCGCGCGGCAAGTCTGAGGCTGAGCACGTGAATTGTAGACGGCGGCGGCGATCCTCTGCTTGCCACGCATCGACATCCAGGGAGACCACGCCGCCGGCGAATTAAATTTAGTTGATGCTATTTGATTTCTTCAATAATCAGTAAACATTTGGTTTTAGTTTGTGTTTGATACACTACAGCACAGACCAATATAAACGGCACATATATTTGCCCTTGTATCTAAGTAAGTGCCTTGGAATGCCACATAGATAACCACGACAGTTATATGTGCCTTTATTTCCTAACGAAAGTCGGCACATGCTATGTGCCGCGATGACAATTCAAGGCACATATATGTGCCCCTGTATTCAAGGATTGCCGGCACATTCTATGTGCCGCGATGACAATTCAAGGCAAAAAAATTTCGTGGGCCCAATTTTGATTTTGCCAAGTGAATTATGGCAAACAATTGGAGATTGACCTTTTTTTCCTTTGCCATAACGTTTGGAGAGTTACCAAACTCCAAGATTTGGGAAACAAAAAATCCCAAACTGTTGGAGTTGCTCTAAGAGCATCTCCAAGAGTTTGGTAAAATTCACTTGCCAAATCTTGTGTTTTGGCAAGTTGCTAATTTATTTGGCAAGTGAAAAAAAGAACTCTCTCCAATAGTTTGCCATTCCAACTTGGTAAAATCAAAAAAGTAGGCCCACGTAGTACCAAATCCAACTCAATAACTAAACTTATTTTCATAATTCAATAGTTTGCCATTCCAATTTGGCAAGTGTGCTGATCAAAGTAAACGCTTCATAATTCAATAACTCATATGACAAGAACTAAACTTAATTTTCAGCATGCCTCGCGAGAATCTTCTTCTGCATAATCTCAATCCAAGAACGCTGCGTCGGGTTGATGGAGGTCATGTCCGCAAACATAATTTCTTTTTCTTCTTTCATCAAGTCGGCTTCAGCTTTTTTTGCTTCATTTTCCACCCGCTTCTTCTCTAGCTCTAGTGCTGCCTTTTCCATCTGTAGTGTAGCCATGAACCTCTCCTCTTTGGCCTTCTCCTTTACCTTGTCGAATGCCTCCTTCTTTGACCACATCTTGTCCAAAGCTTCCATGCAAGCCTCACCACCTCCTCGCCTATGATTTTCTTTTACTTTCTTTATCCCATCTGGCCTCTTCCTTGGTTCGGTTTCTTCAGCATCAGCAGCTATGACTTGATCATTATTAGTGGCTCCTTCATCCCTTGGCCTGGACACCTTTGCGGCCTTCTTTTTCTTCTTGCTTGCTGCTAGTTTCTCCAGCTCGACAAGTTCTGCCATCTTGGATTTCCACTTGTCTTCCCCCTTCAGTATGTTCCAGCAATGATCAAGAACAAAAGTTTTGTTGTCCTTGTCTAAGTCCGTATACATCTTTTTTGCTGCGTTAAGCTGTACAGAGATATTGTCAATGTATATACATTTTCAAATAAAAAAGTTCAAGTAAAACATTCATCACATATTTCATACCTTATCTTGGATAGTTGTGCCACTTTGATTCCTACGTAGAATGGCCTCATAGCATGAACAGAACTTGTTCACTTGCAACTGAATTGTCAGCCACCTATGCATAATGGAACTCTCTGTACGAGGAACTGCAGTTTCATTGTGTTCCTCATAGTAAGCATGAACTCTTCCCCAAAATGTGGTACGCGATTGATTAGCCCCGTTTATGGGATCCTTGCTAACAGTCAACCAGCCCGAGCAAACAACTTCGTCCTCCTTCCAATGAAAATTTTTGGACCTCCTTGTTCCCTTTGTACTGCGGCTTGCCTGCACTTCGTCAACACTAATCTGACTGTCTTGAGTGTTTGGAATGTTCATCTCGTCCAAACCAGCAACATGAGCGTCTTCTCCATTGAGAAGAATGTCCGACAAGAAATTTCCATCTTCTCCTTCCATCATAATCAGTCTACAAAAAAAATTTACAAAAAGTACAAATGAGAAGATCAGATCAAGAACCCTAGCTATCCGTCCATCATAATTGCGTCAAGAATCCATCATGAAGAAAATAACAGATCAGCGGCGGCATAGCTGGGCATGAAGATCGACAACAATGCATGAGCAACAAGAATCCTAAACCCTAGCGACTACCAAGAACCCATACCGACAAGAATCCATGAGCAACAAGAACCCTAAACCCTAGCGACTCATCCTTTCGCATCAGCATTTACAAAAACACAAAATTGTGGAGCCAAATCAAAATGCATCAGGACATTAGACCATCGGTACTGAGTTAGCATTTGACGGGATACTTCAGGAAAGACAATAACATGCGCTAGTAGTTGCAAATTTGCAACAACCTGTGAAATGGTCATGGGGTTTGGCATATCTGAATCATTGCAAGGTCGCAGGAGTAACAAAAACACAGTAAGACGCAAGATGAGGCAAGCACAAACACGAACTCACTAATTCTTTCTTCTTTGGAGCATTTACGCAAACACAGAAAAGGCATTTGACCAGATAGAGCAGGAAAGGCAAGAAGTTGCGCTAATGATTGCAGTAAATTGTGAAACGGCATGGGATTCGTACCTAGAAGCTTCTGAATTCCTGTCTCGTCGATCCGTGTGAGAAGAGAGCGGAACAGACGGGGCGCGGGCGGATTGCTTGCTCAGGAAATGCAAGGGCTTGATCGCTGAAACGAGATTGCAGAAACGGATTGGAGCACACTCGAATCAGAAGCAAACGATTCAAGAACACCCATCAAATCACTCAAATTCCCAAACCAGAATCACCATCCGAAAAAAATCAGCACAAAACCTGAGAATAGACGTCGCGACCAGTTCCTCACGCGCGGACGAAGATGAAGCGCGGGAGAGGAGACGTCGGTCTTTCGCGCGGGGACGGGGGCAAGAAACGCGCGAAGCCTTTCGCGGGCGCGGGAGAGGAGGCGATCGCGCGGGACAGCGGGCGATGGCGGAGAAATTTCGCGATGGCAAGTCCACACCGCGCGCGGAAATATGCGCGTGCGAGGCCGGTGGATGGCAACTTGCCAAAGATAGCAAGTTGATTTGAGGAACTGTTGGAGGGGGATTTTTGTGGTTTTGCCAAATTTATAAGGATAGCAAGTTGATTTGAGGAGCTGTTGGAGATGCTCTAACGACCTTATTTCTAAGATCATCATGTTTTCCCTGCAACTATCCAGGAAGATCAGCTGTGGAGTGTTGTAGACGAGTGTGCATCAAACCTATTCATGCTTTAATCATTAAAGCCAGACATTTTTATTACAAGAGAGCATGGCTTAACGGTCGAGTTTACAACATTAAACGCATCCAAGCCCAAAGTCTATATATTACAACACAAAAGTTCTTCTAAATGAACCAGAGGTATGCCCAAGCGTAGATAAGACCTAAAACTAATAGTTATCGCCTTCTAGAGAGTCATCAAAGACTTCATCGAAAGGTTCCTCGTATATTCCCACACTTCTTCTATTGATGATTTAGTAAGTATGAGTACAATCGTACTCAATAAGTCACACGAAAAATATCTAATTAACTACTTGTCAGTGTGTCAATAGAACGAGACATAAATGTTTTATGATTGTGGTTATAGCTGCATATTTATTTGCAAATGTTTTTAATCTAGAAGGCAAAATATTAACTTATTAAGAGAAATTAGAGTTTAACCAATTCTTTATCATCTAAAAAACATTCCAATCCTAACACAGCTTCATTTACTGGATGCACGGCGTATTCGAACACCATAAGTTTAGTATGAAGAGATGTCCAGTTTTATCCACAAGATTTCTCAAACTCACAATATCATGCAAAAGACACACAATATGATAGCATGCGACTGAGTTGAGACAATAAGGTCATTCACTGCTCTATTCTTTCTAGCTTCTGTTGGATAGGCTTGGGACCATTTAACCTTTATCGAAAATCCACTGGCCAGTGTGAAAATTGTGGCTCGACGTTGAGTGGACCTACCGTTGTGAAAAATGGCAAGTGGCATTACCAGTCTAACTTCCATCTCACCCCTTTTTTGCAGGCCATTTTGAAACTCTGGGACATTGATCTCTCCTATAGTCATTCGATCGAATCGAGCAGTGTACTAGGCTAGGTTTGACAAGTCAAACTTGATTTCTGTGTCCTTTACTTGGCATAAAGGTTTCGTCCTTACTAGCCACAGATGGGGCTATCTTTCATAAACTGCGTGCATTACAACATAGTACCACAAAATCATATCAAAGTCTCAATCCCAGGGTGAGGTCATAGGCTCTAACCATCAAGTGGCTTCCCCACCAAGTAGCCTCAACTCTTAATATCATTTTAAAATCTGTTGGCGTGAAAACGAATTATTCTTAGTAGTTCAAGTAAATCATTTTAGTTGTCCAATCTACTACTAGCTATCTATACAGTAATTAATGGCCAAGGTTGTCAAGGTGAATATGACCTACACAATTATGATATGGATTTTCAGTGGTAGAATCTAACTATTTATCATGTTATTTGAAATTATTATTTTATGTAAATTTAATATGTGTTCAAAATGACGAAAGACATGTGACTTACCTTCTTGTTCATATTTTTCAATTGGGCCTTCATCTTCTGCGTCTTGATTTGCTCCTACGATAGACTACTCAATGAATCCTAGTGCTATCGTCAAGAAAGAAACAAATAAGTCCGAGCTTGAAAGAAAGTGAGCTGGAAATAAAATAAATTAAAATAAATGGGAAATAAAATCTTGAAAAAGGTTAAATATAGGAGGATTTGAATGGTTAGGGTTTAGTCAAGGTTTGGATGGGTTGAATGGAGCTGAAAATGGGCTAGACGAGCTCGTGATGGTCAAAATGAGTATAATAGGCTTAACAAGTTTCGGGTGAATAGTAACAGTTCGAGTAAATAGTATCTGGTTGGCACTATTCCTATGGATCTGGCTTGGTGAACAATACAGTTTGGGTTGAACCTAATGGGATGTATAGTAATGAGCTAGGTTGTGAATAGTATTGGGCAGGCTATGAATAGTATTATGCTTAAATAGTGTGGCCTAGCCCACTTGGCTAATTGGGCCAAGGAACAGTTTGGGTTGGCTTTGCCCATCTAGTTGGCCCACACGGCATGAAACCCCAAATAGAGAGAACGTCGACATCACAAAATTGGGCGGCCGCGATGGCGAGTGGTGAGTAAGCTTGGGACACGAGCAACCTATTTTGGGCATGCGAGTGGTTGGAGGTGGCTAGCGCCGGTGGTTCTTAGCTGGAATAGGGGTACGACACAGTGGAGCTGCGGTAAGACTATCTAGGAGGTGAAGGGAGTCTGGCGGCATTGATGGCTTAGCTCAGGAGAGCTCAAGATGAGCTGACGATGGTGTCCGTGGATGGTCGAGCAGTGGTGCATGGCAACGGTGAGCTAGGGATGTGGGGTTAGATTAGAAGCTAGGGATAGGTTCGCAGGGTTGAGGTGGTGCTAAGGGTGCGGTGAATTGGATTGGAGGGGAGGCCATGGTGAGAATTGGGTTTTAGGCTCACCGGCAAGAATTTAGATGTCGACGGCGCAGCTTGGCTGGAGAAGAGGGAGATGGCTTGTGGTGGTTATGAGGCGATGTGAAGGGTGATGTGGTGGTCGCTAAGCTCGACTTTATAGCCTGCAAAGGTGGTGGCACCAGGAGCAGGGCGACGGTGTGCTCGCCGTGTGGATGATAGCGTGGGCGGTCAAGTGCCTTCAGCGCTGCAACGGTAATGCTGGTGGTTGCGTTGGTGATAGGAGAGGATTGGTTCCTCACTAGCGAGGGTGCGTGAGCTAGCGAGGTGAGCAATGAAGAGGCTTAGCGCTGGAGTAGGCTGGCATGTGGTTAGCGGTTGCATTATGACGAGGTATGGTCAGTTGATGAGCTAGTGCGATTGCTGAGCCTTCATTGACATGGTTGCAATGACGAGCGGGCGAGGGCGTGCTGGTGTGTGCGAACAATGGCTCCAGGGACGGAATTGGGCCTCCGGCTGAGAAGGCTACAACCCGAGGCCTAGAAATGTTACTAGTAGTACCTCTTAAAGCACTAGCCCAATATTTATATGTCATAACGGCCTAGCCCGAGTCATCAAGCAGCCCAGCAGGCGGCAGCTCGACAGCAACAGACAAGCCCCCACGCGCATCCCTGCTCAGGCCTTAGCACTCAGTCCACAAGTGAACACCATTAGCCCATTACGCCAGTTAACTATGAAACCCTAAATCCCCAAATCAGCCTGCGCCCCCCATTCCTCGCCTCCGCGCTGCCGCCGCCCTGATTCCTCTCCTCCGCACCCTCGATTCCTCGCCTCCATGCCCCCGATTCCTCGCCTCTACGCCCCCGTCGCTGGTTGTCGCCCTCGCCTTGCGCGCCGCGCGTCCACCAGCTATCGCCCTCATGCTCCCGACGCTGCACCCCCCAATTCCTTGCCCCCGCCGTCAGCTGCCGCCCTTGCCTGCACGCACCGCACGTTCGCTAGCTGCCGCCCTCGCGCTCCCGACTCCTCCGGTGCGCCACTATGGCCAGCGGGGAGGGTACTACTCAGGCCTCTGGGTGGCGGTGCTGGTAAGCTGCGGGGTGGACAGAGCAGAGAGCAGCGTCACGCTCCGCCTCCTCCATGCTGCGAGACACCACTGCTGCACTGCACCGCCTTCTACCTCAACTCTTCAAGATGTGGTTCCAGCCCTCCATGCTTCTAGCCTTCCAGGTCCATATACCAGTATCTCTTGCTTTAATTAAATTTGTTGAATGGATAGAGCTAGCTAATGCACTAGTTTTGTGGTTTAGCTTCTTCTAGTTAGGAGTAGCTAGCTCGCTCTTAATTTAGACTATCCATGGGTTAGATTGTTACTTGATTAAAATTTAGCCCGGGGTGTGATCTAATCCTAGATCCGCCACTGGATGGCTCGGCGCGTGGCAGCAGGAGCACCAAGGGCGAGGTGAAGGCGGATTTCCCGTAGGGAGTTTTTGAATTTGGCAAAAATTTCAAATTTAAGCAAATTTCATGTAAAATTAAAAAAGTTTAAAATTTTAGGGCTGTTTCATATTCGATCAAAGATCTAATTCCATCTTGTTTTTTAATCATCAGCTCACTGGTATGTTTCAATGTGTTTGGCGGCAACGTCATGTTATGGTGGTTGGTGTCGCGGACTCGCAGGGAAGAACGAAGGAACCAGTGACGGAATGGAATAGATCGATCTTTTCAGTTGATTCCCTTGAAATTTGAGTTGTCGTTTGTTGCCAAAAGATTTCGGGTTAAAGCAAAAGATCAAAATCATTTCGGTTTATTCCCTTGAAATTTCAGTTGTCGTTTGTTGCAGAAAGAATAGGGGTTAAAGTAAAAGGTCAAAATTGCACTTGGTTAATCGATGATTAGATTTAATTTCTATTATCACTTTTTACTACTAGTAGAATATACCAATTTCTCTAAAATTAGGTGTGCATCGTCAAGTTGGTCCCGTAGTTCGTAGCAAGCTGTGTCACTGTCAGTGACAAATCCTGTTAGGACTTAAGAGTCAACTTCATGGCCTACTCCATAAATCGAACAAGTATCTTCATGTTGGGTGCTTGTCATGAAGTTTGTTTTTGTTTACACACTAGTATTTCGATTACTTGCAAGTTCCAAATGTTTTCCGGTTCCTTGGGATATCAACGTATCATCGAATTCATACACAAGCGAGCATATTGCCCAAATTTGCTTTCTATGCAAGCTGTATACCTGAAATTTGGCACATGTATCTCATTGTTTAGGAGTTAGGACACAAGTAGGTACTAATGATGTTTAGTTAAAAGCGTGCAATTGAGGCAAGAGTAAGATACCTCAAGATTGAGTCATCAAACCTTTCTGATACCTGAAGATTGAGTCATCGAACCTTTCTTTCACGTGTGGACTGAACTATACTGATCCAGCAACTTGTATCTAGCTTCCTTTGTACTGAAGTCAACTTCCCTGTATGAACATTTCAGTTCAGTCTTAACATACCAGGCAGGCAGGCATATTAATTTGTGACTAGCGACAAGTTTGGGTCTAAGATCTTAGATAATACTCCCTTCGTTTCTTTTTACCAGACTCTAAAATCCGTGCCGTTAAACTTTATAAAGTTAACCATCGATGGAATAAACTACCTAGATTGGCTATACGAAAATTACATTATTAGATTTATCATTAAACATAATTTTATAATATTATAATTGAGTAAATCACACTGGGGTCATTGAACTTGTAGCATTGGTTCATCCAGATCACGGTACTTTGATAGTGTATATTTAGGTCACTAAAGTGCAATAAGTAGTTCATCAAGAGGTCACACACGTACATGCTAGCAATCCGTGCTGATGTGGCACTCCACATGGCACTAAGCCCTTCTTCTTTTTGCATTAACCCCCTCCTCTTCTCTGTATCGTCTCTAGCAAGAGGAAGGAGACGGCCATGGTGCCTTGTGGACGGCGGCTGACGGTGGGGATGGAGGGAACAAAGGGGGCAACGGTGGTGTGGGAGCGTGTAGCTGTGCAGGTGGAAGGATTAAGTGATTGGACGAGTTCTCATCTCACTGGGGTTAGAGAAGAAGGCAGGGCTAGCTGCTCGTGGACTCAGATTCACATGATCTGGTCAGATCTGATGCACAGATAGAGATGGCAACGGGCATAAACCCGCTGGGTTTTGCTATCCCAAACCCGTGCCCATGAAAGTTGGACGTGCCCGCTAAAAAACCCATACCCGTGACGGGTGCAGATTTTTGCCCAGACCCATGCCCACTGGGTTAACGGGTACCCATGGGTCGCCCGTCGGGTCAGTAATGCGAGCTGCAACAATGGTTAATGGAGAGGAGGAAGAAGTTCACCGGCCATCTTCGTTGGAGCCGGAGGGCAGCGCCATGGCCAAGGGCCTACTGCTGTGATGCGCGTTGGCTGCGGCGTGGGGGCGGCGGGCTGAACTGGAAGGTGAGGCGACGGTGAGGGCGTGCAGGAGGACGAGCGTGCGGCGAGAGTGGCGGGAGCAGGAGCTGCGGGACGGGAGGGCGAGCGTGGAGACTGCCGGAGACCAAGCGCAGAGCGCCAGATGCGCCGCCGCTGCGGCGGCTGTTGAATCGGGGTGGGGACTGGGGAGGAGTGAGTAGTGATCGTGGCGAGTGCTAGCTAGGGTTAGCCGTATGGGTAATGGGCATTGCCGCATTAGATTTGGGGGCTTGGGGCTAAATGGCTAATGGGCTATGGGCTGGGCTGATTTGCTTGGGAGGCTGGGAGCCTGGGTTTATAACTTCTATGGATCGGGTTTATATTACCCATGGGTTTACGGGCTTGGGTACTATAGGAACGTACCCGAACCCGGCAGACCCGATGGGTTGGGCTTTTTGCCCATTAAGAGACCCATGGGTTAGAAAATTGACTCAGACCCATGCCCTAATAGAGTAAAAACCCACCGGGTATCGGGTTTCGGGTACCCATTGCCATCTCTATGCACAGAGGTAGGCGACTGCAGCGAGCACAGGACAGAGAAGAGCAGGAGGATAGGAAAAAAGAAAGGAAGGGGAAGAAAAGAAAGAGAGGAAAGGAAAGAAAAAATATTTTTTTAAAAAAAATCCTAAAGTGGCTTAGCAGAGATGACGTACCATGTGGGCATGATCTGTCCATCGTGGGAATTATGACTTGCAAATGAGCCACTTAATGCACTTTAGTTACCCAAATATGTATTTTTAAAGTATCAGGGTCCAGACGAACCAACATTGTAAGTTCAATGAGCCATATTATAATTTATGCATTATAATTTTATTAATATATTTTAGTGTAAAGTTATTAAAAGTAGTGATTAAAATCGTGCATCGAAGACCATAAAAAAAAAATAAAAAAGCGTTAAGTAAAAAAGAACGAAAGAAATATATAGGAGCCCACACCAACTGAGAGTACTACTGCTCCAAAACCTTCCCAACCAACTGATCGATTAATGTAGGGGACCTTACCAGCCACCTAGTGTTCCATTCCATTCCATCTCGAACGGACACATGGCATGATCAGACATTTGTTCTTGAGTTAGATGAGAACAATAACTTCCTTTCGAAGTGGAAAGAATTTGGACGGAATTGAACGGCATGAATTGGAAGGTGGCCGCTGGAGGTTGGTAGGCTGACGGCATCCCCGAATGACCAAATGCACCTAACCAAAACCGATGCCTGCCTGGCGCTTTGCCGCTAACTAAACGTGATTCCCGTGCTGTGTTAGAAGATTCCTGCGACCAGGTGCATGCAAAAGCGACAGCAAAGCGCCGTGATATCACATAAAAAAGAGGATTATTTTAACCTTAACCTGCGCATACTGATGAGCTGAAGATATTGCCATTCGATTCTCTTTCCTTGGCATCATAGTAGTAGTTGCTTCTGAGCTGGTGCCACATCGGCAGCAGCCAGCAGCAGCTGAAACGCTTGTGAGAAGGGCAGTTAGGCGCTTCTCTTTCCTCGGTGGATATACATCTCATGGAGCAGCGTCATTATCTGAACTCACAAAATGCTCATAAAAAAAAAGGTGGTTAGGCAACTCCCTCTCCTCAACGCATCTTTCGTCGGGATCGATGTCAGAGCCCACAAAGGCATCTAGAAGGATTCTTCTTGTCTTGCGATGATATTCGCAGAGGGTTAAGCAAGGTGGGTGCAACAGTGAGTGAGTGAGGGCTTCACCAAAAACTCCAGTACAGTCAGTCTCGCAGTCAGCATCAGAGGAAAGGGGATTTGCTGTTCTTCAGAGACACAATGATTTTAAGAGGTCCATCTTTGTTCGGCCTGGACATCCTCTCTCAAGTCTTCACCAACCTACCTTATATTTTGTCCTGCATCCACCTTTCAGAGCATGTTAATCTTGCCAACCAAATTGGTAATTGCGAGCAGCCAAGAAGCAACAGAATGTTGGCTGGATGTAGGGGTAAGTGCGACCGGAATTCTGGTAGGGATGTCATGTCCTTGGTAGGCACAAGGCTAGAAACCAAGTGAATCTGCAGGTATATCCGACTCTCTGCCTTATCCAATTATTGGGGGCATCAGTTGGTTAGCCAAACTACATAAACGGATGAGTGCTGATCTTTTAGGAGCAACTAGCTAGGTAATCACGGACAGTGTGCCAGATTCAAGCAATGATCTGTTAAAATAGTATGGCCATGGCCATCGAGCAGTATTATTTTGTGAACTGCAAAAAGAACAAGTCTACCAGGCAACTACTTGGGGTAGGCCGGAAACTTTGTGTTCCTCAATCTAAAAAAAAAAAACTACTAGTCTACTAGTGATTGATGTCTTGACTTTGATACATCAACTTACTATGTTTAATGATTCTGTTGCAATGGAAGTGTTACAAGGTGAGTAGTAGATGATGGCATGACGCCGTGTTTAACGTTAACGAGACATGGTTGAGACATTTGCAAAAGCGAACGATATGCGTGGGAGATACTGTCAGGCTAAAGGACGGGCAGGCATCGAGTGAGGAAAACACCTTTTACCAGCATTAGTTGAGGTCGTGTAAGAACTCCTACCCTCACGTAGCAGAAATGCGTGCGACCCAACGCTGAAGAGCGGGGACATATCACATCCGTTCTTGGGTGTTTTGTTTCCTTCTCCGCACAATCGCATGTGCGACACACACACACACATATATATATATATATATATATATATATATATATATATATATATATATATATATATATATATGAAAATTACATAAGGCACCATGGTGCCTAGGCACCAACATCCGATACACGTGTATGATTGATAATTTTTTTGAGTTTGGGTATGAAAATGTTTTATACTCTTGATATATTTATGGTAAGTAAGTTTTGAACTCAGTTCAAATTAGTTTGAACTACTTTTGAGTTCAATGCAACTACAGTGAGTATATACCATAAAAATAGTTCAAACTAATTAAACTGAAGTTGAATTTAAATTTTTTCGGAGTTTGACATCTCAAATATACTTTTTTATGGGTATATGAAGATACCCACATCAAACGTTGCGAATCTCGAAGCAAATCAACAGGTATTGATATTGGTGCCTGTGCCTAGGCACCATGGTGCATGAAACACTCGTCATATATATATATATGTATATATGTATATATATATATATATATATATATATATATATATATATATATATATATATATATATATATATATATATATATATATATATATATATTCTTTGCCCGTGGAACAGTACAGACAAGAGCGCCGTCTGTACAACGAGAGCGTCAACGAATCCCCTAGGCCACGAGAAAGTAGCCACGCCGGCGCGTCCGGCCCACCAAGGCGCCAAAGCGTCCAGGCCTTGCGACGCGCCCGCGCCGCACGGCGGCCCTGCTACATCTGCTTGGGCCATTGTCTGCTCGCGCTGCGCGGAGAGGTTCAACGTGGCGTGGTGTGCACCGGCCCTTCCTCCGCGAGAATCTGTGCCGGTATTTTTGGTCCGGATTAACTAGGGTTTGTCTGTGTTTTGGGGCTTGGGCTTTTCTGGTTAAAGAAAAGGCAAAGACCTGATTGTAAGTTCCGTAATGATACCAGTCTACGTTCGAAAACGGACGCTTTGTATGGCACGCAACTAAGCTATTGTTAGGAAATTTTTTACCACGTTATTATCACAAATTACTCCGTAGTTCGAAGAACGCATGTAGCGCCCTATGGAGAAAATGTGCTTAGCTGATAGCGACACAACGAATATCATCTTGAGAGATAAAATTCTTTCAGTCGATTAGCAAGAATGCTGACATCCTTACAACAATTGTCGGTAGCGATCATGTATAATAGGTATAGGAAGAGCCATAATTATACTCCCAATAGGCACAACTTTGGTCATTTAAGAAACCTTATTATACCCAGAATCGACTAAAACCCTCTTAAGTTTTAAGAATATTAATGCCAACGATTTTCATATTGAGACTGAAAAAGAGTATGCTAAATAATACATGTTCATTACGAAGTGTGAAGCAAATGGAAAAAAGGTATTAGGAAAACTTCCTTTACTTAAAACAGGGCTATACTACACTCATATCAAGGCACCTGCAGCCTATACTGCACTGAAAACAATATTTAGAAGTTCTGAACTCTTCTATATCTAGCAAGACAGATTAAGCCACCTATGTCTTAGGATGATGAGAAATATAATTAACAATTCACATGGATATAATATTAATGTAAAGAATTTCCTTAATCACGAAGATTTTGTGTACCACGCATGTACCACTGGAAAATTAATTACTAGACCTTCTACTCTAAAACTGAAAGATGAAGTCCCTGTATTCCTGGAGCACATCCAAGGAGATATTTGTGGTCCCATATAGCCACTATCAGGACCATTTAAATATTTCATGGTGATTATCGATACTTTCTCGAAATGGTCGCACGTATGTTTATTATCTACAAGAAACCATGTTTCCGCAAATCTGATCTCACAGATAATTCGCATTAGAAATATTTTCCCTGAGCATCATATAAAGTCCATCAGAATGGACAACGCCAGAGAATTTACTTCAAAGACATTTAATGATTATTGCATGGCAATGGGAATTATAGTTGATCATTTTATACCGCATGTCCACACCTAGAATGGACTAGCAGAGGCATTAATTAAGATAATTAAATTTATTGCCCAACCGCTTTTGCAAAATTATAATTTACCAACTACATATTTGGGACATGCAGTCCTACATGCAACAACTCTCATCAACTTTAGACCATCGGCATATAACATCCATTCACCTATGCAACTAGTGCAAGGGTCAACATCGAAAATTTCTCATCTCCAGAGATTTGGATGCAAGGCTTATGTACCCATACCCTCTCCACAGCGCACTGCAATGGGTCCTCTCCAAAAGACTGGGATATACATTGGTTATGAGACAATATTCATAATCAGGTATTTAGACCCCATGACAGGAGATTTGCATACTGCCCATTTCGCTGATTGTATATTTGATGAGGATAGTTTCCAAACATTTGGGGGGAGGAAATCAACCCTTTGATGAAAAATGTTGGGAAATTACGTGGTAAGCCACAGGAATTGATGCACATAACCTGCGCACTAGTGAAGCAAATAGAGAAATCCAGAAGATCATTGATTTGCAAGCATTAGCATCTAACTGCTTGACCACTTTAGTGTTTTAAAGAGTGTGACCAAGTCGCATGTGCTTGCACACAATGCACTTGAGAGGGTTGAAATATCAAGAAAAGTTGAAGGTATCTCTAATCCCGTCCAGTGGCCTTAGAATAAAAGGATGAGAACTCTGGCTCCTCGAACCCTTAGCAACCGGGGACGCTTGGTAAAAAAAATAAGAAGGACTTGATATAGCCAATCACCAAAATTTCCTAGAACCAGATGAGCACCTGGCACCAGTATGACGCCTTCAGAAAAGGGTATACTGGATCTGAACATTCCCATGGAGGGAGAAATCAGCATAGATGTGTGCGCACACATCGGAGCTGAAAAACTAAAGGCACTTGCCGCTGCAACTGGAAGGAGCGGTGAGCAGGTAGAAGCACAAAAAGAATCAACTCATGATGAAATAGCTATAAACTATATGCACACGGGAGACACACGGGAGAATCCATGAATAGGACAACAGCGAATATTGATATCTATTTTGCAAAGAAAATTACCACAATCATCGATCTTGATCTAGAGCCCGCATCGCTTGCTGAATGTAAGAAAAGATCAGATTGGGATGATTGGGAAAAGGCAATAAAAACTGAATTATCTCTTAACAAAAGAGAGGTGTTTTGACCTGTAAGTCGCACGCCTCCCCATGTGCACCCTGTAGGGTATAAGTGGGTATTTGTTCGAAAGAGAAATGAAAGAAATGAAATTATAAGATATAAAGCAAGGCTTGTTGCACAAGGTTTCACTCAACGTTCAGGAGTTGGTTATGAAGAAACATAATCCCCGGTCATGAGTGGTATTACCTTTAGATACTTAATCTTAATAGTAGCAAACATGAACATAGACATGAAATTGATGGATGTGGTAACTGCATGCCTTTATGGAAACTTGGATTCGAATATTTATATGAAGGTACCTGAAGGTATCCCTATCCCAAACCAAGACAGAGCAAATAGAAATATATACAGTGTGAAACAAGAAATCATTGTACGGACTTAAACAATCAGGCAGGATGTGGTATAACCACTTAAGCGACTTTCTATGTAAGAAAGGCTACATGAACAATAAAGATTGTCCCTGTGTATTTATACAACAATCCCAAAATGGATTTTGTATAATCTCAGTATATGTAGATGATCTGAATATCATTTGCTTGCAGCTCGAGCATGTCCCGAAAGACATCGGAGCATGATTGATGTTGTTATCTTTTTAATAAGCAGGGATGATAACATTGGATAGTAACACTGAACTGGAACTAATAAATACATTATGTTGCTGAAATTCAGGATGTAAACACATAAACTTGGGTTCTTTGGTGACTTGTGCCTACTATTTGCAAAATTAAAAACAAAAGAAAAAAAGGAAGATAACAAATTAGGATTATAAGTTGCAAAATTCAGTCATAGAGAGTTTTATATATAACGAGAAAGAGAGAGTATAAATAACATCAGTCAGTCTTGACGGGCCCAAAATGATTTGGGTGAAGGACAAGAGAGATGAATATCCACCTGGCTTTGGATCTTTCCACAGGCTGAGACAAAATGCTTTGGGGCAGCTAAGTATCTGTAATACTTAGAAAAAAAAGAAACAGGTGACTAACCAAGCCCAAGCTTGAGCTGGCCCGGCCTACGCTGACCCCTCTTAGGCTTTGTTTGGCAGCCCATAAATCTTGATCCATTCCCAGGGATGGGCCAGGATTTATGGGTTGCCAAACAAGGCCTTAAGGATAAGCCAGGGGAGGAGGCAACCTTATCCTCTCCTGAGCCACTCCTTCCCCCTATGTTGCACGCCGCTTGCCCCCACCTTCACAAGCATCGTCGTCTTGCATCGCACCTCCCTCCACATGCTAGAGACTTGCCTCATCTGTCATCCCTTGAAGCTGGCACCACCCCTGCCCTTTTCCCTGCTAACCGCACTGAGTGCTGCCTCTACCTACACCGTCCCCTACTCCTATGCCAGCCATGGCTAGCCCTCTACACCTATGCCGCCGTCAAGCACTGCCCGGCGTCACCTGGCCGCCCTCCTTTGACCGCCCTGATGCCAGGGGAAGAGGAGGCAAGGAAAGAGAGCAAGGGCCACAACTAAGAAGGAGAAGGAGAGCGGGGACTGGCCGGGAAGAGGAAGGAAAGAGAAGAAAGGGAAAGAAAGGAAGAAGAAGAGGAAAGAACATGGAAGAGGAGGCTGAACCAAGGCTAGATCCACCAGATCCAGTTAAGGAGAGGAAAAAGGTGCCCCGATCTAACTATTCGTCGCTAGGGTAATGCCTCGAATCATTTTCTCATGCTTGTTTATCAATTTGTGTAGACGTCAAAATAGGGATTAGAAAAATTGATGCATATGGAATGGCTAGAACACGGTTAGTGGATGGATTCCATGTGCAGTGCCCTCTATGGAGGCTTTGGGCATGTTAAAGGGATAATCTGAGAACTTGATCTACTAGGAAAAGGTAGATAAGTTTGATAGCTTTCCATAGAGTGCTAGAACATTTGATTTGGTGGGGGTAGATTGAAGGTTACGATAATTGTAATACTATTGTCCAGTGAGTCGTTGCAATTTGACAATGTTGTGGTATTTCACAAATTTAAAATAAAAGATGTTAAAACTAGGGTTTTTCCACAATAGGAATAATGTATATAATTATCTAATGTTTCTATAGAATGCTAGAATGCCAAATTTGGCACAACGGTTTTGAAGATATGCTTTCGAGACAACTGATGCCTGGTATGGGACATCACGGTCTTTGAGGCTAAAATCGGGGGTTTAGGTGACATAATCTATACATTATGATAACTAGGATTACGTGAGTAGGTTTGTGTAGATTCCAGAACTTGTATTGCTTTCTATGTTGGGTTTCGAGATTTAAAGTTATGGTCATTTAAGCACTGGAATACCGGAAAGGTGTCTGATGGAAGGGGGTTTGTTTGTGTCAGGTTTATGCATAGGAGATATGGCATTTGTTTGTATGTATATGTATTATTTTAGTGATGTATTGAAATGGATGATGTTTGCTCAGATGTAGGTTCGAGCTTTGTATTGTCCACGCATCATCCTTATGGTTAAATAGGCAATAAAGCGGTAATTGGGTTGATGGTTATTATTAGTTGAATTTGATACACTCTTTACCTTGACAGTTGAGATGATTATACATGTTTACCTATTTACGTGGTTACTTTATAATGATTCTTGGTTCATTCCACGATAAATGGATAATGTTAATAGTACATGATATGGTTATTTGATGTTGATGTTTTCATGAATAATGGTTAATAAAATATGACGTGTTGATATGCTTAAAAAATGCTACATCACGTACATACATATTATGGAAAGAGATGGATTTTGTAGCATCTATGATCTACTTGGTGTGGACCTCACACGAGAGTAGGAAGAATAAGACCTACTTCGGTGCTATCACCATCCTGGCCTTCCTCATCGCTTGCCTCCCCTGCCTCTCCCACGACGCCTTGCAACCAAGAAATGAAGCAATTAATCTTTCTCGACGGGCATGGGCAAAGCAAGATAGGCAGAGCTATGAACTATGAAGAGATTGCTGCTACTCACCTGAGGAAGGGGACTAAGCTTGTGCTGGGGGAGGGATTGGTGGGGAGGGTGAAGGATGGGGAAGGAAGAGGAGGAGAGGGTGGAGAGGGAGGAGAAGGCCATTAGAGTGGCATTTCTTTACTTTCTTGGCTGCAAGTTGGGTTATACATTGGTTGCGACTTGTGACCCGAGGGGTGTTCGGCCATGGTTGGTGCCAAAAACTATTGCGTTGTTCTCGGCTATGGCTTATGAGTACGACTAATGTTTTTTTGTCTTAGCGCGAGCATTTGTGCGAATTAATCAAATGTTGATAAGTTGTTTTAAAAATACTATCCTAATAAGCCATTTCAAAGTAGCGGCAGAGAAGCTGCCTCAAATGAGGTGGTTGACTCTCTAATGTCCAATTGTAGTAGAGGGGAAGAATGGGTCTCAATGACATTGATAGACTTGTACTAGAGGGGAAGAATGGGTCTCAATGACATTGATAGACTATGTCAAGTTTAGAACACCATTTGTTTATAAAATACATACATGAAAAACAAAAGCATATTGAAATAGATACATAGAGTGTTATCATTTCACTTCTAGCGAAGTAGATCTGCAAACTAAAGTGTAATCCATTTACTGTAGAAGTAAGAGAAATGATGTGCCACGAAACAAAATGGCACAGTTTAATAACTTGGTTGCATCATTAATCAAGTTTAAAGACCACTTGGATAGCATCAATAAAGTGTTTTTAAAAGTGTGGTTTTATGATTAGTTTTGCTCGAGTACACACAATTTTGAGAAATTTAGCATATTTTCACCAAATCATTTAGCTAAAAAACTCAGACAAAACATTTATATAGGTTTAAAGACTAGGCCAATAATAATAGACTTACAATCATTTTTTAAAATACTATTGTAGCCATCTCCAATCTGTCCCATCCATCTTTATTCCTCGTACCACAACCATTGCCCCTACCCACCTATTCTCCTCAACCTTTGCCATCAAATCCCTTGTTTATCAATGATTCAATGCCACCCAAGGTTATTGAGGCATCGATATATCGGTGATATATCGTGGTATATCAGTGTGGTGGACTGGAGGGCCATGTCGTCCAGATGGCATGGAGGAGTCGCCGCCGCCGGATCTACCGTCGCCTCTGTCGGATCCGCTGTCACCACCGCCGGATCCGTGGTCTCCTCTGCTGGATTCGGTCTCCTCAGCCAGATCAATGGTCCTCTGCTTCATGGGGGGGGGGCGAGTTCTCTGGCTTCGCCGGTCGGCTCCATTCCTCTAGTCCGTCGCCACCTCTTGCTTTGTCGGCCGACTCTCCGTTGCCTCCAGTCTGTCGGCTGTTGCTTGGGGTAGTGGAGAGTGGCGGCGAGAAGAGGGAGCGGCCGCCGGTGAGTTGGCTTGGCTTCACCGACGCTGGAGGTGGAGGAGATAGGGGAAGGGGAGAGGGAGAGAAGCAATGGGGTGAATGAAGAGAACTGGCGAGTTGAAGAAAATTGCTGGCGGCAGCTAGGTTATAAGGGATTTTGGCATCTTACATTTTAGCCCTCTTATTTTCTGAAATTGCAATAAAGTCCTTCTCTCTTTGTATTTCTTCTATTGGGCCCTTTGGAAGTCCAATATTGTTGTAGCTACTTGTGTGTATGGCATTGTCATGCCACACACCATAAGCGATATTGTTGTGTGAAGGTGGTGAGTTATCGCGCCTCGTCGCATCACCTTAATAACCATGATACCAAGTGGCAGACCTAGGATTTTTAGTTTGGGTATTCGGACTTCAGAGTTAGGTTGCTTGGATATGTCAACACCGATACATCGATACCACGACACACTGTTTTCCCAAAACACCGATACAACAATACAAGCTAGAAAAACCCTGTATCCGTGACAAACAAAGATGAGTATCATGCCTAAAACATATCACTTCTTTAAACATAAAGCTTTGTCCATACAAATTAGAACCAATTTAACAACTTTTACTCCCTCCTGTCACCCCAATGAGTAACATGAATGAGACTGAACTTGATAAAAACAACTACAAAATGATCTAAATTCCATCATAGTCCCCTCTAGGTTGTGTAAACACCAAAGCATGTAATCTCACTACTTGAGGATCATACATGCCTCTCGATTCCACAGAAAACTGCAAATCTGTGTACTACATACATTCCTCACGATTCCACAAAAAGGTACTAGAAATCAACAAGTTACATATAATTGGAAAAAATTGGAGCTTAACAATCACCAAAGCATACAACATTTCGCATTCGATTAACAACAATTAATTAACAGCTAAAAGTTCCTCTTGCTAAATAGAAGAAAAAACACTGACTAGAATAAGAATAGGACAAGTAACTTTTTCAAGCTCTAGCTCAACTTCTGCAAAGGACAATTCTCGTAGATTTGAGCAAAATAACTACAAATACCTCTTGCTAAATCTAACCATGGCACGACATTGACAGCATAGGAGCTAGGATTCTATCACATAATTGCAAAGTTCAGAGCTTTCCAAATTCAGATCCAAACCCCCCAAACCAACAAGAATAAATCTAGTCTATGTGGTGCAAACTCAAGAGCCAAGAGGAGCAGCACTGAAGAGGAGTTCGCTGCGAGCGTACCTGGAGGAGGAGGTTGGCGATGGTCTCGTGTTGCAACTTGCGATTGCGAGATGCCGAGAGGGCCGAGCGCTCCTGGCCTACCTCCAGCGCCACCTGATAGAGAGGAGAGAGAGACTTCGCTTTGAGTCAGTTGAGACTAGTCATGAGAGGAGGAGACACTGAGTAGTGACTGACCTAGAGGGGAATGGGCCAAGAGGAGTGAGCACTGCACGCCAATTTGGGCCTAGAGAGCTAGAGAGGGAAATGGCCGATGTCAATTTAGGCTGGCTAGACATGAATAGGATGAATTTGGTCCAACTGCTGGTATATATATAAAGATATGTATTATATCTTGTGTATAGTAAATTTTTACTAAAAATTTTAGGTATTCAATTGAATAGGCATAAATTAATGTAGATTTGCCCCTACCTGCGATGCTTTGTTTACCACCTCTTCGCACTTCCTCCCTATGCCACCGTTTCCTTTTCCCTCCTCGGCCACCATGGCCTCCTTGCCCTCCACTGCATCAGTGCAAGCATTGTTGTGATGCATCACCAAATACACCTACAACCACGAGCCACCATTTATCTTGTAGTCACGCTTCTATGTTGTGTTGTCCTCATTGCTCTTGGCCTTTGTAACACACTACATTTCTTCGTACTTGTCCATTGCTCACCAGTGAACCAATCTTTGGCTCCGATAGAGTCGAGTCTAATTACTAGATGAACTTTAAATTAGAGCGTGCAATTGTGTATGGATTTCTAGACAATCCAACTATGAAAGAAAGTAATGTACATAATTAGTAAAGATATTCTGCTTTACAAAAAAAAGTTTTGCTATAGTTAGACTTACCAAACTAATTATGTGATCAGCCGCACCGTTAGTGTGAGGCCCTATTTATATTGTCCTCTACTCGTGAAGAAGCCAAAAGCCAATATGAACACCCCGTTTCTCAAAGCGGTTTCTCCACTCCTTTCACTCTCGTCTTGATCTGGAGATAAGATAGAGGCCATGGGCACATCACGCACCCAGGGGCAGAATTAGAACAAAAATAATCGGGGTTCACCACTTCATCATATATATAAAAACATATATAATTTTCAGTCAATATTATGCCAAATAGTAATATGACGGGCAATTTTTAGCATCAATAATTCAATATAACCAATAGCAATATATGATGATAAAGAAATAACGATCAAAATGCTTACCAAAATAAATAAGCCTGATAATAATATTGGTTAGTTGCAGCATACTGAAGGAACTAAGTGCGAAATCACAGACAAAAAAGTTAATCGGCATTAGTAAAATACATCATCCGATCTCATTATCCTATAAAAAGAATAAAATTACTTAAAGTTTTCAAGTAAAAAACAGATCAAATATAAGTAAATATATTACCTTTTAGTATTTGCGTTCTTTCAAATTCATAAAGCGATGAATCACAATATCATTGATATTTTTTTACAATTCTTGTTTCTTCATATAACAAATAAGTTTATCATTCATGGAATCATCATCAAATAATTGAAAAAGGTCAATTGAATATTTATATATTCAACAATTCAAAAATAATATAATAGAAAAATATGTCTAGTGGTTTACTTAACTGCGGTAAAATGTCTAGTAGCTTATTTAACTATGGTCAAATACTATATTTTTCATCTAATTTGCAACAAGCTAGAATAATATTGCACAAACCAAAATCAAAACACTAAGTTTTAAACCTACAATTAGACAAAAATCTATCAATAATCATCACATTGAAACCCCAACTCATAAAATTTATCCCCTATTCTTTAAACAAATTAGAATAATTGAGAGAAATTTAGTTCAAAGTACATACTTATCGGGTGGATCTAAGTTTCCTTCGGCCATGAGAGCGCGAGGCAATAAGGACCAGGCATGTAGGCAACACTATAGCCAGATGGCAAACGAGGGCGACCAGTGGCATCGATTTCTCTTATTTTCTAGTGAACAGTTGCTGTCTGGTTGGGTGCAGCAGTAGTGGGCGTGGTGCACATCTTCTGTCCAACCTTGCGAGATGAACAGGTGTAGAGGGCTATGCGAGGTGACAAGCTTCAAGATCGATCAAATAGACACCATGATCTGTTGTGGTCCTCCCTCTTGGGCCGGCTCAAGGGCTGGCTGCTGTAGTTACCTCGTGGGCTAGACAGTGGAGGCTCCTCGTGGACTACTGCTAGCTACTGAAAATTTAGGCTTCTAGTGCTCCTTTCGTTTGGCTTCAAAGAAGATCACTGAGTTTGGGCTAGGGTGTTCACGCATGGAATAGAGATGTTGATACCTATAAAAAGATTTTTGGACACGGTGTCGTGTGACACCGGGCCCCACAACGTAGCTCTGCCCCCCTGCATGCACCCCACTCCTCTTGCTCCTGTTTCATATATATGTCTTTTCCTCACATTTCTTATCGTTCATGTCCTCTTTTTTAAAGTTTTTAGTCACTACTATTTATTTTTAACTAAAAATTATCTGCCATTAATACAATTGTGATCAACATTACTCTTCTGAGATGATATCACGTGGCCCATAATTTTGAGGGCATCATTGTCCAGTACAATTAGGGGTGAAAATGAATCGGATAGTTTCCGATTGATCTGGATGAAAACGAATACGGATTGTGTCAGATCGAATTTTCTTCGGATAATTCTCAGATCGGAAACAAATACAGATTTTTTTTGTCGGAAACGAATACGAATATAGTAGGCCTGATATCCGGTGAATACGAATATGAATATAGATTATCCGGATAATACGGATATGGATATCTGAGATTTCAGCCCAACATTGCCCATCCCAAGATAGCCTCTCCCATCTTCCCTGCAACCAGCCCACTAGAAAATATTTATGTTTATTAAAAATAAATTTAGTATTGTTGGTACATTAAAATTTGTACCGATTAAATTGGTGTACTATCGTTTAAATCATTCTGATGCAAATTTAAATTCTTAATTAATTTATTAGTCACATGTAAATGGTAGAAATCAATTAAGAATTATTTAGGACTTTAGAAAAATTAATTGCTATTTGAAGATTTAAAATCTGTACAACGGTATGACTATCGTGGATAAAAATATTTATGCTTGTTTAGATTTAATTAATATTTTGACAAGATAAACTATTTATATGTTTTTATTGATTTTGGATGTATAGTTTAAGGGATTTTTATGTTCCGATAAATATTCGTGACCGTATTCGTTTCGATTCGTATTCACTCCGTATCTGTATTCGATATTATTAGTATCAAAGTTATCCATATTCGTATCCGTATTCGGGAAAAAATATGAAAATAAATATGATAGAGATATTATTCATCCGTATTCAATCCTTTGTATCCTAAGTGCAATCCATACACTTTGAGATCAACGATCAACAACTTTGACGGCTCCACGGATCCCTGACGTTTTTATCTCGGGAAAATTGCTCTAATGCCACAAAATTATGCACCATCATTCCTTTTGCCACATAGTTAACTATCTTTGTTATTATGCCACAAACTTAATGGTTTATTTCCTGCTTTTGCCATTTCCCCTACTTAAAGTCTATTTTCATTTCATTTTGCCTTTTCCTAACCTGAAGTGTCCGTTTTGCCCTCTCACTCCATACCCCACCCCCGCACAGATCAGATCGATCGATCTCCCCTCCCCTCACGTGCGCACAGGAGCGGAGACGCGCGCACAGGAGCAGAGATGGAGAGGGCCACCCTTCCCGTCGCCGGCGACCCGCGACCCGGCGTCCTCCGGCGAGCCTCTCCCGACGGCGACGCCGACGACCCCGGCCTTCTCTGCGGCGGCGCCCCCGACCCCGGGCTCCTCCGGCATGGCGGCGGCTCCCCCGACCCCGACGGCGGCGCCCACAACCCTTGCCTCGACCTCCTCTCCTGGCGTCTCATCTCCACAGAGTTAAATTCAGAAATGTAGTGATGAAGTGATTGTAATTGAGAAATGTAATTGCAATGCTGAAAATTTTTGTTCACACACATCCACACAGTTAAATTTGGTAGATCCTTGTGCAAGGCTGTAAGCTAAAACTCTAGATGATGGATATGTCACATAAATGCAATCTGTCTACTTGTATCTCTTGAAACTGTGAGCATACAGCGTGATGATATCTTTACAGCTACTTCCTGGTTATTCCTGAGCAATTGATGCAGCAGCAATCGGATGTTCATCAAATTCCAGGAATCTGATACTCACATATTCCAGGAAATTAACTGCCTAATCAACAGAAAATTGGTTGAGGGTGTTATATAAAGTCAGTGCAATCATATGTTAAATCAAAGGGCATGGCCATCGTAAAAGAAAATACATTATGGCATGCTAACTCTGATGAAATCATGAAACTATATGGGCATCAGAACATTTGCATTATGCAACATGGTTTCCATGAAAGAATGAGGTGAGGTGGAAAACTCTAGCTATCTGACTGGTATCCTTCTAAAGTAAAATACTGCTTGTATTTACTAAATACAAGGCATAGAAAAATTGAAATTGTTTCAAGGAAGCTGATGACACATATTCATAGCCATACATAAACAAAAGGTGCATTAGTTCTTGATGACAAATACAGTGCAGCAAAAGCCCTGATTACCAGTGCATTAGTTCTTACAAAAATATAGCAATATGACACATATTCATAGCCATACATAAACAAAAGGTGCATTAGTTCTTGATGACAAATACAGTGCAGCAAAAGCCCTGATTACCAGTGCATTAGTTCTTACAAAAATATAGCAATATGACACATATTCATAGCCCATACATAAACAAAAGGTAATACTTCAGAACATTCATAAAGAGAGTGGTTCCATCCCATATTCATTACTTTCATCTAAAATAATAGAATTACACTAAAATTCTACTTCTTTTTCTTCCTCAGAGATATCTTCTTTGCCTTCACTGGAGAAGATGTCATTGCAGGCTGTGATGGCCCTTCTCCCATTGCTTGTGCAAGCATCCTTCTTGTCATCACCCCTGGACTATCAATGATTTGTTGAGGAATGGAAACATTTGCTCTAGTAGGTGTGCTTGCTTGAGAAGTAGAAGTGTTCCTTTTTGTAGGCTTTCTTTTCCTGTTACAGAACAACAGTCAAATGAATTGTATAAAATGGAAACAGTAAATTGGATGACTACATTTTAATTACCTCTTCTTGGTGCCATTAAGAGGACATGTTGCATGTCTATGTCCTAGCTCCCCACACCTCTTGCATTTGTTTTTACCCTTTCCACCATTCTCTAAGCAGCCCTTGATTCTTAATTTTCGAGGCCTCCCAAAAGACCTTTTTGCAAGTGGTGGTAGAAGGACAAAATCTAGATTAACCTTAGGCCATTGAGACTTGTCCGTCAAAGGTTCTATTTGTCCCTGGTATGCAGCCCTGAATTTGTGCACAGAGTAGTATTCATGTATGTATCTATCCATTTTCACATTTCGTTGTGTAGTAAGAAATGCAAGTGCATGTTGACACGGTTTTCCTGTATGCTGCCACTCTTGGCATGTGCACTCCATTTCAAGTGTCTTCACAACATGTCTCAAATCACCTTTATTTGTATCTCTCACCTCTGCACTCCAATCAGCAGACCTATTCACTTTTAAGTGCCCAAGGCCCCTAGACCTTGCATTGGTCTGAAGAATAACAGCTGGTAGTATATACCCTTCTAGCTTCTGACCAATCCTCCTCCTCTTATCAAATAGCTCCATGACCATTCCCCTAATTTTGTCTGCTAGCTCCACCACAGGAAGATCCTTTATGCCCTTCACCCAGCTATTGAAACACTCAGCCAAATTGTTGTTAACATAATCACACTTAATGTCAGGATTGAACATGCATCTCATCCACAACATGTTATGGTACTTTCCAAGATATTCAGCTACTTGAGGGCATTTTTGAAGTACCAAATCCATGTGGTAGTCAAATACATCACTCTTGTATGCTCTTGCCGCCGGCCACATGTTATTAGGGATGTCACCATGAAATTTCTTAACAAAATTTTCCATTAGGTGTCTAAAGCACTCCCTTTGTTCTGCTTGTGGAAACACACTCTTGACAGCATTTTCTAAACCTTTACATGCATCTGTACAAACTGCAAGAAGAGGAGGTTCACCTATTGCCCTTTTGAGCTGACTCATAAACCAAGTCCAATTATCATTTGTCTCTGCTTGTATCAAGCCAAAAGCAACCGGAAACATCCAATTATGCCCATCCAATGCAGTTACAGCAGCCAAATGTCCATTCCATTTGCCATTCAAAGCAGTTGAATCTATACTAATGTATGGTCTACATCCATTCAAAAAGCCCTCAATGCAAGGCCTAAATGCAATGTAAAGCCTGTGGAAGTAGACATTACCTTTCACTGATTTAGTGTCAATCTCAACAATGCTACCTGGCGACCTAAGCTCAACCTCAGCCTTGAAGTTGTAAAGCAACTGAAAACTTCCTTCCCAACTTCCATAAATCTCATTCAATGCTCTTTCTCTCCCCCTCCAAACTGTATCATATCCAATGGTGACATTATGGTCATCCTGCAACATCTCTTGCATCTTTTTTGTACCCATGTTAGGATTGGTCCTCAAAATACTTACTGCCTTTGACGCAACCCATCGACAATTGGCCATAGAAGATCTGATCCTGCTTGTAGAAGAGCAGTCATGTTCTTCAACAAGTCGGTTGACCTACAAAAGTATTATGAAAAGAAATTAGTAACAATGTCATGTAAAGTATGGGTTAGTTAGTGCAAGTTAGTACCCTTATTGCTGTCCCGTCTGGTGTCACCCGAGCTAAAATTCTCCAGGGGCATCCATCACCTTTACAATATCCCATGAATCTTGAACGGTCAGACTTCTTGATGCCCAACTCAAACTCCTCGTTTATTGCATATTGCCTAATCGCTAGCCTAAACTGATCCATCGTGGGATACATGGTGCCAATGGTTATCTCTGGATGGTCCATATCATAAGAAAAGTGACGTTCCTCAGGTATTACATCGTCAACAGGAATAGCAGCCCCCTCAACGTCTGGCAGCACATTGTTCCTCTCCTGTTCAATACCTACTTACGCCTTTCATTAGCTCTGTCATCTTCAGCTCTAAGACCCAAAAACACAAACATCTCATCTTCTTCCATTGGTACATCTCTCCCTTCCTCATCACGACCCTGTACTATCTCCAGACTTGCCCAGTCCACTTGTTCTATTCCAGCGTCTATGTTGAATACGCAGTTAGAATCGCTTGTTCTAGATATGAAAAAAAGTTAGTACCAAATAGACATTTAACCCTAATCAGTATTGAACATACGACGAAACATACCTGGGATACCCAATGTCTATCGTGCGCTCGTCCATCCCATTGACATTAGCGCTATTTAATCCAACAACCTATGGTTCCATTCAACAAAATTAAATGCAATTACAGATCAAAAGGACAAACGATGACAGGACTTTACGTCATCCTCGCTGTCATGGTTGGCTGCCATTGACGAGGCTGGAGCATCGGCGACCCAAGAGAAGAGGCCGAGGCAAGGGTCGTCGCTGGCTGGGAGGAGGTCGGGGTCGGGGGCGCCGCCGCCATGCCGGAGGAGCCCGGGGTCGGGGGCGCCACCGCGGAGGAGGCCGGGGTCGTCGGCGCCGCCGTCAGGAGAGGCTCGCCGGATGACGCCGGGTCGCGGGTCGCCGGCGACGGGAAGGGTGGCCGGCTCCATCTCCGCTCCTGTGCGCGCGTGAGGGGAGGGGAGATCGATCGATCGATCTGATCGATCTGATCTGTGCGGGGGTGGGGTATGGAGTGAGAGGGCAAAACGGTCACTTCAGGTTAGGAAAAGGCAAAATGAAATGAAAATAGACTTTAAGTAGGGGAAATGGTAAAAGCAGGAAATAAACCATTAAGTTTGTGGCATAATAACAAGGCAGCGTATGCTATGGAAACCAAGGAGCTGTGCAAACTATGCAAACTCTAATCTAGACCACTGGACTCTAATCCGATGGTTAGAGGTAAAGGTGGGTTATTTTAGCACTTAAACCCCCCCACTCATCCCATCTAATCCAAGATTTTGCAAATCACCCCAGCCCCAGCGCCTGTACGGTTCCCTTCCGTCTCCTCGCGATCCCCGTACGGTGCGATACAGCGCCGCGACGACGCCCGGTCAGGAGGAGGATCGCTGGGGAGGCCCGCCGGCTAGCCGGACAGCAGGACGTGCTGGCGCGGCCGGGCCTCGACGCGGGCGTCGTCGCGGCGCTGTATCGCGCCGTACGGGGATCGCGAGGAGACGGAAGGGAACCGTACAGGCGCTGGGGCTGGGGTGATTTGCAAAATCTTGGATTAGATGGGATGAGTGGGGGGTTTAAGTGCTAAAATAACCCACCTTTACCTCTAACCATCGGATTAGAGTCTAGTGGTCTAGATTAGAGTTTGCATAGTTTGCACAGCTCCTTAGTTTCCATAGCATACGCTGCCTAATAACAAAGATAGTTAACTATGTGGCAAAAGGAATGATGGTGCATAACTTTGTGGCATTAGAGCAATTTTCCCTTTTATCTCAGCACTTCCGCACCCCGGCTGCGCACCTCTGCCCTTCGTCTTCCCCGTCATACCCACCCGGAAAAGAAAGAAGTAGGGAGGAATCTCCCCTTCCGCCGCCTCATCCATGGCGACGCCGAGCTGGATCCGGCCGCCGCGCGCGACCCTCCTCCTCTTCCTCCTACTTGCTCTCCACCTCTCCCTCTCCCTCTCTGCGCACTTCGAGGGCTTCGACTCCGACGACCTCCACTCCGCCGCAGCCGACCTCACCACTGACGACGATGACGACCAGGGGCACGACCTTGACGTCGACCTCCCGCCCCCTCCGCCCATCTCGCTCTCCACCTCCGCTCCTTCCCCTCCCGTCACCACGACCTCCACCCCAAACCCTAACCCCAACCCGACCCCCACTCCCACGCCTCCGAACCCCACCCCGGCGCTCGATCTCTGGGACGAAGACGAGTTCGAGGGCATCCCTGTTCCGGAAGCGACCTCCTCCGATGAATCCTCCACGTCGGCCGAGGCCACCCCGTCAGATCCCTCCACTGAGGCCGCGGCCGAGGCGGCGCCGGCCCCGCCGAAGCGGCCGGCGGAGCTGCTCCGCGCGTACTCCGTCGAGATCGCCTGCGTCAGCTTCCTGATCTGCTTCGTGCTCAACTACTTCGCCGGGAAGCGGCAGAACGAGGCGATCGCGCTTGCCTGGGCCACCAAGTTCGCCACCAGAGACTCCATCTTCGACAAGAACTTCAGCCTCCTCGGCACCGGCGACGGCAAGGACACGCCCCTCCTGCTGAAGGAAGGGCAGGACGTGTTCAAGTTCTACGCCAGCGGAAGACGGTTTTGCCAGGGGATGCTCGCCACCATGGAGATGCGCGCGCGGCACGACCTGCTGTCCAAGCTGGTGGAGCTGGTGTTCCCCAGGAAGGACACCATCACGCTTGAGGTGGTGATGAACGAGGAAGCCATGGACCACGTGGTGGTGGCCGTAGCAAGGAAGAAGGCGGCGAAATCGATGCAGAAGGAGGAGAGGGACCTTCAAAAGTTTGCTAGTGTTCTCACTTCGGCTCCTGCAGGGAGGAGATGGGTTGCGGATGAGCTTGCGGTGGTGGCTGAGTCGAAGGAGGTTGCTGGGGATATGATCACTGAGGCTGTGCTAGATCAGGTGAGGATTTAGGCCCTGTTCTTTTGGGCTTTTGGGTTTTGGCTTTTCGGAAAGTCGAAACAAACGGGTCGGCTTCTTGAAGCGGATTCTTCAAAAGGCTTCCGAGCCTAAAACCGTGCCGTCTCGAAGAGGGTAGACAAAAGCCATCAGCCGCAGCCTAAAAGAATAGGGCCTTAATTTGCTTACTTCCATTCAGAATTTTAGTTTTGTAGATACATATGAACTGGGTAAATGGTCCGTTCGGGTAACATAGTTAAGACAGATAGTTCTAGTGAGACGTACTGCTGACTTTGATTTTCTATGAAAGTAATATAGGTAAATCTCCTTTAAAATGGAGCTAGTATATCTTTTGAGTTGTTTAAGAATACATCCAAAAGGAGAAAGATGGAATATATCTCATTTGAGAAACACTCACACTTTCTTGAGTTATGTCATTAATTGCTGACATGGAATTTGGATAAGTGTAAAGGAGATAAATTGTAAATTGAGCTGAGTTTCTTGCTTTATGGAGAATTGGCGTCAGTTGAATTCCCATGTTTATAACCACTCTTCCATGTTATATTGGCACCATATTATCAGGTGATAGGAAAAATCACCTGTTTTTATGTTTGTAATTTTTACAATTGCAGAAGTGTGGTATCATGATGATGGTTTTTACATAAGGTTTTATCAAACTTTAGCATGCCATACTTGTCTTGGAAATGTTTTTTGGGTACCCTTTGCACATTTGGAGATTTGGTACATAATGAAGCCTCATTTGGATAGGGAAGGAATACCTTGAACTGATACTTCTATCATCATAGTTCAATCATTCTAGAGTTTAGTGCAACAATTAAGGCCCTATTTAGCTTAGCATATTTCCCCCCGTAAAGCTGGCTTAGTATGCTTGCTGCTTTTAAGCTAGATAAGCTAGCTCACTAGCTCGTAAGATACGCCCAACCTCAGCTTTAATCCCACGTTCCAAATGGGGCCTAAGAGGAAGAAAGATCAAAAGTAAGCTCCCTAGAACTAGCTTGTAAGCACCCAGAGCCTGAGAGTAAGCTAGGCCAAATGAGTTTTAAATGAACAATTAACAGAACCTACTTTGAAGGTTATTTTTGTATTTAGTGTGCCTTTACCATGATTGAGCAATGATATACATTGGCCTACATCTATATAATATTTAACAATTCATTGTCAACAGGTTCTTGGTGACAAAGCATTCGAGAAATTTGGGAAGTGGTTCATCTCATTTCATTTTTCAGATCAATTGGCAGGCTCTTACAAGAAGGTCCTCACGTTCAAGTTTGTACTGCCAGATGCAAACAACATGTCTGAGATGACAAGATTAGTTGCTCTTGTGCCATACTACATTGATTTGGTTGGACGTTACAAGCTCAGCTCGCATGTGAATATCCTCTTTGCCTCTTCCTGTTTGTTCACACTTCACAACCGTTTTTCCATTATATGGTCTAATGCTCCTATCCATGCTAATGGCAGGCTCGCTCGAAAACTGAAGCTGCTAGAACAAAGGCTGCCCAGGAGGCTTTCAGGGAACTTCAGAGTGTCAGGCAGGAAGCCCTGCAAAAGAAAAAGGCTGAAAAGAAAAAACTTATGGAAGAAGCAGAGGCCAAATTGAGCGCTGAGGCACTCCGCAAGAAACAGGAAAAAGAAAGATCTCGGCAGACGAAGAAGGGGATGCCCAAAGTTAAAATGCTCCGTTCTTAATAACATCAAGAATCTGTCATACTCATTGGCTTTCGCTATTCACTTGCTGATTAGCCTATAGTTCAGCATCTGCTACTCTTTTTAATGTTCCAAATTTGGGCTATCATATTTCCCTGTTCTGAGAATCAAGCAAAAGGAAAGAGGAGAAAAGAATCCGCCTTGGTGTTTCGCCTTTGTTGGGGGTTTTGAAATGCTGACCTGTGCTCAGTCGCAGGCTGGTTTCATGTGTTATTGGATGCGTGCCGGAATGACGTCTAGTTCAATTCGCCCCACGTTAGTTCAGTTCATCTGATTTGGCTATGCAGCAGCTCATTTGTAAGAAAAACTTGAACTCACTTCCATGATTTGCTGTGTAATATGGTGATAGATTGGTGGTCAGAAACTGGAGACTGATTACATGTTTCATAATTGAGTCTACGTTGCTGGTTAATATTCATTTATGCATATCTAATACTGGTAGAAACAGCTATAGCACGTTTTCTCTGATTCAATTGGTCGTATTATACGTGGAAATCAACGAAATCAATTTGTTCGGCTATAACTAGGTGTCTAGTCTGCTGATGATGTGCTGTGTATGCCGTGTGTAAAAGGTGCTGTGTAGTACAAGACGCAGGTTCGTGCATGATGGCAGCCACCCTGGTGGATGGTAGACGGCTGCAACGGTGACGGTGGCAAGAAGGTTTGCCTTGGTGGATGCGATCTCGAGCCGTGGCAGAGCCAGAGGTATTGGCGCGCTGGTGCTGGACTGCTAGCTGCAGCGACTGGGGGCGGAGTCCGGTATATCTGTGTACACTCAAAATTGAAAAATTTTCATGAAATTAATGCTGTATTCTTGGTACAGTCCACAATGAATGGCACACTCGTAGTCTCACACCAGCCCACTGCACAAAATCAGTCCACGACCACATTCATTTTTAATTCCTCCCTAATTTCGATACTCTAATTCTCTTGTCTTCTCTTCACCTTATCAGCGGAAGTACCCGAGCATGAGTAGGTAGGCAGGCAACAGCGGGCGATCGGGCGTGGCGCCATTGCGGCGTAGAGCGGAGTAGCAGCGCGGCGTGACTGTGTGGGAGTAGGTAGCGGCCGCCCCACGTGGCGCTGGCGCAAGAGGGGAGCAGAGTTGGCGCGGCGTGGGAGCAGGTAGCCGAGGCGAGAGGGAAGTAGAGCCAGAGGTGATGTGGCGTACGGGCGCAAAGAGGAGGAGCCCACACGGTAGGTAGCGGCAGGCGCGATGCCTACGTAGGAGCAACTGGCGGTGCGGCAGGCATGCATCAGCACACAGCCACAGACCACAATAAGTTTTTGATTTCAATTTGCCAATTTGAGATTTGAAAATTTGCCGATTTGTATTGTATTTTTGGTAAATTTCGAACTTATATGTTAGAGTTATGATGTTATGAAACAATTGTATAAGACTATAGAATTTTATGTGTGAACTATACACCCCATTACAATTTTTTTAGTTTCATCACTGGGCATCGAGGATAGTTGTGGAGGTTAGGAGAGTGCGGATCTTGGAACAAAACCAAGCACCTTTCCATAAAAAGATATCACAGTCTCGATAATCAGTGACGGTGCCATGAATCGATAGAAGGTTGTCTGATAGGCAGTGTTTCGCAAATAACACGCATAAATTAATGGGTTTTATATCAAGATGCACAAATTGATCCTTTCCTAATCCATCAGGACTGGCATGCCCCACAAAACCTCACCTACCCTTTAATCCCTGCCTATCTCTCAGTGACTTTACCGAACAGCGAACGCAGACGTATTGACGAATTTTTTTTGTTTCTCAGCTTCTTTTCGTTTTTTAATGCTCTCAGCAATCATTATTCGTTAAACTAAATAAACTGTAGTAAAAAAGCTATAAACTAAAAGAATATAATTTTGCAAAGAGAGGGAAGAAAAACCAAGGACGTACCTACACGTTCATGTCCATTAATAAATCTATTCATATTAACTACAGCTGATCTCTTTTAGCCATGGTCGATAGTTTTTTTGCTGAAATTAAATAGTAGTCACTAAAAGAAATAATTTTTAAAAGGAAGGGATGAGCGTTGAGTAAAGTAAGACAGAGATGTGTATATGAGATAGGAGCGGAAGGAGTGAGGTGTGTAATACATCTATGACCTCTATTTTATCCTTAAGAGTGAGAGGCTTTAGAAAGCTGTTTTAAAATGCCGAATACTCATACTAACTTCTGACTTTTTGTAAATAGAGAAAGCAGAAGACGGAAGCACATGCCAACATGATCCGAGGGCATGCTTGCAAAATCCAACAGCAGCAGGGATATACACGCAGTAAAAACCGCAACTCGTCTCTCTTTCCTCTCTTCCTGAAGTATTCTGGGTCAGTCCGTACCCCGCGGTGCGTGCCATCCAATGGAGGAAGTGCAGGCCGCCGTGACGGCGCACCTGGACCAGGTGTCGGGCCTCGTCGAGGCGCTCTCCTCCGAGCTCCGCCGCGGGATCGGGCCCGCCGCCGATACCCTGCTCGCCTTCGTCCACGCCGTCGACTGGACGGTACTCCCGATCCCCAAGTGGGGATCACAAGATCATCACCAATTCATGCCTTCTTTCTCTCCTTTTCTTTTGGAACTAATAATTCGCGTGCATTGTGTTTGTGCGTGTGAGACGGTTTCAGGAGCCATGGCTGATGTGCTTGATGGCATTCCATGCGATTCTGCTGCTCACGGCAGTCGGGTTGAGGAGGAATGCCAACTTGCAGCTCATCTTGTTGTTTCTTGCCTGTGAGTTCTCTCGTTTCTCTTGTTCTTGTTCGGTATGATAATCTATGGGGGCAGACTAATACACTATTGCCATGGAAGAGAGGAACAAGAGAGGCTATCTGGCTATGGTTCTGTTTGTAGCAATATTTTCTCCAACTTTTAATATTCGTATCATTCCAAATTTCGTGAGGAAAAATATGATCTAGTTGGATTTATTCATCATATACCCTCCTCATAGATGGAAATTCAGGATTTACCCTTCTGGCCCACGTGTCAGTGACTTATGATGACCCCACATGTCATTGAGTTGGGAGGGTAAATCCTGAAATCCCCATTTCAAGAGAGGGTATATGATGAAGATCCCCGATCTAGTTTTGTGGTTGGTTTGGCTCGGCATGAAGCATTGAGATGACGTGGTTTTTTCTTAGCTCTTCTTTTGCACTCAAATTTATAACAAGTTAAAGATTTCACTAACTCTAGCAAATAGGTTTAAGATGATGTGGTGCCAGTTTTGTACCCCCTCAATTTTGTATTAAAAGTCATTCTAGCTCGTACGGTTTTACCACAAGAATTACGGTTTGGCAAAATGACTAATTAGCCATTTTAAAGATGTCTTGGCACAACACAAAACATTTATTTAGCTAGGATATTGCAATTGAATGAAGGTTATTGGATAGAAAGAATATGGCAATATTTGTCTTGGAAAGGTAGAGCTTACAATGTTAAATAGTACTACAACAGCTTATAACATGAAACAGAGGGAGCATGATATAAATGATCAGTTTTAATTACTTTTACTTTGGCAAAATATGTGAAATTGGATGATTGCTAGTGCCTGCTCCTGCAATTCACGTGATTTTCTTGCTGTCTTCTACATAGTTTGAAGCTATTGTGACGGAAATGATTTTTTTTAATTTGGAAGAAGACGTAAATGATACTCCCTCCGCAGAAAAATGTAAGCGCGGTTTGACTTGATACGGTCTCCAAAATTGAGCTTTGACCGTTAATTTCTTTTACAATATTTTTTCATAGCTACAAAATCGTAATCATAAGAAAGTGTTTTTAAATCCGAATCCAACGGTATCAGAATCTCAAAATACGTGGGCGTCCTACAATTTTCTACGGAGGGAGCACTATCATTTTATCATGCAACACTAGGTTGTAGTAAGATCGTAGGATGAAAATTTGACATTTTGATATGGTCCCGTGCTGATCGGTACCATGCTTGCCTGTGCAGATTCAGGAGTGTATCTGGCTGAAATGATTAACAGCTACCTGGGAGAGCACTGGAAGAGCTTTGCCAGCCGGAATTACTTTGACCGTGCTGGAGTTTTCATCTCTGTCATTTGGTCTGGTCCCCTTATCTTCATATCTATCGTCAATGTGGTCAGTAAAATACCTTGCATGTCCTGAAGTAAATTTTTTCTGTGAATTAGAATCTGCTATTTGTTTGCAGTTCAGCTTATGTTTATACGGCAACTCTTTCTGTTCATTCCAGGTTAGTTCTCTCATGACATTATGTAGGCTGATGGTGAAATGGAAGAGAGCGGAACTAAGGCATCGGGCTCGGCTTGCTCGTGACAAGCAGGATTGACAGAATAAATTCCTTATTATGGTAGAATGCAATGTTTTAGGCATACTACATCAGAAACCCAGACTCGGTATCTGGTTCTATCTTGTTTTGGTTTGTGGAGCGTGGTTGCGCTATGACCAGGGGATGTAATTTTGCTAAAAATTGAATTTGACAATTGATAAATTTGCGAAACCACATCTTAGTATAAGTTTTATTTGCTATGAACTTGTAGATAGCCATTCCTTGGTGCAAGAGGTTTTCTGTGGCTAAATATCTCACAAGCTGTGCCTGGTTCATCTACACAGACATGCTCTTTCAGTCAAAGTTTAATGGTAAATACTAGATGAAAATTTTATTACAATACGAGAGGTCCATAATTGGAAAAAGAAAGTAGAACCAGCAAAACGTAGGGAGGTCTTTACTAATTCCCCTAAACAGAAACTATGGGAAACTAAAACGGAATTTAATCATTGCATAGTACTATGTCACAACTCCAACTCAATCTTTTATTATATTTCCTAAAGGCACAGTGTACAAATAAAATGCACAAATATGTGGATCACTGTTTATTGCCAGGATTTTACATATTACAAATGAAAAAAAATTTGTGTAGGAGTGATCACAATATCTTTAGCTTCTTAACCACTTAGTTGGCAAATAATTCCTAAACTTTTTCCTAAACAAGATAAAACCTAGGGTGCCAAACAAAGGCCAAGATGTTACAACAGCAATGTAAGCAAGCAGCCAGACTGATCTCCCCTGGAATCGAGTGAGCTGGTTAATGGATTTCTTAACAGGGGCAATGGCATCTTGGATTTTATTTGCATATAGGTCTTCTCGCTGTTCTTGTGACCCTACAGGCCCTTGGACGGGTGTAACATTCTCTTCTGAGCTTCTTTTATTCTCCGCTTCATCTTCGCACTCATCCTGTATTTCTGGCATGATTCCATTCTGTTGTATAGCAACCATGCCATCACTGAGTTCCATTTCATCGGCAATCTGGTTACCTAAGGAGCCATCGTTGTTGGCACCATTATTTGTTACTGCAGCTACCATTCCGTCTTCCATGAAATTAACATATGGGCTCTTATCAATGGTTGATTCCCACGAAGAGTGCAACCCATGCTCTTCTTTCTGCATTCAAATACGATATGTTATATTATGTTATCAAAAGCTGATTTGTGATATAATAATCACCACCTTTTGCTGATGCATGTAAGGGCTATCATGAAGAGCAGAGAGGAACTCGGAAACAGCTCCCACCCACCTATAAAACACACAGATAGATGCAGACTAAATGGGAATCATTAACGGATGACACTATAGAATCATAGAAGTCACATCACAAGTAAAAAGAGAGATAAAATGGAAAGCAAATTTGCGAGTGGCGTTTAAAAGGACACAACTTTAGTCCATGTCCCTGCCCAATGAAATTCGCACACAAAACGTAATGTAGGCATTTGCACATCCTAATGCAATTTTGTAGAGTATATGCATGCCTGTTACTTTTGTTTATTTAAAATACACTAGACATTTTAAACTTCGACAACCACATACCATCCCCTGTGGGGATCAGTGGATCACTGCCCCTGCCAAATCCCTGTACAAGGTTTCTTAGCTGAGGAGAGGAACAAGGAGGTGACCCTTTTGTCAAAAAAACTTACCATAATCTTCTAGCAGTCAGGCCTTGAAAAAAAGCAAGATGACCACCATTAGGTGTAGTTGCCAAAACAACATTTTTATTTGCCCTAAATCATAGAATGTGGATCTCATCAATACACAAAACTAGAAACTTTCAAGATAGTAAGCTTTCGTAAGACAAATTACTTGCCTGCATTCATCCCAGGGAATGGCCTCCCTTGTGCAAAGGGGGTCATCTAAAGCACTGATACAAAGCAAGGGAACTGACACATTGCCAATGTAGTTCGCACTACTGCACCGGCGGTAGAATGTGTCCACTGTCTGACAATATAATTATTCAGCATTAAATTCATCTCTAAAACTATCCAAAACCTAAGCTGTTACAACGGCAGTAGGGTTTTTGACACAGTAGCAATTTTCTTGAGTTGCATCAATAAGTTGTTTGGCTCAAGCATTTTCTACTGGAACCCAAATCAACTCTCACCTATTTTATTCATGTTTAATTGAATCTGAATCCTAGAATGTAAATACACTCCAATACAAATTTGAGTATGTTAGGACTGCCTGATATTCCTATAATGACTGTCGCATCTCCTCCATGATGGTGTTTCCTTGCCATCAATGACCACAACTAATACATCCATTTCAATCTCCTTTTCCCCATGCAAAAGCTGTAAAAACCCCAAGGCTCCAACACCTGCAGCTGCTGGTGATCACCTAAACAGCAAACCCTGCAACCCTTGCTATTACTGTCACTACCAGCAACTGGCATTTCAAGCTGTCCATGTTTCATCAAAAGGTGAAACTAAATGTAGATGCAGTCCATGCTACTGGTGAGGCCACAAGTACCATAATCAAACTCATAAGCTCAATACCATTGCGGCCTGCAGCGGATGTGATCAAGCAAGAGGCCCAACAGCCTAACGCGGGGGATAAACACCATTCTATGCTTTCTGAATTTTGCTATCTGCATGGTTTTTACACCTAGGCGACGCCAAGTCGTCCTGGTGAAAGCATCTAGGCCCCTAAAAATAGTTTTGGTAATTAATGAGTTTATATGAATATAGGACTGACGTGTTTATTAAGTGTTGAAAAGGTTTAGTCCCTAAAATAACGATGAGACGCATGCTAAGGATCAACAGGAAAATCAAAGTGGCTCAAGGCAAAGGTATATATAGACTATGGTTCTTTTTTATTTTTACCGATCTTTAGAGAAAGGATGGAATACCGGATTATAGACTAAATGACGTACCATTAAGAGGGATCCTAATAAGTAGCTTGATAACATATTCTTATGCCATTTGAATCAATTTAGGATCATGCATTCATTGTAAATTAAAATTGATGGCTAAATCTGTGCTCTGTCTGGAAAAACGGAAATACCAGAGATTCAACAGCGGAACTACCGTTGAGCGGTAGTATCGTAGCCTACAAATGGTACTTCCGGCGCTCGAAAGCTCCGAAAAACTGAGCGGAGCTTTTTTTTCCAGAGAGCACCCCCGACTCGCTCGGTTTTCTGTCCGGACAACTGGAAGTACCGGCGTGCAAACCGCGGTACTTCTGCTCCCCGGAAGCTCCGAAAAACCGAGTGGAACCCTTTTCCAAAGAGCGCCAACTCTCGGACTTAGATCGAACGGAAGTACTGCATCGACTTTATGGAACTTTCGGTTAACAGAACTACCGGATTTATAACGTTGGTAGTTCTGCGCCGACTTCCAACGGCTAGTTCAGAAGCTCTGACTTAGCCGTTACTGTTGTGTCAGAATAGGTGCGGAAGTACCGGCCATTGCACTGCGGTACTTCCGCCCGTTATGAATTTTTCAGGAATTTCCTTGCAACGGTTAGTTTTGGTTGGTGAGGGTATAAATACCCATCCACTTACTTAAGGGCAGTAAGTATAAATACCCATCCACTTACTCAAGGGCAGTAAGAAGAGACTATTGAATATCTTTGAGCATTGAGCATTCACTCCACACCTCATTTACTCTTTGTGCATTCACTAAAGGTGGTTAAGCCAAACAAGTGCATTTTATTCTTAGATTGATCCTTTGGTACTTGAGTGTCGTCAAACGAAGCTCGTGATTTGTTACTCTTGGTGTTTGCCGGCACCTAGACGACTTGGTGGGGGTTTGCACGGTGACTTCTTCAAGAAGATTGTGAAGAAGCCCGGCATCGACTTGTGAATGGTTTGGTGTCCACCACCTTCAGAGCGAAGGAAGGACAACTACTAGTGAATTAAGGAGCTAAGGCTTAATTCGTGGAGCTGGTCCAAGTCGCTTGGGCTTTCCTCAACGTGGACTAGGAGAAACTGGCAAGTTTCCGATCACCACAGTAAAAACATCGTGTGCTCATTAGTTTCCCTTTGTCTCATTTTCAGCTCTTGTGCATTTAGTATATTGTGATTATTTACTTGTGCTAGAGCCTCTTATAGAGATTTATACTTGTAGTACCCTAAACATACTAGAATTGTGTAGGTTACAAATTGTTTTAAATTCCTGTCATATTAAAATTGTAGAATTTATTTAGAAGACAAGAAAATTTTTTAAACCTCCTATTCACCCCCTCTAGTCGATTATCCTTGATCCTATAAGTGGTATTAGAACTTGGTCTCTCATTTGATATACTTAACTATCTAGAGAGAAAGGATGGCTAGCGAGGGGATTGCTATAGAAAGACACCTTTCTTTGATTGCTCAAATTACTCTTATAGAAAAATTAGAATGTCCATTTATCTCAAGGCCATGAGCCCTAATATTTGAAAATCATAAATGAGGGTTATGTCATACCTCTTGATCCACTACACCCCACAGAACAAGATGGGTGTAACTCTCATTTAAATGCCCAAGCCATGAATGCTCTATTTAGAGCTTTAAACGTGGACGAGTTTAATAGGGTGAGCAATTTAGAAACTGCTCACGCTATTTGGACAACCCTATCAGAAATTCATGAAGGGACGTTCACAGTTAAAGAAGCCAAATTGCATAAGGTTCGGATTAAATATGAGACTTTTACAATGTTGCCTCATGAGGATATAAATGAAATATTCTCATGACTCAACAACATTGTAAATGAACTCAAGGGCTTTAGTACTAATCTAACCGATGTTGATGTTGTAAGAAAAATGCTTAGGGCTTTACTGGAAAAATATGAAACGTTAGTGACTCTCTTTCTCAACTCACCCGAGTTGACAAGAATGACGCCGACGCAACTCTTGGGCAACCTTATAACAAATAAGTTTTACAAGAAAGACAACGAGAAGCTCTTGGAGCAATCCTCCTCCAAGGGCAAGAAGATCATCGCTTTCATAGCTAAAGCAGAATCGAGCGAGGAGTCCGAAGATGAAGAGGACTCCGAAGAGGAGTTGGCTCTCCTAGTAAGAAGAATGAATAAGTTCATGAAGAGGCGCTCAAACCGAAATACTATTCATGAAAAAGCAAAAAAGGGGCACTCCTACTCCTCCAACAAATGCTATAGCAACATTTGTTGCTATGAGTATGATGAGAAGGGGTATATTGCCTCTAAATGCCCTACAAAGAAGGATGACAAGGAAAAGTCATCCAAGAAGAATAATTTCAACGACAAGAAGAAACTTTTCAAGAAGATTCGAAAGAATGACAAAAATGAAGCCCACATTGGAGAGTGGGATTCCGATGAGGAGTACTCCGACTCCGATTCAAGTGAAGATGAGACTCCCAAAAGGGGAGTTGTCAGTATTGTCATCAAGGAGGCTCCATCACTCTTTACATCTCCAACATGCTTTATGGCAAAAAAAGAGAAGGTAAAAAGTCTTGTCTGCTGATTTTGCCTCGTGAACACATCAATCTACCATTGTCGTAGAAACGTCCAATGGCTAAAACCGCTCCTGTACTACTAACATCACGAAGAAGAAACGCTTTTGGGAACTTCTGATCAGAATTCACTTCAACAACAGCTATGTTATAGTGAAAATCTATCATGGTTATCAAGCCATCAGATATGCTCCCACTGGGTAGGCACACCTTGACCTACAATTAGTATTCCAGCAACAAAATTTCAGGTTAGCAAATAAAATGCAAATACTAGAAATAGTTCACAAAGAACTATAGTAGCACCCACCCTCACATCTGGAATCACACAGTTACGTCCGCTAGGAGATCCAACTAGCGTAGCTGATGTTAAGATTTTACAGGTACTAGCATAACTATTCCACCGTATTACAGATCGTGAGCAAACACTTATCCTCCTTTCACCTGAAAATAAGAGTCAATAAGATGCCATTCACACACCATATGGAGAGACGTGCTAGTTGGTAGACAAAAGAAGCACCTGAAAAAGAAGAGAGACCGACAACGGACTGTGAAGCTAGCAAGGCAGCTTTTCGAGCTTTCCAACTCCTGGAACTACCATCGTCAATATCACAAAATGCATCCTCCACAGTAAGGTTGCACACCTCAGATTCTCTTTGAACTATAATAAGATATTCTTTCTATTAATTTTCCGTAAAGGAAAAAAAGATCAATTTGAGTTATTTACATGTCTAATGTCCAGATCAGAGTAAACTTGAGCAGGGAATAAGTTTAAGATGTGATTGCAATACTACCTCGTTCAGCATACAACTTCTTTGTAGCAACATGGTCAGCAAGAAGTTTACTCTGAACTGAACGAGTAAGGGAAAAAAGAAGCTGTATGCTGAACGAGTAAGTATTGCAATCACATCTTAAACTTATTCCCTCCTCAAGTTTACTCTGATCTAGACATTAGGCATGTAAATAACTCAAACTGATCTTTTTTCCCTTTACGGAAAATTAATAGAAAGAATATCTTATTACAGTTCAAAGAGAATCTGAGGTGTGCAACCTTACTGTGGAGGATGCATTTTGTGATATTGACGATGGTAGTTCCAGGAGTTGGAAAGCTCGAAAAGCTGCCTTGCTAGCTTCACAGTCCGTTGTCAGTCTCTTCTTTTTCAGGTGCTTCTTTTGTCTACCAACTAGCACGTCTCTCCATATGGTGTGTGAATGGCATCTTATTGACTCTTATTTTCAGGTGAAAGGAGGATAAGTGTTTGCTCAGGATTTGTAATATGGTGGAATAGTTATGCTAGTACCTGTAAAATCTTAACATTAGCTACGCTAGTTGGATCTCCTAGCGGACGTAACTGTGTGATTCCAAATGTGAGGGTGGGTGCTACTATAGTTCTTTGTGAACTATTTATAGTATTTGCATTTTATTTGCTGACCTGAAATTTTGTTGCTGGAATACTAATTGTAGGTCAAGGTGTGCCTACCAGTGGGAGCATATCTGATGGCTTGATAACCATGATAGATTTTCACTATAACATAGCTGTGGTTGAAGTGAAATCTGATCAGAAGCTCCCACAAGCGTTTCTTCTTCGTGATGTTAGTAGTAGAGGAGCGGTGTTAGCCATTGGACATTTCTACGACGATGGTAGATTGATGTGTTCACGAGGCAAAATCAGCAAACAAGCTAGTACCTTTGAGTGCTCAGAGCTTTTAGTCTCAAGCTGCAAGATCACAATGGTAAACAATATATGATTTACGTCATTAAAACTTATTTTTTTGGTTAAATTGTTGATACATCATGCAATAAAATTCTTGCCAGCACATGGAGTTTGTCAAAAAAAGGAAGAAAATAAGAGGATGGTACCTGTTGATGCTTGCTCTTTCTTTACCATGTTAGGCAACCAGCTAAGTAAAGTAATTTGCTGGATTGGTCTTTGGGTTCCTTTCCTTCTTGTCCTCTTATCTCCTAAGCATTCAAGCACCTAACCATCGACCATATAAACAAGCAAACTGGGAGCCTGCGAAATATGTAGGAACACTACACTGCACAGACTGACCAAGCACCTAAGCACCTATCTAGGCCCCTAAAAATAGTTTTGGTAATTAATGAGTTTGTGTGAATATGGGACTGACGTGTTTATTAAGTGTTGAAAGGCTTAGTCCCTAAAATGACGATGCAACGCATGCTAAGGATTAACAGGAAGATCAAAGTGGCTCAAGGCAAAGGTATATGTAGACTAGGATCCTTTTTTATTTTTACCGGTCTTTAGAGAAAGGATGGAAGACCAGATTATAGGCTAAATGTCGTGCCATTAAGAGAGATCATGGCAAGTAGCTTGATAACATATTCTTATACCATTTGGATCAATTTAGGATCATGCATTCATTGTAAATTAAAATTGATAGCCAAATATGTGCTCTGTCTAGAAAAACGGAAGTACCGGAGATTCAACGGCGGAACTACCGCAGCCTGCAAATGGTACTTCGACACTCGGAAGCTCCGAAAAACCGTGCGAAGCCTTTTTTTCCAGAGAGCACCCCCCGACTCGCTCGGTTCTCTGTCCAGACAACCGGAAGTACCGGCATGCAAACCGCGGTACTTCTGCTCCCCGGAAGCTCCAAAAAACCGAGCGGAACCTTTTTCCAGATAGCGCCAACTCCCGGACTCAGATCGAACGAAGTACCGCGCCGACTTTACGGAACTACCGGATTTATAACATCGATAGTTCAGCGCCGACTTCCAACGGCTAGTTCAGAAGCTCTGATTTAGCCATTATTGTTATGTCAGAACAGGTGCGGAAGTACTGGCCATTGCACTACGGTACTTCTGCCCGTCCTAAATTTTTCAGGAATTTCCTTGCAACGGCTAGTTTTGGTTGGTGAGGGTATAAATACCCGTCCACCTGCTCAAGGACAGTAAGAAGAGACCCTATTGAACACCTTTGAGCATTGAGCATTCACTTCACACCTCATTTACTCTTTGGACATGCATTAGAGGTGGTTGAGCCAAACAAGTCCATTTCATTCTTAGATTGATCCTTTGGCACTTGAGTGTCGTCAAGCTAAGCTCGTGATTTGTTACTCTTGGTGTTTGCCGGCACCTAGACGACTTGGTGGGAATTTGCACGGTGACTTCTTCAAGAAGGTTGTGAAGAAGTCTGGCGTTGACTTGTGAGTGGTTTGGTGTCCACCACCTTCAGAGCGACAAGAAAATTTTTTAAACCTCCTATGCACCCTTCCTCTAGTCGGTTGTCCTTGATCCTACACCTACCGGCCGGAGGGAGATGCCGAGGCTGTTCGTCTAGCCTGCTTCCACCGTCGGCGTCGATCTCTGGCCTACTTCCGCCGCCGGCTTTCCTCTCCAGCCTGCTCCCACCGCCGATGCCCCTCTTCACTGTGACTGCCTTAGTCGGCCCTCTCCGCTGACGCAGCAGGGAGGCCGGAGGCGAGATGGTGGACGGAGTTGGTGGCAAGAAGCGGAGAGGGGAGGCAGCAGGGGAAGGAGGCGGCAGGGAGGGGAGGACGTGGGGAGAGGAGGTGTCAGGCGTGGGGAGGAGGCATCAGGCGTGGGGAGGCGGCAGCGGGGAGGGGAGGCACGGGGGGAGAGAGCGGGAGAGAGAAGATGGGGGAGAGACAGTGGGAGAGGAGTTAGGCTGGCTGGTGGCTAGGGTTAGAAGGAGGCATTTCTTTTGGTCTTTTTGCGATTAAGTCCTCGGAGTTCCTAAAAATTACGAATAGTACCCTCCTTCAATGGATTTCTTCTGATTTGGACCTCCTGAGACATAGTTATTTGGATAATTTATGCTATTATATTGTATGATTATTTAATTTTTGGTTATATAAGGTATTATTTGCCGTCTAACTACCATCGTCTAACTGTCGTCATGGCGAACGCCTAGTCGACTAGGCATCCAGGCGCCCCGGTCTTGCCGCGTCTTTCCGGAGCGCCGTGACAACCTTGGCTATCTGAGTGCTAACTATAATTAACTGATGGTTTGCGATATAAATAAGTGTCTAAATTTGGAGTTCCCTTGGTCAAGCTCTGTCTTTTTTTGGTTCCTGAGATGATTAGTCCATAATTTCTATATTGTGATAGTACTTCCACTTCAGATTTTTATTTCGATTTTTGTATTTTCCATGGTTATAAGTTCAGAATTTCATTGTGAACAATAGGTGATATTTGGTGGAAAGGTCGGGGTTTTGGTGTGATTCTCATGGAATCTGATGCAAATTAGAGAAACTTCCATACTAGTTTATGAGCAGCTCAATTTGATGAGGATTTGGTTACTTGTCTCCAAAAGTTTGATTCAATGCACTAGCTTATGATCAATCCGGATTCCATCCCCTCCCAAACCAAAGGTAGGGAAGGATTTGTAATCCATTCTGCGTGAACGAAACAAATGTGGTTTTTCCTCATTCCACTCTAACTCCAATGAATTAAAAAAATCCAATCATCACCAAAGTTAATCAAGTAGTAATGAGAGGAGCAGTGAAATTTGATACAACTCAAAATTTTAGACAATGGAATATGAATACTTAGCTGATTGTGGAGAACTAGAGGGTGAAGATTCATTAGAAAGAATACCTCATACTTTGCAACAACACAAGTGGCATGGCGGTCAAATTCCCGGATAGAGCGTGACTGATGAAGGGAAACGAAACAAGGATAAGCACAATCCTTTTGTATGATCAGCTAATTTATTCAAAAGTGGTCATATTATTGCCTCTATGGACTACGATATTCTTGTTTTTTATATAAACTGAATACCATATGACTATGATAAATAAATCAGCAGGGTTAGCGTACCGTTCTAATAGCTTCCCAGTTCGCAAGTCGTGCCAAGACTGGTTGATGTCTGCAAAAAGGGGGAATGCAAAAGGAAGCTAATAACTGAGTACGAAGCAAAAATAGATTCCAACTTGTTGGCTTGGTCACATTGTTGCACAATGTAGCATGGGCTTATACTTAATCTATTGCTCAGGATCATGGTGGAAGGCTTAAAGTTTTTATCAAGCTGTTTTCTGTTTAGCAAATCTGATAATACACAAATCGTATTCATTGACATTGTTACTTAAGTTAGTTTAATTATATGCCCTTAATTCCAGACTTTCCAGTTGCTGTCTCTGATCGGATGATCAGTAAATGAAAAGTACATCCTGCAGTTGCAGCACTTGTACAGTTGTACTATAGGAGGATCACAGCTACTAACATTCGCTACAGTACCCACCCTCCTAGCTTAAGGCACAGATCAATTAAAGATCACATGATCAAATACCTAAACTACTAACAAGTACTACAATTATCGCATGATTGTGTACATACAACCTACTTTATGGAGTTAAGTCTGCACCTTCCCTAGAGTGATCAGGTGCCTTACCAGTTCAGTTGGTGACAACTAGTTTGTACTCTAGTACTATTGAGTTGGAGGTTGTCAGCAACAGTCCCACCAAAAGTTCTACACATTTTAGGTTGCATGTGGATTGTGTTAAGAGTCTGACCATTATGAACCCATGCAAACAAAGCCTTAAGGGAAACATGGTCAACAAGTAACAAATATTGAGCTACCAAGATAACAGAGAAACAACGATCCAGTCAATCAATAGTGCACATTTATATCATTTCCAAATTAACCAAAAGCACAAATTCTTCACTGGATGTCCACAAAGTCATCAATGCCTCCCGTTTGCTCACTTTCAATAGCTTGATATTTGTTGTTTCTCTCCACCTCTCTGACAAATATGCATCCAAAGAGACCAAACCAAGTGGGATTTATCATGCGGAGGTGGAGTAGTGTGATCAGCAATCGCACAACCATGTGACTCGAATTACTTGCACCTACAATCTAGAAGCTAAGCCAGGGTCATATATCTACAGGGTGTAGGGGATGCAACGACCGTTGTGACTGTGAGCTCACCAATGGTGGCTCCTAATGATTGGCCAACAAAGAAAAGAAGTTTCAACTAAGATCATAAACATTCATAACACATTTAACTGATATAGGTTACGTCTTGGACTGCTTGCAACAAGGACTAAGGTCCAAAAATGAAAATTATCCATCATCATTATTGTTTGTTGGTTCATAAGTCAAACAAGGATCCTCTGTTTGTCTCATCTCAAAAGTTTAAAATTGTTTCAAAGAATGACTCTGAGGTGTTGCAAAGAAAGATATTCTAAATGGTTGAGATGTAGCTAGGTAAAGCATCATGGACAGATAATAATGTGTGAAAAAGGATTTTTTTAGTAACTAGTAAACCTTGATTAGCATAAAAGGATGGGAATGTATCAATAAAGGTCAAGGCAGATCATAGATAATGATAATATTTTTTATACGCTTAGTGAGGCAAAGAGCCTAACAAATACATACAGTTTTGCATATCCTTTGAGACCCATTGCAAGAGCTCTATCGTAGCATCGTTGCACAAGCTTGCGAGAAATAAATCTGTTGGTCACCTGCAAAATTGATGTGACATGCCCAAATATTATGATATAAAGCTAATGAAAATCAAAGTGTAGTATTAGTAAGATGAAGCACTAGAAGAGTACCATTTGTTGTTTATTAACTAAGACACCAAGGGAAGTAGTGTGCAAATGAAAAGAAACAGAGAACAATGCTATTTAAAAACTAAAGTGTAGTATACTTGATATTTAAATCAAAACATTCCTGCATAAAGAATATTATTAAAACCGGAACATAAAAAATGTGCAAAAAATCTGCTAAATCAATTAACTGTGGCTCACTAACCAGTAGATCCCAGGGTGAACAAATAGAGACAGCACCAGCTACAGGAGTACTTTGACCCTCTTCTCCGAGATACTTGACCTAAATGGGCAATGAATAAAAATATAGAAAATAAAGTAGGTTTTTAAAAATATTATTTGCAGTAAAAGAATAGATAGCAAGGTATACCAGAATATTGGCACCTATGCTTGTCCCAACAGTGAATAGCGGAGCCTCTGGATACTTTTGATGAAGGTAATTAACAACTTCACGGATATCCTCTGTCCATCCGGCATTGTAAAAGCAATCGGACTGCCAGGGAAAAATACTAAAAGTCGAGTAACAATTGCCAACTAACATTTTTCAGCCACTGATGTCTGCAATTTTTTTTCTGGTGCCGGAACATATATTCAAGGTTTGACTAACTTAACAAGGGCATATTAGTTATCACAAGATTTTGTTGTATGTGAGAACTTACTGTTATGGAGATGCCACCCAGACCCCTGTGATTGCCTACAACAACGTTCCATCCTTTGCTTGCCATAGAAAAGACCAAGTGTTTCACATACTGCAACAAACCACTGCATCTTTTGTAAAACAATTAATAAAGATAGTCCAACACCAAACATGGGTCATATGGTCAATTTCCAGTTCTTGTTTAAACCAATCAGTTTGGTAGACCAACCATCGGAACTTACAGCAGCAGTAGAATCACTAGTTAATCCAGGTATCACAACAACAAGGGGTGTTGAATCATCTTCAGAAATAATTTCATCACAAGAACCATCTCTAGCTGCAACATAGCACAAAAGGTCAGGCGTGCAGGCCCCTTGCTTGCCAATCAATCTCAAACTATCTAAAATCCTCAGAACCTTCATAGTCAGAGGCTAGTAACCAATCCAAGGCAATGGTTCCACCATCACGAACTGTGTATAGCTGCCTGCAATATAAAGAGTTTAAGCAGTGTGACAAACTAGAATTATCATAATTATTGTTATGGCATAGCGCAATCTTCATCTTGTTAGGTCCAAACTAAAGAACACATGGATATCTGCCATATGGCAGCTGATGTTTGGCACCACATTGCAAAATTACCGAAATTGAAACAAGAGAACGGCCAAACATTTTCTAGAACTTCTAAAAACTACTTTTGGCTCCCTACATCGTCTCCATATATACCATACTTGTTCAGTATCTGTAGTGTACATATGTAGCAGAGTTTCTTATTCTCTCTCGGTCTCTTTCTCTAGAAAATGTGTGCAACAGTCATAAAAACAGCAGAGTTGCATAACCAAAATTACACGAAGAACATAACTAACTGAGTCTTATTAGACCATCGGATAGCAACATAACAGGCACAGCAACATCTGGCACCAAAATGTACAATCACAATGTACTAACTAAGGTGCAGGGACACTGTAAACAAGTACACCTGACCTGGACAAATGCAGGAAGTAAAAATGCATCACATACGACATGAATTTACTCTAACCTACCTTCTATAGGTGAACGAAGGTGGTCTCCCCGAGATGCTCAGGAACAGCGTCTGCAAATGAGGGCTCGCCAGCCACGGTGTCGCCAAGTACCTACGCAACCAAATTTCGCGATATAAGAGGGAACCATAAGCAGATTTCTCCGAGAGAGACGAATCCACAGGCCGGAAGTCTCATCCCCACCTGCCGTGCAGGGAGCGGCACTTGGAGGCGACGCGGTGGTAGACGTGGGAGGCGGGGTGGAAGGTGAGGGCGACGCGGCCGCCGCGGAGGCCGCGGAGGAGGTCGCCGAGGAGGTGGAGCTCCAGGAAGCGGTACAGGAAGGCGGAGGCGAGCACGAGGGCGGCGAGTGCGTAGTGCGTTAGCGGCACCAGCGCCGCCGCACGGAGGAGCAGCTCGCCGACGGACTCGCCGGCGGCATCTGCCGCCGCCATCGGTCTGGGATTGAGATGAACGAGACGTCGATGGGCGCCTGCGCTGAGACGGGAGGGGGGGGGGGGGGGGGGGGGGAGGAGACTACGAGGGGCGAGTGATTCGAGTAGTAATGCTCTCTTTTCGGCTGGTGTTTTTTACTTTTAAACTTAGCAGAGCGTTTATATAAGAAATATTATAAAAGGATGAGTCGGTGATTGTACGTCTATTTCTCTTTAATTATTATATTTTCTTAACTTCTCGCCATTTTCTACCTTTCAACCGATCAGAGCAACTCTCTTCTATAGTACAATTTTCTATATATTCAATGAATTTCGTTGCAACGTATGGACATGTAACTAGTATAAGAAATATTTAATCATTTACTCTATTATTAATACGCACTTAATAATTTATTCTATATTATTTCACTCACATATAAACTTATATAGGTCAAAACATCAAGTGTGTAGAATAAATAATCAACTTTCACCTTATATAATTGTAGTTAATGTTTTTTCGAACTTAGCACATGATGTTTATACCAACAAACTGAACTATAAACTATAAAAAAAACACTATTCTAATAAACTAATTTTAGATCCTTCTATTTATTTATTCCGGTAAACCATAAATCTGAATGAAAGGAAGAGACAGCCCGCGAATGATGGTGTTTATGGTCAGACACGCGAGCGGTGAGCCGTTTCGTTAGTTGGGAAAATGAACGATCTGCGGGACCCACCTTGCGATAGAAAATGTCGGTAGAAGCTTTGGGTAGGTGCGACTGGGCGATATTTCTTGTTTTACTCGTGCCTGGATGATAAGAGCCAAGAGGAAACAAGCGATAGGGACTGACACGTGGGCCCCCGACTCCAGTGTCGCAAAACTATTTTCCCACCGCCTCGCTCTAACGGAAGGATTTGAGAATTCAGTCAAATCACCTCTCAACAACAGCAAACCAATACTATGATCGTGTCAAAGTTTCGGGCGGCCCGTTCGAACGCATGAATTTCGAAAGAAGTAGCACAAATCATGCACAATATATACATGTATGTATATACATATATGTATATGTGTATATATGTATATGTATATATACATACATATTATGTGTATATGTGTATTTGTATATGTATATATGCGTATATGTGTATAGATATATGTATATATGTATATATACATACATAGATATACATGTATACGTACATATATACATACATAGATATATATGTTCCGGCGTTTATACAAACATTCGTATAAAGGACCAAATCAACCCAAACTACCTCAGAAACTTCGAGAAGATTAGAATATGTTTGCCATTGGAAGTATAGGTGATACATGTCTTATTCTTATGTTACACCCATGAGATGCACTCATCGACCATTCCCATACTAGATTCAAGTCTTCTCAGTTATGCCTTCACATAAGGCCCATGGTGTGGGTTGTGCCGGCATGTCCACCCTGTGTGTCAGCCCCAGGCCCATGGAGCTGGTAAGTCTGGCTTGGCACAACCTGAAGAACACCTGGTTGCTCTGCAAACCAAGAGCCAACATACAGGTCAAAGAATAAGCCTACAAACAAAAGTGAATAGAGGAACATGTACCAAATATTGCTTCTCGAACAGTCGACTCTAGCATATCCAGTACAAAAACTTCTCCCAAGTCAGATGAGACCGGCATATACATTACAAAAGTCTTCCCATATTAATGATGAATAAGAGTACAACTGAACTTCCGTAGCCTTGAGAACTGGTAAATGTATGCCAAAAAAAATGCATTGATATTTATCTTATCATGTTAGAAGTATCAGCTCGAAACAAAAATTATAAAAATCCACTATGAAAAGTGAAAGTTAGCATATGTAATTTCGATAAATGAGCAAATACAAGTCCTCCTGGTTCACAACGAAAAGGTTCAATCCCCAAACATCTTATGAAGAATGGAAGATCTATCTTTCAACAACAGTTAAGACTATAACAAATCTATATAAATCGCTACAACTCTCCACTATGGGATAAGTAGGATGTTAAACCGATAATCAAATAAGTGTCCACATGAAACAATAAGACCAAATCTTCTACAATAAATATAACACCAAACTCCCATATCAGGTGCCATTTGCTTTCGACCTGTTTTGGATGGGTTGATTATATAAGCAGATGCTCCAAGCACGTCTTTTGAGGACTTAAGGTGCTTATAGCAGCTCTAAGCTACAATCCTCCAAACAGGTTCTTTGTAGCTTTTGATTTGTTAATGTGCACTGAAATCTACCGCGGGGAAAATGAAAGATTGCTCCACCATTTCTTAACTGCTTGTGTGTTTAAACTAAAATGTCAAGAGAGTAGCAGTTTGATATACTGTAACACAACAATACCCAAGAGTGTCACCTATCATACATATTAACTCCAAGCATCCAAGTATTATGAATATTATGCTTGTATTCGTAAGGCCCAATAGGTAATATATAAAAAGGGTACAAGGAATTATATGCAAAGACAACTCTACATATATACGTAAATACAAAAGGAATATGCCTACTCTAACATCCCTTTCAAACTCATGGTGAATCACACACTGAGTTTGAAGAGAAAATACAAATTTTACATCCTAGTCTGTGGCTTCGTGAAGAAGTCAACAATCTGTAAGTCTGAGGGCACAAACTGTAGAGCAAGCACCCCCTCCTGTATCTGGGAGCGAGTGTATGAAGCATCCACACCAATTTGCATGGTGAGCTCATATTTCACTGGGTCGCAGGCAATATTGATAGTACCTGTACTGTCAGACAAAAGAGTGATATGTCCCATCACAGGCATGCCAAAATCTGTAAGTAGCCACCTCAACTGTTACTGCTGCCATAGCTCTCAGCTCAGACTCAGCCCTCGAACGAGAAACTACATTCTGCTTCTTTGTCTTCCAGGAAATCAGGGAGGAGCTAAGAAAAACACAGTAATCAGAACGAGAATGACGATCAGAAGAATCACTAGCCTAAGTCGCATCGGAGTACACCTGAAACTGTAGTGAGTTGGAGCTAGAGAAAAACAAACGATGAGAGATAGTTCCACGCAAGTAGCGAAGAACACAAAGATGACTATAGTAAAGGTAGGTAGAGCGAGCCATGAACGGACTCAAAATATGAACAACATAAGTAATATCAGGGCAAGTACTCACAAGATACACCAAACTCCCAACAAGATGACAATAACGAGTAGGATCCTTGAGAAAATCACAATTAGTGGCACGAAGCTGAAGGGATATCTCCATGGGAGTCTCAGCAGTGTGAGTATCAGTCAGACCGGAGCGATCTAGAAGATCCTGTATATACTCTGTTGGGAGGGGTGGTAGCCCTCAGGCGTGAAAGTTATCTCAATCCCAAGTATGTAAGAGAACCAAGATTATTCACCAGAAACTGTTCATTGATATGCTTCTTCACATACGTGATGAATAAGAAATCATCGCCAGTGATGAGTATATCATCCAGAAGAAGCAGTGTCTTGCCTTGACGTGAGACATGGACAAAAAGAGCAGGATCGTGGGAACTGACAGTGAAACCGACAGCGGTAATCACTGAGGTAAAACATGCAAACCAGACACAAGGAGCCTGTTTGAGGTCATAAAGAGCACAGCAGAGATGGCAAACATGCCCATTCGGAACAAAGTACCCAGGTGGTGGCTACATGTAGACCTCCTCATGCAAAACACCATTAAGAAAGGCAATCTTAATATCGAGCTGAGAGATAGACCACTGACGAACAGAAGCAATCACAACAAGAGTGGGAACAGTGGTCATATGGGCAATAGTTGCTCCTATCACATATACGTCTACCAACACCGCCACTGCTGCCACCACCTCTGAAGCTTTTGCATAGTGGCATCACTGTTTAGGTCACTTGTGTGGGTCGTGCCTTTCTTCATTAGTTCGTTAGGGTGTTCTTGCACGTGTTATTGTTGACACGACTATGTTTTGTCAAGGTTGTAAGCTAAGCAAGCAGCTACAACTTTCTTATTATTCTAGTGAGTCCTTGTCTTTTCGTTCTTTTAATTTAGTTCATTCATATGCATGGGACCTGTGCCTATTATCTCTAAAGACGGGCATAAGTTCTATGTGATTTTCATTGATGATTATTCTTGCTTTACATGGCTTTCCCTATGTCTAATAATGAGCAGTTTCTTGCGATCTATCGTAGCTTTGCAACGACGGTTCGTACTCAATTTGAGTTTTCTATTCGTACTTTTTGCTATGATTCTAGTGGCGAGTACTGTTCTGGCGCTTTTAGACAATTTCTTTCTAAGCAGAGTACTCTTTACCAGTCTTCTTATCCTGGAGCCATTGCTCAGAACGGGGTTACTAAGTGCAAACATCGTCATCTGATTGTGACTGCCCGCACTCTTCTCTTTGCCTTTCATGTTCCACCACAGTTCTGGGCTGAGGCTGTTTGTACGGCTGCATATCTTATCAATATGCAGCCTTCCACTACTCTTAAGTGTATCAGTCCTACAGAGTGTCTCTACTCTCGAGCCCCCTAGTACACCCATCTTTGTATTTTTGGTTGCACCTGTTTTGTTCCGCTGCAGCCTTGTGAGCACACCAAACGGTCGGCTCAGTCAGTTGAGTGTATGTTTTTTAGTTATAGCTGTAAGCATAAGAGTTATCGCTGTTATGATCCTTTTGCTCGACGGATCAAGATCTCACGAGACGTGATCTTTGATGAATCTCTACCTTTCTTTTATCGCGATTCAGCCCATTGTCATGTTTCCACTATTGAGACGATCTCATTGTTATCTCTTTCTAATTCTTCACCTATTTCTCCACTATCACAGCCTTCCCCTAGTCTATCTCTAGTGGTTCCTTCTGTACTCTTGCCTCCTGTGCTGCCTCCTGCAGCACCACCTCTTGTTTCTGCAGCACCACTGTCTCGTTTCTCTATGTTTACTATTCCAGGCGTCCTCGTCCTCCACCAACCTCCTCTCCTGGTATCTTGTCGACACTGATATCTGATCCTTCTGATGATGCTCCTCATTACGCTCTTCGTGACAGGACATCCCTTCGGCCTCCTGATCGTCTTGATTTTGCTCCGGCAGCTCATGCCCTCTCTGTCATTGAGCCTAGTTCTTATCATGAGGCTGCTCCTCATTCTGAGTGGTAGCTTGCCATGGCAAAGAAGCTTGATGCTCTTTGGCTACAAAGACTTGGGATATTGTACCGACACATGTCCATGCTCACCTATCACATGCAAGTGGGTGTATACGATTAAGACACGGTTCGATAGTACTATCAAGCGCTATAAGGCTCATCTTCATGTCGACCTAACCGTCGCGCCGTCCAATGCAGCCTACCGATGGCTTCTATTCCATTAGCTGCAATCCTATTCTCGGGAACAAAACTCCATGGAATGAACTACAAATTGTGGTCTTCATTCATGAAGATTATACTCGATAGTCTTCGCCTTTAGGGGCATATCACTGGTGCACAACCTTGTCTGCCATCGCCGGTTCAGCCTCCTCCCAGGCAACCTACCTCTGCACCTCCTGATGCTGCTGTTGTTGTTGTTACTAACACTACTGATGAGGCCTTTTAGTATGCCATTGATGCTTTCGAGCGCTAGTGTGCTGATGAGGCCCGTGTTCGAGCCATCCTGGTGGTCAGCGTTAACGACTATCTAGCCAGACATTGTTGCTCTACGTCTCACTCGTCAGATCTAGGAGTACTTGCGCAAGCGATACCAATAGAGCAGTGATGCTCAGTTCTTTTTGCTTCAGCGTGAGTTGAAGACGCTTCGCCAGGAGACTCCTCCGTCGACGACTTCTTTCGAACCCTGGCCAGTCTTTGGCACTAGCTGGATGAGCTGAAATCTCCACTTTGCTAGGAGTGTCATAAAGTGCAGAAGACGGATCGGAATTGCCTACACCTTTATAATTTCATTTGCCGTCTTCGCCCAAAGTTTTGAGCTTGTCAGGGCTCAACTACTGAGCCGCTTTCCTCGACCGACTGTCACTGAGGCTCTTTTGACAATTCGTGCTGAGGAGTTTCGCCGCGGGTTAGAAGCACAGTCTGTTCCGGTTGTGCTTGCTGCTCCTTTGACTACACTGACAGCTTCTGCTTCAACTATAATCCCTCCTCAAGTGTCTGTTTTTGCACCAACTAGGGTTCAATGCAATTAGTCAATTATTGCAAGAATTTCAAGCACGATTACCAAAGTTATGTTGTGCGAAAAAAGCGAAACAAGCCACGTGGGGGTGAATGATCCAAGGGGGGCAGGGAGGCCTTTCCTCGACAGGAGGACAGACCAGCACATTAAGACTTTCTCAGCAAGGTAACTTTGTTCAGCAGCTCTAGCAGGCTCTACTTCAGCAGCTCTCTCATAGTTCAGCAGATTCTACTAGTCTAGCTCAGAAGTTTCATCCAGGTACCTCTTCGGTTCTAGATTATGGTGGCTCTTTTCATGTGACACCGGACTCCACATCTCTCACTTCAGTAGGACCTCATGTTTTTCCCATCTCTGTTTAGATAGCTGACGATACTTCTCTGTTTGTCAATTGTCAGGGCACTCTTTTGTCTACTAAATTTTCTATTCTAGTTGTTTCCCATGTTCCCCAGCTAATCATGCAGCTTCTCTCAGTGGATCAGCTCACCGATCTCGCCTATAGGGTTGGTCTTGACTCTCACATCTGCTTCGTCTAGGATCGACAGACAAGGACGGTATTTGGGACTGGCCAAACCGTAGGGATCATCAGGGTCTCTACATCTTTAAGTACCTCCACTTTTCGTCCACTTCAGTTGCTCTAATATCATGTTATGAATATTATGTGTGTATTTATGAGGTCCAATAGGCAATATATATAGAGAGTGCAAATGACTATATGCAAAGACAGCCCTACACAGTCGTAAATACAAAAGAAATATGCCTAAACACCAATAATTTGCAGCTCGGAGTTGATTTTACAGTTCACACTACAAGTAGCAGTGATTTGGTACTACGTTGTATTCCGGAATTGTGCAAGACCGTACGTTTCGGTTTCAGAGAGAATTTGAGCATGTGATGGACCATCCAGTATTTGGATGGAGCAACCAGGCCCGGCCCTGGTGGGGCGAGCGGGGCGGCCGCCCCGAGCCTCCAAAACCCAGGGGCCCCCATATACGGATATACATAGTATATGTACGAGTATACCCAAGGCCAGGCCTGACCAAATTACCAATACTATCCGGATTCGGCTACGGGCTATCGGTCTATGAGTAATGAGTCTATCCCCGGGCGGCCGACTTGGCGTTCAGACTTCAGATCTAATTCTTATCGTCTATTCGTCTCATCTAGGGCCGTAGGGAACTAGGGCGGCGGCGCGGCGCCAGCACCATCACGCGGTCACGCCGCGCGGGCGGCCGGGCGCGCGGCCGAGCCGCCGAGGGACGAGGGTGGCCCGTCAGCCCGTGGGCGTCTCCCGTCTGCCACTCTGCCCGTCTCTAGACGTCTCACCGCCAGTCCGCCGCGCAACCGCGCTACGTCCCCCCGCCGGTAAGGCCGCGACCCGCGACGTGAGCTCTGCGCCTCTGCATGAGTGCATGACTGCATGCATACAATACTAGGCGCTAGCGCTAATCCGCTTTGCATGGCTAATGGCTTGCACTGCATGCAGGCGCGTACAAATAATTGACGAAATTGCTGACGCCATTGCTCCTAAAAAAGTGATTTCCAAACTCCATAATGCTTTCAAGCCGAGTATCCAATTCCCAATCTGTTCAACCATCGTGTTTTTTTACTACGAGATGTTCAAAACAATGCCCATTTACATATATTTTAGCATCATTTTTGTTAGAGAATAGTCAATAGAGATTATGGCAAATGATTCCATAGTAGATTAGTAGTTTTGATTTGTTTAACTACTAGTATTAATTGTTCGGTTTGATTTATTCCACTATTAATCTAGCGAACAAGGCGACGGAGCTGCACGACAGTCGACAGCATCACAGCACGAGCAGAACGCGGCGGCCGGCGGCGGCGGCTGAGCGAAGCGAACTCAGCGAAGCGAATCTGCCGTCTGCGACTAGATGAGTTGATCAGCCAACAGCCGAGCGGAGCAAGCTAGCGATCAGCCGCGGAATTCGGAATTCCCAAACCAGCAGGTCCACATCTACTGTAAACTGTAGTTTGCATATTAGGAATTTTTTAATCAATAATTAGTGCTTTGTAGTTACTAATTATACTATTGTTCTTTAAATGATCTAATTTCTGAGTTAAGTGTTATGCAATTGACTTTATCAGATAAACCAATGTCTGTTATGGAGATCTTTGAGTTTGTCAGAGAAGCGGATTGTTATCCTAATATTTCTATTGCTTATCGGATTTTATTTACTATGCCTGTGACTGTGGCATCAGCTGAAAGAAGCTTTTCAAAGTTGAAATTGTTGAAGAATCATTTAAGGTCAACAATGTCTCAAGAGAGGTTAAACGGTTTGGCAACTTTATGTATTGAGAAGAAATTATTGGATGAGATTGATATCAATACCATCATCAATGACTTCGCATCTAGAAATGTTAGAAGAAAATTTTAAGGTAATATCTATAAACTCTTTGATATGAATTTTTCTTTAATACATAACGCATTTTAAGTGTTTGTTGCCTTGTTGGTAAAATTTTATATATATATATATATATATATATATATATATATATATATATATATATATATATATATATATATATATACCTGCCGTTAGATTGCTTTTAGATACGTGCTAGTGCAATGGTATGTAATATATTAGGCATGCTAAATCAATCATGGAAGGAAAGTCTTAATCATGGATGGAAAGTCTCAATCACACTAGTACGCATCTAAAAGCAACCCAAAGGTAGGGAGATAGATGCCCCTGTTATTTATACTATATATATATATATATATATATATATATATATATATATATATATATATATATATATATATATATATATATATATATATATATATATATATATATATAGGGAGCATATCTAGTGCTAATGGGCAATTCAGTGCTAACATGTTAATAACAATCTTGGTCATCAGATCTGACTCGAATGGCCTAGATCGAGGCAGGTGGAACACCCCTTCCCACTTATACCGTTTTGCAGAAACCCCCCGCATGATAAAATTCTATCAAGAAAATATCCCTATCAATACCCCTTCGTCTCCCTCATCAATGGAGACGAATGGAGATCTCGCTTAGCTCCAACAGTACCTAAACTATTGATGTATGGAAGAGTTCTGCGTCTCTACTAAGAACAAATACAACCACATGCGTAGGAAAATAAGGATGCCATCTGCTTTGACCTTTCAGATGTACTCCATTTTCTACGTATAGTATTTTACTCATCCATTCGCGAAGCACTTTTAAGAAGCAATTCTAAAAAATTGCAGATCCAAATCTAAGACGATGCTATGGTGGTATAAAAGTGATGATTCGGATACTCAACTAAACAGGACATTTCAATCGGGTTCCAGATTTAACTAAGCAACCCCACTTTGTAAATTATAAGCAACGGAAGCGAGGCACAATAATGGTGTTCCAGAGATCGTTATCGGACATGATCCCGGCCAGAACAGAACTCAAAGTGTCGAACAACGCGGCGGCGCTCCGGCTCCCGTTACGCGGCGCCTCCGGGAAGCTCAGCACGCACGCGAAGTCGCTCCCGGCGCCGTTCTGCGCGGTTCTCACCGCCACCTTGACGTTGAGCCACGCCTTCTCCCACGCGAGCGCCGTAGCCACGCCTTCTCCCGCGCGAGCGCCGCAGCCACGCCTTCTCCCCACCGCGAGCGCGCACCGGCCGGGATGCTGTTTGACGAGGGAGACGAAGGGGTATTGATAGGGATATTTTCTTGATAGAATTTTATCATGCGGGGGGTTTCTGCAAAACGGTATAAGTGGGAAGGGGTGTTCCACCTGCCTCAATCTAGGCCATTCGAGTCAGATCTGATGACCAAGATTGTTATTAACATGTTAGCACTGAATTGCCCATTAGCACTAGATATGCTCATATATATATATATATATATATATATATATATATACACACACACACACACTAGGGCCTCTATTTCTAGTTAAGTCCCACTGTCCCAGGCCCCTAAAATTCCAGGAGCAACCACAAACTAAGTATATGTCTCTCTAAATCTCTATGCATTTTTTTTTCCGACACAGCAGAACGACGAAGCGAGTATAACTGAAATTCAATAAAATAGAAGAAAAGGGGGGCACTCACTCTTGAGCTCCTCGACCTGCTCGGGGGTGAGCTTTGCAGAGAATCCGCTGGCGGCGTGCTTGTAGTGGTAGACCACCGCGTCCTTGGCCTTCTCCTCGCTGCCAAAAAAAAAAAGACTCAGATCAGTAAATTTCCATACATTCCAACGTCTCAGAAAACTAGATTTCTACCAGCAAGGCAAACTAGAGCTAATCGAATCCTCCGAAGGCCAAATTTTCTGCCAACAAGCACCACCAGATCGCGCAAATTAGAGCCGAACGGGCCGGAAGGACTTCAACGTCACTGACGTTGAAGTCAGAGGATCCGGATCCGGCCGGAAGTTCGGTTCGACTCGACGGTACCTGCCGAGGACGGGGGCGAGGGCGCGGATGTGGAACTCCTCGGGGTCGGCGCCCGCGGGGCGGTCCACGTAGACGATGTGCACGGCCGCCTCCTGCGCCGCCGCGGGCGGTGCCTGCTCCGGCTCGGCCGCCATGGCGATCTCGACGAGGGAGCCTGCTGCTGCTGCTGCGAGGAAGAGGAGGACGAGGAGGGAATTGCCGAGACGACGCGGGGATTTGGTCTTCATCGCCGTCGATTTCGAGGTGGCTCTCGTCTTTAATAGCCGCGTGATCGCGGCGAAGTATTTTTCCCCAGAAGTATGTTTGCCCTCAGCAGTTTGGTTTATTCGGAAAAAAAAGGTTCGTGTCTTTCCTTCTACGAGGGTAGGAATGAAAAATAATTCCTTCTACGAGGGTAGGAATGGAAAAGCATGAATGGTGGTTGTTGTTTTCCACCCTCTTCCTGGTGAAGCAATTGGGGTCAGCATTTCCAAGAAGCCAATGCTAAATAACAAGAGAAAATTGCCTCGATACCATCGTGTTCGTTAAACTGAAGTAAAGGCTGGAAGGTCCTCGAACATGACCATACTCCAACGGATTTTGATGTGTTTTGTGAACTGTGAACAGCATAAAACACAACATCACTTCTCTTATTGATGCGTTCTTTTTCACAATGATTTTTAACTTTTGATTCTAGTATGAGCGTTTGTGTGAATGAATCGAATGCCAATAAACCACTTCAAAAAGACTGTCCGATAAAGCACTTCAAAATAGAAACAAAGAAACCGACCCATTTGTTGAACAGGGCTAATATTGTTGAAGATATGTTCAGTCAATTATACAAATAATATCAATTCCATTAAATATCATAGTTTGGTTTCTTTCAATTTTGTAAGATCCAAGAAATCGTACAGGTACTTTAGATTGTATTGTAAAAATGGGAATAAAGAAACCGTCCCATTTGTTGAACAGGGACAATATTGTTGACGATATGTTAAGTTCATTCAATTATACAAGAAATCATAGTTTAAATAACAGGGCCATTAAATATCATAGTTTGGTATCTTTGAATTTTGTAAGATCCAAGAAATCGTACAAGTACTTTAGATTGTATTGTAGAAAAGACATCTAAAAAACAGCAAGCTGTAAAATAAAAATGATTTGGAGCTTCGACATGTGCTGCTGACCCGCTCATTCAGAGCTTATACAGCATCAGGCCCAGCCCAATCCCAGAATTCGTGGTCACAACCTCGCGTCTGGAAATAGCATGGAACAAATTATCATGAAAGTTCCCTCTTAATCTTCTATATATGCAACCATAAGATGAATGATTAACTCCTTCCAACAATATGGCACTGTAAATACCGGTAAATTGGACATTCCTCTTAGACACTCCCGTAGTCCCAAAAGAACTCTCCAAATGACTATGAGACCTGTGCACAGCAAAGTAGCCAATATATTCAAATATTTAAAACCAAAATCTTTTGCATATTTTCATAGATACTGTCTTTGACATGAGATCATCTGGAGCCTCAACCTCTCTGGTGGAGTGTGCATGTTCGTGTAGAAATGGTTAATCTTGATTGGTGACTAGGCAAATATTTGTGTTGATACATCACTATGTCAAATATTGGAGACAAGCTGACGAGTTATCACTCTTATCATCTGTGCATGAGCTGTGACATGAAGGTCATGGAAATGGGATATGCATCCTCTTATCATTGTTTCAAACTTCATGAACATGCTAAACATAAGGCCTCGTTTGGAACACGGGTTTTCCCCCCGATTCCCTAAGACCTCTTTCTGCAGAAAGGCTAAAGGTAGAGGAGAATGGTTACAGGGCTTACATAGGGCCTGTTTGGGACTGCTTCGCTCCAGCTTTTTCAATTCTACTCCAAACTTGTGTAGCCAAACGGGTCCAACTCCAAGAACTCTGCTCCAAGAAAAAGGTGGAGTTGAAGGCCTACTCGGCCTACTCCACGTTTTTTCTGGAGCTCCTCAAGGGGTACTCCAGAAACTGAAGTTTTGTATCTCCTCATGGAGTTGGGGAAAAATTACCCACCACTGTCATTACACAATTCTTCTCCCCATACCGATTCGATTTCTTTTCTTCTACTCCACACCCACCGCGCGGCCTTCTCCTCCACACCCACCCGCGCGCGGTTCCTCTCCTCCCCCCACCCGGCCGCCGCTCGCCTCCGCCCCCACCCGTGCCGCTCGTCTCGGCCCCCCCCCCACCCGCGCGCCGCTCTCCTCCGCCCCCACCTGCGCCGCTCGTCTCCCCCCCCCCCCCCCCCGCGCCGCTCGTCTCCGCCCCCCACCCGCGCGCCGCTCTCCTCCGCCCCCCACCCGTGCCGCCGCTCTCCTCCGCCCCCACCCGCGCCGCTCGTCTCCGCCCCCCCCCCCCCCCCCCCGCGTCGCTCCTCTCCGCCCCCCCCACCCGCGCGCCGCTCTCCTCCGCCCCCACCCGCGCGCCGCTCTCCTCCGCCCCCACCTGCTTAGATCCTTGGTTCAAATGCTTGGATCCGGGAAGCTCTGCACGGTAGCATACAAGCTATTTCTTTGATGCGTCATTTCAAGAATCTTGTGTTGGTTTGTATCAGTCTGCTTGTTCCTTAGCGTTGGTAATGAGATAATGTCTACCACCTTGGTGGTTCATATGTTCTTAACGATGGCCATATGTGATTGGTTAGTAGCTTGATAAATATACATAGGTGGTTGATTGCGTGCTACAAAGATTTGATTTGCATGCAGCTGCTGTTTACAATTCTAGGTGAAATGGTAGGAGTGTGTACAGCTATACAATGCAGGAACAATTTTTGGGATGAAGTTGAGCAGTAATGCACATCAGCACATGTTTTTGGGATGGACAACTGTGTACTATGAATTTCTGAACTTGTACTTTGTGTTAAGTTGAGCTATGTTCTGAACTTCTAATCATATCAAATAAAATACTGATCTCAAGTATGGGTAGCAATGCAAATGAGCATGCTGGCAAAGAGTAGATTTTGTTCACAGTAGATTTAAAAGCTTGACATGAATGAGTTCAGAAAATTCTGAACATTTGAGAAAACTTTGGCAATGCAGTGCAGCAACCTTGCCATTACCTGGAAGGCTGCAACACTGAAGTATGATGCACAAGCTGTATATGTATCTGCAGCAAACATCAGCAATTCAATTCTCTAGCTTGGATGGAATTATGGGACAAAAGGATGGAATTATTTGACCAAAATATTTGTTTTTTGGTTTTCTCGAATAAATTAATTGTGATTATAATATTTTACATCATATTTCAATTGGCAACAAAAAAATCAGTTACATATGCTCCGCAGACATCAAAACATACACCAAACATCATTCAGGGGCACATTGGACCTTTCTCAGGGAAACCTCACATTCCTGGAGCTGGAGCTAGCTGCGTGCCAAACAGGACCACCTGCTCCAAAAACTCCACAGTGGAGCTGCTCCATGGTGGAGTTGGTGGAGCAGAGCTGAAAAAACTGGAGCAGAACAGTCCCAAACAGGCCCATAATCACTACAGTTCAAAATTCTAGATATACTAAATAGTCCGGCTTATTTAATTAGGTAGCTCTGAGTCAATGATATTGGAATGGGAGAAACTGGTACAAGGAAGCAAACATGTCAACTTTGTTCAAGTACAAACCTGTTAATAAGATCGGACTGACAGACTCTGGAGTCTTTCTACATTGTGTTCGCTTTCGAGTTAAGGCCTCCATTTTAGACATCATATTGACTTTTGCACCATTAATCCGTTTGTGAGCAATTTAGTCAATCAATTGTTCAGTGCAACCAAATTATTTTGGGCATGCCAACAAGCACACGAATAACATGAAAAATAGGGGGGGGGGGGGAAGTTAAACATGATGTTATCAAAATGATTGGTGAATAGGTGGAGTTGATTATGTCAATACATGTGTTATACTTTCTTGGACTTGGTCTTTCAGCAATTTGCAACCTGCTAGAAAGGAACATGGTTGATAAGATATAAGGATTGGTCTCAAAATAGAAAATAAAAAAAAGAGAAATAAAACGGATCGACATGGTAACATCATGCTCAAAGGATTGATCTCAAAAAAAAAAAAAAAAAAGAGAAATGGTAACATCAATAGAAGCTAGCGAAGCCAGCCAGCACCAGCTTGGCCATCGCAGTAGATAATGGCTCTGGCTGCGAAGTCCTCTAGAGCCCAAGCATTTGGCTGGCCAGCTCCGACTTCTCCCCAGACTCTTACGTGCCGGAGCCTAAGATTGTCTCCAAAACTGTGAGAACTGAAGATAAGCTTTTGGACTAGATCATTAGCACTGTTCTGCTTGTAGAGTTGTAGCCTTGGAGGTCATAACTATCCTCGCAAAGATTGGATGGTTTAAGGATAACATGATAAATTGAGGTGCACAGTAATACTGTAGTATTACATTCATGACAGTGTCACAGGAGACCAATCCTACACCAACTTAACTCAGTTTCTAATCTGAAGATAAGGCTTTCATCAAGTAATTTTTATTGACAATTGGACTACCCAAGATATATTTGGTTGGCAGTGTGTGTGTATGAAACCACTTTATCTATTTAAGCATACTCTAATAGTGATTATAATATACTCCAAAGTGAGTTCTATGAAAAATTTCATAAAAATATACTTTTTATAGCATAATTTACTTTACGTATATAGTCTTTTTATGTATAGAAAATTGTCTATAGCAAAAATAAAGTGTTCCGATAAAAAATTTTCAATCAAGTCTTGTTAGGGTATTTTAGAATTAGTATTTAAATATACCAAAAATGATAAAAAAGGTATAATATATTTATTTAAGTGGTATATTGAATGTTAGAGTATGTACTCCAGGGAATACGAAATAGGCTTTATACACATACATGGTATCACTATTCTATGCGCGTGTGTATTCTGTATGTAGTTTTGCGCTCTAGCAAGTTATCACTGGTTGTTTGAAAAGTTATCATCAACTGTGAAGAAAGTTACTACCAGCTATGTATTGTGAGCATTGTAAGTAATTTCACTCGCTATCGATGGTAACTTCATATAGAACCGATGATATCTTTTCATCATTGTGAATGTTTGGAAATAACTTCATTCAGAAACATCAGTAACTTGTCCATGTATTCTATACCTGCACGTTGGTTAGTAATACACACACACATATCCAAAGTGGCTTGGACGTCCACCACCTCCAACATTGACGATCCCTTCGGATAGAGAGTAGCAACATGGAGCTACGTTGGGGGGGGGGCAACGACCATGAGGAGAGACCTCCACTCCCTTCGGCACCCCTTCTCCCTATAGTCCGGTGATCCTTCACGAACAGTGGTGACATACTGACATCGTGCACAAGCGGTGCCATTGGGGCCAGATTATGGCCGACGCTAGGGTAGGATGGCTTGATCGAGTGAGGGCGAAGGCGAAGGCATGGGGCTAGGTGACGACAACAGCTGGGACGGCTGAGGCGACCGGATATGTCGGATGAAGACAGTGGGGACGAGGTTTGAGAGCAGCAATGAAGACTAGATCCAACTGGATCTAGCTAGGAAGTAGCGACGAGGAGGGCCAATCGGGGCAACAAAGATCAGACGGCGGAGGCAGGGGCTGGGGGAGGGGATGTGGTAGAGGGAATTAACAAGCAGGGGGAAGGGACGAAGAGTAGGGATGGCACTAATGGTGGAACTTAATAACTTATGGAGGAGGTGGATCGGCGACAAGTGAAGTAAAGGAAAAGAGAGGAATGGAAGAGAAAAGGTGGGGAAGAAAAAAAAGAATGGAAAGAAAAAAGAAAGGAAAGAGAAGGATAAAGAGGAAGGTAGAAAATAGAGAAGGAAGAAAATATGGTAGGAAAATGGAAAATAAGTGAGTTTTCCTTTACTCAGATTACAATCGAGTTCGCAAGATTTTCAAATATTTTGAATTGCAAATTATTATAGAGGCACATGCGAAATCAGTTTCCAATAAAAAAGCTATCTTTGGATTGTCATCTCTTTTTTTAAAAAATACAAAGTGGTTACACTTACACGTGGTGATATCACGTGATGTTGTGATATCGCGCAGATTTTATTTCTAGTACATAACAATGAAAGGGTTTGTTTGCAAATTTTTCTTGCATATTTATGCAGATATGCTCACCTCAATCCTTTTTTTATTGATGTCCACCTCGATCTAGGCCGTATAAGTTTGATCTAATGGGCCATTTTGGGGGAACCCTAGTTCGAGAATCCATCAAGGGGGCATAGTTAGGCTCGAGCCTACCCTCCATCGGCATCGGTATCCCTACCCTCTGTAAGTCCATCAGTAGCCATGGAATAATAGAGGACAGAGGAAGAAGAATAGAGGACAGAGGAAAGAACAAAGAAGAGCAGATGATAGAATTTGGGCCACTTGCCAATATTGGGGACAAGCCCATAAGTGCGCAAGGCTCGACTGCTGCCTCACCCTAACATGCAACCCCGCTGTCCCCACTCCCCAGACTCCCCACCCATTCGATGCAAGCCCTAGGAGGAGAGGCGAGGAGAAACCCTAGGCAAGGTGGTGGTGGGGCGGTGACAACGCAACATGACTTAGCACCGCCGCGTGGAGATACGAGGGCGGCAGGCCAACGCAGGAGGGGAAGGAGGCTAGGAGCCGAGAAAGGTGTTGGGGCGTTGGGCTGCTAGAGAAGGGGAGAGCTGAGGAGGGGGTGGGCCGCTGCAGGCTGCAGTTAACTGACGCCCTCCCCTCCGCCTCCTCCTGCTTTCCTCCTATTGCTCTGCACTGCCTCTCTCCTCTGAGGTACTCCATCTCTTCCCCTCACACTCGTTCAGATCTAAACAAACATTTATTCTTTCACATATCCATGTCCTATATGCTATGTGCCACAAAGAAGATAGTGTTGCAATTCTAGTTGCGCTATGGATCAATTTGGTTATATTCAGATTTTAGTTGCGATTAGTAGAAAATAATATTTGCTTCAGATCCGATCAATTTGGTTAGTTTCATTCTGTATGTGCATGTGGAGCATGGCCCAGATTTTTCCTAAAATTCTTGTCTCGTATAATGAATTTGTCTCCTATTTAAGCTAGCACTTTAGTGGCATGTTTCATTTATTTTTGAATGTTCATGATCATTTTACAATTTGTTCTTGTATCACGAATTTTGCTATTTTTTAATACATAGATGGCATATCTCTACTCACTGAAAGCATATTTATATATTTTTGAGGCACGCTTTTTTGTTTTGCTTCTCTTCTATTCATGTATAAATTTAGACTATATAAAAGTAAAATAGTATGTTTGCATCAATTTAGCTGAGTCCTTTCAGCCTTTGAGCCCATTCTCCATTCTCATCCTGGCTTTGCCACTGGCCCGACCTACCGAAGGTGGCAATGGCGGTGGCGGCAAACTTGGACGACTTCAACGTGATCAGGAACCTCCCTCCCCACATAGCCGGCTGCTTCCTCCGGAGTCTCCGATTGCTGCGTGGTGTGAGTTGCTACGAGCGCGAATGACGAGAAGATGAGGTGGGAGGAGGAATACGGTGAGGCGAAAAGGCGAGGAAGGCGGCCGCGTCTCGTCGCTGGCGAGCCAAGATCGGGGATCTGCTGCTTCTCCGGTATGGCAAATTGGCAAGGTAAATGCTTCTATTTTCTGAAGTTCTGATGCTTCCATCGTTATTTTCTTGCCTGGTTTTCACATAATCTGACTGGTATTGTTACACATTAATTTTTATAATTAACGTTTTCAGAAATTTAATGTATTCAATCATGCAAACCAATGCATTTTTTTTCAGAATCAAAGCTAATGAATCTTGCACACTACTTATCACCACTACACTGAAACTTCATGGATCTATGACACTACGAGTAAAAAGTAGTGGTACTACTGTTACTCGTCACTTTGCATATCAATGATAAGAGCTTCTATTTCAGCTGACAACATGGCACAGATCCCTCTCTTAACTTCAATCAAGCAAGTTATTCAGATACATGGAACCTGTCACAAGCACATTGCACATATGCCATCCAAAATCCCAAAACAGTTTTGATGCACACACAGTGCACACAAATGGCAAACCTGTGTATCCAAAAACGCAACAAAATGGATTCCCTGTACAAAGCCTTTCTCCTTCGGAACAAATCTTTAGACCACGCATACAGTTGAAGCAAAATCACGTTGCAGGGTGGAAAAGACAAAAATAGACTACCACTATATCTGCGCCCAGAATTGCATACATCCTACCAAACCAAAGCAGCCATATCATGAGCCAATTATCTACATCAAACCACCTCACAAGCAGCATTTAGATGTGCAGCGAGCTCATATTCAGCTCTCCGTTCTCGCGAACCTCCCTGACCGTCTTATCGCACTCATCTTCTTCCTCCTCTTTCTCTTCTGGTTCGTTCTCCTCTTCCTTCTTTTCCTCCTCATCTGATCCCTCGTCGCTATAGCCGTAGCCTGGTCTTGATGCTCTTGGCTTCCTCCTTGCCTCTTGCACAATCTTCATGATTTCTTCAGAACTTTGGTCCGAGAAAGCAGGGACACTGTTGTCCCTCCGGTAGTAGACAGATTGCGCTGCTTCTGTGAGCTCCCTCGGCAAGTTCTTCAAGAACCATGGATGGTTCTTTATTTCCTTCATGGTGATTCTCTATACAAAATACAAAGTTGCCACGTCAATCTTAACTCACTTATAGACACATTGATTCTGCAACCAGATAGTTGAGATTATTACCCTCATTGGATTGCCGACAAAGATATGGGAAATGAGCTGTCTGAAATCAGCAGATATGTGAACATGGTCTGGGATCTTATAATCAATTGCTGCTATTCGCTGCAAACAAAGATAACCAACCAGCATTCAAGAGTGTAAACATTACGCGCCAAAGAATTTTTATAGCAAGGCCTATGAACCATGTCCATGAGATATAGGACTAAGCTGTCACCTGAATGGTCTTCTTAATATTTTTGGGGTCATCCTGGTCTTCAAATGGGTAGGCTCCCACAAGCATGACATAAAGAGTCACCCCACAGGACCATACATCCGAAAGCTGCACTACCAAAATACACTTGTCACTACTCAGTTACACCAGGTACTTAATATCATTTTGTATATATTTGTTAAATTTAGGAGATTCAATTCTTTCATCTGAGGTGTCACAACTAAATAACATAGCCAATGTTTTACCGATTGGATAAGTTACATACACTTCAGCTCTGCATTGCTCGTGCTTCATACACTTCAGCTCTGCATTGCTCGTGCTTTCTAAAAATGTGTTCTACTACTTCTATGAATCAAGAAATCATAGTAAGTGTATATCACATTAACATAGGTTAGCTTCTCTCTCATTTTACAATAATTACACCAAAACCATCTTAAGAAAAAACAGTAAACTGATTTGGACAACTGGGAGATTCAAAATGCTACAGACTAATGAAACAGGGGCATCACCATTCCTTCAGGAATAAAATGTTTCAGATTTTTTTTTGGTAAAAAAAAAGTTGGTGATTGAAACATGGAATCCATATTATCGCAAATCACACCATGAGCCTTAATTTTTTTTAAGGAAATTTAGACCTTGCACCACTAAATCAAGCGATGGATAGTCTTAAAAAAAATCAAGCGATGGATGATATTGACTTCAAAATGCAAAGGCCTATTTATTGATTTGGCTTTGAACATCTTGTGATGATTCTAATATTTTCTGAAACTTCATCCTTTCAAAGAGATATCTAAGTGGGTTTCTTCCTGCATAATAATTTATGTGAATTGTACAAAACAATGAATAATTTCCCTATAGAAGTCTTACTAGGCAAATAACTCAATATATGCTGTATTTGACCAGGAAACTTCATTGTCTTAGAACATCCTTAATAAAATTTTGTCTTAGAACATTGATTACATGGACTGTTATCCTAGTCAACAAGATCAATCCTGCATCATGAGTTCAGCTTGTTAAAACAGTCATGGCATAATCTTTTGATAAAAATAACTGGTTTGACCATGTAAATTATTTACAGATGCATCGTCCTCACGTCACCTTGACTTGGACAATTCTAGATGGGAACATAGCATTCGGTTAATTTGTATGGACTATGGATCTTCTTACCAAATACCAATCACGTAAATCAACTGCAGAAACATACTGAATAAAAAAAAACAATGTCAAAGTTTTGCACAATCTGTCCATTCTAGTCAGTGACAATGATACCATGATTCAATCAACACAAGCTAACTGCCGGTTTCCTCTAATGTATACTCTATTGAAACTATAGTAATGTGACAGCATATGCTGTGTTTAAAGTTGAAGCTATGTTTGTGGTGAAAGCACCGGAACATACACCACAATTTGCTTAAAATATGTGCTAATGCGATGGCTCTTTACATCAAATCTGGTATTTGCATAACAATCTGGCCTGATTGGGCAATGTCATATCATCTGAATTGCACCTACAACAAAATAAAGGCTAGCACTTAATACCAGTAAATTTGTGGAAGGTATGACATATATTGAATTAAACAAGCTACAGCCTACAATCCACCACAAAGCAAGTTGTAGAAAATTAGAACCTGACCATAAGTATTGCATTATTGCATTGTTCTAAAACACATGTTACATGCCAAGACCATTTAACCAGCCAAAAATGGAGCCAGTTTATAGAAACATGGAGAATCTGTAGGATAAGAACGACTTGGTCGATGAATGGTCTGCATTTTCCAGTGTCTACAAAACTTTATCAATGTCAACATCGGTTGGGGTACATCTTCCCTCAACAGACCCAAGGGAAGAGACTCCCAAGACCATATCTGACAATGACTACTTATCCTCTATTCACTGTTGCTACTTATAAAAATGATCCATTTGTTATTCTACAAGTCACAAGCATTTATCAAGAGAATACCAGGTTTTCTGTTGATCAAATATTTGTGACTGTAGCTCACTATGAAATAAACCTTAAACCAAGGAAATGTGTCTACCTGGTGGAACCTATGATGGCTTACCAACAGCTGATACGAGGGTGACATAATCAAATGAAGTAAATTTTCTCCAAAAAAAGGGGGCAAATGACCTATATTTGCAACAATGCTTATCATTGAAATCAGTAATTGTTAATGGCAGCTATACATGTTTCTCACAAAGAGCATAACAACAGGCCAAATTATTTCCTCTCAAAAGAAGTGGCCAAATTATTCATCGGAGTGTAAATAGAAGTGGCAAAACAGGTATCTTTCGTATCTCAAGTCTCTTTCTCACGTGTCAATGTTGGGAGCGAATTCTCCAGAATCAAGACACAGAACTGTGGATCATCAGATTCAACTTCCCAGAAAAAGTCAAGACCAAGCACATCCTACCATACTCTATCGCGATCTTCAGAAGAAACCAGATCTTTTATGCACTCTTGATGGAGAACTTCAATTACCATCACCTAAAACTAAACGAGTTTGGTAAAGTGATACTTCTACACCAAAATAATTATAAGTTCATAACGCTCCACCAAACAGCACTTCCGGGTTTGCTTGGCATCGCAATTCATTATGTAAGTAACGTGGCATGGCAACAACATGTATTCATGTGCACGCCATCGTGAAAAAGGGACAAGGAAATACGTACATAATCCCAGTGATGCGGTGTTGAAAAATATGCTTAAAGAAACATCAAAATGCACATCATAAATAAACAAGAGGTTTTTTCCACTCACCTTCCCATCGTACTCCCGGCGAGAAAGCACCTCTGGTGCAATATATGCTGGTGTCCCCACTGCTGATTTGGGCCTTGAATGCAATACTGACGACTGTTACAAAATGGTAAATGGTTATGCCTAAGCAAACTTACAAAGACATGTCAAGAACTACAAAGGCACCACACTCTGAAAATTTTGACAAACAACCTTGGAGTACCCAAAATCACATATCTTGAGCCGCGGAGCTGGGCTGCCATCCAAGAGAACATTCTCCAGCTTCAAATCTCTATGGCATATTTGCTGAAAAGCAGCCAACATGATTGCAACATTTAAGCATATTTTCAGGTCCCACTCACATATTTGAAAAACCACACTGGCACTTTCTAGTACAAAGCAAGATGTGAACTGTAAATGCTGGATGCACAACTAATATAAGGCCAATTTACTGTTTCTCCATACCATGTAATGGCAGTAGCTTACACCACAGATCAACTGCTGGAAGAAATATCTAGCCTGCATTGAGCAGAGGGGAAAAAATAGAAGCGTAAAAACGCTACAATTTCTTTTCATCTGTGGGGGAAGAAAATCAAATCGAGGATAATATATTGTGACCTCATCCTCGCTAAACCGCCCACGATCAACAATTCGATCAAAGAGTTCGCCACCAGCCGCATACTCCATCACAATTGCAAGATGTGTCGGAGTTAGGATCACCTGTGGAAATTTTCAATCAAAGCAGCTTATATAACATGGAGTATCTTCCTGTATGCACCAAAGAGATAACAAGCCACTCTACTAACACTCCAGAACAGCTCCACAAATCCTAAAAGTAAACACGGCGATTAAACCTGAAAGGTCCCGTTTAAAAAAAACCTGAAAGGAATCTAGAATGGAAAGAGCAAACGGATATATTTCCCCGCGATTCTCAGAAATAGAAAATCTCTCACCGCATTCAATTAACAAAAACCAAGAAACCCTACGGAGGAAAAAAACCTCAAAATCGAAATCCCCCCCCCCCCCAATTAATTATCCACTCCGCCTTCAAACACAGCAAAGACACGAACACTACACGTAACCAAGAGTCTTCAAAGAAAACGTAACCAAGAAAAAAAGTTTTTTTTTTCCAGAACAGCATATTAAACCCAAAAGGACAAAAAAGGTAAACAATTCATAACTCTCTGTTCCTTATCCACACACACACGCACCTCTATGAACTGGATGATGTTGGGGTGCCGCAGCGAGCGGTGGTTGATGATCTCCCGGTACACATTCTCGTCAATCTGCGCAAACCAGAGCCAATCCGTCAGAACGACCAAAGCGCTAGCTACCGGACCCAAACGCGCAAAACGAACCCCAGCCCGACCCAAACCCGACAGCAACAGAGGAGCAGAAGGGCCCCGACCCGGTGTCCGCGCTCGATAAGCTTGACGGCGACGAGCCCGCGAGTCTCGCGGTTGCGCATCAGCCGCGCCACCCCGAAGTTGCCCGACCCGATGTCCCGCACCGCCTCGTACTTGTCCATGCCCGCCGGCTGGGTGGGCGCTCTCATGCAGGGGCGCGGCCGCCGCGGGGAGGCAAGGGAGGGGGCGGAGGGCAAGGGAGCGAGGCGAGGTCGGCGGATCGATGGATGGGTACAGGTGGCGGAGGAGGCGGTGTGGCCTTCAGGCGTGTGCGTCGCTTTCCGGGTATATATAGCCGGGCGGGGGCGCCGAGTGGGGCCCACCGTCATTGCCCGTGGCGTGTCCAGGAAGGAGGGGAATTCAACTTTTTGCCACTCTGAAGATTGGCCAATTACCTCTCTCACTTACATGCGGGGCCGTCTGAGTCACTGACAACGGGCCAGGGTGGCAAATCTGTTGCCACCCTACTCGTAAGAGTGGCAAATAATTAAATTATCCCAGGAAGGAAGAGGCTGGTTCGATGGCACGGTGTCGGATTAGCCTATCTGTTTTCCCTGCGGGGTTCGGATTCCGAATTTTGGATAGATATAACACTTTTTATTACCAAAATTCTAAATTTAACCTTCAAACAGCAGAAATTCTATTTCTAGCCCTCTTTTGACCGCACGATTTTTTCGAGGCGACACGTGGCAAATCTTGTGGTCCCCGACCGTACGACCACTGTTCACGTACTAATCGTGCGGTCCACTATTCACGTCGTGAATAGTGATCATGACTATTCATTCGTACCCGTCTAATTTTTTCTATTTAGTGTTTGCTTGAATTTTTAAATATATTAAATGAGTTTAAAAAATTACAAAAATTTATGTACAGCCTCCCGACACAACGTTCCATGTGGTGTACTTTTTGGGGAATTTTATCCATGACGAATGTCGCTCAAAAATTTATAAAATTTTGATATTTTTATGAGTTTTTACATATAGCAAACGAGTTTCAAAAATTACGAAATTTTATATGAAGCATCCCAATGAATTAATAGTTATTATGTAATTTGTTTGAGAATTTTATGCGGTCCGATTTAGCCACTGTTCATTCGAGTCTTGCCAGGGACCTGCATGTCTACAATACATGCATAGTGTATTTTTGGATTAGCTACTGCGTGCGTTTGCACTTGTAATGAGATTTAAATATTGTATTTTTTTGTGGATAAGAGTTTGCTGGGTTGTGCAAATTTTTTGTAATTATAAATATTAGGCATATTCATGTGTAATTTATTTTGTAATTTATGTAAAAACTCATAAAAATATTATATGTGCGAAAAACACAAACGGATCAACCATTACACCGCACTATAGTTTACCTCTGTACGTACGTGTCATTCAGGGCTCATTCATCCCTACCAAATCTTTCTGGAAATTAATCATACTATAACAACACATGGCGATCGTACCGTTGAGAACATACGAAAATCACAAACGGACCAGTCTACCTATATTGTCTGCCATTTTATTTCAAAAAAAATAACAATCTAAAAAAATATTCCTTACATGTATCATCTATACTGCGTAAGGAGTTTTCAAAATATATTTCATAATATTTTGCACATTCTCTTCTATATTACAAAATTGCTGCAGACTCCAAACAAAATAAATTACACATGAATATGCCTAATATTTATAATTACAAAAAATTTGCACAACTAAGTAAACTCTTATCCACATAAAAATACAATATTTAAATCTCATTACAAGCACACAAATGCGCAAACACATGCAGCAGCTAATCCAAAAATACATTGTGCATGTATTGTAGACATGCAGGTCCTCGGCACGGCTCAGATGAACAGTGGCTAAATCAGACTGTATAAAATTCTTAAAAATTACATAATAACTATTAATACATTGGGAGGCTTCATATAAAATTTCATAATTTTTGGAGCTCGTTTGCTATATGTAAAAACTCATAAAAATATCAAAATTTTATGAATTTTTGAGCGACATTCATCATGAATAAAATTCCCCAAAAATTATACCTCATGGAACATTGTGTCGGGAGGCTGTACATAATTTTTTGAGCTCTTTTGATATATTTAAAAATTCAAGCAAACACTAAATGGAAAAAATTAGGCGGGTATGGATGAATAGTCACGATTACTGTTCATGTACTAATCGTGCGGTCCCCGAACAGTGGTCGTGCGGTCAGGGACCGCACGATTTGCCACCTGTCGTCTCGAAAAAAATCGTGCGGTCGGAAGGGGGCTATAAATGGATTTCCTGCTGTTTGTGGGCTAAATTTGGAATTCTGGTAACAAATAGTGTCATATCTGTCCAAAATTCTCAGTTTCCAAGCAGCTAGCTTAGTGAGGGTTCTTTTCCCGCTCATCTTAGCTTCAGCTTCTGATTTTTGGCTTATTTTTTACTATTCATATATTTCATCTTTTTCTGAACTTTTAACTTTTTTGAGCTTTTTTGCTGGTTCTTTTTTCTCCGTATTCGTTCTGTTGTCCGTAATGAGCTAACATATTTTTTCTATTTTTAAATTTTTTTAAAATTTAATTACGCTAAATAAGCCACCTTCAGTTACAGTAAAATTTCAGCCTCTACAGTGTAATTTCAGCCATAAGCCACAGCTTTTCAGCCCAACCGAGCGGGGCCTTAAACTGGCTTATAGTTTATGACTAAACTTTTAAATTCTATGTTTTTATAAGAAGCAGTACGAAGCGAAAAATAGTTGCATATGATTTTTGTCGGTATAGCTGAACTTAGTATAATTTATACTATAATTTACCTGTAAACTCTGCCTTAAAAAATTATACTGTTTAAAAGTGAGTTACTATAGCAAATGGCATAAGCCATAAGCGGAGGTCCTCCTGAAGGCAGCCTTATGTTATAAAGGAATACATAAGTCTAAGGCCTTGTTTTCAACGAGTTTCTGCCTTTGACTTCTTAATTTTATTTTTTGGTTTTTGTCTTTTTTTACCTTTTCTGTTTTTTATTCTTTTAGATTGTTCGTAATGATATACCTTTTTTATTTTTTTAAAAAAATTTAATTATGTTGAAAAGCTAACAACAACTATAATGTATTTTCAGCCGCTATAACGCAAAAAAGTCAGAAGCCTAGGCTTATAGTCCAAATGATCACTGCCTAATGAAATACTCCATTCACCTAAGTTTATATACGTGTTTTCTCTTGGCACATAGACTAAAAAGATATTAAAAATGACTAAATTATCCCTAATTATTATCTCTAAACACTATATTTAATGCATGCATGTAGAGAACATAAAGTAAAGTGGGATATTTATTAGGGGTACAAAAGAAATATCACATTAATTTTGTATTAGAATATGAAATACGTCATATATTTATAGATAAGACTATTTAAAATATGCCTTATAAACTTGGATAGAGGGAGTACATACATCGCAATTGACTCATGTAAAGAGATTAGGCCCCGCTCCAAACGGCTTCGGCTTCTGCCTTTTTCTAACTTTTGGCTTTTTTCTTTTCTTTTGGCTTTTTTCTTTTGCTTTTATTTCCTTTTTCCATTGCATTGTCCCTAAAGATATAACAATATTTTTATTTTTATTTTTATTTTTTTAATCGAATGACTTAGAAAAAAATTAATAGCCGCTATAATATAATTTCAACCAACGTCCAGAAGCCGGCCGGTTGCAGCGACCCCTAAAATGGACTTGCAACAAATCATTCGCCAAATGAGCTGATGAACTCAACCTTGCCTCATACAACTGAATTCGAGGGTATTTTCTCGCTACCAGTGAAATCATTAATCTTGTAAGATAGATTAAGAATATAAAATGCAAACCGTCAATCCAATAAGACATAGATGAAGAATACAAAATACGATATGTTTAACAAAAAAATACCCCAGCATCTCCTCTCTAGATCAGGCAGATGCTAGCCATCACCAAATAGTGCAATTGTGCCCTATTGGCATAGAGGCCAACAGCGACGAGGCACACCCCTATAAAAGACCTATTTTAAACGGTTTTAACTCCAAATTTTTTTTAGTTTTGAGCTTATTTAAACTAAAAATCATTTGGAACTTATCGATTTATAATTTCAGTTTTTTAACTTTTTTTTATTTTTTTTGTCTTTTGTTTTTTCTTATTTATTTATATTGTCCATGATGATATAACAATTTTTTTTTATTTTTTCTTAATTTTTTAAAAAATTAATAATCGTTATAGTATAATTTTAATTTAAAACTAAAGACCGAAGTCTGAAGCCGGATGGAGCGTCCCCAAATACTTGCATAACACTGAGTCACCGACATGATAGACTCGTGAGGTCGTGTCTTTAGTTAAAAAGAAATCCTCAAAGTATCCAAAATGCTCGTGATCCTTCCTTGATTAGCAACTTCACAAGACCAAGTTCAATGAATACCACACTAACTGGTGATCATGACATGGCAAACCAATGGAAAAGCTGTTTTATCTCATCAGTCGCACTATGTGGTGACATCGAAACGTTATAAGACAAGTCAATGTTATGCAAATGACAAGGGGAGCAAAGTAGAACAAATAAAAGCAACAGAAGGTTTGAATAGATTTGGAATCCTATGTAGTTGAGAGAGATCCGATTTATTGTTTGTAGGCATTTATGTAATAGAGAGAAAAGTACACAATAATTGCCTATATTTTACCTATTTACATTTCTATATTATCATATTACTTAAAATCAAATTTTATTTAAACCTTATTTTTGAAATTTTATTAGATTAATTATGATTTTTTGTGCCGTCTTCGAATCTCATATGGTGTATTATATATAGTTAGAACGTATAGCTAGGTACAAACAATTTATTGATAACTTTCAACATATATTGATAATATGTTAAAGAGTGTGGATTGAATACAATTTTTCTTGTGTGACACAAAAACAAACATAATAACTTCTATTTTTCCCTTCTGCTTTGTCTACTCATTTTTGTTTGTCCCCAACACCACTCATTTGCTTGTGTACAGATAAAATATACCATTTTATTCTTAACTTGTATTTGTTTTTACCAACTTTCTATTGTCTATGTTCCTCATTTTTTACTTTCTAACAAGTAAATGCTAACTCTCTTTCTCATACATAATGTGTATGTGACAAGTATGAACAAAAAAATTGCTTTGAAAAGAGTAACTATAGGTGCGCAGTATCATTGCGCCGTTATGTTTCTTAGTTGCACTTTTGCTTTTTAGACTATACATAATTTTTTTCTTAACACACGAGAAAAACACCATGATTACACTCTATAGAAACTTTAAGTTGTTCCTTGAGAAATAGCACACCCTCTTGTTCAAATATTATTGGTATTTGTTGAGTATAGTGCTAAGGGCCTGTTTGGGACTGCTCCACTCCAGATTTTGCAGCTCTGCTCTAGCTTTGTCTTGCCAAACACCTCCAGCTCCTAAAACTCTGCTTCGAGAAAAAAGTGGAGTTAGGGGTCAACTCCACGTTTTTTGTGGAGCACCTCAAGAGGTACTCCAGGATTTGGACTTTTGTACCTCCTCGTGGAGTTATGGAGAAATTACCCACCATTGCCATTACTGATTACACAGTGCCTCCTCGTACCGGTTCGCATCTTCTCTGGCTCCCCCCGCGTCCCCCATCCTCTCCGCCTCCGCCCCTGCCCCCATCTTCTCCGGCTCCCCCCACCCGCGGCCCCCATCCATGCCCACCCGCGCCGCTCCTCCTCTCCGCCCCCACCTGCGCCGCTCCTCCTCTCCGCCCCCACCCGCGCGGCTCCTTCTTCTCCGCCCCACCCGCGCGCCTCTTTTTCTCCGCCCCCACCCGCCGTCCAGAAATCGATGAGCCACGAGGCGGGCAGTGAAACGACGAGCTCTGCCTCGGCTCCCAAGTCGCAGCGGCAAAAGGGGGAAGGGGATGAAGGGGCGGAGGCGGGGAGGACGCCGCTGGAGGGGACGGCGGACGCGGTGGAGGAGCTGTACCGCCACCGCGACACCTTCTTCCCCCGCGACCCCGCTGAGAAGGCCGCCGCCCTCCGCGCCTGCGCCGACGCGGTTTGCAGCAATAATATTTTCTTTTTCTGATAAGGCTGTTGAGGAATGAATTGTCCAGTTCTGCTAGCGTAGAATCCAACCTAATGCGAAAAGAGAAGGCTTGAAATACAGCAAAAGCATCCAGTTATCGCCTTTGTTGTGGCTGCATAATGGTTAGGAGAGAAGGGGTTAGGGATAGGGAATAGCATGGCAGTTTCTTGTTTTTCATATTTCCGTGCTCTTGTTTATGCTGAATTCAGCAAAATAAATTTGTTTCTCACATTATTTTTCTGTGCACTAGATATTTGCAATTGAAATTTGCAACGCATAAAGCTTGATCATGAGGTCCATGGTGTTTTTAACAGAATGTGTTTGCTTGTTGTTTGATGCCAATCATTTTTTGTTAACAAGGTTCTGTCAAAAAAAAAATCAGCCGACAGGCGTTGAGATCACATAGAGTTCATACTTCCAAATTCAGGGGTGTTCAAACATACACCAGACATCATTCAGGGGCACATTGGACCTTTCTCAGGGAAACCTCACATTCCTGGAGCTGGAGCTAGGCTGCGTGCCAAACAGGACCACCTGCTCCAGGAACTCCACAGTGGAGCTGCTCCATGGTGGAGTTGGTGGAGCAGAGCTGAAAAAATTGGAGCAGAGCAGTCCCAAACAGGCCCTAAGTAAGTTGGTTTGGCATCGTGTGCACAGCACAAAGTGCAATTGCTTTGTCCTTAATTGGTATTATTTTGGTCCGTTGCAAACATTTTGTTATTGTATGTTTCTTGAATGCTAATTTTAGTACTATTGATGTTTGCTTATTACCAAATAATAACACCGCTTCATTCTTAGCTGCATGCATACATGCATGTAGAGATGGTTACGTGGGGTATTTCCAACGTACGTGCTGCATATCCATATTTATTGATTGCCACCTTATATAGGAATAAGACAGACATAATCCCTCTAGTGCACTATGGCTCTATTCAATTTGGTTTTTTCTGGTGACTTTTAGTTGAAATGGCACTGTAGCGGCTGTTAGTTTTTTCTGATGCATTCAATTAAAGGAAAATAAAGAAAAAAGAGAAAAAATTAAAAAACACTAATTATATCTCATGGACAATGCAAAGAAAAAAAGAAGAAAAAGAAAAAGGCCATGTTAAGAAACTGACTTATGAAACAAGGCTTATATCTATTATGTGACTCACCTAATCAATATTGTAAATTTCTATTAATTTCTCCCATCCATCCCCTCAATACTAGTTGGCATGCTACAAACGTTGTTGATGTAGGAGCATTACAAATGCCTAAGTGCACTTTCTTCATTCTTAGCTAGTATTTGTTTTGTCCCATTTTCCTTGTATATTATGGTCTTTATCCTACTTGACTTTCTAATTTTGCTTCGTGTTTCATACTTGTCAGTAGATATAAACGTAATTGTCTTACTCTATGTTGTTGCTTTTTAAGTGTATGTCTCTGAAATGCTATTTCTTAATTCTTGTTGTTTGCTTACCAACGACTAATTATGGTCCGCACACGCAATGTATAGCACATGTATAAAAAGAGGAGTGCACCTGTATCGTCTCTTTTTTTTTTTATGTTTAAGTATTTTACGAAACTCCTCATGTAACATAATAAATAGGTCTGAGCTTACTGTTCAATGAAATTCTTCTCATAATTTGTAGGTTGTATAGTGCTGCTCTGTCCAATCTTTCCTCTCCTTTATTAATATGATGCTTTCTTCCGGGAAAGAAACTTTTGTTTTGCATAGTCAAATATCTACCTATGCCAACCATTTAAACTAATATTTGGGGCTCCTTGGTCCTCTTCAGTCATGCTACGGCTAAAGTTTAATTCCATCAACCATGTGTTGAGTAGTTATTCGTATGTTTTTACAATGATTTTTTTTTCGATTTGATCCTGTAACTAGTGAGTTGTTAGCCTTAACGACTACACTAGCGGATTATCATCGCTCAAAAAGGACTAAATATTCAACCACTAACCATATTGCTTTTATATTTATATAATTTAATTTTAATAAGAAAACTGAAGCGATACTCAATTCCTTGGTTTCCTCGACCGACTTCATGCAGCCGACGTTTTTTAGAACCAATCCACATGTAGCGAAGGTGCTTCGTGCCGAAGCAGAGCAGAGAGAGGGGAGCTTTCAGCTCTGTTTCTGAAAGACCAGCGTGGCGTGTACAGTAGACGTTTTCAGCACTTGTCACGGCCAGGGCGACACGTATCGACGCGCTGCCGGGACGGCGCCGAGTAGCGCATGGGCAGGTGGCACGAGATCTTTGGCTGGTCAAGCCGGAGTGGAGCTCTCGACGTCGACGCGCGCGTGAGCCCCTGCCGACGTGAGTGGGAGAGGTTGGAGCGTTCGGCAGCAGGCGCTCCGAGTTGATCTCTGAAATTTCTCAAAACTTACAAAGTTTTTTTAATTCTTTTTGAATTTCGATTGACTTTAAATTTTGCAAAGTTGGGAAGTCTTTCTTCCATTTTCGCTTTCCTCTTTTGGAATTCTGCTTCTCCTTGGCGTTGGCGCCTATCTCCTGGGTGCCACCTCCCCTGTTACCCTTGCTTACACAGCTGTGCGCCGTTCGTGTGCCTTCCACCACGCCGCTCATCGCTGCTCATCATAGTCAAACACCGCACAATGTCACACCACCTCGCTCGACCAAGCCAAAAATGGCCGTCACACCACTTCTCGACCACACGCCGCCAGCTCATCGTTGCCACCTCGGCCGCCGCCTGCTTGACGTGTGCTGAAGCCTTAAATCGCCTTGCCAGCGCACACGCATGTGCTAGAGAGACACATCGTGCCTCATGATGGCATCGCTGCTACCAGCACTACCACCAACCTCGCTGAAGCACCTCGTTCGCCAACATCGCTGTCCACATGCTAGCCACGCTGAGGCCATCCTACTGTCGTCACTGCATTCGAAGTGCTATAAAGCCGAGCCGAGCTACTAGCTAGCTCGCATTATCACTCAATTGCACACTCCAGAGCTTTCCCTCCCAATTTCGGCCTAGAAACGCCATCGCCACCGTATCCACGCCGGTGAGCCCAAAACATGGTTTTCCTCTAGCCTCAATTATAACCCAATTCCTCTTGGCCTTAGCACTTGTAGGGCACCTCGAACCCAACCCCGTCATCCCTAGGCCATGGACATCGTGCACCACAGCTGGCCAAGCACGACAACCACGGACAGCCATGTACAGGCCGAACTAACCTAAGCCACCACCACCATTAGCTTTCTTGTTCGTTGTAGATGCTCAAACTACCTTTAGCTTGACCGAAACCCCATCGGAGTGCCACCATTCTGTGGTCTACTCTGGTGAGCCCCTTCAGCTGCTAGGCTCCTCCGGTGCCCCTCCAACCACGCTCATACCAAAAATGGAACACTTCGGTCCCACTAGCCTTCTTTGTGCCACCACTCGCCGCCGATAGCCACCACGATCGCCCAATTGCCTCACCATTGCTCACCTCTGCTCGGCCGACAATGGCGCACGCCTAAGCTAAATAGGCCTCGTGCCTAGTAGGCCAAATGGGTGGGCTGGCTAGAGTTGGCCCAAAACAATGGAAAGCCTAGAAGGTGAAATGCGCCAAGCCCAATAGCTAAAACCCATTATTGTTTAGACCAGCCCACTACTATTCATGCCCAAGCCCAACAATGTTCAGCCCAATTAAACTAGCCCAAATCCATTACTGTCCATACAACCCGACCCATTATGAATAGTGTTAGCATGTTATTATTCACTTGACCCATCACTATTCATCCGAACCCATTAAGCATGTTTATATCCATTTCGACCGTCTCTAGACCATTTAAACCATTCTTAGCTCTGTTTAAGTCACTCAAGCTCTATTTAAATCCTGACCATCCAAACACACCCATGTTCAGCTTTTTTTGGATTTTACTTCTTTTTATTTTATTTTATCCCAGTTTGTATTCTTTTGAGCACAGATTTATTTGCTTATCCTTTTTGCGATAGCAAGAGGATTCACTGAGTCGTCCCTCCTAGGGGTAGATCAAGACCAGGAGACTTAGGACCATTTGAAGAGTTTTAATAGGAAGGCAAGTCACATGTTTTTTATCATGTTATTCCTATGTTATTATTTAATTATTAATACTTTCATTATGATTATTTGTGCATTGTTATTTATTTAAAATAGTAGTTTAGAATGACTTGATAATTAGTTAGACCCTAGCACTAAAAAGGCCACGTCATACTTGAAGGTCATATTCACTTTGACAATCTTAACAATTAATTACTATGTAAATAATCATTAGATGATTAGATACTCAAATGTTTTATCTACACTACAAATATTATTTCAGCTTCTTGCCGATATATTTAAAAATGGTATGAGGGTTGAGGATGAATCACGGGAAGCCACAAAATGGTTGGAGTCTATGACCTCATCCTAGAGTGGAGGCTTGGTGTGAATTGGTGGTACTATGCTGTAATGCACCGGGTATGCAGTTGGTGGCCTCATTTGAGAAAAGTACAACTAAAACCTTATACTAAGTAAAGGACACATAAATTGCTCAACCATAAGTTGACTTGTCAAACCTGGTTTAGTACACTGCTTAATTTGATCAAATGTCTATATGAAGGTCAGCTATTCCAATGTTTTAGGATGGCATGCGGATAAGGGGTGAAATAGAAATAGGACTGCAAAGTCGCTTACCATTCTTCACAACGGTAAGTCCACTCAACATCGGGCCATGATTTTCACTTTGGCCGGTTGATTCCCAACAATGTTGTTTGGCTATGAGCTAATCGGGTAGAAGCTAGATAGAATAGAGCAGTGATTGACCTTGTTATCTCAACTCAGTCACACGCTATTGTGTGGTGTGTCTATTGCATAACATTGAGAGTTTGAGATATCTTGTAGGTAAAATTGGACAACTCTGCAGAGTAAAACTTGTAATATTTGGATACGCCATGCTTCCTGTAAATAAAGCTGTATTTAATGGGTGAATCCAATAGTAAGGCATAAGTAGCTTTAGTAATATTTCTAATTTGGTAATTAAGTTGGTTAGACCCCTTTTCTCTTAAGAAGTTAATTTTGTATCATTTCTTGTAAAAAGATGTTTATAAATAAACTTGCATTCACAAATATAATAATAAAACCATCACATCGCATTCTCTTGAAATTCTGACAAGTAGTTAATTAGCATTCCTCATGGGACTTCTTAAATACAATTGTATTCATGTTTGCTAAAATATCAATAGAAGAAATTTAGGAAGTCAACGAAGAGCCTTTTGAGGAAGATTTTGATGATTCCTTGGTAGTAGATGATTACTGGTTTTATGTCTTGTCCTTGTTTAAGCGTGCTTGTAGAAGTTCTTTTGTGTTGCAATATAAACTTTGGGCTTTGATACCCTATCGTGTAAACTTGGATATGACATATCCTATAATAAGTTTGGCTTTTTATGAAATAAGCATGTGTTGGTTTGATGCACACTCAACTACAGTATACTGCAGCTGAATATCCTGGGTAGTTGTAGAAAAATCCAACGGGCTTAGAATTGAGGTCATTACAAAGTGGTATTAGGATGAGACTCTAAGTTAAAATAGGATTGTTGATTTACAACAAAATTTAATTACAAAAATAACAAAAAGGAGTTTTATAAAATATAAGTATTACTGCTATCTTATCTATCTTAGATTTATTTAAATCCAATTTTACATTTTGTAAAAGATTTATATCCTTCCTTATCTAATCTCAAATTAATGTTATTAAGCATATGGTACACTACATCTACTTGAAGCCAAAACAATTGAGAGGATTGGCAGCCAGACTTTGGAGGATGCATCAATTTTTGTATGCAACTAATTGGTATCATCCAGTATTCCCTTTAAGCATCGGACCCAATACACGACGCAAATTCATCGGGTACAAAATCAAAGAGAAGGACGCCATCCAGGATGTAGCTTAGAAGGCAGTATAGCACCTTCGAGGATACTATGTAATGTCTTGAAAAATTTAAATTTGAAAATATGAATTTCTTGAATTATTTTTTGCAGTGTATTCTATTGGAATTTGGATTTTATGTTGTTTTCCTGAATTTGATTGAGATTCCAAAAGTTGAATAAGATCATAAAAGGTAAAGACAAACATTAGTAATACCAAAAAGGGAATATGCAAATAATAGAAAACTAAAGTTTTAAATATGAATCTAAAAAGATGATCCAGTATAAGGAGGGAGAGATTTAGATTAAAGTATAAAAAAATTCATGTGGAAAATAGTATTATAAAAGGACAACCAAAAATAAATAAACAAAACATATGCAAATAGATATACAAAAAGGACAAGCATGGTAAATAAAAGCATAAAAAATATATACATATTTGTATACCAAAAACAGACATAAAGAAAATAAAATAATACACACACACACACACACTTTTACATATACGTAAATGAAGGTGCAAATAAATAATAATAATAATAATAATAACAGAATATACGTATATATGTATATAAATAAAATAAGTACATATGTTCATACACAAAAACAAGAAATAAATAAATATATATATATATACACTATACATATGTATACATACTTGTATATAAATACATGTATATACATTACATAAATAAATAAAAAAAGAGCCAGGCCGGCCGAAACGGCCCGGCCCAGCTCCACTCCTCCCTCCCTCTGGCCGCTGGGGCCCGCTCCACCCCGCGCCCAGATCCCCTCCTTCTTCCTCGCGTACCCAGGCCCCCACCTCCTTCTCTGCTTCGGCAAAAGCTGGCCGGCATGGCCGCGCGAGCCACGCCGAGTAGCGGCAAATCCCCCGCATCGCCTAGCCCACGCCGAATCGCACCCATGCCCTGCGTCGCCGCACCTGCCCAGTCGCTGTCCCCCTTGCACTGTCGCCATGCTCCGCCGCCACTGCTCGCACGTCGCCCGGTCTGCCCGCGGCCTTTAAAGGCGAGAGAACTCCCCCGGCCGCACCGCATTTCCCCACTAGTCTTACCTTCTCGCGGAATTGAGTTCTCTGCCCCCCAGCTCGCCGCCGCGGCCAAATTTCTCAATCCCGGCCGCCGCCACCATTACCGCCGTCGTGGCTAACTCAGTGGATGCCGGCCCAATTCCATTCGCTGGGAGCTCCACCTAGGCGCCATAATCCTTCCCCGAGCACCGCCCTACCCTCTCCTTCGCCGTAGCACGCCAGCCACGGTGATCTTCCCGCGCCGCCCATGGCCTCCGCCGCCGGCCCACCTCGGCGCCCCTATGACCCGGTCAACCGCACGGTGAGGATACTAGTACCCTTCTCCAGCTCATGCTTCACCAATTTCCCTTCCTCACCAGTCCGGCGCCGTCGCCCCGTGCACACCTCACCGCCGACCGCATTGCGCCGCTCCCCGCCTATCTCGCCGCCACTCCAACCAGTGCGCCTCCTCCGGTGGCTAGAACAACTTTCCCGCGACCCATTTTAGCCCGTCCTAGCAACCCCCCCGGCCACCGTTCGCCGCCGGCGATGCTAACCCCGAGCGCCGACGCGGCTCCTCTGTTTTAAACTCTGGCAGTAGAGATACAAATGGTATTGGTCGCTTACCTCAGTCAGTCCAGGCGCAGTACCCATTAGCTATCTGAGCACGCCTACCATTCGGCCGTTGCCCTTGGTCCCGAGTTCGAGTCCACCTTCTGCATGTTTTTACTTCCTTTTGATTTTGCTATTATTAATCCAATTTAATTAGTAAAAATTAAGGAAAATTAGGAAAATAATCCAAGGAAGCTAATATATTTAACTAGAATATAAGTGAGATTATCTAAGACTTAAATTTGGATTAGCCATATATGATTAATTATGTGGTTTGAATAGTTATAAAAAAATTGTTATTAAAGGTATTGATAAAAGCATTATGATTTTGATTAAATACCCCAAATTTAATAGAGATTATCCATAATTAAAATTAGAATATAGACCAATATTTAAAGTGATGCCATTAAATAAATTCTAGCGGTAGATTTTGCTAACCAGCACATATTGAAATATACCCTTACTAGATAAATAAATTTTAACTAGAACTAATAACAACTAAAGTGTAGAAACTTTCTAAGTGTGTGTGTGTGTGTGTATATATATATATACAAATATACATATATAAAAGTGGTTAAGGAAATGCGAAAGGCATGCGTGCAATGCATTAGTAAAAATAATAAAACAACTTTGCGATCACCATAGAACCCACTAATATATATATATATGCTATCCTTAATATACCGCCAGTCATGAAATCTTAAATGGTAACTATAGTTAATAATGATGACAAAATGTACTCATGTATAGCACGCTTGATTTGTATAAGGAATAAAAAATATCCGTATCAGTAATTTCCAAAGAGCACTCAAATTAAAAGGTTATAATAACATACAGATACTAAAATGTAATAGCCCTAGGTCATCAAGCATCCAAATAATCTCATGGACATGTAAATACTCTAAAGTAAACATTTAGCCATTAACACAAGTAATTAGAGTCACATAAAATGATACCTACCCATAGGTCTATCCTGACTCATGGAACTTCCTTGATAAATATAAATATAATAAAAGAAACTGTTAATAAAAGATCAAGTCATCATTTTCTACCACCGGCCTTGCCTCAAATCACCCAAATCACCCATTAACTCATAATAAAACAAAAGTTGAGTTTATTCGGATTTATTTCGATCTTTTGAGTTATTTGCTTTCATTTGGATTCAGTCGTTTGTCGCGTAATTAGCAATTGGGAGTCGTGAAGATTCAGTGGATCCAGCAAAATTAAGCTCGAAGTGAAGATAAAGACCAGAAACTCAAGAGAAATTATTGTGTGAGCTCAAGACCGCGGTAAACTGCGCCAGGCGAGTCAATACTTTGATCATGTTGAACCTACATTTTCCGCAAATTTACTTTTGTTTAAACTATCAAATTGCATGCTGCTACTTCATATGCAAATATATGTTTGTTTGAAGATTCTAGATATATACCCATTAATCGACTTGCTAGTATTATACCTCCTTTGGAAACATTTGAATATCTGAGCCTTGTCACCCTAGTGAAAATTATAATGGTAACCTTTCGAAAATAAGTCCATAATTATATGCCTTGCTTAGTATTGCTTAGATAATCGGGGGCACCAAAAATGCCCCAAAACATCACTTACAACGATGAGAAACTAGTTTTGGAAAGCATGATGGTGATGACTGGTATATGTTAGTATGATTATTTTATGCTTCCAAAAACCCTACTTGCTTGAATATCCGGGCGGATGGTTCAAGGGTGTCTGAGTGTGGTGCAGTGGAAGCACAAAGGGGATAGTGGTAGAACCGCCTAGATAGCCCTATGGACCGAATCTTGTGATGACCTCCCAGTGTACGACAAGTACAACCACAAACTGGCAAAGTGTAGGCAGGGCTAACTAATTTGCATCGACTTAGTAAGAGTTGCGCCGGTGTGACCACGGGCGGGTAGAGGGGGGCCACATCCTCCGACGTGACGGCGCAAGAGGGGGCTTCTGAAAGGGTGGTCGTATCCCGAAGGAAGTGGAAATCTTAGCGGACGTAACTCTACTAGAAAAAATACATTGTAAAGGTCCTGTGATAGTCTACTCAACCGCATGGCTAAGGAATCATGTTGGGCAACGAGTGGATTTATCTCTTGTGGGTAAAGTGTGCAAACTCTGCAGAGTCAAAAACTATTCGAATAGCTGTGCCCACGATCAAGGGCGGACATGGGAACTTAAGTAGATATATTTCTATTTCAAAAACTTTGTGGGTGGAATTGGTAAAGTGGAGGGCAGAGAAAGGCTCTTATTTATGTTGCCCTGAGTGTCGCCCCAATGATAAGTTAAGCGGTTATGACGCTGAAAGGTTAAGCATATGGTGCAGAGGCCATGTAACGGTGGATGGAATCTGAATCACTATTACTATTGCATTCTTTCACAACTTATATTTTGGTTCAAACTGCTAGGTCTCAAGAAATTTCTATGTATTGTATTTTAAAAGCAATTTATGGCAAATAAAATAACCCGAGCCTTTCCTTGATAAGCCATGCATATTATCTAATTGCATCCTGTGTATTGGCTCGCGGAGCACGGTGGTTTGTGCTCACACTCGCTCTCACAACAAATCCAGAATCAGGCGCCAGATTGCTACAACAATACTCTTGGTCATGGTGTCAAAGAAGAAGAAGATGTCAAGGGCTAGGTCGCGAACCTCCAGTTGGCTGCCTGTGGGCATGTCCTGAAGGTCCCACTTGTGTGCTTCTTTCCGCTGCTGCAATTTATTGATTTCGGCCTAATTGGTCCATGAGTAAGTCTACAAATTTCTATTTATGCTTCCGTATGATATGTATTATGATGTTCATTACTGTAACTGTGAGTACTATCTACTGATCCAGGGAATAGTGCAACTAATCACAGAGGATTCCAGATTATGAAATCTGGGTCTGACACTATGATGAGGAGCTTGGCAATTCATCATTTCACATTATTTCACAAGACTTCAATAATGGTGTCAGTTTTTGAGTGCCCCAGCCAGAAGCAGATGAAGACCACCGCATAGATGAAGCGGCTCAACACATTACATATCAAGAAGTATTATAGTCCAGAACATTAGGAGAGTACAAAGAACTACATCACTAACTATACTTGGCCCAACATGAAGTACACATCTTGCAAAGAGACCTACGACAATGAAAGATAGTAGAAGTAGAAGAAATGTCAGACTGGGGGAATCACCAGACATTCTCGCACCTGCCATGGAAGAACCACCAAGAAGACCAACTGCTCGTCAGTATCGTCGCCTGTTTCATGGATCCTCCTCTTGTAGAAAGAAGAAGGTTGAAGCTGAAGATGTTCAAGGCAGAGAAAAGGAGCCAATGATTGAAAATAAAGAAGATCCAGTGGATGAATTTGGTATACGTCCAGCAATTTACCATTAGAGGGTGAGAATTAAAGAAGACCAGGAGCTGAGGCATAGTGTGTAAATTACACTAGAGTAGAGTAGTAAACACTATAAAATAGTTTTTATGTATGTAAACTAGTTTTAATATGTACATTATGAACGGCATATGTACACCTTGTGTGGAATAAATAAAAACTATGTTAACTAACTTATAATTTGTTTGTTACCACTATCTGTACCATGTTCCTATTAAAATTTCATCTCCTTGTTTATTCTAATCTTTATCTTGTTCATTCTACTCTTACCCATAATCCAAACACTTACTCATCTATCTGACATTCCTAAAACTGCTGCAGAATCAACTTCGGATTCCAACAATCCGAAGGCACAATGACAGGAACCATATCCCAAGGCCAAGGCAACAATCACGCTAGTGGATGAATTCAGTAGAAAACAACCCAACCTCGCAACAGTGTTATCTATGATGGAGCAGAATAGGTTTCAGGCAGAACAAAACCAAGCACAAATGATGGAACAACAAGCCCGACTTCTAGATCAGATAGCTATAAGACCACAAGCAATCATAGGGACTTCATCGGGAGTCACAATTAATCAAGACGGGACCCCTATAACTTCCAACTGGTTAGATTTTCAGAAGACTCGACCACCCATTTTCCCAACATCACTTGATTCAATGGCAGTACATGATTGGATCAGAGACATTGAAAGGAAGTTAAATACAATACAGTGCAACGATAAGGAGAAGACCTTATTTGCTTCTCACCAATTGCAAGGCCACGCCATCGCTTGGTAGATGAATTACTAAACAATGCAAACAGACAAAGACATATTATGGAAGGAATTTGAAGATGCATTTCACCAAGCACATATCTCTACTGGTGTTGTTGTAGCAAAATGCTGAGAGTTCCTTGCTCTCAAGCAAGGAGGACGCTTGGTGACTGAGTACTTATATCATTTTAATCATCTAACTTGTTATGCCATGGAGGACACCAATACAGAAGGAAAGAAGATAGAATGCCTTACAGAAGGACTGCAAAAATCCCTAAAGTTTCATGTATAAGCTCTTGCTTTCGATAAATGAAACTGTATTTAATGGGTGAATCCAATAATAAGTCATAAGTAGTTTTTGGTAAGATTTCCAATTTGGTAATTAATTTGGTTAAACCCCTTTTCTTTTAAGAAGATAATGTTGTATCATTTCTTGTGAAAAGATGTTTATAAATAAATTTGCATCGACAAATATAATAATGAAATAATCACATCTCATTCTTTTGAAATACTGATAAGTAGTTAATTAGCGTTCCTCATGTGACTTGTTTAGTATAGTTATATTAATACTTGCTAAAATATCAACATAGGAAACTTGGGAAGTCAATGAAGATGCTTTCAAGGAAGATTTCGATGATTCCTTGATAGTAAAAGATTATTACTTTTAGGTCTTGTCCTCGCTCAGACGCGCATGTGGAAGTTCTTTTATATTGTAATATAAACTTTGGGCTTGGATGTCCTATCGTGTAAACATACCTGATATGGCATATCCTATAATAAATTTGACTTTTATGGAATAAGCATGTGTTGGTTTGATGCATACTCAACTACAGCATTCCATAGCTGAACATTATAGGCAGTTGCGGGGAAATCCAAAGGTCTCAGAAATGGATTTATTCATCATATACCCTCCTCTTAGATGGAAATTTAGGATTTACCCTCCTGACCCACATGTCAGTGACTTATGATGACCCCACATGTCATTGAGGTGAGAGGGTAAATCCTGAATTCCCAAAATAAAGGGAGGGTATATGATCAACTTTCCCCTCAGAAATAGGGTTGTCACAATCTCTATCACACGACGCCGTGGCATGTGTTGAGTTGCTCATCTTTTGCTTCTTAAACCCAGGAGTAGCTTGTACAAGCATCTAGTCTGATTGGCAAATATGACATGCAGAGATTGACTTCAATTCAGAGGGCACATTTACAGTATGGTTACTATGGTATATTGGACTGCAAATTATCTAGTAGAAATGCTGTATTAACAGGCGCTACTTTTAAGCACTAGAACGAGAGAACCCAAGGACAAAAAAAAAATGATGGAGGCAGCAAGCAAGCACAGATTCGACACTGGAGCAGAGATACGAAAGATTCATCCAACCGGGTCCAGTCCAGAAACGAAATCTACGCCAAAACGATGGAAAGATTTGGAAGCGGGAGAAAGCGTCGAAACAGCGGCGAAGAAATCAGAGCAGAAACAAGTTTTCTCTTGGATGGCAGAGCCTGCGGCCGGGAGAGAGGCGCGCGTAGGCGGGGGACTGGTACTGCATTACGAAGGATGCAACAATGGCATGTGATGCCGTATACTGCTGCTTACTTAGCCCCCTTGGATCATTGCATGCCAACAAGCTGCCCCTTGCTGGCTTCACAAGCGTGACATGTTTGGTCCTTGATAGCAAGGACTTGATACGGCTTCCATGATTCTCCTCTCTTTTCCCCCTTCCCGTTTCAGCTTGACATAAATGTCATGGAATTATATTGTTGGAACCACTCTTCAGTATGAGCAGTAAGAGCTAGTCTCTCAAAATTATTCTACTTACAGGATTACAATGGAATCGTAGACAACCGAAATTATTCTACTTCTACTCTCATACCTTTCCCATGGTCAATTCATCTTCATCGTGTTCTCTGAATAGACCAATGGTCGATATTGAGGCCCTGCTTATTTTAGCTTGAGATTCTGACTTATTTTTTTTATTATTCTTAAATTTTGTCTTTTTTTCCTGATTTTTTTTGGCTTTTTTGAGTTCTTTTGTTGGTTCTTTTTTCCGTATTCATTTATATTGTCTGTGAAAGGCTAACTTGTTTTATTTTTAATTTTTTGTAAATTTAGTTACGCCAAATAAGCCATCATCAGCTACAGTATAATATTAGTCAGTTATAGTATAATTTCAGCTATAAATCAGTTTATTTCAACTTAACCGAGTGGCACTCAATCTCTTTCTGGAAAAAAATTCAGGCTCCCTTATCCTTTCTTTATTGAGACTTTTCATGGTTCACGGAAGGTACATGAGGTACATCTCCTCTAAAAAATAACAGCAGTTGATGTTTGAATGGGTAGCTTACGAGTATATTTTTTGTAAACGTGAGGAATTTAATAATATCCATCAATCTAGATTTTTTTAAAATAACCAATTATCTTTACTATTTAATAAGTTTAAGTTGGTGCATTCTCCTTCCTCCCTTCTCAACCGTCCGATCTGAATACTGAAATCTTGACCATCTATCTAACATCCCTCTCCCTCTCCCTCTCTCTCTCTCATATCTAACTACCCATCCTCTCCATTTCCACCAATAGTTACCATCTCCCACCTCCTCTTCTACTCGGCTTCTTTTACGGATTTTAAAATTTTATCATACTACATATTCTAAAACTAACGGGTGGTAAAATTTGTTAGAATGTATATACAAATATGTTCTAATTTTTTTAAATCCGTAGCAACGCACGGGTATTCAGTTAGTTTTATTAATATGACAAAAACAAATACCTTTTAAAAAATTACAAACTAATACGCTGTACCACATAATTTGGTGACAGGCTTCTGTTACCAGATGAATTGACCTGTCGCTAATTCATTTGGTGACAGGAGTTATGTCACCAAATCATTTGACCATATGATTTTATTTGGCTGACAGACTTCTGTCAGCAATTCATTTGTCCAACGGATTCATTTGGTGAACAGGCTTTTGTCACCATTTTAATTGGTGACATAACTTGTCACCAAATGAAAGAGCGACCGAAGATAGGTCACCATTTTAATTGGCGACATAACTTGTCACCAAATGAAAGAGCGACTGAGGACAGGTCACCATTTTAATTGGCGACATAACTTGTCATCAAATGAAAGAGCGACTGAAGCACCTATCGCCAATTCATTTCGCGGCATAAGCTTTATTGCCAAATAAAATAACAATAGAGTATTATTTCTGTGATTTTTAACAGGGCATTATTTTTGTCATAGTAATAAAATAATTATTATTTAAAAAATCCATAAATCTAACCCTGTAACTCGTTGCTCCCGCTGGCCCTAATCTATCCGTTATCACCATCTATGATTTGTGCACATCTCCGTAACCTAGGTTCAACCGATCAATGTCACCGTTAATTGTCTCGTGTGGCCTTTCGGCCTTGGTTCCCACTGCGAGGTCGACAGTTCTGCTCATTTGCTGCGACACGCGAATTTGCACTCGCATATTGGGAAGTCCACAGCCGTCGATCGAGAGAACGTTCAAGAATTAAGATGGCGCTTTTTTTTAGCGATGTGGAGCACTCCTTGATGATCTTAGTGATTTGGTTATAGATGTTTCTCGGCTTGTTCTGCACATGTGTGATGCCCCAACGCTGGATGTCGCCATTAATTGTCTCGAATTTGTTTACAGCCATGAAGAAGAAGGTAGCCTTAGGGTTCAACAGTTTATCTTATTCTCCTTTTTCCATTTAGATAGGTAGATGAAATTACCTATATAACCTTCAATCCTATCTATAAGGTAATACCATCTCCGCAATTTAAAATATCATCTCCGCAATTTAACTATCTTCCCACATTCCGGTCTGCTTCTCTGGCGGTCTAACCATCGGCTCAAGGCCGGTCTGACTGGTCGAGGCGGTTGGACCAGCCTCTCTGTTCAGAACAGTCCCATGCGAATCAAAATTGGTGCAACTCTTAAAATATAAATCCAAATGATATAAAATTTTATACACACTTTGCTTAACGTGTCATAAATTTATTCGAACTAAGGATAGCAAAAATCTATGTCAAAATTCAAATCTTTTTCAAAATTAAGCAAAATTGCACCAAAATCTGGTCAAAATCGAAAACAGTGAATATGACTTGCTCATGGGTATATGATGGTTAAGATGGTTTTATATGTATTTTCATATGTCACAGTAAGCAAAAACACTAAAGAATCGAGGCAAATTCACTCGGATCAAGAAATGACTCAAAAGGGTTAAATCCAAGCAAAAACGGGTCTCTTCAAGAACTTGCAAACAAAGTGCCTATATAGATGGGGATTGATTTCCAGAGGTCATCTGCATCTCTCACACATCCTTGGCACAGTAAGATTAAGAAGAAGAGAGAGAAGAGCAAAAATCAACCAAAATAAAAGCAAATCAATCAACACAAGATGTATCAATAGTGATGAACAAAGATTGATGTATTGATACTTAAGGATGAATGTTTTACAGCCAATCCACTGAAGGATAAGATAGCACACCACAGTACTCAACTTCTCTTAAACCCTAACCCTAGAACAATTGGTCTCAATGAGAGGATGGTTAGATAGTTAACTCGCAAGTCTCCATCCCAACATGTTAAATAGATAGACCAACTAACACCTATTTAATTATTAATGGATACTATCCACTTAGCATATAAGGAGAAAACCCCGTCGATAACTCCACACACATGGATTTTAACTCATACACTACACTTATGCATGCTTTTCAAAGCGTATAAGCCTAAATCCACTAATTCCTTAGTCTTGATCTAACTTAATCTTCTCAGCTTCTACTTGACCTAAATAGCTCTCCCAAGAGTTGCTCAAGTATAGCAGCTTTCTTTCAATATAGTTTAGGGTATTTTGGTCAAACTACCAAAATACTCTTTCTTGACTAGATCTTCTTCTTCTATTGCAAGCAATCTTCATGCTTGCCGCATGTATGTGCACCACTGGATTGTCACGTTTCGATATATCTCTCCTGTCGTAGGGGTGGCCCCCACCTAAGCCCAGCAGGCCTGTTAGGAGGTTATAAGAACCAGAGTAACGTGTGTAATGACATAAGTGCCCCTAATGGGGAGGTACGGATGTAAGGGCATAACTGTAAAAGCATACTCCATGTGAATATATATATCAGGATGAGGGGGAGGATGAGGTAGAACACTCCCACCTCTCCACTACCATCTCTCTCTCTCTGTTTGGTCTGTAACCACAACAGTTGGCGCCGTCCGTGGGGAGGACAAGGACAAGCCTGAAAACCGAAGAAGAAGGATGGCACCGAAAAAAGCTTCATCAGCGGCGGCGAAGGGAAAGAAGGCGGCTGGGTCGGAGCGGCGCGTGAATAGCAGGGCTTCGGCATCGGCCGCCGAAGGAGCTGGCGGCGGCGTAGGCGTAAGGGTCGCGGGCGTCGACGCTCGCACTACAACGACCGACCTTGCCAGCGTCGCTACAACGACATCCAACCCCATCGCTGGCACTGCAGCGGTAGCCCCCGCCACCCTCGCCGGCAGCGCGGATCAGGCGGCCGAGGGTAGCCGCAATGAAGCATCCAGCGGATCTGGAGATCTTGAGGCGATGGTCCCTGCACCGACCCGTCCGCTGGGTGTTCCAGCGGCCCCGACAGCACCTGCGGTGGAAAGCGCCCTACTAGCAGCCCTCGACGCGTTCCAACGGGAACTAGGGGACCTTCGCGGAGCTGTCCGAGATATGCAAGCGGCTCGGAGCCAGCAGGCCACGCCAGTAATCGCGCCCGACCCTCGCGAAGCCCCCACGTCTAGCCGTGTGCCGCTGCGGCGCGTAGATCCGGAGTCCCAACTTTCGACGGGGCTGCAGCAGGCGGCATGGCCCGAAGACTTCAAGTTTCCTAGCGTCATCGACCCGTACAAAGGCGACACGGACCCCCGCGAGTTTGTGCGCGTGTACGAAACCGCGATCGAGGCCGCGGGCGGAGACGACACCACGAAGGCGAAGGGACTTCCCCACGCGCTGCAAGGAGTGGCGCTCTCTTGGTTCTTTACCATAGAGCCGGGCTCCATCTACGCGTGGGAGCAGCTCCGCGACCGCCTTCGCAACAACTTCCAAGGAAACTATGTCGAGCGAGTCGACGCGAACCAACTCTTCGCTGTGAAGCAAAGACCCTCGGAGAAGCTCCGGGACTACTTCAAGCGCTTCGCCAAGATTCGATGCCAAGTAAAAGACGTTAATGAAACCACCGTCGTTAATGCAGTCATACAGGGCCTTCGTCCAGGCCCGATGGCCGAGTACAACGCGCGGAGGCCAATCAAGACAGTCGCCAAGCTCTTCGACAAAATGGACGAGTATGCGCGGGCGGAGGAGGATGCGCGAAGACGCAGCATTACCGCCCTCGACCTCGCCCATGGGGAGCGCCCCCCGCGCGAAGTGGGGGCGGGTGGTCCCTCCTCGAAGCAGGGCCGCGGCCGAGAGCCTCGGGGAGGCCCTCCTCGAGGCAGCGACACCGGGGTACAGGAAGGCTCTTCAAGGGGCAGGCATAAACCTCGGCGCCGCCAGCGCAGGTCACAGGCGGCCCATCATGTCCTTCACACCGAGAGCGCCCGCCAAGGACCCGACCCCGCTTCATGGAGGGGGGACCGGGGATCGAAAGACGGACTCGATTGCGGCGGCCAACCCCACGCAGAACAAGAGCTCCTACACTATGGCAAGTGGTGCGAGGTACACGGCTACGGTGATCATTACACAAGGGCATGCACCGCAGTTATGGAGCTGCGGAGGGTGACGGCCGGGTCTCGAGCTCTGCCTCCTCGGCCCCCCGCCGGAGCCCACGTGGAGCACCCAAGGGGTAGCCCCATACGAGCCGCTGCAACGGAGGGCGCACAGCATCGCACCGTTAGCGTCATCACCGGAGGCTCCTCCTCAAGGGCCCCCGGGGAGCAGCCGCAATTGTGGATGCCGCCCCGCAACATCACCTTCGACGTGAACGACGCCAGGGGTGTGGAGTACCCTCACCAAGACCCTCTAGTCATCCAGGCCCACATAGCACGCTGTGACGTCCGGCGTGTCCTTGTCGACGGGGGAAGCTCCGCGAATATCTTATTCGCCGAAGCCCTCGATCATATGGGGATCCCCCGAAGCCGGCTAGCGCAGCCAGGAGCTCCACTTCATGGCCTCGGGGGTCAACCGCTGTAGGCCTTGGGGCACGTGTCCCTTCCGGTCACGTTCCGTCAGGAGGGCAACAAGGGTAACATCCGGACCGAGCATGTCATCTTCGACGTCGTAGACATACCACATCCCTACAACGCCATACTAGGTCGACCCGCTATCAACTCTTTCGAGGCGATCCCGCACTACGCGTTTTTGTGTGTGAAGCTCCCGGGCCCAGAGGGTGTTATCACCGTCTTCGGCGATCAGGACCTGGCCAGACGTACCGAGGTCGGAAGCCGCGTTCCGCATCGCCCGGTGCACACCCTCCCCGGCACGCTCGGCGATGGGCCCTCCGCCCCTGGGTGGACGCCCAAGCCTCGGCCCGAGGGCGGAGTCAAGTAGGTGCCGCTCCAGGCGGAGGGGCAGTTCGTGTCCATCGGCGAAGGGCTCCCACCGGGGGTCGAACGGGATCTGCTCCGAGTGCTTCAGAACAACGTTGATATTTTCTCATGGTCCCCGGAGGACATCAAGGGCGTAGACCGAGCAGTAATCGAGCACCGCTTGGCGGTCCGCCCCGACGCCAAGCCGGTCAAGCAAAGGCTTCGGCGTATGTCGATGGATCGGCAGCAGGCAGCCAAGACAGAGGTGGCAAAGCTTCTTCGCGCCGGGGTCATCCGCGAGGTCCACCATCTAGAGTGGCTCGCTAACCCGGTACTAGTCAAAAAGGCCAGCGGGGCCTGGCGTATGTGCATCAACTTCACGACACTCAACAAGGCGTGCCCGAAGGACAATTACCCCTTGCCGCGCATTGATCAGCTGGTCGACGCCACCGCGGGGTGCGAACTCATGAGTTTCCTGGACGCCTATTCCGGCTACCACCAGGTGTACATGGCCGAAGACGACGAGGAGAAGACCAGTTTCATCACACCGCTTGGGATGTTCTGCTTCGTCAGAATGCCCTTTGGCTTGAAGAACGCAGGCGCTACCTTTACCCGTCTCGTCGCTATTGCCCTGGCCGCCCAGCTCGGGAGGAACGTCGAAGCTTACGTCGATGACGTGGTGGTCAAAACCCGGCAGCTTGCTCTGCATGGCCGGGACCTCCAGGAGACCTTCGACAACCTCCGGAAGGCGGGCATCAAGCTCAACCCCGACAAATGTGTCTTCGGGGTGCAGGCGGGCAAACTCCTAGGTTTCCTCGTGTCCGGACGGGGCATCCAGGCGAACCCCGACAAAGTAGATGCCATCCTGGGTATGGAGCCGCCCAAGACAACGCGGGAGGTCCAGAGGCTGGCGGGCCGCATGGCAGCACTAAGCCGCTTCCTATCCAGGGCGGCGGAGCGGGGCCTGCCATTTTTCAAGACACTCCGCAGGTGCGATGGATTTCGTTGGGACGGAGATTGCGCGAAGGCCTTCAACGAGCTCAAGGAGCACCTGGCAAGCCTCCCCACTCTGGTCGCCCCAGCACCAGAGGCTCCCCTCCTGATCTATCTGGCCGCGTCAGCCACCGCGGTCAGCGCCGTCCTCGTCTTAGAGGAAGGCGCCATGCAGCGGCCCGTATACTTTGTCTCTGAAGCCCTCCAAGGCGCCAAGACAAGATACACGGAGCTTGAGAAGCTCGCCTACGCGCTGGTCATGGCCTACAGGAAACTTCGGCATTACTTTCTGGCCCACCCGATCACAGTGCCTTCCTCATTCCCCCTGGCAGAGATGTTACACAACAAGGAGTCCACAGGGCGCATCGGCAAATGGGCTGCCGAGCTCGCCCCCTTCTCCTTGAAGTATGCTTCACGAACGGCAATCAAATCCCAAGTCCTGGCGGATTTTCTCGCCGAATGGACCCCGCCGGCCCAACCAGTCTAGACGCACGACGACCCCGTCTGGATGCTTACCATTGACGGAGCTTACGGCGTCGCGGGCGCGGGCGTAGGTGCGGTGATCGTCACGCCCGAAGGACAGCGTTTGCTATACTCGGCGCGCCTTGCCTTCCCCGCTACCAACAACACGGCTGAGTACGAGGCGCTGCTCTTTGGCCTGGTGAAGCTCAAGGCAGTCGACGCGAGACGGGTGCTAGTCCGCACCGACTCGCGCTTGGTGGCTGGTCATGTGGATAAGTCATACCAAGCCAAGGACCCTGAGTTGGCCAAGTACCTCGCTGCTGTGAGGGCGAGGGAAAGGCACTTTTTGGGCATCACCGTCAAGGCCATCCCCTGCGCGGAGAACGAGCAGGCCGACGCCCTCGCTAAGGCGGCCAGCCAGCAACTGCCCCCCTGATGGGGCGTTTTACGAGATATTAGTGCAGGCGGCCATCGCGCAGGACAACCGGGAGGCGGCACTCGTCCACCACATTGACCGGCCAGGTGATTGGCGAGAGCCCATCTTCAATTCTTGCAAGGCATCGCCGAGCCGGAGGACCCTGCCGAGCTCCGGCACTTGCAGCACCGCACAAGATCCTTCCAGGTGTTCGAAGGGATACTCTACAAGAGAGGGGTTTGCGCACCGCTCCTGCGCTGCCTCTCGATTGAGGGGGGAAAGGAGCTCCTTGCGGAGATCCACGTGGGCGCGTGCGGATCCACCTGGCACCGAGGTCATTAGTTGGCAAGGCGTTCAGGTAAGGCTTCTACTGGGCAACTGCCATCACCGACGCCCAAGACCTCATCCGTCGGTGCCAAGGGTGCCAGTGGATGGCGCGCATCATCCGCAGGCCCCCGACGAGCCTCAACCCTATTCCTCCGGTGTGGCCACTGGCACGCTGGGGCGTCGACATAGTAGGACCGCTTGCCCGAGCTCCAGGGGACCTCCGGTTCGTAGTGGTCGCGCTGGAGTATTTCTCCAGATGGCCGGAAGCGGTCGCCCTGGCTAAAGTAACTTCTGCGGCCATACAGCGCTTCCTCTGGCAAAACATCATATGTCACTTCGGCGTGCCCCGGGAGCTCACGGTTGACAATGGCCTGCAGTTCGACGCCACCCTATTCAAAGACTATTGTGACAGCATGGGCATCACCCTCCGATTCGCCTCTGTAGGGCATCCCCAGTCCAACGGGGTGGTCGAACGGGCGAATGGCGCAATCTCCGCTGCCATCGAAAAGCGCCTGATCGGGTTGCCGAAGGGCAAGTGGCCAAGCGAGCTTCACAGCGTTCTTTGGACGCTTCGCACAACGGTAACGTGCCCGACGGGATTCACGCCGTTCAAGTTCCTTTTCGGCGACGAAGCAGTGACGCCCGAGGAAATCAAGGCCGGCTCGCGGAGGGTCCTCGTCTAAGCACCCGAAGAGGAGCGCCGTGTGTCCTTGGACCTCCTCGACAGGCTACGGGCAGATGCAGCCCACCATGTCGAGAAGTATGCGCGGCAGATAATGCGTACTCGGAACCGCTCTATATGCCCGCGGGGATTCAAGCCTGGGGATCTCGTTCTCAGAGTGGCGCTTCAGGTGGAGACCGCTGGCAAGCTGGAGTCCAAGTGGGAAGGCCCGTACATTGTGATGGAGGCATTGCCGAAGGGGGCGTACCGCCTCGCCACGCTCGAAGGACAAACCCTCCGGCACACATGGAATGCGGACAGGTTGCGGCGATACTACGCCTAGAAGTAGGACAACAAGCGTAGAGCCACCAGCCCTTTGTTATGCGATGCTCGCCCGCGCAAACGGAAGTTCAATAAAGATTGCTGTTCCCAGAGCATTCCCTATCCGCGCTGGGCAGAACAAAGTCCACGGACTTTAAATAAGATGTAGCGTCGAGGTCTGCCTCCGCACGCGCGAGTCTCCGGACTATAAAGGAAGTCGTAGCGTCGAGGTCCGCCTCCGCACGCACTAGTCCACGGACTTTAAATAAGACGTAGCGTCGAGGTCTGCCTCCGCACGCGCGAGTCTCCGGACTATAAAGGAAGTCGTAGCGTCGAGGTCCGCCTCCGCACGCACTAGTCCACGGACTTTAAATAAGACGTAGCGTCGAGGTCTGCCTCCGCACGCGCGAGTCTCTGGACTATAAAGGAAGTCGTAGCGTCGAGGTCCGCCTCCGCACGCACTAGTCCATGGACTTTAAATAAGACGTAGCGTCGAGGTCTGCCTCCGCACGCGCGAGTCTCCGGACTATAAAGGAAGTCGTAGCGTCGAGGTCCGCCTCCGCACGCACTAGTCCACGGACTTTAAATAAGACGTAGCGTCGAGGTCCGCCTCCGCACGCACCAGTCTACGGACTCTAAATAAGACGTAGCGTCGAGGTCCGCCTCCGCACGCACCAGTCTACGGACTTTAAATAAGACGTAGCGTCGAGGTCCGCCTCCGCACGCACCAGTCTACGGACTTTAAATAAGACGTAGCGTCGAGGTCCGCCTCCGCACGCACCAGTCTACGGACTTTAAATAAGACGTAGCGTCGAGGTCCGCCTCCGCACGCACCAGTCTACGGACTCTAAATAAGACGTAGCGTCGAGGTCCGCCTCCGCACGCACCAGTCTACGGACTTTAAATAAGACGCAACGAAGGGACGCCCTCGCGCGCACCAGTCTACGGACTCTAAATAAGACGCAGCGTCGAGGTCCGCCTCCGCACGCACCAGTCTACGGACTCTAAATAAGACGTAGCGTCGAGGTCCGCCTCCGCACGCGCGAGTCTCCGGACTATAAAGCAAGTCGTAGCGTCGAGGTTCGCCTCCGCACGCGCCAGTCCACGGACTCTAAATAAGACGTAGTGTCGAGGTCCGCCTCCGCACGCGCGAGTCTCCGGACTATAAAGAAAATCGTAGCGTCGAGGTTCGCCTCCGCGCACGCCAGTCAACGGGCCCTGAATAAGACGCGGACGTTCTCCCTGCACACTCTACGGAGTCTAAACAAGACGCTAACTCCGCACATGTCAGGGACCTCGTCCCTGTGCATACTCTGCGGAGTATAAATAAGACGCGGGTGTCCTCCCTGCGCGCTCTACGGAATATAAACAAGATGCGGAGGTCTTCCCTTCGCGTTCGGCGGCAGGTAACACCAAGAAAGGTACTACTTGGTTTCATTATAAAAGCAAAGGGGTTACATGGTTACAAGCATACGAACCAATACATCATCCCCCCGCCCTACCCGACCAACCGCTCAGCCTTGGCGCGGTGCGGGCGAACCCGTGCCGTCGTCGCCGTGACGCTGAAGGACTCCTTCGAGCCAGTGGAGGAGGTCCCCCTCCCCATGCAGCGTCTGCTGCACGGCGACCCTCGCTGCATCTTCCCCGAAGCGGCCCCAGATCCGTTGATGGAAGTTCTGCAAGCTAGGCCCGATGGAGCGAATGGCGTCCGACATAACCTCGGGTCGGCCGGGAGGATCCAGTTGAGGATTCGCCAGCTCATGGGTATGTCTGCACCCACGAGTGTGAAGCAGGGCGAGGGCGAAGCACGCACCAAGATAGCCGTAGTGCTCGCCAAACGTTCTGGCGCCACGAAGAGCAACCCCTGTCCCCTCCTCGATCAACCCGAGCGTCTCCGACAGGGCCTCCGGCCCATGCGTAATGTCCGGCACTCTGACGCACAGATCTCGGAGGGCCTGGTTCAGAGACTCTATGGCCCGCCACGCCGACGTGGACGCATTTTCCAAGACAAGGCTATTCCCTGCAGCAGACTCCGCCAGCTGGGCGTTCTCCCCTTCTAGGACGGCGATCTGCTGCAGGAAGGCGGTGCGCTCCTCAGCCGCGGCACACTTGGCTTCCGTGGCCTCGAGTTGTGCGGCCGCCAGGGCGCCCTCCAGCGCGCGAAGTTCTTCATCCTTCGCTGCGAGAGCATTGTTTGCTTCACGAAGGCTGGCTTCCAGAGCCCTCCGCTCCCGAACACGGGCCTCGTCAAAGGACCGGCTAAGGGCAAGTGTCTGGCAAAAACAACAAGTCAGCAGGCGCCCAGCAGTACCTTGCAAGCTGAAGCGCACATATTTACCCTCATCTCGGAGGCCAGCAGCGCGAGCGCTAGGAGATCCCCCTCGCATGACGACAACATCTCTCGGTCAAGGCCGTTGTCAGCACTCTCTACGGCTGAGGTGAGGACGCGAAGTATCTCCAGCCGAGGGAGGAAGTCCGCGCGCGCGAGCCCCGGCCCCAACGTGCCAGGATTTACCGAGGCCGCGGCCACGTCAACAGCAACGGACACCTTCGGGGCACCCTGCACAAGGCTTTGGACTTCGCGCATACCTCCGTTGCTCGATCCTTCGCCATGTCCGGGAGACCTCGTCTCGCTTGATGTTGGCAGAATGAGCGAGCATATCGGAGAGAGTCTCGTGAAGTCATGAGAAGAAAGGGACTCACGCCTACCTCCTGCGCCTCTCGTCGCGGTAGGAAGTGGCGCCGTTTCGACGGCCAAGTGGGAGGCGGGCGCCTCGGTGGTCGGCGAGGAGGTCTTCTCGGCCGCGCCAGACGCCGTAATCCCGTGACAAGGCCCCGCAACGGCGTATCGACCCCTCGCTGGCGGCGGGGACTGCGTCCGAGGGCGTTTCGCCTGCGGTGGCACAAGCGATTCTTCCGGGGCAACACCAGCTACGGTTCCCGTCGCCCCCACGGTTTCCTCTGTAGGGGGCGCGCCCTCGTCGGCCGCTGCGGTTAATAGCGCACCATCAACCGTGGTTTTCTATCCGGGAACGGTGCTCCCCCCCGGGTTGGAGAGTTCCAGCTCAACGATGGCCGCGAGCACGGGTTCGTTGGCGTCGGCAGAGGGTGCCGGGGGATCCGAGGCGGCGCGCTCCTCCGAAGTAGTGTGGCCGGGCCCACCGCCGGTCCCACGCCCCGTCTCAGCTGTGATAGTCGCCGAGGGGCCTGCGCGGTCGCATACGGCAGACGGGGAACGGGCCCGGCGTCGCGAAGATAACACCCCCGCAGGGCTATCACCGTCCTGAGTACCCGAAGTCCCGGCGGGAAGCTCCCCCGGCACCGAGCGCTCGGGCACAGTAATGCCCAGAGCCTCGCATGTGCGGTCTACCCGCCCTTGCTTAGCCGCCTTGACTGCGGCCTCGCGAGCCTGGTGCTCCTTAAGCGTGTACGGGCCGAGGAGCGCCGCAACCGCGCGCTCCGCATCCTCTAGCCGAGCCACTGCGCAGGAGATCACGTCAGTCAGGTAGAGACCAAACAGATACAATGCCACGCGTAAAACGTGCCGGGCGACTTACAAGGAGCGGAGGGCGGAAGCAGGCGAGATACGGATGGGCTGAACTCGTCCTCGCGGGGGCCGTTCTGTCCAACATACTTCCCCCAGGAGGAGAGGGGCGCCGCCCCATACATTGTGAACTCCTCGGCTAGGTCGCGCAGGCTCATTCGACGGGCGACACCGACAAGACTCTGTAGCTTTCGCGTGTCGTCAGTATGTGCCTTCAGACTCGGCGTACTGTTAAACGAGATCGGCCCACCTCGGCATTGCATTCTGCTCTTGTCGGTCACGGTGTAGTAGAACCACTGCCGAGTCCAGCCGGACTCCCATTGCCTCGGCGAGGCTGGCGTAGGGAACAACGTCGCGCACGACGCCCGGAGCACGAAGTCCACACCACCGAAGTTGGACACCGCCCCGTCAACTTTTCGGGGTCGACAGCATGCGTCGTGCAGTGTGGCGAATAAGCTCGCGCTGGGACGCCCCCCCCTCTGTCCGCATCGCCCACGTGAAGACAGCTAGGCGGAGTATTGCGTGGGGCGTCAGTTGGGCTAGCTCCAACATGTAGGCCCGCAGGACTTCGCCCATGAACAACGTGGAGGGCATTCGAAGGCCGGCGTCGAAGAACGCGACAAAAACAATCGCCTCCATTGCCTGGGGCTTCGGCTCCGTCTCGTCCCGATGGGGTAGGCGAGCCCCATCGCGATCCACGATCTTCCTCTCATCCACGAGTCGCTGCAGCGTCCCTTCGGTCACACGGCTCTTCCCCAGCACACGAGAACAGCTGCCTCCCGAGTGCTCCATGGCGTCCCACCACTTGTTGGCGCGCGAGCTCCCCCGCGGCACCAGCTCGTACTCCCTGGAAGGATGGGACACCTCGCCCTGGCTAGGCAAGGAACCGCTGCGGGGATGGTAGGTGGCGTCGTCATGGCTAGCCATCGCTCTTCACGACCAGGGAGAAAGAAGCAGGGAAAAGAGCAACCGGCGTTACAATTAGCACGGGCGGAAGCAAAGCAGCAGATCAAAAACAATCAAAAAGCAAGTAAGGGTGCCTCCATCTCAACACTGGCACCTTATAAAGGCCGCTCGCCTCTCATGTGGCTCGAAGCGCAGACAGATCAAACTCGCAGCGATTCGGCTGCCCACGTTTTGGAAAGAAGAACTGCCGGGGCTTAGAGGGCCGTGTCCGGTAGGTGACCAAGCAGCGCACAACGCCTCCACGCCTTCAACACGCGTCCAACTTCCCTGGGGAAGAGGCAAACGGCCGCGGTCACGCAACCGCTCACATCCCACGACGCACCAGTCGTGAGTCGCCGCGTGTCCCACCCGCAGAATGGCAGACAGCACGACGCGACAGCCTGACTTCTGCCAGGCCAGGCGTCGGCGTGATTCCAGCTGCCATCAAAAGCGCACTACCAGACTGCAAGGTCACAACAGCTCCAACGCACAACAATATCGGCGCCAAGCTCCAATTTTAGCGCGGGGACAGAGCGCGCGCGCGCGTCTACTTCGACTAGGCGCCAGCCTGCGCTGCCACCCGTTCGAAGGGTAGGAGACGAAGCGCGCGCGCGTCTACTTCGACTAAGCGCCAGCCTCCGCTGCCACCCGTTCGAAGGGTAGGGGACAGAGCGCGCGCGCCTCGGCTTCGACTAGGCGCCAGCCTCCGCTGCCACCCGTTCGACGGGTAGGGGATGGAGCGCGCGCGCGTCTACTTCGACTAGGCGCCAGCCTCCGCTGCCACCCGTTCGAAGGGTAGGAGACGGAGCGCGCGCGCGTCTACTTCGACTAGGCGCCAGCCTCCGCTGCCACCCGTTCGAAGGGTAGGGGACGGAGCGCACGCGCCTTGGCTTCGACTAGGCGCCAGCCTCCACTGCTACCCGTTCGAAGGGTAGGGGACGGAGCGCGCGCGCCTCGGCTTCGGCCTAGGCGTCAGCCTCCGCTGCCACCCGTTCGACGGGTAGGGGACGGAGCGCGCGCGTCTACTTCGACTAGGCGCCAGCCTCCGCTGCCACCCGTGCGAAGGATAGGGGACGGAGCGCGCGCGTGTCTGCTTCAACAAGGCACCTTCCATCCCAGACCTCGGGCTCCCCCACCACAAGCTCGGAGGAATTCACATGCCGCAGGGGACGGAGGGGGCCAAAGGACTCGGCGACATGGCTTCGGCCCTGTGAAGCCCTTCACCATGAGAGGCTCCTGTCGTAGGGGTGGCCCCCAACTAAGCCCAGCAGGCCTGTTAGGAGGTTATAAGAACCAGAGTAACGTGTGTAATGACATAAGTGCCCCTAATGGGGAGGTACGGATGTAAGGGCATAACTGTAAAAGCATACTCCATGTGAATATATATATCAGGATGAGGGGGAGGATGAGGTAGAACACTCCCACCTCTCCACTACCATCTCTCTCTCTGTTTGGTCTGTAACCACAACATCTCCCATTCTAGTTCCACTAAACCATGTCTCACTTAGACCAACCAAGGCACATGGTGCAACCTACCGCTCAAACTTTCCTTCATCATTTCTAGCCTTTCTCATGCCATGCTTGAACTCAGCCATCTTATCCAGTATCCTCGATTGTTCTGGACCTCAGCTTCTCCATGAGCGTAGCTCTGATTCTTGCCATTGACCATGGTTGACTACAAACGACTCTGCACATCTAAAGATTAAAAAATCATTTTCAGACATAAGTTCTTCATAACTTGACTCACGTTAGCTATAACATGTCTCATACAACATATAAACTCTGACCTAGGTCAACAAAACTCATCGTGATACCAAAATCCCCTAATTACATAAACCAGCTAAACTAGACACATCCTAGTCGGTCTGACCAGACCCCCTATATCAGTCACACCGCTGATAGGGCCTGGTCTAACCGGTATTGGCTGGCAGTCAAACCACTGAGATGTTTGGTCTGACTGAACCATGGGATAACCGAAGAATCTGCGACCACTGGGATTGAGTTATGAACCTAACTGAACCTCTTAATATACTATCGCAGAGTCTCATTGGGTTCTTGTTAGATTTTGTGGAGGTCATCTTTCTTTCCAGGGTGATCATACGTCCATTAGAAGTTAGCGATCAATAGGTCACAGAGCTGCTTCCAAGTGTAGATTGATCCTACCGGTTGGTTAAGTAACCACGATTGGGTAGAAACCTCAAGGACTGTCGGCAAGTAGTTTTCCATCATGTTGTCATCACCTCCAGCAGCCCTAATAACAGTGGTATAAATCTATAGAAATTCTAATGGATTTTGTTTTAAATTGAATTTCTTAACATTCATTGGTCAGAACTTTTCGGCCTACGCACTGCTTGAAGGCTTGCTGAGAAGCCCGAGAGCCCGTGATCAGGACATAGCGCCTTCCCTGGAAAGGAACCGGATTATAATTAGTCGGAGACCTATTCCTTCAGTAGTCATCATAAGGAACTGATGCTCCTATTTGGTCGTGAACACTCAAGTTATGTCTCTGAACAAATACATGGTTCAGATGATGTCGGAAATCATCCGGATTGTATCCTTGATGTCGTCTTTTGGGACGAGGGGGAGGAGTTGCTTTATTTTCGAAGAGCCTTATCCCCTCATGACCTCCTTGATGAAATCTTTGACATGATCTTGGTTTTGCTGATGGATTATTGTCAGCCCAACCACGCTGGCTTCTATTATGCAAAGAATCTGAGGAAGAAGTCATCGTCTAGCTTTGAGAGCGTCTTTGCCCTTGGTACATCTCTGTCTGGCACATGGTCTATTGTAGAATCTCCGACACCTGTCCTGTAACATGAGCATATCCTGGGGTTTCTGCCAAAGCAAGATCCGGTTGTTCAAAATATTATGAACTTGTTGTAGGTTCTGTATAGTTACCTAAGGCCTCAGAGCGTGCCTGCTAGAAGAAGGGGTATGACAACTCGAGCTTTGCCCTGAGTTCCCTGCTTGTCCCACATGACTCATCAGGTGCAGAGGGGTAGAAGCAGGCGAATTAGATGGTCGATGTTCACTAGTTCTGTTATTTCCATCTATTTCGGGTAACGCAAAAGCGCACCATTTGGACAAGTGGGTCATGGAGGAGTCTACTATGGAGAATCTTGCACAGGATTTGCAATGGTATCTCCGATTATGTTAACTTCATGTTTCCAGCACGAATCTTCCGACGAACTCATATCAAAACTGATGGAGTGCCTTCAATCACTTCGGCCAGTAGCCTCCACGATGGGGAACATTTGGAGACCACCACCTCCGGAAGGCTGTGTGGTGGACCCAACCTGATTTAACGGATTACTGACCGAATGATGAGTGTTATTACCTTCTCCTGGCTTCTCACAAGAGGCAACTTCATCGACACCGTGACTAGGTGTCATTTAGCTCCTACTATATGTAGGAACTGTTAACGAATTGCGGCCATCCATGACTGAATTGAGAGTACTCTGACCTTCAGGTTATGGTGTTGCAATCTTGTCACTATGTTTGCCGGTCGATAGTGCCAGGCTTGCCGCATTGTTGGGCATTCCAACGAGGCTAGGACGACTGGATTCCCAGGTGATCCTGATGATTGGGTGGCGTGTCTTCTTCCATCTGGTCGATCTTACTGGCCTCAAGGATGTGCGAGCCTAGGATGGAGGATAACGATGAAGAAGCATCATGTTCTATGGCACAGATGCATGCGTCCATGTTGAGGTCGGCATAGTCAGTCAAATCAAACCAGTTCTTCTCATCCCAAGTTCCTGCCATGATTGCACAGGCGATGTTGACAGAAGACAAGAGAGAATAATGCTTGATGATGAAGAAGACTTTAAGGAATTAGAGCCTTCTTCCCCACGGACGGCGCCGGCTATCAATGATTGAGTTGTTGATCTTGTGAATAATGTGAGAAAGATGGCTGGATTCCTTGGAATAGGTTAGCAAGAGAAAGGGGTGTTCTTTATTGCTTATGAACCGGTTACAAAGGGGCCTACAAAAGGGACTTAACTAGGCCTAATCTATCTTCTTCCCATTACTCGGAAGATTCTAGTTGCCTTAACTTGTTCTCTGGATTGTGTATCGATTGATCGTCTCTGAGTGATCATGTCTCTATCCCCTTTTGTCTTCTCTTTTCAACCCTTAAATACTGTTGAAGGGACGCCAGTTATCCATTTGAGTATATGTCTCATTAAATCAATGTGTCTGATCGAAAGAGTGGTTGTTGTGAGAGAGAGATATCTGGTGATAACTATCCTCTGGTTGTTGTCAGTGGGAGATAATCGTGTGGCACAACTGTGTGGCAGTTGTTGTTAGAAATATAGGGCCAAAACATCATACTATTTAAACTAGATAAAGCACATGTCTTATCCGTCACATGGGAGAAGTCCCGTGGAAGTGATGTCTTCTGGTTGGGTAGAGTGTATAGTAATCATTTGACCAAGGTACTCGGAGAACAGCTATAAGAAACTTACAACCATAGGGTCTCAGAGCCTTCATTAAATATTAAAGCTATTTTTAAAGGATTATTCAATCCTTCTCATGTAGTACTTCCCGAGCACCATAAAAAGTCTCTTATTTGGGATAGCAAGGGTGAAGCTAGTCTATCAAAGGTAGAGGTAGGGATGGAAACAGATTGGATGTGATCAAATAGTCTCAAATATGAATACGAATTCATATTTTTAAAACAAATATGAATACGAATTCATATTTTTAAAACAAATATGAATACGAATTCAAATATCCTTAAATATGAATACGAATACGAATTGAATGTCGTAACGGATCCGAATTCGAATCGAATATGTAATTAATTTGGTTGAATATGAGTATCCTCCTACAACTTCTATAACAAATATCGGCAGAATAAATTCCTAGCAGTTTTGTCGTTTTTGACCAGTTACTGGAACGGTTACCGGTTTGAAACTGTCCAATTTTAAATTTCGAATCACAAAATTCGTCAGGGTTTTTCCCGAGTTTCGAAAACAGATCGAATAGTCTCGAATATGAGTACGAATACGAATATTTTTAAATACGGATATGAATATTCTTAAATACGAATATGAATATTTTCAAATACGAATTTTACTTACCACATTCACGTTTTCTTATATGTAAATATTAGAAAAAAAACGAATTATGCATTATCATCTCCCACTCCTACGTAGAGGCGTCCACATGGTAACCTAATTAGCGACAGAACTGTCAGCCTACCATCCATCCACGTGGTGCACGCGCACGGCGCCAGCGAGTAACAGTGCCACGTGGACAGCGACATGATCCAACGGATTACATAGTTACGTGCTCCGACAACCACATGGACGATGGATCCACATCACGTGGCACCATCACCGAATAGAGATTACACGCATCTGGTGACAAACTATGTAGCGTGATGTGTTCTAACTTCTAAAAGTTATTTTAAATGTATTGTTTTCTTAACAAAAATATTTTTCCTTTTCTTTATATTATTTATGAAGCTATAACCTTTTCATTTTTCTTTATTTTTCTTTAATTAAATGTCTTAACCAAAAGCTAACATCAGCTTCATTACTATCTTAGATGAAAACCAAACACTGTCAGCAAAAGCCCAATTGAATAGGCTTCTATCGAGATTCAAGACAGCGTCCAATGCAATCTGGACAAACGCACATGAATACACGATGGCCTATTTTTATGGAATCAGAATTGATATTGTATTGCCTAACATACTTTCAGGGACAACAATTAGTGAATTATTGGGCATGTTCTTTTTAGCTAAAGCTTATGTCTTTTGACTTTTGGCTATGGCTCTGAAAAGCCCCTAAAAAATTCAAAATGAATTTTCTAAAAATTTTGTTGCATTTTTAGGTGAATTCTTGGAGACTTTCCCTTTTCGGAAAGCCCCCTTTTTCCGCTTTCCCTTTTCGGCGTTGCCGCCTCCCCTTCTCCTTTGGCGCCCCGCCCCTTTCCGCTTCTCCCGCTCCCCAGCGCCTCCCCCTCTTTCTCCCCGCTGGCGCCGCTCCCCTCCCCGCCTCCTCCCTCACGCGCTGGCGCCCGCACCCGTGCCCGCACCGCCTCTGCGCCTCGCGCCCCCGGTTTCACCCCCGCGCTCGCGTCACCCCGTCCGAAGCCGGCAGAGCTCCCGCGCCACGCGTCGCCCCGTCCCTGCACCCGACCCCACCCGTCAGCCTCCGCCTGTCCCCTCCGCCGCGCGCGGACGCATCCTCGCGCACGCTGCTGCTCACCTGCTCCCCTCTCCCGTCGCCTCACCATTACGCCCGTGCAGAGCCGTCACCGCCCTCTCCCCTCCGAGGCGACGCCCTACCTGCTCCTGTTGACTCCAGCGCGGCGCCGGTGCCTTCTCCCCCACGGACCCGCTCCCTTCCGCCCGGGGTATAAAACCCCCTCCCCTCTCTCGCACGCTCTTCTGTTTCCCGAGCTGCTCCACCTCCTCCATCCCCTTCCTATCGCCCCAGAGAAGCTCCAGGAGCAGCCGATTGGAGCCCCGCCGCCCAGAGCGCCGCCATTCCCCTCCCCTGCGCCGGCGACCCCGTAAACCGGTTCTCCCCCTCCTTTCCCCCATTTCTCAATTACTTGCGCCTAGAGCATCTTCACTTTCCCCTAAACCCATCGCCGTCCTCCCCTGGCCAGGTGAGGCTCCGAGGTGATCCAGCGTCGAAGCCCCCTTCCGGCCGTCGCACCCTCTCTGTGGCCAGCCTACTCTGGAGCCTCCCCGCCGAAACCGCCGCCGCCAATGTAAGCCTCTTGGCCCCCTGTCCGTGTGGCCGCCGCTGTTTGGACTCCCTCGCACCAAATAACCGAACCACCCCCTTCTTCCTCCCGCTGTCCCCTCCGATCCCCTCGCCTCCCGACCGCCCAAAATGGGTTCCCCGTGTTCCACTCCACCCACTGGTGCCCTCGGTGGCCGCCGACGAGCCCCCTGGCGCCCAGGCCGCCGTCGTCACCGTAACTCGGCCCGGGAAGCACTGTAGCGGCTGGAGGAGGAAGAAGACTCCTCCCCCGCGACGTGGCCCCTCCTCCGCCGCCCGATCTCGTCGTTGCCATATAACCACAGCCGCCAGATCAAGCCACCCCGCCACCGTCCGATCTTCATAAACACCTCCCCCCGAGTCCGTTGGATCCGCCCGTACCCCTTCGCCACCCTCCCCTATCGCTGCCGTCCGCCTTGCCACGCGGCGACCATCCAGGCTACTCGGGCGCGCGCGCTGCTGGGCCGTCTCCCTCGGCCCGCTCTGCTCCCGCGCGCGCGCATTTGGGTTGCGCTGGCCGTTGGCCGTGCGGGCCGTTTCCCCGGGCGGGCCGCACTATAGCAACGGGCCGGCCTTCTACTGTGCAAACCGATTTTCCAGTAATTTCTCAATTTTCAGAAATCAGAAAAATCTAAATAAATTCTAGAAAATCACAGAAAATCCCAAAAATTCCCAAATTTCACCACTTTGCTCAGAAAAATGTCCTGAACCCATGTTTGGCCTCCACTTCCACAAATTCATCCCAGATAAATTCCTAAAATTCCCTATTTGAGGATTTATGCATTTTACTCCTTTTTGAATAGTTTATTTTCCCTCGCTTGATTAGGCTCAAGCTGGATTTAATTATTTTATGTGTTTGCGTTTGTTTCGGAGACCCCGGAAGTCCAAGTGCAGTCGCAGGATCCAGGCGTTTCTACGTTCGAGCTAGCTGAGATCATCCGGATTGACGGCAAGTCCCAAATCATTTGATCATGTTGCAACACATGTTATTTAATTATGTTATTATGCTATTTGCATTGAGCTAGTTCTGAAATGTTAGTTCAAAATAAAATAAAATGTTTAGAATGACATGATATGTAGTTAAATCTACCACCGACAAATGCCATGTTAAACTCGTAGCTATGCCTTTGTAACCCTAGAATTAATTATCTGTTATTCTAGATAATTGTAGGTTATTATTATCATGCAAGTCTTTACACTGATAAGGTTGTGGCTGCGGGCCAATAGAATTTGGAAAACCCGACTCTAGGGCAGGGTGGTATGGGACACCGTGCCCTAGGGCGGAGTATGTCGACGTGCAAAATAGGGTAAGGGTTCTTACCCTAGGTTGTAAGGTCGCGGACCTGACCGGGGTTGCTGACTCCGGGGAAAAAATATAAGGACTGAAACCCTTACGCCGAGCAAATGACATGGTGTCCGTTCAACCACAGGAGTTGACTTGTCAACACTGGTTTAGTAGCTGCTCAACTCGATTGAAACTCTACAGGTGTTGTGAAGCAGGAGTTTGGGTAACAAGGTTAGGCAGGCCGTGCTGCGGGTGCCTAACAACGGTAGAGTTCACTCGAAGCGGACGTTTGTTCTATTGCTATTATTATTTATTTATATGTGCCAGACCCGAGTGGATTCTACCGGGTAGAGCCTATATAAAGAGTTGAGCAGTGAAACGACCTGGCTTTCTTAACCCGGACGCGGAAGTTAAGAAATCGTGTGGGTAAAGCTGAGCAAACTCTGCAGAGTCAAATAAATGGTATTCGAATACGCCGTGCTCCCGGTTAATGGAGCTGTGTCACTTGGGTGATTCCAGCGGCAAAGCTTAAGTAGTTTTGTACATGCTTTAACTTGTTCAGTTGGTTAATTAAATTTTCGTGAAAACCCCTGAGATCTTAAGGAGTAGTTTTGGGTCCGTCTTATCAAAATGTTTGTAAATAAAACTGCATCCACTCAAAGTTAATAAACCAATTATACTCCCTTCCTTTGATTATCCGTGCATGTAGTAAGTTAGAGTCCCTTTGGGGCTTGCTGAGCCGGTTGTTTGGCTCACGGCTTGCTTATTCCACTCTTTAGAGGATCAAGACGAAGGTGAAGGTCTCCCCGTCGAGGACGCCCCTGAGGATTGCTTCTTCGACGAGGACCCGTGGCTTTACGTCTTGGCCGCGCTCAAGCGGATCTTGGAGCTTTGGTAATGTAAATATACTTTGGGCTTGCACGCCCCGCTGTTGAAAAATGGATGTTAATCCATATGTAAAATATATGCTGGAATTTTTGTTGTAAGCATGCAATGGTATTCTCTTGCGCGACACTACATAACTGTTCATGCGTGAATAGTTGCGGGGTGCCGTGTCCTCCGGCGCCCCTGGAAATCGGGGGCGTTACAGGCTCTCGGCTTTTGGGTTGTTTGTACGAGAGATTACAGAGTAACAGAAACTCACATGCGATTTTTGCCGATATAAATGAAGTCAGTACAATATATACTACAATTAACTGATAGATATTATCTTAAAAAGATACTTCGTTTAAAAGCTAATTGCTATAGAAAAACTAAAAAGTAGCTTTTAGAAGTTACTATATCCTCTTCGGCCCCATAGCAGCGTATGCAACCTGCGTGAGTATTTGGGGTGCTCTGCGAGTTGTGGCCATGTGGCGCGGCCAGGGTCGCAGCCAGCAACTCCTCGTGGTACGACAGGGACCTGTTTCATTCCCAAGGCGCTAATAAAGCACCGGTTAATCAGGTCATTTATCTGTACTAGTCACTTTTGCTAATGCTCGCGATCACATCCATTCATCAGTCGTAATGGCCGAGGAATACGGATGTTTGGAGCTCCGTCTCCGAGTTCCCTTGCGCCGTCGGTAGGCCGGATGAGAATGACCGCGAAGGGTCCAAAACGTCTCACATCGGAAAGCTACCCAGCGACACATCTGTTAGGGCATGTACAACCCATAGACGGGGGTCATATGTAAGAGCCTGAAATTTGACATACAGACAGCTAAAAAGACAGGTCGTACAATGGAGAGTCTGTTTCACTGTCTGCAAGCTGTTTAATGCTTTGCATGTAGCTAAGATCAATCATGAACACTATTTTGTATACCATTGTGTTGCTATTTGATAGAAAACGGATCAAGCTTAAATAAGATGAACATGATTACAATATTTTTTTTAAATCATCAATATAAATGATATATTATATATAATTGCAACATTTTTGTCTAATTTTCTTTGTTTCCGTAGCGCTGCCATATGTGCTCGATTAGATCCTTCTTGAGTTGCCTATGTGTTGGCCGAGCTTTGATAGCGGAATTCTTCCGAAGCACCTCTGCGAAGCATGGATTAGGGTTATCGCTTGTACGCACTTCAGGTGGGAGCACTATCGTCGCACTCGGATTCTCATTCAAATCCAAGGAAACTCTAACCAATTCTTTCTCATCTTCCACTATCATATTGTGAAGGATAACACAAGCTTGCATTATGTTGACAACGTCCCCCTGCTTCCATAACTTTGCAGGTCGACGAACAATATCAAAGCGTGATTGCAATACTCCAAATGCGCACTCGACATCTTTCCTCGCCCCTTCTTGCATCAATGCAAATAATTTGTCTTCAGCCGACTGAGGGGCTGTTACTGTCTTCACGAATACCGCCCATTCTGGATATATTTTATCAGCAAGATAGTAACCCATGTCATACTGTGTTCCGTTTACGGTATATTGTACCGTAGGAGCTTCCCCTTTTATTGCTTGAATAAACAGTGGTGACTTGTTTAGGACGTTAATGTCGTTCTGAGACCCGGCGGTACCAAAGAAAGCATGCCATATACGAAGATCATGAGATGCCACTGCTTCGAGGATCATAGTAGGAACGCCTTTGTCACCACGTGTGAACATGCCTGCCCAACCTTTCGGGCAATTCTTCCATGCCCAATGCATACAATCGATGCTTCCCAACATTCCTGGAAAACCACGAGCCTCATTTTCTTGTAAGATTTTTTCTAGTTCATCGCTTCTTGGAGGGCGTAGATACTCTTCACCAAAACATTCAATCACTCCTTCAGCAAATTTTCCCAAAATCTCCAAACAAGTGCTTGCGGCAATCTTCAATACCTCATCAAGTTGATAAGCCGAGGAGCCGTAAGCTAGCATCCTCATAGCCGCAGTACACTTTTGAAGGGGTGAAAGAGAATCCCTACCAGTTGCATCGACTCTTTGGGTAAAATAAGGAGACCAATCCCTAAGAAATAATTTAATTTATCAGCACATGAATATCAATGGTGAATCGGTATACAGAAATAATTCAATTTACCTAAGAGTGTTCACGATGCGTAGGAACAACGGCTTATTCATCCTAAATCTCCTACGGAACATCTCATCGGTGTAGATAGGATTTTCGGAAAAGTAATTGGCGACAAGCTCATCATGACCTTTTTCTCGATTTCTTGGTATGTACCTCCTTGGTCCACTCTGTCGGCGGCGGCGGCGAGGTTCACTTGATGATTCTCCATCGATGTCCGCCTTCAATTCCTCTCCAATCTTACTTATAAATTCTTCTAAAATTTCATCCTCCGCTAGAAAATCTTCCACGGTGAACACCTCTGTAGGATCAAAGTCGTCGGCTTCTTCTAGAAAATCTTCCTCATGGTCTAGATCATCTTGCTCATCTTGCAGCTCCATAGGATCTTACTAGAGAATTGTACTACGGCTGGGTGGAAGGGGAGAAGTGTACTGCGGCTGGGTGGAAGGGGAGAACTGGTAGCATTTTATAATATGAAGGATAACACATGTTCACACTATCAACTAGGAGGCATGTTCACATGACGAAGAGAGTTCACACTAACATATAACACTCTTCGTATGGGAGATGCAGGAACATGGGAGTGTTCATACATGCTCTCACACTAACATATAACACTTCGTACGAGCAAATTCCAGTTCATACATGAGAGACGAAGAGAGTTCATACATGGGAGGCATGTTCACACCAACAGCTAGGTAACAGGATGGCACAAGTAATTCACACCGCAACACAAGTAATTCTGGACCATACCAAAATAAAATCATGTTGCTGCATCGGAGAGCAAAGTTACATATAAGATTTCTGTTCAAACACACATACGACTCTAGTTGATAGGAACAAATGCTGTGAGCAATTGCAAGAATTCCTTCATAAATCATAACAGACAGAAGATTGTAATCAGCAGGTGCCATGTCTAAATTTCCTAACATTAACACACAAAAGATTAATAGGATATGAACAACCAAATCATTTAGTACTAGCACTTGGTCTCATCATCTAGCAATATATATAATCAAAAGGGCAGAAAGTTAATCATCTACCAATATCATTCAGAACTGAAACAGAACTGCAATCACCATACTTTCAGCCCATAATTTTCAGAATTGTAATCACCATACTTTTTAGAACCAAAAAACAGCATGTGAGAATATCAGAGCCCCATGTCAGCCAATCTTCATTCCACACAGCATCCTCATAGCCCCAGGTCAGCCAAAAACAACCTACACAAAGTAGTCCATACATGTAGATCAACACAAGTTTAACACATACAGGTAGATCAACATGATACATACCTATTTAGATAGTTTCAGGGAAAAGGGCCTTCCTAAGACACTTCATGGCAGCAACTCGCTCAGCCTTTTCCTCATCAGACATTAAACTAGAATCTTGTGAGATGAGATTGTTATAAGCTTCCATCATAACAATTTCCTTTCACAATCATAACCACCAGATGGACGTGGGTCTTTATCCCTGCAGCAAACAAAGATACTCAAATATATATATATATATATATATATATATATATATATATATATATATATATATATATATATATATATATATATATATATATATATATATATATATATATATCAAGTATAACAGTACCATCATAACAATTTCCTTTCACATGGCAATTTCCTGTTGCTGCATATAACAGTACCAGCAAAAGGTATATCTAAGGCTTCAACTTTCACATGGCATGTTGAAAGAAACAAGTTCTCAGAGATCTTGGTACATTGATAACCTACTTGCTGTTGTTTGATAAACTGCTCAGTATGTTGACTAGGCTACTCAATAACCTTTTAAGATGGCTAACTCATTCTAATAAGTATTTTCTTCTTTGACAACTAGCACAGCACATGCAGTCAGATAAATAAGTGATGCCTTGTGTGGAAAACTGGAAATAGGGCAACAATTTGTATTGCTTCCTTCAGAATAATACAGCTCCAAAAGACTTATCTCTTTAAAAAAATCAAAACCAAGACTCAAAAGCAAATATTGAGGGAAATGCCATTCTACATGTAACCTGACACTGCTACATGTAATCTGTGAAGATCTGCAGCACAACTATTTGGATAATTAGCAAGTATGGATACCAGTGGAAAAATCATTTGGGCAAAACATAACGAGATACAAACAGTGAATATCAAGAGTGTTGGTGCAGGATTTGTGGTTAGTTTGTATGTTTTGTAACCAAAATGAATTAATCAAATTGAGAAGTTGGTCTAATGGCTTTATTGTGTTTTCTACACCAGGTTACAGATGGGGAAAGATTGCCCCTGGCTGTAAAGGAGTTAGGAAGCTGTGATCAAACTAACATTTCCAAGTCTGGAATTTGAGTCCAGCTGCTGGCCTGCTGCTATTTCACTTACAGAAGAAGCAGAAACTTTATACCAACCGAGACTACAAGACCTCAACACCTTCTTACAAAAATGTAACCAAAAGTAAGCATTAGCAGTAGCACTATAGTTGGGTATATATCCTAGTAATAACATTTGGTAAAAGGAAAATGTATGACTGTGAATGTAAAAGGAAAATATTATCAATTCCTTAGTTTATAGTTCTATTCATCAGGATGAATAGAACTAGTTGGATAAGATAGAAACTAGACCTCCAAAAGCTGCTGAAACAATTATATATATATATATCAAGTATTAGATCCCAAGCTGCTGAAACAATTATATATATCAAAATTGAAACACTAAAGATGATTCAACCAGAACAATTATATATATCTGATGATTCATTGGATTGCAGAACTAGTTGAAAGTAACATGTATATCTGAAGATTGGTCATAACCTAAGTATTTACAAGCTTCATTGAACATAGGAAGAACTACAGTGATGGATCCCAAAAATCATGGTATCAGTCCACAATGATTTTGCATAAATAAACATCAAAGGTAAATAAGCACAACTGATTACCATGATGGATCCCAAGCTGCTGAACGCCCAGACGCAGGAGAAATCGGATCAACGCCGGCAGCATCCCACCAAGCAGGAGATGGTGAAGGGGGGAATGGAAAACCGCCAGATCCATCAATGGAGGATGGCGCCGTCGGCGCCGCCGCTGCCGAGCCGCTTCCGCAACCAAGGGTGCGGCCCGCCGCCGCCGCTGCCGAGCCGCTTCCGCGACCAAGGGTGCGGCCCGCCGCCGAGCCACTTCCGCGACCAAGGGTGTGGGCCGGGGCCGGGGCCGCCGCCACCGCAGCAGCCGCCGCCGAGGCGCCCTTGCTCTTCGTAGATGCAGCGACTTCCTTGCTCTCCCTAGTCGAAGCGCTCGACATCTCGGGGGATGAAGGGAGTACACCGGCGCGGGCGGCGAAGGTTGGCGGTGCCAGCGCGGAAGAAGGATGGAGGATTGGAGCTCGGCTTCTTCACCGGGGAAATAGGGAGAACCGGCGCCCCAACTCCCTCCCCCGCGCGCCCAAACCAGAATCCCGCGCGCGCGCACGGGATCCGCGCGCCGTCGAGTCGGGGAGGCGAGCCGTACAACGCTGCTGGAGCCGCTTCTGCGCCTCGGAGCACGGGCCTTCCCCGTCGCCTCGCGAGGCGACGCGCCATCCGTCTCCAAGCGACGCGGGGTGCTTTTTGCAAAAAACCGCACCCAAAAGACGGGCGGAAGAGCCCCGTTGTACATGCCCTTAGGCACCAGTTTACTTCCAGAAAAACTCGAAACACATCTGTTCGGTACCCGTTTACTTCCAGAAAAATTAACTGACAGCGAACCGCAGTTAGTCTAACGAGCTGCTAGATCCCCATTTGCCTCGCGCTTCTCGATCTTTATGCACTATCCGTATTGGTTGTCAAAAGTCATTTTCCTATGATAAATAATTTTTTATAGTATTTAACTTTTAAATAAAATATCTTTTTAAAATGGATCTACTAATTGATTATAGTATATACTATAAAAACTTTATTTATATCGATTAAAATCACACGTAAATATCTCTCTACAGTTTTCCTTTTAAGCAATTACTATTTATTGTTTAGAAGTAAAACCAAAAATCAATATGAATATTACTTATCCGTTATCAATTGGCGTTGTAAACTATTGGCAACAGTACGATATTTTTTTTAATTGCGATCTGACATGCAGAAGAAGGCGCCCTTTGCTTCCGGTGGCGGCCCGACTGACCCTCTTGCGCCAATACCACCCATATTCATCTTGCGCGGCGGATGCCTCAAGGTGGTACTCCTGTTCCGACGATGCTTCGCTGGAAGAAGAAACAGAGCCCAAGGAGTGTGTTGTAATTTCCGTTTTATTCGGGGTTCTTTTTGTAAAAAGTTGAAGATACGAACCTTTCGTGCTGATCATCAGTTTTTTTAACAGAAGCAGCCAGAGGTTGAATTTTTTGTACGGATAATCCGTTTTTTATTCGAAAATACATAAATATACCCGCGACAACATTTTTTACAAAAATAATCTCTAGTCGCCACCCCATTGGGCGACTGCTGCCTTTCGCCCAACCGGGAGGCGACATTTAGGGAATCTGTGTACCGTTGGGCGACTTCTTCAATCGCTTTACGGTTGAGCGACTGCAATTGCAGTCGCCCAACGGTTGAGCGACTGCAATTGCAGTCGCCCAACCGTAGGGCAACTTTACTCAGTCCCCGTGAATTTTTAGAGTTTTATCAATTTTGTAGTTTTAAACTGGAAAAAAATATGGTATAGTTGTAATAAAAGTTTATGTTTATTGTATGTTGTAGGTGCATTTAAAATTTTGAGGAATTTTTTTAAGTACAATTGACTGTAGAACGTTTGATATATACATTGGTTTGTTTTAAGGGTTCAACGAAATAAGTTCATTACAGAAAACGGATGTAACATACAAGGTTTACAAATGGTACATGAATTATAGCATGCATTACAACACCAACTACTGATCCGGAAATGCATTGCATCGTCTAGCTGTGTGCCCCTCCTGACCGCATCGCCCACAACGTGCACCAGAGGTTCCAGCTTGTGATTCGTCCATGTCGTTTCTAATACGTCGGCTCTGTCGCCGACCCTTCCCACCCTTCAGCATGTTAATATCCGGAACCCAAGTCCTCGCTGAAATGTCCAAAGTGGTGAAGTTTCCCACCGCCCTGAACCCCCGGAGCTCCCCACACCAAGCTTGCAGTATTCTCTCCTTGAAAAAGTACTCGGACATGAAGTTGGAAAGATCCATGCCCACCGTTGCGCATGCAGCGAGGACATGAGAGCATTGCCTGTGTAACAACTTAAGCTTGTTGCATGTGCAGCTAGGTTCGTTTGCATGATCTCGAAGACATACCTCGTGAGTAATAAGTGAACGAGATGTCCCAAATCCGGCTCTGTCACGGAGTATCACCTCGAAACGATGCTCCCTGTTGCCCATGACATGCACTGTGTGCAATTGACCCTTCTGTGCCTTCGTCTCCATGTACGCAGTAATTTTTGACGAATACAGGGCTCCGGGATTGGCCGCATGAAGCGAGGCACTCGCGTGCCTCTCCCTGAAGTAGCGGATTGTGCTGTGAAGAACACCTTCCACGATGGCGACAAGGGGCTGAGAACGGAGACCTCTGAGAACCCAATTGTACACCTCGGCAAGGTTAGTTGTCATTATTCCGTACCTTGCGCCATCCGTGTCGTGCAACAGCGACCACTTCTCCAATGGTTCCCCCTCGATCCACTGCGAGAAGCACTTGATGTTTCGCGCGCTCCTCCTTCTTGAACCACTTGGGTTAGACTCATCGATTGCTGGCAAGCATTGCGGTTGTGCCTCCCCAGGAGTGACCGGCCCCTTGCTCCTCTCGTCGACGTTCTTCCTGGTGTGCTCATCCAACAACCCCCATAAAGCATCAAATTTTCTCTGCTGGTTCTGCCTAGCCAGCCTCTTGAATAGCTTCATCAAAGATTGTTTCGGGAATTGCTTGAAAAAGTTTGCCCCTAAGTGACGACTGCACCACCGGTTTCTCATGTCCGGCCAAAAAAAGGTCTCCTCAAGGTCTTCTTGAAGTTTTCGTATCGCCTTCATAATACCGGCGTGGCGATCATGGATTATGCACACACCAGGAGTGCGGCTCCACCGTGGACACAATCCAGTGAGTCTCATACTTGGGTCTACGTGCGTGCACCCTAAAAGGACAACCAGTCTGCTCGCACTTCACAGTGTACTGCTCCTGGCTTGATTTGACGACGCGAAATGTCCGTTGCATTGAAAGGGCCCAAAGTTTGATGGCATCCTGCAGCGCTTCCTTGTCAGCAAACATAGCATGCACCCGAACCTCTGTTTGATGATACTCCCATGGCGATTCATGCTCATCATGTGCGGAAACACCCTCCGCATTATACTGGTTCCATTCTTCGGGGATAGGAACTTCTTCATCATCGGAACTGTCCTCCTCGTCGTCCTCTACAGCTTGCTCTTCATCCCATGCCCTCTGGTCATCAGATTCCATCTGATGCACGATATACTCATTATGCTCTCCTTCATCAGCTTGCCCAGTTCCCTCTCTATAGCTTGACAGCTGTAACTCTCCTCCATGTACCGCATCGGCTTGCCCAGTTCCCTCTCTATAGCTTGACGGCCTTAACTCTCCTCCGTGTACCGCATCGCCTTCATCACGAGCAACTTCATCAGCTCCACCGACGTGCGGCCCGCCCGGGGTGCTAGCACCTCCCGAAGCATAGGCGGGCGCACGAGCTTGCGCAGGTGCTTGTAGTGAGCACGGTTGCACAAGCAGGACACACTCGTATCCACGGCGCCGGCACCCTTGCACAAATCCCTTCTACGAAGCAGAGCGCACCAATGTCTTCAACTCCCATCTGATGTCAGTGGAAGACCGGCTCCAAAGCCCTTGCACAACGACGCTGCACACCTCGGGGTCCAATGAAAAACTCTGGGTCAGCCAATGCTGCACATCTGTCATTCGAGCATTCTCGTCATCCGGAAGTACGAGAGTGACTTGCGGAAAATCGCTCAAATCCACACCAGTCGGACCTTCACGAATCATTCCAACACCATAATACACTCTCAATGTAGTACTGGCCATTAATGATGTATGCCTAGATGTATGATTGAAATTTACGACATGTCAAATATCATGGGAGTTGAAGACTGTAAATACAACATAATTACAAAAAATACCTGGATCCAAATCGATGGAATAGCTTCGACTTCTTCTTCCTCCCTCACCTCCTCTCCTTCTCTTCTCTCCTCCTCTCCTCCCTCTCTTCTCCTCTTCTTTTCTTCCTCTTCCTCCTCTCTTCTCTCTGGGCAGAATGAGGGAATAACGATTTCTGCGCAGAACGAGGGGAATGTGCCCGGGGGTAATGGGCGGCATAATTGCAGTCGCCCTACGGTTGGACGACTGCAATTGCAGTCGCTCAACCGTTGGGCGACTGCAATTGCAGTCGCTCAACTGTAAAGCGATTGAAGAAGTCGCCCAACGGTACACAGATTCCCTAAATGTCGCCTCCCGGTTGGGCGAAAGGCAGCAGTCGCCCAATGGGGTGGCGACTGGAGATTATTTTTGTAAAAAATGTTGTCGCGGGTATATTTATGTATTTTCGAATAAAAAACGGATTATCCGTACAAAAAATTCGCCAGAGGTTTGCCATTCAATTAAGGCTCCGTTTATTTTAGTTTGAGCTTTTGACTTTTAACTTATTTTCTATTATTTTTAAATTTTATCGTTTCTGTCTTCTTGGCTCTTTTTTTAGCTTTTTTGCTAGTTCTTTTTCCTATATTTGTTTGCATTGTCCGTGGTGGACTAACATATTCTTTCTATTTTTATTTTTTTAAATTTAGTTACGCCAAATAAGACACCATGAGTTACAATGTAATTTCAGCTAGCTACAGTGCAATTTCAGTTACAAATCAGTTTATTTCAACCTAACTGAGCAACACCTAAAGGTGGAGTTCGGAAAGCAATTTGTACAACGAGCAATTACAGCTTGGTTAGGCTACCTTCAGGGTACAGAAATTAAAACAACTGAGTGGAACTCGGAGTGAGTTCTTTTAGACTGATGTTTATAGTCTATAACTTAAATATTTAAATTCTGACTGTTCGCGAGAGGTAGTACGCACAGGAAAATAGTTGCATGTGATTTTGGCCAATTCAGCTGGACTCAGTACATTTTTTACTACAATCTTTCTGTTGACACCGCTTTAAAAAATACATCGTTTAAAAGTTAGTTATTGTAGACAGTACAAGCATAAGCTGGCTGAAAGTCGAAAAGAACTCAGCCTCGGTCAAATCTCTCAGAAGGCCGCTCATGTTGATATATGGGTGTGTTCTTTTAGACTGTGGTTTTGAGTTTTGGTTTATAGTTTTTGAATTCTAACTGCTTGCGAGAGACAATACGCAGAGGGAAATAGGGCATGTTTGGTTCGGCTGCGGCTTATAGCTTTTGGTTGAAAATTTTGAATTTTAGCTGTTTACGACAGATATTACGGAGAGATAGATACTCGCTTGCGATTTTGGTTAATACAGATGTTAGACTTTTAACGTGTACTACAATTAACTTGTAAACCCCGTCTTGAGAAAATACACCGTTTGAAAGTTAGGTACTATAGCAAAAGCTAAAAACCGTTAGCTTTGGTAAAAAAAGGCCCATAATCACATGAAATTTTGACTGATATAGCTGAACTCAGTACAATGTCTACTATAATCTATCTGTAGATCTTATTTTGAAAAAACGCACCGTATAAAAATTAGCTACTATAGTAGGAAGTGATAAATGAAAACAAAAAGAACTCAGCCATATGACTTCCTTTGTTATCGTTGCTATCTTCTGCGGCGTGGCCGACTTGAGTTTGGAACACTCCAGTTTCTTTCCATCCGGATATTCCACATGACGTAGATGGCGACGCCATTCAAAACTCTTCTCGTCTTTCGGTTTTGCTTTGGAATCCTGCTGCCACCATTGTAGCATGCTGTTGAAATTGGACGGCTGGACCTGTTGGAGAATGTCGCAGTCAACCCACCGTAGGACCGTTCGCCAAACCTCCATGGCGAAGGGGCAGTGTAGGCATGGGTGCAGGCCAGTTTCCTGTTGGCAATCACAGAGGATACAGAGTTGTCGTTGTGGCCAACATCTGATGGCAAGGTTGTCGGTTTGGATCAAGATCCACACGAAACATTTGTATTTATTTTCCGTCTTTGCTTTTCAGATTAAAACTATGTTATACTGCTGATCATCACTTATTGCAAGAGTTACAAGGCTTCAGGCCCTTCGGGAGTTCGGGGGCATATTTGCCTTCAAAAAAGAAAGTGCATGCATGCAAGTACATCTATCTTTCAGCTAGCTCGATCAGCCCGTGGGTTAGCTGAGTGCCTGATTCATTGCAGGGCCTCTTTAGACTTTAGAGGCCACTTTCAGGTATTGTGATGGGCAACTACTGATAAACATGATCCATGAGTTTATATATCTACTACTGGATTTTATTTGGGTTCAAGGGTGGAACTTCGTTAAGGCCGAAGGGCCCATGGCCCCCCTCTTCCAGAAAAAAAGTTGATAAAACAATTGCCTAGTATATCACTCACTAAGTGCCAACATAATTCACTACTAGCTCTCTCCTCCTGAGTCAGTCGCAGATGTTCGAGATAGGATACTGTGCATGTTTTTTTAGGGAAAATACTTCAGATTTCATTAACAATTGTTGCCAGACAAATCGCTGGACAACGCATCAAAGATACAAACTGGAGGATTGTCCATCCAAAAAACTACACCTTGATCAAGCAAATTTGATCCTACTTGCGCTCGAATGTGAGTTGCAGAGTTACGGGTTTGTTCGGCTGCCATGCAAAAATTTGGGGTGTTCAGTTGCATGTACCAAGTCCCGGATAGGGGTGGGTATCGAGATAAAGTCTGTCTTATCAATTTTTTTGAAATTATCATAGTTTAATTTAATATCATTTTATATATAGTTTGTAAGTAATTTTAGACGCAAGCTAACGAGCCAAACTAGTGTAAAATCTAAATATTTCAATGTTTAACTAATTAATAAGTATAATTAAAATAATTTTAAACCAAGTCAACAGAGCCCACTAACAGCCTTTTTTTTCCAAGGTAGACTCTCCTTATACAAGATTCCCTTGAGAGCCTATCCCGAGGGGAGAGCAACTAACCAAGAAATGGCAAATTTTTGTTGGTGTCAAACTTAGGATCACTAGAAGTAGATCTAGAGCGGGATACTTGCTATTCGATGAGGGCTAAGGGTAATGCGTTTAGATCTAAAAGGGAACAGAGAGTAAAGAGAGGGGTTTTAGGGTTACCGACCATCCGTGGTCTTGGTGGCTGGTGCAGAGGCGTCCGCCATGGAGTCGGTGGAGACGGGAGACGTCGGCGGTGAAGACCGGTGGCGGCGCCGTCCAGGAGCGGCGTGGCAGTGGCGCTTCCCGTCACTGGCTGCGCTCCCCCTCGAGATCGGGTTAGGGTTTTTTGTCGGTGGAGTCGTACGGCTCAGGCGAACCTCGTTATCTGAGCCGCCGGCCCCCACCTGTATTTATAGCGCAGTGTGACAGGGGCCCACCAACCATTAGGGTTGGGCGCCCCCGATCAGGGCGCGAGCTCAAGGCCCAGGTGGCCGTTGGGCCTAACCTGGGTGGAGAGATCATCCTAACATTCTCCCCCTTGATCTCAACATATACTTAAACTCTATACTTGTCTCTCATTGTTTTTCTCATTCCATCACAGATCAGTGCATAGAGCGTGCCTCATCGTCACGGTCTTATGCCATTAGATTGAACAGCCACAATGCACTTCTCTATTTTGAAATGTACTCTCAACTGGGCCCTTATTGTCCAGGAATCATAGGCTTTCCCGTAAACCCATGCCGGCTAAGTGTTCTCTAAACACATTGGGCGGTAAGCCTTTTGTGAGCGGATCCGCGAGCATCTTTTCTGTCCTTATATGCTCAAGACTGATTATATGATCCCGGACTTTATCTTTCACAACATAATACTTTATGTCAATGTGTTTGGCAGCACCACTTGACTTATTGTTGTGAGCATAACATACTGCTGGTTCATTATCGCAGTATAACTTTAGTGGCTTATGTATGTCATCTACCACTTTCAACCCGGGTATGAATTTCTTTAGCCAATTCACCTGCCCCGTGGCCTCATAACATGCTACAAACTCGGCATACATTGTGGATGATGTAGTGACGGTTTGTTTTGAGCTTTTCCACGATATAGCTCCTCCTGCGAGAGTGAATACATATCCGGATGTCGACTTTCTATCATCTCCCGCATAATCAGAATCTGTATACCCCACTATATGGAGTGAATCTGATCTTCTGTATGTCATCATGAGGCCTTTTGTTCCTTGCAAATAACGCAAGACTTTCTTTACTAATTTCCAATGTTCTATTCCAGGATTGCTCTGGAATCTGCCAAGTAACCCGGTGACAAACGCTAAGTCAGGGCGCGTACACACTTGAGCATACTGTAAGCTTCCGACAGCTGAAGCATATGGAACCGCTTTCATTTGATCGATCTCATATTGGTTCCTGGGGCATTGAAATTCCCCATATCTGTCGCCCTTGACTATAGGAGCAGGTGAAGGCTTACAATTTTGCATACTATATTTCTTTAGAACCTTTTCTAAGTATGCCTTTTGAGATAAACCTAAAACCCCCTTAGTTCTATCTCGGTGAATCTCTATTCCCAGAACGAACGAAGCTTCACCAAGATCCTTCATATCAAAATTCGAGGACAAGAACTTCTTGGTCTCTTGTAATAGGCTAACATCACTACTAGCAAGTAAGATGTCATCCACATACAGGATTAGGAAAATGTATTTCCCATTCTTAAACATTGCATACACGCAATTGTCCTCTACATTCTCCTTAAACCCAAAACTTCTTATTGTACTATCAAACTTCAAGTACCACTGCCTTGATGCTTGTTTTAATCCGTAAATGGATTTCTTCAGGCGGCATCCCATACGTTCTTTTCCTTCCACAACAAAACCTTTTGGTTGTGCCATGTAAACGTTTTCCTCCAAATCCCCATTTAGGAACGCCGTCTTTACATCCATCTGATGCAATTCTAAATCATAATGAGCTACAAGCGCCATTATGATTCTAAAAGAATCTTTACACGAGACTGGAGAAAATGTCTCATTGTAATCTATACCTTCTCTTTGCGTAAAGCCCTTTGCCACAAGTCGCGCTTTAAATCTTTCTATATTCCCTCTAGAGTCATGTTTTGTTTTGTAGACCCATTTACAGCCTACTGTCTTGGCTCCTTTAGGAATAGTTTCTAAGTCCCAAACACCGTTGGTGCTCATTGACTTCATTTCATCCTGCATAGCTTCAAGCCACTTGGATGAATGAGCGCTTCTCATGGCTTCTTCAAAAGAGGTGGGATCACCCTCCATTTGAAAATCCTCAGTTTCATAGACTTCGTAATCATTAGGGATAGCTGATCTTCTGGCTCTTTGAGACCTTCTGAGTCCCTCGCCAGTTGACGCTTGTTCTGTGTGAGGCTGTTGTTGTTCTTCCTCTTGGGTGACAATGGGTTCTATGGGATCCTGAAGGACAGGTTCCTCATGTTCACTCATCGTTCCCACAGGAGAACTGTCAACAGGTGCTGTCACTACAGTGTCTGGCACTGTTGGTGTAGCAACAACAGGTAGCGTGAAAAATGGTTCCTGAACCATCGGAGTGGGCACATGTACCCGCTTTTCCTCTAGGTTAATTTCTCGCGCTACTCTGCTCCCCCTGATCATCTCATCCTCCAAGAAGACAGCATGTCTTGTTTCTACAAACTTCGTATGTCTGTCAGGACAATAGAAGCGATAACCCTTCGATTTTTCTGGATAGCCAATAAAATGGCAGCTGACTGTCTTGGGATCTAGCTTCCCTATATTTGGGTTAAAAACTTTAGCCTCAGCAGGACAACCCCACACACGTAAATAGTTAAGTGAGGGTTCTCTTCCCGTCCACAACTCATACGGTGTTTTGGGTACCGACTTGCTTGGTACTCGATTAAGAATATGAATGGCGGTTTTTAACGCCTCCATCCATAAACTTATCGGTAGCGTGGAGTAACTTATCATACTTCTCACCATATCCATTAAGGTACGGTTGCGTCTTTCAGCCACTCCATTCTGCTGAGGTTCGCCCGGTGTAGAGTACTGGGCAACTATGCCATTTTCCTGTAAGAACCTTGCAAAAGGTCCAGGAACTTGGCCATACGGGGTGTGCCGACCGTAGTACTCCCCCCCACGGTCGGATCTTACTATCTTAATTTTTAAATTGTGCTGATTTTCTACTTCAGCCTTAAATATCTTAAATTTATCCAATGCTTCTGATCTTTCTTTAATTGGATAAATGTAGCCATAACGCGAATAGTCATCTGTGAATGTTATAAATGAATCATAACCATCCACACTTATCACAGGAAATGGACCACAGATATCTGTGTGAATTATTTCTAAAATTCCTGCGCTTCGTTTGGCGTCTTTCTTTATTTTCTTAACATATTTTCCTTTTATGCAATCAATACATTGTTCTAAATCTGAAAATTCTAATGGCGGAAGAAGTGTTTTCTTAATCAATCGTTCTATTCTCCCCCTCGAAATATGGCCTAAACGACAATGCCATAATTTCGACGATGCATCATGATTTATCTTCCGCTTTTTTCTTTCATTCATAGACGAAGAGGTATTCTCATTCTCAATGGTTACATGATTCACATTCTCAGAAAGTGATAATAAATAAAGCTTGTCTTGTCGGAAGGCAAGACCAACACATTTATTATTAAACACAAGTCTGCATTTGCCATCACCAAAATGGCAATCATAACCATCATCATCTAATTTCGACACACTTATTAAGTTTCTGCGCAAAGAGGGTACATAAAGAACGTCTGAAAGCCTAAGTACAAAACCATCATGAAATTCTAAAGAGAGATCTCCAATGGCCTCGACTTCGGCTTCAATTCCATTCGCAACTTTAATTGTTCTTTCTCCTCTTTGTAGGGTCCTCCTCGTATGGAATCCCTGTAATGAATTGGCAACATGAACAGTTGCACCTGAGTCAATCCACCAAGTAGATTTTTCATAACTTAAATACAAGGATTCATCTATAAATGTAATGACATCCTTACCATTCTTCAACAGATGCTTCAGGAACTCTGGGCAATCCCTCTGATAGTGCCCCGCCTTCTTCTTACAAAATTTACAGGTGTCTTTGTCTACTGTAAATTGGTTGGGCTTATGAAACTGGGGAACCTTTCCCTGTGACTTAGAAGAGGAGCTACTATCCCACTGAGGTTTCCCTTGTGGTTTGGCATTAAAGTTCTTTCTTTTGTTGTTCTTCACAAGGTTTGCAAAGTCACCCTGTGAGGTTTTAAGCCTCTCCTCTTCTTGCACACACATTGCAATGAGCTTTTCTATATCCCATTTGTCGGGCTGCATGTTGTAATTAACAACAAAAGTGTCAAATTCTTTTGGCAGAGAAGCAAAAATCAAATGAATTAGAAACTCATCCTTGAGCCCCATATCCATTGAATTTAGCTTAGCTGCCGTTGTGCTCATCTTTAATATGTGTTCTCTTATTCCACCACTAGAGTATCTCTCATTCACTAGTTTTTTAATCAGCGTGCTTGCTGTGGCTTTTGAAGAACCAGTAAACTGATTCTTCACTTTCTGTAGATACTCTGTGGCAGTGTCACAGTCTGGGATGGATCCCCTTATTGGATCTGCAATGGTGGCCTTAGCCACCATTAGGCACTTGCGATTCGAGATGTCCCATTTCTTTTTCTCAAGATCGTATTTCATTCTGACTTCTGCATGATCACGCTTTCGGGCAGTGAAATCAGCATCAGTCTCATTTTCTGCCCTCACCGGGTCCTCTGGCTCAGTAGGACACGGAGAGGTGAGGGCTAAGTCATTCTCGGACAGCGCAAGTGCCAAATCATACTTTTCTCGCCAGACCCGATAATTGTTCCCATCAAGTGCCGGGATGTGCGAGATGTATGCCATGGGGTTGAGTCCTGAAACAGTATCAGAAATAGTGAGGAAACATAATAATATAATAATTGCATGCTTTGATTTAACGTTGGTCAAAATTAAAACATGCAAAAATTCTTGTACATTAATTCTACATCACCGTTGGGCAGAAGATAGAATTAATGCATAAATTCATGAAAAAATCAATTTATAATATTGCTATCATCAACTTTGGTCAGAAAATAGCAAAATTATAAGCATGAACTGTAAATATATGTAACTATTCCTCTAATTTTAATTTTCCCGTTGGTTCCAATTAAAATTAGAGAAAAACATAAAATTTCTGCTCTTCAAAATTAAATTCTCCCGTTGGTTCGAATTTAATAAGAAGATAATAAACTTTAGCTCGCAGCGGAAAAAAAAATTCTGGATTTGGATCAAAATTGATCTCAAACTTAACAAAATTCATCAAATGAATGCTTCTGGAAAAATAAAATCAATTTTTCTTGATTTACTGTGCAAACCGGCCATTTGGCCCGGCCTGCGCAGCCGCGGCCCACGGCGCACGGCGGCCTGCTCGGCCCGGCTCCCGCGCGCGCGCGCCCACGGCCTCACGCACGCGCGGCCTGCCCGCTCGCAGCGGCTCGATCGGCCAGCTCCCTCTCGCGCGGCCTCGCGCGCTGAACCGCTCGCCCACGCCTCACGCGCGGCCTGCTCGCCCACGCGCGGCCCGCTCAGCCCAGCGTCGCCTCGCGCTCACCCGCGCGCGGTCACGCTCGCGCGCCCGTCGCGCCGCCCCGCGCCCGGCCGCAACCTGGGCCTGGGCCGGGAAAGTGCTCGCCCGCCTGGGCCAAAAGCCAGCCCGCGCGGCTCGGCGCAATCTCAGCCGTCGGATCGCATCCGACGGCTGCGCGGCGTTTTCGCCCGATCAAAACCGCCGCCCGCAGCGGACGCCCCGTAAACCCTAGCCATTTCTTTCCTCTCTCCTCTCTCCTGCGAGCGGACGCAGCAGCGGCGGCGGCGACACCGTCCACGCCGCCGGAGGAGAAAAAGAAGCCGGCGCCGCCGCTGGCCCTCTTGCCGGCGTGCGCGTTCCCCTGAGAGGGAGCGCGCCGCCGTCGAGCGGCCCAGTGTCGGTGCCCTTCCGAGCGCGCACGTTCGGATCTGACGCCGGCGCCGACGGTGGCTTGAACGTGGAGCGCCGGCGAGCCCAAGGCTCGGCCGAACTCCCCCACGCCAGCGACGACGACGGCGGCTCCGGTAAGTACCCGGTTTCTTTTCTAGGGTTAGGGTTCGGGTAGGTTTAGGGTTCTTCTTCCTTTCTTTTCTTTCTCCCTATCTCAGTTCTACGTCTAGGCGCTCTGATACCATTGTTGGTGTCAAACTTAGGATCACTAGAAGTAGATCTAGAGCGGGATACTTGCTATTCGATGAGGGCTAAGGGTAATGCGTTTAGATCTAAAAGGGAACAGAGAGTAAAGAGAGGGGTTTTAGGGTTACCGACCATCCGTGGTCTTGGTGGCTGGTGCAGAGGCGTCCGCCATGGAGTCGGTGGAGACGGGAGACGTCGGCGGTGAAGACCGGTGGCGGCGCCGTCCAGGAGCGGCGTGGCAGTGGCGCTTCCCGTCACTAGCTGCGCTCCCCCTCGAGATCGGGTTAGGGTTTTTTGTCGGTGGAGTCGTACGGCTCAGGCGAACCTCGTTATCTGAGCCGCCGGCCCCCACCTGTATTTATAGCGCAGTGTGACAGGGGCCCACCAACCATTAGGGTTGGGCGCCCCCGATCAGGGCGCGAGCTCAAGGCCCAGGTGGCCGTTGGGCCTAACCTGGGTGGAGAGATCATCCTAACAATTTTAACGTGTGATTAGCAAAACTGACACCCTCATAGCCACAATTACAAAACTGGCGCTCTCATCCGCATGGCTACCATGCGGATAAGCCACGGGCCAACACGTGGTGGAGCCCCGCACGGCCACCGTGCGGGTTTAGCCATAGGTCGACACGTGGCGGAGCACCGCGCGACCACCGTGTGGGTTCGATACCATGTGTCAGCCCGTGGCTAAACCTGCATGATGACCATGCGGACGAGGATGCCATTTTTGTAATTGCGGCTACGAAGATGCCATTTTTGCTAATGATGTTTCAAATTTTGCCATTCGGCCAAAAACTCCAACTAACCACCTTCGCTCGCGAGCTAGGCCCGCCTGGTGCAGGCGCGCATGCCTCAGCTGCATCCGCTTGTCTTCTTTCCTTGGGTGGCCGCGGGTGGCACACGATGGTGACGTGGGAAGGTGAGAGAGGTCCAAAAAATGTGAAAAATGGGTTGCATGTCACATAGACGTGCCAATGGAGATGGTTTTGAGGGTAGAGGAGTGCTGAGGACATGCCGGTGCCGCTCGGGGGCTATAGCGGTGGTCTGGCCATGCATGGTGGTGACGAAGAGGCGCTCGGGAAAGTAAAGTAACCGCGTCAAAAGGCAGAATGTGAGGAGGGTAACCTCCGGGATGAAGTAATCGGGAGGAGTCTCACCGATGAGGACATACGGAGATGATGAGGCTCGTAAGATCAGGAGGAGAAAATTGTCAATTGTCGTCAATTAGTAGAACAATAAATGAAATTAACTTGGTCGGGGTGGATGAGGGAGCAGTAGAACACATTTTCATGCGGATAGATTTGTGAGAAACTCAACTGAGAGAGAGATCGACATGAGCAAGCCGGGCAGTGACCTAATGCATACATGCAAAACCAAGCCGCCGGACAGTGATCAACTCCCTGCCTTGGGTGTCCAGATCTAGCCTCAGTGAATCAGCACGCGATTTTGGACAGAAGAGGGAGTAGAAGGGCCTCCTTTGCTCCTTTGAGCGGACGTTGAAGGTCATCTCCATGGATCTGCTCCTGCAAGCTGAGGGCATGTGCAGCGATCTACGGAGGAAGATCCTTCTCTGACACCGGGAACACAATATATTTGGATACTCAATCCCAGTGATGGCACTGCTATTGTCGATTGGGTGAACCGGTGCTGGAGTCTTGCAGCAGGGGGACGGAGACATGGTGGTCGGAGGTGGTTGACACACCGGCAGAGGTGACTGTTGGAAATAATCTTGTTTTTTAGAAGTCGTATTGAAGTCGTATACGAGTTTGTAATCAGAAGTCGAAACCGAGTTCGAGTCGTAGTCAAGTATGACTTAGAGTCGTAGTCGGAGTCGGAGTCTGTTTTATTCTCATAGTCGTACCCGAGTGTAAGTTATAAAACCGGGTATAAAAGGTGGAGTAGTCCTGTAATCTAAGTACCCGAAAAAGGCCGAGCAAGGCAACCAAGTCGTGTAAAGGCGCAAAGTGTTTGCGAGTAATAGAGGGGAGAAAAGAGCAAGTTCTGTGTGATCGGCAATCTTGCAGACGTGGTCTGCGTCTGCTTACGACCACGACAACCGTGGTCGTAAGAACCTACGACCACGACAAGGCAAAGTCGGCGATACGCGAGAGGTGTTACGATTACGGCAAAGGTATAGTGATTTTACGATCACATCGTAAAATCGCTGAACGTAGTTGAAGAATGCTACGACTACGTTGAAGAAGTACGCCTGAGCAACGTGGTCGTACGGGAGACAAACTGGTCGTACGACATCAGAAAGCTTCCGAAGTGGTCGTAACTTCTCGGTACTGGTCGTAATTGATCTGGACAAGTCGTAAACGACTTGTACTGGTCGTAAAAAGATCCTGGTAGGTCGCTACATTTTTCAACAGTGACGACAAGCACTAGAACCACAAACGGGTAATTTATTGAGTGAAAGGAGAAAGAACCTTGCAATAGGACACTGAAAGGGGGGCAAAACCACCAACTGCTGGATCTTAGGCTCCACCATGGCGGACGGCGAGGATGCAAGTTCCTTGGCTTGAATGGTGACGCTGGAGGCAGCGAAGATCACAAAGAGACACTACTACAAAAGAGGCTATACTGGGCGGCTACATCACAGACGGTTCATAAGGAATCATTTGTGTTGCAACTATCACAAACAGTTTATACTAACAACTGTCTATGATATTTTTACAGATGGTTATTTATACGAACCGTTTGTGATAAAGTAAGACATCACTGATGGTTCATATTAATAACCATCTATGAAAATATCACAGACGATTGTTAATATAAACCATCTATTATAATGCAAGACATCATAGATGGTTCATATTAATAAATAATTCATAGACGTTTATTTATAAGAATCATCTATGATAATACCAGACATCACAGATAATTTTTAGTTAGAATTGTTTGTGAAACAATCATAGGCAGTTTTTATTTATGACCATCAGTGTTTTGTCCTTTGTCATATGAACTACAGAAGCTATTGATTAGCTGGAATAGATGAGTGTGACGTGTGACCAATCACTTTTACAAAAACAAATTCAAGTCAAATTTATTATAAAAGTCTAAAAAAAGAGATTCCCAGATCTTGATCTTCTGGGTTTCATATGTTTCCTCTTCTACTTTTTGAGTTGGAGGATCAGCGGCTGAGTTTTCGAATGCTGTGAAGATTGTCCTTGCCCTCTCCACTTCCTCCTCTAGCCTGGGCAAATCACTTGCATAGCCCATAAACTCAAAGAGGATGCCACAATAAGCTTTCTCAGAATCGGCTGCTTCTGCTTGACCGACAAGGTTATCCATGTGTCTCTCCACTATCGCAAGAGTTTCTTCTGCTTTGCACACATTGAAGAGAAGAATGAGGTTGAGGGCAATTTTCCTTTCCTGAGCAACAAGGAGACACCTCCATCAACAGCAGATGATGAGGTCCAGCTAACAGATGGAAGCGACTCGAGGAAGGAGAGTGGAGTGTGAGTGGAGGAGCTGCTCCAGATGTAAGTTTTTGGCCGCCTATGTAAGGTTGCAGCCGAACAACTCATGATGGATAGATGAGAGGAAGGAAATCAAAAGAATACTAAATGTCATTATTGAAAAACCTGGTGAAGAAGATGATCTAGGGAGATGATAGTTTAGAAGGAATTGTACACCGCGCAACATATAAAGCCAGAACCGTGTGGAATTTTAAGGGTCACATGCATCGGAATATTAACATGCGGGAGTAGAGCACGCATTTTAAGAGTTATCACATACGGTTCATATACTAAACCTTCTGTGATATGTGCATTATCACAGACAATTCGCATAAGAATCCATCTCTGATATGTGCATTATCACAGATAGTTCTCATAAGAATCCGTCTCTGATATGTGCATTATCACAGACGGTTCGTATAACAAACTGTCTGTGATAGTGGTTGGCATCACAAACGGTTTGTATGAATAATCATTTATGAATCATCACAGACGGTTATTAATAAAAACTGTTTGTGATTGTTTTATATCATAGACGGTTTGTGGTTGGAATCGTCTGGAATACTCTGCTCTATTAAATAGCAGGCGTACGTGCGACACAGATATGTCTTCATTGCACTGCATTGAAGGAGGTGGCTGGCTTTGGGGAGTTCGGTGAAAATATATCGCTTGTAGATCGATTTGTTCTTGGTGATTAGAGGTTAGTATTTACTTCTAATAACTTATATACTTTGTAATAGAGAGATGATATCTATGTTTTTAATTAAATCTAGCTTGCTAGGTTTAAAGAGAGATGGTAGTTTTGCTCCAATTTAACAATGGGTTAGTACTCCTAGTTTACTTCAATATATTCTTGCTTGATATTGTTTCATGAGTACGTGGCTAGCTAGCTACATAATTTAGATATGGACAATTTATTATAAGGTGAATGACAATTATGTGTGTAATTAAGTAGCTAGGCTGATTAGCTATAGTAGTATTAATAATCTAATTTGACACCCATTTGTTACATGTGTAGCGTAAATATGATGGACCGAAGCTGGATGCACGTTGAGAACCATATGAGTAAACATTACATTAATGGCGTGTCTACTTCTAGAAGAGCGGCTGAGCTAGATATGTTGAAGATGGGGATGGAATATATGCACTATCCATGCATAAATTGCGATAATATGAAGACGTTTACCAACTCAGTATAGATCGAAACTCACTGATTCGAAGGAGTTTCAAAAAGGGTATACATGTTGGACAACTCACGATAAAGAGAAGATTACATACGAAGGTAGTTATAACATCATCGAGAAAGACAATAATATGCCAGTTATGGACTGTGCTTTCGATGAGGATAGGTTACAGGATAACAATCTAGATCAGATGCTATGCAATGCCATACAATTTTTATTTGTAGTACTAAATGAACTTAGGATTAATCACTATGGTGACATACATGACTAGGGGTCATTGGATTCTAATAGTGATTGTACCAAAGTGGACAAGGTAGTATACCTTAATTCCTTAGTGACAACCACGACTTCACCTATGTGCAACAAGCTATTGACAGGTAAACTCATTTCCTCCATACATAATTCTATTATAATATTCCTTTCGTTTGCAATGGCTAAGGTTAACTTTTTGGAATCACATAGTTCGTTCATCTTTATGTTGCCCAGGGAGGGAAACATAAGGAATCAAGCGCCACACTGCGACACAATTTCCGGTACCCGCTACAACACAACAATCCTATATCACACTTCGTTATAACGTCTCTAGAATTGACAATACCTATGTATGTAATTCTATTTTCACAATGCCACCAGCAGCTGTAGGGCAACGTATGTGGATTCTATGTTTGCTGCAATATGAAGAAAATCATGGACGCTAAGACGAATGATCCAGAGGTTTGTCAACCTGCTAATAATTATTTTGTGATTATATATATATATATATATATATATATATATATATATATATATATATATATATATATATATATATATATATATATATATATATATATATATATATAATTTTAACTACTAGCAACAGCGTGTGAAATTGGATGAAAGTGCAATTGATCTTGACAAACTCGTCGAAATTCGAGAAAAACTCTCCTAATTTTTGATAGCAGAGGTCATAAACAACACTAGAGAGTTCCACCCCAGCAATGGTGATTAGATATTGAAACATTGGATATAATTGTATTCACTCAATTGTGCTTAATCAAACAATTCATTTAGTTGTTCCATTCATTTGTGAGATCCGTGTAACGATTGTCATGTACTATATATGTGATCTACTTACGTTATTTAATTGATTTATGAGATTTATGTAATGATTGTTCTATGCTATATATATGTGATCTTCTTGTTTATTTTCAGATGATATGACTAGTATTTCCTGAGGCTAGCCGAAAAATAAAAAATAAAGTAGCTTTTAAAATAGTTATCACAGACTCAGGAAATACACAAGATATGGTTTGGCAGTTAACGCCGAGATATGGCAACGCGCACGGCCCACTCTCGGAGCGTCATTTCGGCCCCATGTGCAGCTCACCGAGCGCTCCGCTGGACGAGCTTGACGCGCGCAAATCAACCCGGATTGGGTCGTCCGAGACCAAGAGATTACGCTCGCAACTTGCAGGATTTTGCGGCCATTGCCCATTGATTGACTTGTCTGCTCGTCTTCACATGCGTTTGATCGGTGCTGATGATTGTCTCGATTGCAAGGACTCTTTGTAACACCCCCGTTTCCAGGGACGCTTGCGGACACGGCAGTCCGCAACTATTCATGTTTGAACAGTTATGGAATGTTGCGCAAGAGTGAACCATCACAAGCTTACACCAAAAATCCAACTTTATTATAAGATAAGGGTTAGAAACCCAGTTTTACTGCAACGGGGCGTGCAAGCCCAAAATATATTTACAACACAAAAGCTCCAAGAAAGCTCGAGCGCGACGGAGACCTAAAGCTACGGGTCCTCGTCGAAGAAAAGCTCCTTAGGGGCTTCCTCAACAGGGAGACCTTCACCATCATCTTGATCTTCTGAAGGGGGTTTAGCAAGCCGTGAGCTAACCAGCTCAGCAAGTCACAAAGGAAACCCTACCTACTTGCACGGATCAACAAAGGAAGGGAGTATACTTGGTTTATTAACTTTGAGTGGATGCAATTTTATTTGTAAACATTTTTGGGAATTCACCAGATGAAAACTACTCCTTAAGCATTAGGGGTTTTCATAAAAAGATAATCATCCAACTAATCCAGTTAAAATATTTACCAAAATTACTTAGGCTTTGCAGCTGGAATCACCCAAGTGACACACTCCATTAACTGGAAGCACGGCCTATTCGAATACCATTTATTTGACTCTGCAGAGTTGCTCAACTTCACCCACACGCATCCTTAACCCTCATGACTGAGTTAAGGAACCAGGTCTTTTCGCTGCTCAACCCTTTATATACACTCCACCCGATAAGTGCGGAATCCATACAACCTCGGGTATCTGTTGGCCACCACGGAACGCCGGGTCCGAGTTGTGGGGGCCTATCGTTGTCTTAGTCCGGATTCACAATCCGTACCGACTCCCAATGCAGGGCTTCACTCAAGTTGAGCAGATACTAAACCAAGATTGACAAGTCAACACCTGTGGTTGAGTGGTCACTATGTCATTTGCTCAGTGTAAGGGTTTAGTCCTTAAGTTTTCCCCGAGGTCCGCAACCTCCACCCTAGGATAAGCGGTGGGCATAGACCGACTCGCGGTTTCCCACAACACCCTTACCCTAGCATGTGCACGCCGGCACTACCACCCTAGGGCACGGTGTCCCATACCACCCTACCCTAGATCCAGGTTTTGAAATCTACCGGCCCACGACCACAACCTTATTAGTGTAAATACTTTGAGTGATATAGATAGCCTAGATGTGATTATACTATACTTAAGGTAATTCTAGGGTTACAAGGGCGGGGCTACAAGTTTAACATGGTATTTTTTTGGTGGTAGGTTTTATCTACACAACATGTCATTCTAAACATTTGATTTGACTTTAAACTAGCATTTCACAACTAGCATAATGCACATAGCATAATAACATAATTAAACGACATGGGATACAACGTGATCAAGGTTTTGCGACTTGCCGTGAATCTGGACGATCTCGACGATCTCGAACGTAGAAACTCCTGGATCCTGGGTCTGCACTGAAACCTCCAGAATCTCCGAAACTAGTGTAATCACATAAAATAACATAAGTCCGGCTTGAGCCTAATCAAGCGAGGAAAAATAATCTATGAAAAAAGGAGTAAAATACAAAAATCCTCAAATGCGAATTTTTTTAGAATTTTTCTGGGATGAATTTGGGGAAATGGAGTTCACAAATGGGTTCAAGACATTAAATGGAGCAAAGTGGTGAATTTTGGGAATTTTTGGGAATTTCTGTAATTTTCTAGGATTTATTTGGATTTTTCTGGATTTTGGAAATTATTAATTCTCTGGAAAAATCAATGAACAGTGATTGGGCCGGCCCAACGCTACAGCGCGGCCCGGGCAGAGAAATAGCCCGCGCGGCCGAACGGCTCGTGCGCGTGCGACGCGACGAAGCAGGCCGAGGGGCTCGGCCCACTCACGCGCCCCCCACGCGGCCTGGATGGCCAACGCGTGGCGGGAGCGGACGGCAGTGATGAGGGGTGTGCGGGCGAACGAGATGGCTGCGGGGAGATGATCGAACTGCAGCGGGGTGGGGAAGGCGGGCGGAGCAGTGAGGCAGGATCGGACGGGATGTGGGGAGATGTGTTTATGAAGATCGCACGGTGGGGAGTAGTTGTCATCCAACAGCCAGTGTTATATGGCAACCGGAAGGAGTGGGCGAAGAAGATGGGGCCACGTCCTCCCTTCGTCTACCTCTTGCCGTGAGCTCGCGACAAAGAGGCAGAGGGCAGCGCCTCCGCTCTCCAGCAACGGCAAAGGACTCCGGCGGCCAAGGAGGGTTCTAATGGGTAGAGCTTGGCAAGAGGATCTCATTTTTGGGACTTGGAAGGTGCGGAAAACAACAGTGAGGGTAGGAGATAGAAGGGGTGACTTTGGGTTCACGGTGGAGCCAGAGCTCTCCGGTGGCGATATATCCAATTGGGGTGCAATTTCACGGTTAGGGGAGCTTAGAGCTCACAATGGCGGTGGTGGGTTCGGTTGAGAAGTCCCCTGGAGAGCTGGCTACGGTGAGGTGCGACGGCCGGAGGGAAGCTTCGATGCCGGCGCAACACAGGACTTCATCTGGCCAAGGAAGAATACCACAGTGGTCAGGGAGTAGTGAGGGTGCTCTGGGCGAATGGAATCGAAGAATGGAAGGAAGGAGAAGAAGGTGAGCAGCAACGGCGAGGGAGGCGATGAAACTCCAATCGGCTATTCTTGAGGGTTCTTGGGAGTGGCAGGACGCAAGAGAGTGCGGTGGGGAGACTTGAGAAGCAAGAGAGCGCGAGGGAGTAGGGGTGGGGGTTTTAAGCTTCGACGGAGGGAGGAGGATCCGTTGGGGAGAAGGAACGGGCGCGGCGCCTGGGTCAACAGAAGGACGGGGCGAGCTGGTGGCGCGTCACCTCCGCGTAATGGGGCTCGTCCGGCCTCTAAGCAGCAGTAAAGGCGAGGGAACGGCGGAGCGGGAGCAGGCGAGCGAGCGGCATGGGCGACGGCGCAACTTGCGGGGAAAGGGAGAAGAGAGGGGCTGGCAGGTGGGGACCAAGGGAACGAGATGTCGACGCGTGGCACTGGAGGCGGTGCTGGCTTCGGACCGGCCGACGTTGGCGTGACGCGAGCGGCGCAAAACTGGGGGCGCAGGCGCGGCGCGCAGCGCGTAGCGCGTGCGCGAGGGAGAAGGTGGGGAGGGAGCGGACGCCAACGAAGAAAGGCGGGAGGCGTCGGGGAAAGAAAGAAAGCGGAGGGGAGGGATGGCGCCAACGGAGAGGGATGGCGCCCAGCCAGAAAAGGAAAGCAGATCCGGGAGACTTTCCAAAAAGGGAAAGTTTCCAAAATTCACTCAAAAATCCAGCAAAAGCAAAGAAATTTTCTGGTTTGAATTTTTGGGGTCTTTCACTCTCTTATCTTCTACTGTCCGTGTAACGCCCCCGTTTCTGGGAGGAACAGGAGCGTCACTAGTCCGTACCCACCCAGGAGTTTGGTTACGGACCGAACAAGTATCATGCCTGCTTACGAACATTTAAGAAAGATTATCTTGATTGAAATAAGACCTAACGGTCAATTTTTACAAATAAATGGGCGTGCAAGCCCAAAAGTACTTACATTGCAGAAGAACCCCAAAAGCACCACAGGAAAGCCTGAGTGCGGTCGCAACCCTAACACGAAATCTTGAATTGCCTTCTTTTCTTCTGGTATATGTGATATTTTGCAAGTCTGAGTACTCCAACCCCGTACTCAGCAAATCACAAGGGAAACCCAAACTTACTACTTGCACGGATCAACAAAGGAAGGGAGTATACTTGGTTTATTACTTTGAGTGGATGCAGTTTTATTTGCAAACATTTTTATAAAACGGACCCAAAACTACTCCTCAAGAACTCAGGGGTTTTCACGAAAGTTCGATTAACCAACTAAATCAAGTTAAAGCATGTACAAATCTACTTAAGCTTCGCTGCTGGAATCACCCAAGTGACACAGCTCCAATAACCGGGAGCACGACGTATTCGAATACCATTTATTTGACTCTGCAGAGTTTGCTCAGCTTTACCCACACGATCCCTTAACTCCCGCGACAGAGTTAAGAAAGCCAGGTCGTTTCACTGCTCAACTCTTTATATAGGCTCTACACGGTAGAATCCACTCGGGTCTGGCACAAATAAATAATAATAATAATAATAATAATACAAACGTTCGCTTCGAGTGAACTCTACCGTTGTTAGGCATCCGCAGTACGGCTTACCTAACCTCACTGCTTAACCTCCTCCTCCTCCGCACTTGTAGAGTTTCAATCGAGTTGAGCAGCTACTAGACCAGTGTTGACAAGTCAACTCCTGTGGTTGAGCGATCACTATGACATTTGCTCAGCGTAAGGGTTTCAGTCCTTATATTTTCACATGGTCCGCAACCTCGCCAGGTCCGCGACCCAACCTAGGGTAAGCGGTGGGCGAAAGCCGTCTCGCGGCGCCCCACAACACCCTTACCCTAACTTCAATCCTAGGGTAAAAGATGGGCGAAGACCGTCTCGCGGCTCTTCCCCAACCCTTACCCTACCTCGTGCACGCCGGCACTCTCCGCTCTAAGATACGGTGTCCCATACCACCCTACCTTAGAGTCGGGTTTTTCAAATTCTATTGGCCCGCAGCCACGACCTTGTTAGTGTAAGACTTTGCATGGTAATAATAACCTACAGTTATCTAGATTATCAGATAATTATTTGTAGGGTTACAAAGGCATGGCTACAAGTTTAACATGGCAATTATCGGTGGTACGGTTAACTACATAACATGTCATTCTAAACATTTTATTTTATTTTGAGTTAAATTTCAGAACTAGTTTAATGCAAATAGCATAATAACATAATTAGATGGCATGGGATACAACATGATCAAGGACTTGTGACTTGCCGTTAATCTGGACGATCTCAGCTAGCTCGAACGAAGAAACACCTGGATCCTGAGCCTGCACTCGAACCTCCGGGATCTCTGACACTAGCGCAAACACATAAAATAATTAAATACAGCTTGAGACTAATCAAGCGAGGAAAAATAAACTATTTAAAACGAGTAAAATGCATAAATCCTCAAATTGGAACTTTAGGAATTTATCCGGGATGAATTTGGTGGAAAGGAGGCCAAAAATGGGTTCATGGCATTAAATGGAGCAAGGTGGTGAAATTTGGGAATTTCTGGGATTTATTTGGATTTTTCTGGATTTTGGAAAAGAATAAAACTCTGGAAAATGGTCATGAACAGTGATGGGCTAGCCTGGCGCTACAGTGCGGCCCGGCGCGGAAATCTGCCCACACAGCGGAGTGGGCCGCGTGGCCTTTGCCCAGCACGCGCGCGGCCGAAGGCCCAACGCACGCGCGCCTGGCTCCGGCGGATGACGGACACGCGGCGAGCGCGGATGGTGAGGATGTGGCGAGGGCGGGCGGACGAGATGTGCTGCGTTACAGCGGATCGGACGGCTGCGGAAAGAGTGCCATCGACGGCTGACGCTAGATGGCAACGGAGGGAAGGAAAGGCAGGGATGGGGCTACGTCGCTGGGGGGGTTGTCTTCAACCTCCCGCCGCTCGTGCCAGAGGGAGACAGAGGCGCGCGTGCCTCCACCATGCAACGTCGGTGAGGGTTCCCGACAGCGATTGAAGGCACCAGCGGGTAGCTCTCCGCGAGGCGGTTCCATTTTAGGGCCTTGGGGAACAAGAGCATGGGCGGCGGCGGCCAGGGCGGGAGAGGAGCTAGCAGCCTCCCCGGCGGCTCCTAGTCTCTCCGGCGACCCATCGGCGAGGTGGGAGGCGATTTGAGTATCTCCGGGGCGCAAGGATTACGGTGGCGCGGTTTGCTCAAGCAGGGGAGCCCCGGTTGTGGCTGGCCACGGGAAGGGTCATGTGGCCGGCGGCGGCGCACGGTGGGGGAGCTCCACAGCAATGCTAACGGAGAGTGGAGCTTGGGGACGGCTTGGTGGTGCCTTGAGGGTGCTAAGGCAGCAAGGAATCGAAGAATGCAAGGATGGAAGAGGAGATCCGCTCACGGGGGTCGTCGGCGCAGGGGAGAGCGGCGATGGAGCTTCAGGCAATGGGACTTGAATTGGCCACTCAGGGAGCTGCTGAGGAGTGGTGGGGAGTGATTTAGGGCGGTGGAGTAGCTCGGGAAGCAAAGGGGGAGTGAGGAGAAGGATGGGGGGTTTTATACCCCGAGCGGAAGGAGGCGGAGCCTTCGGGGAGAAGGCACGGGCGCGGGCGCGGGAGTCAACCGGAGGGGATGGGAGCTGGTGGAGTATCTCCTCCGCGCAATGGGGGGTGACGTCGGCTCTGCATAGGAGTTATGGCTAGGCGACGGCACGGGGGCAGGTGACCGAACGGCATGGGCGAGGGCGCGTCCGCGCGCGGGAGGGGAAGGCACGGCGACTGCCAGGTGGGGCCAGAGCAGAAGTGGGGCGACGCGTGGCGCGGAAGCTCTGCCGCTTCAGACCGGGTGACGTCGGGCGACGTGAGCGGGGAAAGAACCCGGGGCGCAGAGGCGGTGTGGCTCCGGCGCGAGCGCAGCGCGCGGCGCAAGCGCGTGCGTGGGGAGAAAGTGGGGAGGGAGTGGGGCGTCAGCGGGAGAGAGGGAGCGGGGCGGCGCCAAGGGAGGAGGAAAACGAAGAGGGCGAGCGGCGCCAACGGGAAAAGAGGTGGGAGGCGCCGAAGAAAGAGGGAGGCGGAAAGGAGGAGGGCGCCATCGGGGAGAGGTGGCGCCAGGCCGAAAAAGGAAAGCGGGAAAAGGGGAAACTTTCTGAAAAAGGAAAGTTGCTGAAATTCACTCGAAAATTCAGGAAAAAGGCTCAAAAATTTTGAAATTTTTAGGGGTGTTTCAACCTACCCCCCTTAAGAGAATCTCGACCCCGAGATTCACCCAAGGGTAAAGAAATGGGTTAAAAACAAAAGTTGTTACAGTTCTGATTCCTTTCCCAAGTGGACTTGTCTGACGAGTGACTCTTTCACTGAACTCTGCAGCACCTGACCTTCTTGTTCCTGAGCTACCTCTCTGATGTCTCAAGTATTTGTAGTGGTTCTTCAGGATAAGTCAAATCGTTTTGCACTCAATTTCTGACACTGGTATTTCATGTGTAGACCGTCGTAGATATTCCCAACGCTGTGAGACATGGAACACGTTATGTAGTCTTACCCAGCCAGGCGGTAGTTGTACTTCATGGGCTGCCTCTCTAACTCTTCTGATTGTTTGAAATGGTCCCACATATCTCGGTGTTAATTTGTCCTTGACTTGAAATCTTTTAACTATCTTGAATGGGGTAACTTTGATGTACACGAAGTCTCCAACTTCAAAGCTCAAATCTTTTCTGCGGTTATCTACATAGCTCTTCTGTCGGTCTTGGGCAATCGTGAGTCTGTCTCTGATAATTCTGACATGCGCTTATGGATCTTGAGCAATTTGAGGGCCAATAAGTTGTCGTTCTCCTGTGTCCGACCAATTTAGAGGGGTTCTGCATTTTCTGCCATACAATGCTTCAAACAGGGCCATTTGGATACTGGCTTGATAGCTATTATTATATGAGAACTAAGCAAATGGTAAACAAGTACTCCATGCTGCTCCATACACAATTGCACAAGCTCTCAACATGTCTTCTAAAATCTGATTTGTTCTCTTTGTCTGCCCATCTGTCTGTGATTGATATGCTGAACTGAAATTCAGATCGGTGTCCATGGTTTCGTGTAACTTCTCTCAGAATTTAGGTGTGAATTGCGCTCCTCTATCTGAAACAATCCTTTAAGAGACTCCATGGAGTGTCACAATTCTCGTCAAAAATGGTTCGGCGAGCTTATCTTTTCCATATGTTTGTTTGATCGGAAGGAAATGAGCCACATTGATCAATCTATCAACAATGACTAAGATAGCGTCATAGCCTTCACGAGTCTCTAGGAGTCCGGTAATAAAGTCCATACCGATGCTGTCCCATTTTCATTCGGGAGTTGGCAAAGGCTACAATAATCTCGACGGATTATGATGATCTATCTTGATCTGTTGGCAAGCTTCTCATTTTGCCACATACTCTGCCACTTCCTTCTTCATTGCGTTCCACCAATACTTTTCTTCAGATCTTGGTACATTTTGGTGCCTCCGGGATGAATCGAGAATTGAGAGGTGTGAGCCTCAGGTAGGACCAAGTCTCTCAACTCGTTCTTGTTGAGTACGCAATAGCGACCACGGAAAGTAAGGATTCTATGCTCGTCTATCGCATACTCTGCTGAATTTTCTCCTTGAATCTTCTTTTTCAGATTTTGAATCTCTCCATCTTCATCTTGAGCTGCTTTGATCTGATCTGTTAATAACGGTTGAAGCTCTAATGTTGCCATACTGCTTTGTTCTGTGATCACCAAATTCAATTGTAGTATATCGCTCTGCAATCCTGCTGGATATTATGTTGTATTGAGTTTGTCTTGTTGAGCCTTTCGGCTAAGGGCATTGGCAACCACATTTGCCTTGCCCGGGTGGCACTGGAGTTCCACATCATAGTTCTTGGTTAATTTTAACCGTCTTCGCTGCTTTTGCTCAACTCTGGCTGTGTGAAAATATACTTTGACTCTTGTGATCAGTAAGTATCTCACAACGATTCCCTAGCAAGTAGTGCCGCCGAGTTTTGAGTGCATGCACCACAACTGCTAGCTCTAAATCGTGTGTTGGGTAGTTCTCTTCATGCGGCTTCAACTGTCCTGAAGTATTAGGCAACAACTTTTTCGTCTTGCATGAGTACCCATCCCAAACCTTGTTTCAAAGCATCTCAATAAATTTGGAACTTCTTCTCTGGGTTTGGTAGAATTAACACTGGTGTCATCGTCAGTTTGGTCTTCAATAGTTGAAAACTCTCTTTACAGGCATTCGTCCATGTGAAAGGCTTATCCTTCTCCAATAGCTGGGTGAGCGGACGAGATATTTTTGAGAATCCTTCTATGAATCGACGATAATAACTTGCCAACTAAAAAGGCTCCTCACTTCCGTCACTGTCTGAAGCTGCTTGCATTCTATAACTGCTTCGATGTTCTCTGGATTAACTTTGACTCATTTTCTTTAATCGCGGTCCTCATTTTCGAATCTTAGAAGGTTTGCTGTCTTCAGATGATACTGTCGCTTCTTCTCACCTGCACTTGTATATCATCCTTGGGTATATGCTACAGGTTCACACTTAGCTGAATTATGCAGTACAAGGGCTATATATATCTGGGTCCGTTAAGATTAATGTCATTGCAACATGAACTTCTCATTCCTTATGCTTTACACAGACAGTCTTCATACACCTTCATCATTTTTCCACAAGCCTTAGTTAAAGTAATTTACAGACAAACTATTCAATTCTTCCAACTAGCTTACAAAAGGATAACCAAAAATGACACTATCACATTTCTTGTTCTGCATAGCTCATATTTTCTTGACCGCCTGCTTTGCCTTTCTTCTTTATGTCATTCCTCCAGGTAGGCTTGTTTCTTCCTCTATTCTGGTCTTCTTAGGGTAAGTTTCTTTTTCTTCCATCGGTGGCAGACGTGATGTTGATGTCCGCCTCTTTGCTTGCCTTCTAGCTTCTTCTTGGGGTAAGGACTTCAGTGGGCATTGGTCACAATAATGCCCATTCTGCTCGCAGTGAAAACAAGCTGTTTGTGCTAATGGCAAGGGCTTCTTTCGTTTCATAATTTTCACGTAACCTGGTGTTTCTTCTTCTATCTGGAGAGCTCGATCAACCAGGCTCAATAGGCTTGAAAACTTCATGGCTTGAAGGCGTTGTCTCACATCGGGTTGTAGACCTTTCATAAAGTACTCCATCCTTTTAGCTTCGGTGTTAGTTTCCTCTTGAGCAAATTGGGATAACTGATGAAATTGTTGTAGATATTCTGTGATGGAGTTCTCTCCTTGTTGAAGGTTAAAAAAATCCTGATATTTTCTTGTGATAACTCTAGGAGAAAGGTAGGCTTTACGGAATCTCTTCACAAAGTCTTCCCATGTAATATCTTCCTCATTAGGATATATCCACTGGATAGCATTCCACCAAGTAATTACGGGCTTGGACAGCTGATAGGTGGCGAAAAGAACTTTCTCCTTATTTGTACACTGGATAGTATTCATTCTTCTCTCAATATCTTGTAACCAGTTATCTGCATTCAGTGGCTTTGTTGTTGAAGGGAATATAGGTGGCTGAGTTTTCAGGAAGGCTATAAACTTCAACGCAGTTGCACTTGATGCTGACATTGATTCTTCGGGCGACACCTTGACAATGGACTGTGGCAGAGACTCTCCTTGTTGCTCTGACATCTGAACTTGTCCTTGTTTGCCTTCAGTCTAATCTATCTTAATGGTGACCTGAACTTCCTTCATACTGAACTGCTTTTACTTGTCGTGCTGCCCAACCTGCTATCTGCCCAGTGACATTTGCAACCACAACTTAGGAATCAGCTCCGCAACATTTTTTTTGGGCTTAGCAAGGGAAAGTAAGACTGAAGCAAGAACAAGGGCAGAAAAGAGCGAGAAAGAAATAGGTTAAGGCGAAATTAAATGGTCCCTTTGATTGCACTCCCTGCACATACAGCTTTCAGGGAGGTAATCCAGCTTACTGGTGGCAATCAAAGGTTCACATTTAATTTCTTCGGAGATTAGAGAGAACATAGGAAAGAATTCAGACGAAACGGGGTAGAGGCAGAAATTTTTAACATATTCTTTAATTAAAGCCAGAAATTTAGTTTTGCACAAATTGCTCATATAGCAACCTAACAGGCTAATAATGCAATTTGGCTATTAGCACAATCAAAAACTTCGTCTACTCAAATGGCTTTACCCGCAGCATCAAGGAAGTCAAACGGGTATTGCTAACTACTCGAGCGATGACCCTACAACTTTTCAAAAGGAAAAGCTTGGGTCAGGGTATTCGCACTATTCTTCCAGACACCATCCTTACAACTATCTCTTCGAAAGTTAGATCCCGATCCAGGCGGCCAAAGCATACAGTCAGGAGTCAGTCTAAACGGCTACACGCATTTTTGGGATTTTCACAATACCAAAAGAAAACTTTTAATGCATGTCTAAAGAGGGATGAGATAGACGTAGGAAAGATGAGATAGCAATATTACTTACGATTTTCACAATTCTTTTATACTAGAAATAAAATTTTATAAGGCCGTGTTTCCTGACGAAACCAAATCTATATCTAGGGTTACAACCTACAGTCAAGCCTGCTCTGATACCACTTCTTGTAACGCCCCCGTTTCTGGGAGGGACAGGAGCATCACTAGTCCGTACCCACCCAGGAGTTTGGTTACGGACCGAACAAGTATCATGCCTGCTTACGAACATTTAAGAAAGATTAGCTTGATTGAAATAAGACCTAACGGTCAATTTTTACAAATAAATGGGCGTGCAAGCCCAAAAGTACTTACATTGCAGAAGAACCCCAAAAGCACCACAGGAAACCTTGAGTGCGGTCGCAACCCTAACACGAAATCTTGAATTGCCTTCTTTTCTTCTGGTATCTGTGATATTTTGCAAGTCTGAGTACTCCAACCCCGTACTCAGCAAATCACAAGGGAAACCCTAACTTACTACTTGCACGGATCAACAAAGGAAGGGAGTATACTTGGTTTATTACTTTGAGTGGATGCAGTTTTATTTGCAAACATTTTTATAAAACGGACCCAAAACTACTCCTCAAGAACTCAGGGGTTTTCACGAAAGTTTAATTAACCAACTAATCAAGTTAAAGCATGTACAAATCTACTTAAGCTTCGCTGCTGGAATCACCCAAGTGACACAGCTCCAATAACCGGGAGCACGACGTATTCGAATACCATTTATTTGACTCTGCAGAGTTTGCTCAGCTTTACCCACACGATCCCTTAACTCCCGCGACAGAGTTAAGAAAGCCAGGTCGTTTCACTGCTCAACTCTTTATATAGGCTCTACCCGGTAGAATCCACTCGGGTCTGGCACAAATAAATAATAATAATAATAATACAAACGTCCGCTTCGAGTGAATTCTACCGTTGTTAGGCATCCGCAGTACGGCTTACCTAACCTCAATGCTTAACCACCTCCTCCTCCACACCTATAGAGTTTCAATCGAGTTGAGCAGCTACTAGACCAGTGTTGACAAGTCAACTCCTGTGGTTGAGCGATCACTATGACATTTGCTCAGCGTAAGGGTTTAAGTCCTTATATTTTCACATGGTCCGCAACCTCGCCAGGTCCGCGACCCAACCTAGGGTAAGCGGTGGGCGAAAGCCGTCTCGCGGCGCCCCACAACACCCTTACCCTAACTTCAATCCTAGGGTAAAAGATGGGCGAAGACCGTCTCGCGGCTCTTCCCCAACCCTTACCCTACCTCGTGCACGCCGGCACTCTCCGCTCTAAGATACGGTGTCCCATACCACCCTACCTTAGAGTCGGGTTTTTCAAATTCTATTGGCCCGCAACCACGGCCTTAATAGTGTAAGACTTTGCATGGTAATAATAACCTACAGTTATCTTGATTATCAGATAATTATTTCTAGGGTTACAAAGGCATGGCTACAAGTTTAACATGGCAATTATCGGTGGTAGGGTTAACTACATAACATGTCATTCTAAACATTTTATTTTATTTTGAACTAACATTTCAGAACTAGTTTAATGCAAATAGCATAATAACATAATTAGATGGCATGTGATACAACATGATCAAGGACTTGTGACTTGCCGTTAATCTGGACGATCTCAGCTAGCTCGAATGAAGAAACACCAGGATCCTAAGCCTGCACTCGAACCTCCGGGATCTCCGACACTAGCGCAAACACATAAAATAATTAAATCTAGCTTGAGACTAATCAAGCGAGGAAAAATAAACTATTTAAAAGGAGTAAAATGCATAAATCCTCAAATTGAAACTTTAGGAATTTATCCAGGATGAATTTGGTGGAAAGGAGGCCAAAAATGGGTTCAGGGCATTAAATAAAGCAAGGTGGTGAAATTTGGGAATTTCTAGGATTTATTTGGATTTATCTGGATTTTGGAAAAGAATAAAACTCTGGAAAATGGTCATGAACAATGATGGGCTAGCCTGGCGCTACAGTGCGGCCCGGCGCGGAAATCTGCCCACGCGGTGGAGTGGGCTGCGTGGCCTTGGCCCAGCACGCGCGCGGCCGAAGGCCCAGCGCACGCGCGCCTGGCTCCGGCGGATGACGGACACGCGGCGAGCGCGGATGGTGAGGATGTGGCGAGGGCAGGCGGACGAGATGTGCTGCGTTACAGCGGATCGGACGGCTGCAGAAAGAGTGCCATCGACGGCTGACGCTAGATGGCAACGGAGGGAAGGAAAGGCAGGGATGGGGCCACGTCGCTGGGGGGTTGTCTTCAACCTCCCGCCGCTCGTGCCAGAGGGAGACAGAGGCGCGCGTGCCTCCGCTGTGAGACGTCGGTGAGGGTTCCCGACGGCGATTGAAGGCACCAGCGGGTAGCTCTCGGTGAGGCGGTTCCATTTTAGGGCCTTGGGGAACAGGAGCATGGGCGGCGGCGGCCGGGGCGGGAGAGGAGCTAGCGGCCTCCCCAGCGGCTCCCAGTCTCTTCGACGACCCATCGGCGAGGTGGGAGGCGATTTGAGTATCTCTGGGGCACAAGGATTACGATGGCGCGGCGACGGAGCTTCGGGCAATGGGACTTCAATTGGCCACTCAGGGAGCTGCTGAGGAGTGGTGGAGAGTGATTTAGGGTGGTGGAGTAGCTCGGGAAGCAAAGGGGGAGTGAGGAGAAGGATGGGGGTTTTATACCCCGAGTGGAAGGAGGCGGAGCCTTCGGGGAGAAGGCACGGGCGCGGGCGCGGGAGTCAACCGGAGGGGACGGGAGCTGGTGGAGTATCTCTGCACAGGAGTTATGGTGAGGCGACGGCACGGGGGCAGGCGGCCGAACGGCATGGGCGAGGGCGCGTCCGCGCGCAGGAGGGGAAGGTGCGACGACTGCCAGGTGGGGCCAGAGCAGAAGTGGGGCGACGTGTGGCGCGGAAGCTCTGCCGCTTCAGACCGGGTGACGTCGGGCGACGTGAGCGGGGAAAGAACCCGGGGCGCAGAGGCGGTGCGGCTCCGGCGCGAGCGCAGCGCGCGGCGCAAGCGCGTGCGCGGGGAGAAAGCGGGGAGGGAGTGGGGCGTCAGCGGAAGAGAGGGAGCGGGGCGGCGCCAAGGGAGGAGAAAAACGGAGAGGGGGAGCGGCGCCAACGGGAAAAGAGGTGGGAGGCGCCGAAGAAAGAGGGAGGCGGAAAGGAGGAGGGCGCCATCGGGGAGAGGTGGCGCCAGGCCGAAAAAGGAAAGCGGGAAAAGGGGAAACGTTCCGAAAAAGGAAAGTTGCTGAAATTCACTCAAAAATTCAGGAAAAAGGCTCAAAAATTTTGAAAATTTTAGGGGTGTTTCAGTCCGCTGCCCTTCCTCCAGTCGTTGATGCAACGTAAAGCACGGCCAACGACAGTGCAATATGCATGCGGGCTTAACAAGGTCAACTGATAAGCTAGCTGTAACCGTACCTTAAATACCTCTTGGTCAACTGATCCACACAGTTCATCCTAACATTAACAGATGTTAGTGATCGTGGGGCATGTGATGCAGCGAGGTGAGTGGGTGACTCTGGACTTCGGAGCAATTCAACTCACAGCCACATCCCACAGCTCGAGCTCGTTTATATGTATTGTTCCCAGCTTAGCAACATGCAGGATTTGTGAATTCCAATTTGGGTCTATGCCCAATAAAAACGAGTAGAATAATCTCCTTAAGCTGGTTAAGGAATTAATCCGCCATTCTGTCATACATGCATGACCTGCCTCAGCTATCTACGGCTCTACATTATTATTCGTAACATGGCAACCTCTTCACCGTAAACATAATTACATATTCCTTAGCTCATATCACCCGTTTGATTTGGTCAAAAACCAGTTGGCATCAATGTCAAATGTCAAATCAACTCGGAGAATAATAAGCACCAACGACCCGTCCGTCGTGCGCACTGGCATATTGCTCCACCACGCTACAAACGAACATGACGGGTGTTTCTCTTAAGGTGAGACGACTTTGCAGGCGTATACCGCGGGGAAGACAAAGCGCACCCGAGAAAGCGAATGGGTCCAAAAGGTAAATTTGTCGAGAAAATGATTCCACGATGATATTTTTTGGGGACAACTAGCGTCTGTACATTCAACGGAAGGTTTTCTATCATACGTTCAGATGTAATATGGATGAATAACATACATAACATTTATAAGCAATACGCACAACAAATTTGCAAAACAACAGTGAAAATGTCGAAATAAAAAACTAAAAAAATTCTCCCCAAAATTCGATGAAACCATGGGTGTATAATTTAGCTGCAATGGAAAACTAGCTCAGCAATCCCAAATCAACAAATTTACACCGCTAAAACATTGCAACTTTTTTAAACAAAATAGTGGAAACATTTTACAGGTCTAGTCTTTTTAGTTTCAGCTTATGGCTTTTAGCTGCGGCTTCGCGATGAGGAGGAGACAAGCAAGGTCGAGCAAATCATGGCGAGTTATAGAGATGAAGTGGCGAAGGAAGGCGCAAGGATAATGCCGATGGTGCGGAACAAGCTAGGTGACTGTGGCCATAGACGTCGAATATGTAGCACAACAAAGGAGATGGAGTCGATCAACAACTTCACCATCTAGTTGAGGAGTTGTACGTGGCAAAGAAGGAGGGGAAAATGCTTTTTGCTAAAGCACTATGTGATGATGAACCAACCTTGCTGTGATGATACTGAGTTGAGTATGGGGCATTGAGGAGATGTGTTCGTCGTCCTGAGTTGAGTAAGTAGAGTCCAGGGTGTTGAGGAGATGTGTTCCCCGTCCTAAGTTGAGTCTGGGACGTCGAAGACATGTGTTCACCGTCCTGTATTGAGTATGAGTTAGGCAAGTCCTAGTTGGGACCAACTGCCTCAACAAATTAGAGATGCTTCAAGATTAATGGGGTGTTAATCAAGTTAAAGTCTTTGCATGGAGATGGACGTGTACCAGTTGAGTTGAGTTTCTGCATGCAGCTATATGTTTAGTTTACATGTAGATCGCTTCACGTAGAGGCGTACCTGGTAGTTCGTATCACGCGTTGAGTCTAAACTAGGAGAAGAATCTAGATTAAGGGGAAATTATTGGAAAGTAATCTAGACTGACCAAGTAATAGGGCATTAGGATCCTGATGCAATTGGTATCGGATCAAAATTAGTTAGCTTATTTCCTTTGTTAGGCTTTTCTTATTTAAGTTATTTCATAGATAGATCTATGCATGTACTATAAATACTAACCTCAAGAATGAAATAAATAAGAGAACAAGAGAAAAGAGAAAGAAAAGTCCTGACTAGTCAGTTGCAGTCGAGCACCAAAGTTCTTGTATGCATGTTCTTGTTCTCTTCCATAGTGAATTCGGTGTGTGCAGTTTCTTCCGAGCCTAGGCCAACATATATAATGATTTTTTTGCCTTTGTGCGTACATAGTTTTTACAACAAAGATTTTTTACGTTAAATATGTATCTCCTGTTCTCTAGATTCGTCTCTTATTTCCTAACACCTAGGTCAAACGGGAGGGGAGGTCCCTACCAAAATTTTATTATTTTAGGGAAAACAAATATTTTATTTTAAGTTAGGTTCAATCTAGAAATCAGTCACTACCAAGTACCAACGTAGTGTGAAACCAAACGGGTTACAAACTCTCTATCATCGTTCTCAAGCTCGAAGAAGAACAAGAGCTAGAGTACATTTCGTGACTACATTACAGCAATTTATCGTCATAGTGCATCACAAAAATAAGAGGATCTCTATCTTGAAGTTGGCCGCACGAGGAGAAGCCGCGGCCATCGTACCCCGCTCCACTGACCTCCTCTTCCGCCACATGGCAGTTCGACACAGCTTCACTCTATCAAACAGAGAGCACAACCGCTACCTCCTTCTCCCTCACGCTGCTCCATCACCCATTATTTGTTCAATTCAAGAAAATTAGACTAGAGAAAAATTCAATTCAGGAATTTTCAATTAGGGAAATTTCAAATCAAAAAATTTCAGATCAGGAAATTTCAAATCAAGAAATTTCATAGGAGGGAATTTCGAGTCAGAAGAATTTCAGATCAGTGATCGTGATTCGTGAGGAAGCATGGGAGAGAGTGAGAAGATGGGAGTGGAGGAGTCGGGCAGGACTCGTGCTTCACCTCCGTGTGAGCGTGAGTTCTCCACGTGTCGCCACTGAGACGGGACATGGTCGACGTGTCGCTCATCAAGCCCGTCCGCACGGAAGCAACAGTGAGGGTGTCCGCAAATTAGCGATTTCGAAAACAGTTTATCTCTGTACTTACCGTGCCGGCAGATCCATGTAGACTGCATATATAAATAAAGACGCTTTGTCACCTTTCTATCCTCGTAAAAAAAACCTTTTATCAACACCTCGCTTTGTAATCTTCTTCGAGCTTACTAATAAATTTTGGGCGCCGGGGTTTTCCCGCTGGCCCGGCAAAAAAAAAGGGACGCAGTTGTCTATCCTGTCAACTTCCTTAATTATGAGTAAAAAAACTTCCTTAATCATGATATCGATCATGGAGGAATTACACCGAACATGGCCAGAACATGATGGTCTAAAAAGAAGTCTTCCCGTTTGTAGTGACATAACCGTGTGCCGGTCGAACTACGTCAGCGAGCTTGTGGCCGAGCTCTCTCTATATAAGCACACGTACGCCGATCGATTAGAACCTGCATAGCTAGCTAGCCAAGTATCTCTACGACTTCGATCTCGGGCTCTCCGCCCGAAAGAGATCGAGAAGAATGGCCAAGAAAATGGATAAGACGGCGGTCATCGTGTCCGCGGTCGTAGGTTCTCTGGGGGTGTTGAGTGCCATCCTGGGGTTCTCAGCCGAGGGCACAAAGCTTACCGTAAGCTAGCACTACTGATTTCCTAGCTTTGCAGTCTGTACAATTGCACATGCATGCATGTGCATGTGTACGTGTTCTTGTTGATCTTGGTGTGTGGTGTAAGTGGTGTACTTACTCGGACTTGACGGGATCGATCCTCGCAGCTTTCTGACATACTGGTGTATGGCGACGCGTGCTTGTACCCGCAGAACCCCGCGCTCGCGCTGGGGGTCTGCGCGGCTATCTTCCTGCTGATGGCGCAGATCACCGTGTCGGCCGTCGGCGGCTGCTGCGGCTGCTGCAAGTCCCGGGCCATCCCGTCCGAGACCAAGCGGATCGTCGGCGTCGTCTGCGCCGTCATCTCATGGTGAGTGACCAGTGGCCAGTACGCTACGCGCTGCGTTGCGTACGATCATCGCTAGCTGTGGACTGTGGTCTCCGATTACTGATGATATGCGTGCGTGCAGGATAGCGGCGGTGATCGCGTGGGGGCTGTTCGTGGAGGGCGCGGCGTGGAACGCCAACGTGGCGCGGGATACCGCCCCGGTGTGCTACGTCCTCAAGGACGGCATCTTCGCCGGCGCGGCCGTGCTTACGCTCGCGGCCACGGCCCTCGGGATCACCTCCTTCATCATGCTTCGCAGGCAGCCGGACGCGCCGGCGGGGGGCGCGCCCAAGCAAGGCGAGCAGCTGCCCGCCGGGATCGCGATGGGACACCCGCAGTTCCCAACTCCTCAAGGGTATGGGCAAGCGCCGAATTACCCGCAGTTCCCTCCTACCGCTTCTCCTCCACAAGTGTACGGACAGGCGCCGAACCCACAGTTCCCTCCTCCCGCTCAAGGCTATGGATCGCACGCACCGAACCAGCAGTTCCCTCCTCCTCCTCCTGCTCAAGCTGGTTATGGATCTCACGCGCCGAACCAGCAGTTCCCTCCGCCTCCTCAAGGACATGCACAGGTGTAGCACCGTGCCGTTGATCGCCTGATCGTATGGATCGAGAATACATGAGGTGGTGGTGTTGAATCGAATTAACAATGCCCGCGCTTGAAGTCAAACCATTAATTGATCGTGCTAGTGTTGTCGGTATCGTGCTATTTTGTGTTGTCGGTATCGTGCTTTTGTATGTGAACATGTACTAGCTATGTATGGATCATCCTGTCCTGTGTAATCTTTAGAGAACCAGCAATGCTTGCTTAGTTACTGCTCCATATTGTTTGTTCAGACTTCAAGTTGCAAAGGCGAGATGTCATTTTAGCACCGAAAATACTGTCTGTATTGTACTTAACAAAATGAATATAAAGGATCAAACGACACACACAATCTGCGGCTCTGCATTCTTTTCGATTGTGGCTTATAGCTGTGGCTGATGACTTTTGACCCTAGAGTGAGTGTTCGTGCGAATGAATTAAATACCGATAAATCGCTTCAAAAGGCTATATATTCTGATAGACCGCTTTGAAACGGCGACAGAAAAATCGTTCTGTTTGTTTATTCGAGGAAGATGTGAATCATAAGGAAGTCATAAATCAATGAGAAATTTGATGATTTGCCCTTTCTTTATTTGCCAATAGCTTATTTGCCTTATAGTTAGTTTTAATTGATGATTTACCCTATCTTTCGCTAAACCATTGATCATTTGCCCTTTTTGACAATTTTGTCCCTATCTTTCTTCTCCCTCCTCTTCTTTCCTTATTTCTTCTTGCCCAGCCATGTTGACCCAATTCGCCTCCACCGCCACCGCCACTGATGCTGAAGCAGCTCGCCGAAGAAGTCGATAAAAACGCCTACATCCACCTCGCTCATGTAGAGGTACCCAGAAAGGCCCACATTAGGATGGTGTCGTGCGCGAGGCCACAACCATCGCCGGTGACGGTGGGCATGCGGAGCGTGAGGTTGGCGACGAAGCCACAAAAGTGTTAGAAATTTCGACCATGGCTAGTACAACTTTGACCATAGCTATTACAACTACGGCCGCTACAACCACGTTCATTTTGACCACGGCCGCTTCAACCACGGCCATTACGACCATGGCTGCTATGACCACGTTCATTTTGACCACAGCCGAGCAGTGGTCGTAGTGACCGTGGTCGTAATAGCCGTGGTCGAAGTGAACGTAGTTGTAGCGGCCGTAGTCGTAGTGTTCATGGTTGTACCGGCAGCAGTCGTAGCGTTCATGGTCGTAGCGGCTATGATCGTAACAGCCGTGATCGAAGTTCCTAACACTTATGCGGTCTAATTACTGACCTCACGTTCTGCATGCCCACCGTCGCCGGAGATGGTTGCGGCCTCGCGCACGACATCATCCTCATATAGGCTTCTCTGGGTACCTATACATGAGCGAGATGGACGCAGGCGTTTTCAGCGACTTCTTTGATGAGCTGCTCCGACATTGGTGGCGGCAGCAGCGGAGGCGGACTAGGTCAGCCATGGCTAGAGCAAGAAGGAAAGAAGAGGAGGGAGGAGAAAGATAAAGGTAAAATTGCCAAAAATAGCAAGTGATCAATGGTTCAACGAAATATGGGAGAAATTATCGATTAAAACCAACTATAAAATAAATGAGCTGTTGACAAACAAATAAGGGTAAATTATCAATCTCTCTAAATTAATAGTGCCGCCTCCAGATAGCAGTACTCGGGTGCAGATATGACACGAGTCACGAACACAAGCTCTCGGAACGCAGCTGGGCCAAGGTGCGGAGCTGCGACCTCTCCCATTGCGGGCTGCACCGCTGCCCGCTGCCGAGTGCCAACCAACGCCAAGGCCGTCGGGTGGCGCGCCGCGCCATCTAATCCCGGCTCTCGCGAGCCGCGCGCACGAGACGGCCTGGTGAAGTGGTGGTGGGCGCCCGCACCAACCGTGCAAATTTCGGTCTCTTCGCGCTGCGTACTTGCGTGCGCGATCCCGCCTCTACAGCTGCCGCATCGCTGCTGGGTTTCGGACTGGGCCTACCCACGTGAAATCGTCCAATTTGATCTGCTAGAACATAAGTTTTGTTTAAAGAGGAAGCTGGTAGGACATAAGTAGCCCGTAAAGAGCTGATGCGTACTACGCCGCGCCAAAATATTAACCGGTCCGAATAAGGTCGCTGTTGCGTTCGTATAGCTTAGGCTCAACCCAATTATCCACATGGGGCGGAGACGGGCCGCGGTTCTTCCGCCATCATCAGCCCAGTTTGGGTTGCTCCGCGCCGCAGCTTGTGTTCCACGTTCGCGCGGCCGCGCCGTCTAGTTTGCCCAAGACGGCACGAGGCCGCGCGGTTTGCAACCCGGCGGCCACGGCTCAGCCCAGGCAGCACGGGGGATTTTGGGTGTTGGTACTTGGTAGCCGCATCGCCATTTTCCTCTTCCTCTGCTCATGCAAAGGAACGATCACGCAAGGTAGATTCAGATAGCATGGTGGCGGGGCATTCTGCAGTCTGCACCCGGACTGACCTAGTGACTTCATTGTGATTGTCAAGGAATCAGCCGGCCAGCTAATCAGGTTTCTCTAGCAACATATCTGCTGCAAAGATATCATATTTGTTGAGGAACCGTCGCTGGCGACCAGTCCGATCGATTCCTCTGCTTAGAACGAAATGAATCAATCATAGAAGACATAATAATAAATTGAAAACACACAGAGAGGTAGAGGGAGCTCCTGATATTTCTTTATTGCTTTTGATTGCATGAGTACAAATTTACGACTCCCTATTTATAGTCTACAATGAGGTGCCCACCATGGGCCTAGGCTCCTGGCCCAAGCCCATGTTTCTTAACACTCACCATTGGACACTCATTTGACACGCTCATGCCTTGTTAAAACTCCATAAAAACCTAGTGGAAAAAATTTGGAGAAAGAGCACATGATGTATGTTATGCTGCGATGTACGAATTGTCTCATTAAAAACCTTGGTTGAGAATCTTCAGGAAAACCTGTCAAGGGAAAAAGAGTACAATTCACCCAATTTCATTCAGTCTCCAGGACTTATTCTTTTGGGTACTTAATCTTCATGATCAAGATTTACTAACGAGCTTGTAACAATTCTTCCCCCTGAATTCTTCACTTCTCTAAGTCTCATCATTCCAATTCCTCGCACACACCTTTCAAAGCTAGATGCAGGGAGTGATTTAGTGAACAAGTCTGCCAGATTTTCACATGACTTAGTATGCAATACTTTAATCTCGTCCATCTTTTGCAATTCATGAGCATAGAAGAATTTGTGGTTGACATGCTTTGTGAGATGACTCTTCACATAGCCCGTCTGCATTTGTGCAACGCAAGCTGCATTATCTTCATAAATAATTGTGGGGGCTTGCACCATATTTATTCCACATGACTGCTGAATGTGGTGAATCATTCATCGGAGCCAAGGGCATTCTCGTGCGGCTTCATACAGTGTTATAATTTCTAAGTGGTTCGTCGAAGTCGTTACAAGACTTTGCTTGGATGATTTCCAGGAAATTGCAGTTCCACCACACAGGAATACATAGCCTGTTTGTGACCTTGCGGTATGCAAGTCAGACAGGTACCCGGCATCTGCATAGCCAATCAAGTTCATATCTTAATTCTTTCTGTAGAACAATCTAAGATTCTTGCTTCCTTGGAAGTATCGGAAGATGTCCTTTATTCCCTACCAATGCCTCTTGGTAGGTTCTGCACTGTACCTTGCTAACAGGTTCACGGCAAATGCAATATCCGGTCTATTGCAGTTTGCTAAATACATAAGTGCTCTCACTGCACTTAAGTATGGGAATTCCGGTCCCAGGACTTCCTCCCCCTCTTCTCTAGGTCGGAAAGGATCTTTTTCTTGCTGTAAAAGACTCCCCGATCATCGGTATTTTTGATGGGTATGCATTCTCAAAGCCAAACCTTTCTAACACCTTCTGGGTGTAGGCTGACTGATATACTAATATTCCTTCAGGGACATTCTTAAGTTGCAGGCTTAAACAGAATTTGGCCTTGCCCAAATCTTTCATTTCAAATTCTGCTCCAAGTAGGAGCTTGCTTCTTTTATGTCTTCCATTGTCCCGATGATATTTAGATCATCTACATACACTGAGATTATACAAAATCTATTCTGGGATCGTCGTATAAACACACAGGGACAATCTTCATTGTTCGTGTAGCATTTCTTGCAGAGAAAGTCGTTTAAGCGATTATATCACATTTTTCCAGATTGTTCAGTCCATACAGTGACTTTCTGAGCTTCACACTGTACAGGTTTCTATTTGCTTTGTCTTGGTTCGGGAGAGGGATTCCTTCAGGAACCTTCATATAAATCTCCGAATCCAAGTTTCCGTAAAGATATACAGTTACCACATCCATCAAATTTATCTCTAAATTCAAGTTCACTGCCATTGAGATCAAGTATCTAAAGTTAATTCCACTCATGACTGGGGAGTAGGTTTCTTCATAATCAATTCCAGGACGTTGAGTAAAACTTTACGCTACCAGCCTTGCTTTGTATCTCACTACTTCGTTTCTTTCATTTCTCTTTCAAACAAATACCCACTTATACCCTACAGGGTGCACATGAGGTGTGCAGCATACGGGTCCAAATACCTCTTTTTTGTTCAGAGATAGCAATTCAGTTTCTATTGCCTTCTTGCAATCATCCCAATCTGATCCTTTCTTACATTCAGCGAGTGATGCAGACTCGGGATCAAGATCGATGATTGTGACAATCTTCTTTGCGAAGTAGATATCGATATTGGTTGTTGTTCTATTCATGGACTCTTCCGTGTGCACATAATTTATAGCTATTTCTTCATAAGTTGCTTCTTCTGGAGCGATTGCTTCTTCTGGAGCTTCTCCTTGCGCATCATTTCTTCCAATTGCGGTGGCAAGTCCCTTTATTTTTTCGGCTCCGATGTGTGCGTACATATCCATGCCGATTTCTTCTTCCATGGGGATATTCAGATCCGGTATGCCCTTTTCTAAAGGTGTCATACTTGTGCCAGGTCTCAACTGGCTCCCCTTCTCATTCTGGGGAACTTCAGTGATCAGCTGTGATAAGTCCTTCTTATCCTTCTTCGCCGGACGTCCCCGGTTACTTGGGATTCGAGGGGCCGGAGTTCTCGTCCTTTTGTTCTGAGCCCTCTTGACGAGATTAGGATACCTTCTGCTTTCTTTGGTATTTCAACCATCTCCGGTGCATTGAGTGCAGACACATGCGACTTAGTCACGCTCTTCAAATAACTAAAGTGATCAGACAGTTGATTTACTAATGCTTGCAAGTCAATGATCTTCTAAACCTTTTTCTCTGCTTCACTAGTGCACGGGTCATGTGCATGGATTCCCGTGGCTCGCCACGTAATTTCTCAACATTTTTCATCAAGGAGTTGATTTCCCCCCATTAATGTTGGGAAATTATCCTCATCAAAAATACAATCAGCGAAGCGGGCGGTATGCAAATCTCCCGACATGGGTTCCAAATACCTGATTATGGATGTAGTCTCATAACCAACGTATATCCCAGCCTTGCAGAGAGGGCCCATTGCAGTACGCTGCGGAGGGGGTATAAGTACATAAACCTTGCATCCAAACCTCCTAAGATGAGAAATTTTTGGTGGTGACCCTTACACTAGTTGCATAGATGAATGAATGTTGTAGGCCGATGGCCTAAAGTTGATGAGATTCGCTGCATGTAGGACTGTGTGTCCTCAACATGTAGCTGGCAAATTACAATTCTGCAAAAGAGGTCGGGCAATAAATTTAATTCTCTTGATTAATGCCTCTGCCAAACCATTTTGGGTATGGACATGCGGTACCGAATGCTCAACTGCAATCCCCATCGCCATGCAATAATCATCAAATGCCTTTGAAGTAAATTATCTGATGTTGTCCATTCTGATGGACTTGATGTGATGATCAGGGAAGACATTTCTGATGCGAATGATCTGCGAGATCAGTTTTGCGAAAGCATGGTTTCTTGTGGACAATAAACCCACATACGACCATTTCGAGGAAGCATCAATGAGCACCATGAAATACTTAAATGACCCTGAAATAGGCTGAATGAGACCGCAAATGTCTCCCTAGATGCGTTCCAGGAATGTAAGGACTTCATCCTTCACTTCAGAGTGTAGGGTCTGGTAATTAATTTCCGGTGGCACATGCAAGGCACACAAATTCTTCGTGATTCGGGAAATTCTTTACAGTAATATTATACCATTAGGAATTGTTGATTATATTTCTCATCATTCTAAGACTTGGGTGGCCTAATCTGTCATGCCAGAGACAGAAGAGTTCAGAGCTTCTAAATACTGTCTTCAGGACAGTATAGGCTACAGGTGCCTTGATGTTGGTATAATATAGCCCAGTTTCTAGTGAAGGAAGTTTTTCTAATACATTTTTTCCATTCTCTTCGCATTTTGTAATAAGCAGGTATTTTTTACCGTACTATTCTTCAGTCTCAACGTGGAAACCATTGGTGCGAATATCCTTAAAACTTAGAAGAGTTCTAGTCGATTTTGGGTACAACAAGGTTTCTTCAATGAACAAAGTTGTACCCATTGGGAGTATAATTGTGGCCTTCTTGAACCAATTATACATGCATCGCTTCCGGCGATCGTCGTAAGTTTACCGGCGCCAGCCCACTTTTCCCTTTTTTTCTTACCGGCCCATTGCCCTGCGGCCCATTAGGCCCGTTCGCCCGGCACAAAAGCCAGTGGGGTAGGGTTTCCCCTACCCCATTACCCACAGGCGGCGGCTTTTACCGAGTGGCCGGTCGGGCGCGCAATGGCCTGGCCGGGCGGCGAAGGCCAACGCGGGGAACAACTGCGGGTCGGCGGGCGGGTCCGCTTGGTCCGGGCGCGTGCGACGAGGCAGCGCACAGCTGCAGGCCAACAGCGGCGTGCGGCTCGAACCGGCTTGGGCGGCTACGCAAAACACAAGTGGCGGCGCGACAGCCTTAGGAGCCGAAGAGGTGCTTCGGGCGCGGTGCTCGAGCTCGGGCGGCTGCGCGGCAAGGCCGAGGCGACCGGGGCGGCAAGGCAGAGGCAGCCGGGGCAGCGATGTTATGTAGGAAGCGCGCACGGGCGACTAAGCTGGGACCGGGCGGCGCGCGCGGTGGCGCCATGCGGGGCGACGTGCACAAGAGCCAAGGTGGCCGACGGCGAGGCGGTCGCGAGCGGAGGCTTGCGGAAAAGTCAGTTTCAGGCCGGGACCGAAGCGCCGCAGCTTCGGGCCAGCGGCACACGCACGGGGAAAACAGAGCAGCTTGGCTTTGGGCCGGCGCTTCATGCGGCGAGGCTCGGAAGCCAAGGGGTTCGCTTCGGGCGGCGTGGCGCGCACGGAAGTCGCTGGCGACCAGTCCGATCGATTCCTCTGCTTAGAACGAAATGAATCAATCATAAAAGACAGAATAATAGATTGAAAACACACAGAGATGTAAAGAGAACTCCTAGCCGACATGCGTAATCTGGTCCGCGCACGAATCATGGACATCCACAAACAAATAACAGCTTGAGAAGCCAGTACTAATGACTAAGCAATGTGATTACGTGCAAGATCAATTGATGTGAGTAATTTTCTTTATTTCATTTATGGATGTCAATCGGGCGCGGCGGGTACGGGTAGTGCTCGCCCATACCCGTACCCGCGACCCTATTTTTCGCCCACGGGCATACCCGTACCCGCCCACGGGTAAAAAACCCCGCCCATACCTGTCGCCCGCGGGCATACCCGTTTACCCGCGAACTGAGTACATCACATTCAAACATCACTAATGCACAAATATGAGAATTGAACACAAATACTATGTTTCTATGAGAATTGAGGTTCTATGTTGAATTGAACACAAATATGAGAACTTCTATGTTTCTGTAGAATCAATTATTGGACACAAATACTATGAGACAGGTTCAGGTTTCAGGTCCAGATACACCACCCATTCCTATTTGCTTGCAGGTCCAGATGAGTGGTTAATTGTCAATTGCACATTCCATTTGATCAAATACAGTTTCAGCTTCACTGAACCACGCATCCAGGCAAATCGAACATGTATGGAGATCGAGAAAGAAACAAAGGTGTCGCCTTGGGGGTAGAAATCGGCGTAATTAACCTACCGGCGGAGGAGGCGACGAGCAGGACGACGCGCGGCTTGAGGTTTTCGGCGACCCGCGGCAGACGGCGACGACGTCCCCGACCTCCGAGGAGCTCGTGAGGGAGGCGTGGCCGGTGGACCGCCCGACGCCGCGCATGTCGAAGGTTACGGCGCGGTGGCCCCGCCACGCGAGCCCCTCAGCGATGCCGGTGGGCGAGGCGAGCGAGGAGGAGACGGATCTGGGGCGGAAGAGAAGGCTGGCGGCCGGGTGGGGGGTAGAAGCGGCGGATCTGGGCGAGGCGGAGGCACTGAGGCGAGCGGGGCGCAGGGCGGCGGGCGAGGCGAGCGAGGAGGAGGAGACGGATCTGGGCGAGGCGGAGGCGCTGAGGCGAGCGGGGCGCAGGGCGGCGGGCGAGGCGAGCGAGGAGGAGACGGATCTGGGGCGGAGGAGGAGGCCGGCGGCCGGGTGAGGGGCGGAGGCGGCGGATCTGGGCGAGGCGGAGGCGCTGAGGCGAGCGGGGCGCAGGGCGGCGGGCGAGGCGAGCGAGGAGGAGACGGATCTGGGGCGGAGGAGGCCGGCGGCCGGGTGGGGGGCGGAGGCGGCGGATCTGGGCGAGGCGGAGGCGCTGAGGCGAGCGGGGCCCAGGGCGGCGGGCGAGGCGAGCGAGGAGGAGACGGATCTGGGGCGGAGGAGGAGGCTGGCGGCCGGGTGGGGGGCGGAGGCGGCGGATCTGGGCGAGGCGGAGGCGCTGAGGCGAGCGGGGCGCAGGGCGGCGGGCGAGGCAAGCGAGGAGGCGGGCCTGAGGGGATCTGAGCGAAGGAGGAGAGTGCGAGAGGGGCCGAGGGGGGCGGCAGGCGAAGAAGTTTCTGGGCGGGCGGCGGGGAGAGTTAGGGACTAAGGGTTTTTTATTTTAGGGACCCACTTGTCAGTCTATTTCACGGGTAAACGGGCGAGACGGGTACGGGTAGAGCTAACCCATACCCGTACCCGTTTACCCGATGGGCAGAGATTTTCCCCTATTTTCCTACCCGTGGGTAAAGAATGCACCCCATACCCAACTCCATTAGGGTATTTACCCACGGGTACACGGGTAAACGGGCACAATTGCCATCCCTAATTTCATTTGCATCCTTCTGATTACGTTTTACATCAACACACACAGTTTTCACACAACTATAAGCTTCAGTGCAAACATAAAAGGCATCATCTTTGTTACACTCTAGGCATCACAGCGCGGAGCCGCAGAATGGGCAGAACCGGAATTGCGGGTCGACGGCGCGGCTGCACGTGCCGCACCGCGCGTCCCGGGGAAGGAACGGACCCGCCTGCGGCGGCTCGCCGCCGAGGGATCCGGGCGCGAGGAGGCCGCACTCGCGGCAGAGGTAGGCGGGGTCCTTGCCGGGCCACCGCCACGCGGGGACGAAGAAGAGCTTGAGCACCTTCTCCGTCTCCACCAGGTCGGCCGTGCCGCCGCAGCGCAGGCACCGCCCCGCCGCCTCCTTGAGCACCCGCCCCGCGCCCTGCTCCACGCCCCCCACGAAGAAGAAGAACATCGTCGGATTCCCCCCCCCCCTACCTCGGTCTGGATCCCTAGCTTCCTCGCTCGATCTCGCGGCCGCTTGGCTCGGTCTGTTTCGATTCGTTTCGCTGCGAGCTGATTGCGATTTTTGTAAGCGCACTCGGGTTGATCTGGAGAGAGAGAGAGAGAGAGAGAGAGAGAGGGGGGAAAGAGTTTTCTGGAGAGCTCGGATTGGGATCACAAGAGTTCGAGATGCGGGGGGAAGACGGTGGCGGTGGGCCTGGACTTGGGCTGGAATGTCGGCCCATCCGCCGGCGGATGGCATTGTTTCGAGACCAGCTTGGTACGTGCCCATCAGCCCATGTCCCGTTTGCACACGTGTTCTGAGCGGGCCCGTGTCTTTTAGCTTTGTTTCTCCTCTAATTTGGTAGAAGTGAGACTCGGATTTACGAACTTACGTGTCTATCATTGCATCGTAAAAGACCTCCTCGATTTCAACTATTGAACCAAAAACTTGTTGAAAGGCGCTAAAAGTTGTGACTTGCGAGGGTTTCTCAACCATTATGCATCATGGTCATTCACAGCAGGTGAAAAATGTAAAAAAAAGCCACATACCAAAAAAATCAAAAATCTGCTGAGCGGCATTTCATCACATGTTATTCTTCCTTTTGAGTGGAAAATTATATAAAAAAGCGGATACTAATCACTCAACGATAAAGGCCATTCTTTTATGCTTCTCAACTTGATTTTTGGCTTCGACATTTTTCAGCAATCATTATTCATTAAATTAATAAACCACAGACAAAACTTATAAGTCATAGCCCAAAATAACACCCTCAAAACTCAATAATATTTGATGGAAAACAATCAAGAAGAAAAAGGCTAGGGAAAGTCCAACCTGAGCTGAGTTTCAAAAGCCCCACTGAAAACCCTCTTGAGCTCTCTCACCTGGCCACCTCGTACCCACTGCGCCCCTCCCCTGTTCCTCTTCAAAACACGCGCTTCCACTCTTCTCCCCCTCCCCCTGCTATTAAGGGTCGCTCCAAGTAGCTTAGGCTGTAGTTTTTAGTTATTTGTTGAAATTACGTAGTAGCAGCTGTTAAATTTTTCTAAATTATTCAATTAAATAAAAATAAAGAAAAAATGAGAATAAAAAATAAAAGCACTATTATATTTCTATGGATAATGCAAAGGAGAAAAAGAAAAAAAATCCAAAATTATTAATCGACGCGCTCCAAGTGACTTCTAGTTTTTGTAAGCCAGAAGCCAGAAGTCAGAATCCAAAACCGCTTAGAGCAAAGAGACGCCAATGGAAACCGCAGCCATGCCAAGATTCCCGTGCTCTACCCCCGTCTGACCCCGCCGTGCATTGGCCCTCTCGACCCCGCCGCCAGGCCGCTCGTCTCCCGGTGCGCCGGCGACAAGGTGGAGACCGAGGTGCCCATAGAGAAAAGTCGGTGCTCCTTTCTCATCCTGGACGCTCTTGTTTTTTTGCTTGTGCCCTATGTGTTTGTTGTTGTTTGTTGGCAACTGTTTGGATAATTGAACTGTCTAGTGTGCTTCTCGGGGTGGTGGTATCTTATCCAGGGTTTCCTCACTTCCCTGCAGTGATGAACATCAACCAGATCCACGATACCCTGCCGCATAGGTGAGTAGTTCTTGGGTGGCACTACCGTTCTTTTATTCTTATGCTGTGTGTTCACGCATGGCTACATGCCGAAATTCTCGAGAGATGTTAACATTGTGCCAACGTAGTTATATACCTGTAGATTGTGATTGTGTGTCTGTAATTCCAGCAATTCACTGTGTGCTGATGCATTTCACTTGGTTAGATGGGGGAGGGTCTCTTCTTTTCAGTTTTTAAAAGTTGTTTTTCGATTTTTCTATAGTAATTAACTTTTAAACGGATGTTTTTTTTATGATGGGGTTTATAAGTTGAATGTAATACACAATATAGTGCCTTCATGTCGAGACCCGAATATGCAAATCCAGACTCTCTGTGTATTCTGTACTAATTCAAGATCACGCTAGTGCACACAGTTAAAACATACATGAAATACCGACCTTATCACGAATAATTAAGAAAAGTCTAAAATATTATTAATTATCAGAGTTATGATTTCATAGCCAAACTTACAAATAATAGCCTAAATAACTTAAAAAACTAGCAGCAGAAAACAATGAAAAACGAAATGGCCATTTGATATGCCCATAAGCAATCGACTGGGAAGTGAAGTTCTAATCTGAGAAGTCATCGAAGTATTCTCCTTCAAGTATCTCCGGTGATATGGCTCTTCTTCAACAACTGAGCGAATATAAATATAGTCGTGAGTACATAAACTACTCAGCAAGTCATTTGTAACAAGATATAATATAATTATGCAAGGCTTACCAAATGATGACTTACTGGTTATTTTGCAGAAAATAATAATTTGAAGTAAATACATTAAATAAATAGATTGAAAATGCAATTATGGAAAGGATGTAAATAGATAAATAACAAAACCAAGGAATAAATAAACCACAAGAAAACTGACCATTCACCTCCCATCCAACTTACTTTCTAGCCAAACCAAAGTTCAAGAAAAACCTAACCCTCATGTGAAATCACTAAGTATTGTCCATGATCGGAGGCACAACTATTTGAATAGTTTTACACTCTGCAGAGGTTGCACAACTTTATCGACATGATATGATCATCTTGTATTATCACTGCTATAACACTCTTCCTTAAGCATGTCGACCAAGAAGACCACAATAAAACTTTTATAATGCTTAATCTCAAACTGATCTTGCCCGCTAAGGTTTTGCTGCTGATAGAGATAGAAACGGATCGAATACGAATTGAATAGTCTCAAATATGAATACGAATCCATATTTTTAAAACAATTACAGATGTGAATTCATATTTTTAAAATGAATATGAATACGAATCGAATATCGCAATGAATATGAATTCAAATCGAATATGTACTTAATTCGGTCGAATGCAAATATCCTAAAACTTTTGTAACAAATCTCGGTAGAACAAATTTATGTAACATGACTACACATATACACGAGCTAACAGTGTAGCGCATAGAGTTAAAAATTATGCAAAGTAATTTTCACTTCTACTTATGCACCTTAGTTCATTAGAAAATTGCTTCCTACAATCATCCCCAGGGAGCTCGCTAGAGATGGAAATGGATCGAATACGAATCGAATAGTCTCAAATATGAATACGAACATTTTCAAATACGAATACGAATATGAACATTCTCGAATACTGATTTTATTTACCACATTCGCATTTTCTTGAATATGAATATCAGATAAAATAAAATCCTTTACCGTTTCCCATCCCTAGCTGCTGAGTAGGCTAAACACCTAGTCGGTAAAAACCCCCTCTTACGCCAACAAAACATCTTAATGGCAATATCGAGGTTGATACGTCACAAATTAATCTGCTAAATCTATCCCATACTAGATATGCGATTGCACGGTAAAACTCAGATTAATGACGCACAAAGTTAAGTTCTTAGACATTAGCTAGGTGAGGCATCAATATCCCAAAAAGTGCTAGCCACACTCCCCCCTTTACTGCACGATTACTCGCCTAAGTGAAAACTATTTTGTATAATTAACACCAATGATATTACCCATGTCATGGTACTCAAAGTTTATAACTCTAGCTGACTACCATGATTCAGTATCTCATTAAGTCAAAATTAATTAATTAATCAATAGGTGATGATGAACCCAACATACTACAAGTATGGCTAAGCATATTTAAATGTACAACCCATGTGACAGCTAATATTGTATCACTACATAAATATCCATCCTATGGTGACAATGAAATCATGGCATTCAAATTATCAAGGTGAAATTACTTAAGTTGGACAATAACTACTAGGTACGAAGGTTTGTATTAAATTAGCAATGCATTGTAATTTAAAATAAAATAATAAATAATAGATTTAAAAATAATAAGTTCAATATGATCAAAAGTTATGACTTACCTTGACCTTACTCAGTTACTAACTCTTGATCTTCAGGTCCTACTTCTGCTCCTTCGAAGATGTTATCCAACGAGAGAGAAAATGAATAAAATACAAGTAAATTCAATTAAAATCCAAACAAACTCCAAAAACTATAAAACTAGAACCAAAATATAGAGCCCAATTTTAGATAAATTTAGGAAAAAGAATAAAATAATTGGAGTTAGGACAGAGGAGAACATGCTCTTGGAATATTTTCTAGAAAATAAATTCCTAAAAATTTGAGAAAAGCTACTGTGTTGTGGACTTGATCTATGGAATAATGCGGGTTTACTGTGAACTCGGCTCATGGAATAGTGTATGCGAATGACTCCGATGATGTGGCACTAGGGCTGACGTGGTGCGACACGTGGCATGACGCATAGACCTAGGGTTGATGTGGATGCTAAGGTGGTAGTGATATGGTAGGGTGATGTGGCATGGATCATGGTCTACGGAATAGTGACTACTGACCGGTGGGGCCCATGTGTCAGACTCGGTTCATGTGGACTGAGTCTACGGGAAACCGAAGAGGTGACATGCTATGGAAGGGTGTCAGCACTGACGTTGATGGGCGCATGAACCGAAGCATCACTTCAGTGACCAAACGGTGGTGTGGGGCGTGAGGCGATGGAGAAGGTGAGGTGAGAGCTGGACGGTAGATTGGTGGAACGACAATCGGCTGGCGGCGTAGCGTAGTCCCGAGTGGCGGTGGCACGGACGCTAAGATAGGATCGGCTCAAACACAGCAGCGGCTTCTGAACGGAGATGATGAACAATATGTCCATGCTTCGATGGACGACATGTGTCACAGTAGTCCAATCCAATGACTGGATGAGCAACAGCTTGGATGTGTGACATGTGGCAAGCATCCGACGGGCAAAAGCGGGCACGGATGCATGACACCTGGCATGGCGGGATGGCGGACTAGGCTGCGTTGGGTTGAGGAAGAAATGGGCCGACTTAGAGTTTCCAACCCAAAGGCCTTTAGGCAATTTTAAATGATTTTGTAATTTCAGAAATCATAGTTAATTCAATTGAGTTCTAGAAAATAGCAAATAAATCCAAAAAATCTAGACAATTTAGAAAAATTCCTTGCAACATAAGAAATCCAGATCAAACAATTTGGGATTAATTTAAGTTTAGCTTAGTCACATTAAATCTTTTAAATTTCTAAAATTTCAAATTAAGCTTTAATTAATTCTAGAAAAATCCAAATGGTGAATTTTATCTTAAAAAAAATCAAAAAGGCATTGAAAATAGGATGTTACACCTCATTTATATTATCCAAAACTACACACAAGTTTCTGTTACTCTGTACTCTCTCTCACAAATAGCTCAAACGCTATAAGTCGCAGTTATAAGCCGAAGCCAAAAAGAATAGGAATAGCACATTAGACCTGGTTTGCTATGCAATTACCTAACTACAACACTGATTTCTTCCCTCCTATTTTTCTCTTATAAGTTGTAAAATTACATAACCTTTTACATTCAAGTCTAATGTTATTTCACTCCAAGTTGGTGGTTATCCAAACCACTTAAGGATATTCTCAAACAAACCTGTGGGCGTATGGTTGATAAGAAAATGACATGTTTCCTAGGCAAGTGTATGATTGACCAGTGAGAGACCATATACAAGATCTAGAATATGTTTGTGATAAACAATTGACACTTTGGTTGAGTTGAAATTGAATTTTGCAAAATTTTCATAAAATTCAGAAGTTCAGAGTTGATGTTAGGTCTCAAGTGGTCAGAGTAGACCTAGGATGGTGGTCAGACTAGCCTTAAATTGTTCATCAAGTTTTGCACCTAACGGTTTGATTGCCATGGGGAAGGTAGTCTGACTGGCCGGTGGCTAGTAGTCTAACCGCCATGGGGCAAGTAGTCAGAATGGCCATATGGTCTTCTAAAAATTGCACATCAAACACTTGTATAGATTTGTTTGGGAGACGTATTTGCACTTAGTGCCACTAAAAATAGAAACTAGAGATAAAACTATATAAAGTTTTACTGAAATCCCAAAGAAAGTGTTTTCTGGTATTTTTAAGTGGTCAGACCACTGGTGGTCTGACTGGCTTGGTATTGGCAGTTAGACCAGTGGCTGTGGTCAGAGAATAATGAAAGGTGTTTTTGAGTGGTTCGAGTGGGGGCACGGTGTGGGTGTCATTGATTGGTTGTGTTGAGTTGTATAATACATTGTTTTGACTAATGTTGGTCTTTGAATGTGCAAGTGACTTGGAGAACGTTAGCGACCGACGGCAAGTGACTGGGACTAGGTGGGAGAGCTGAGATCTATGTGGCCGTGTAGGTTCAGGTAAGGCTACATAGTTCAAGCAGGAAGCACAAAGAAGAGAAGGATCGCAAAGAGGCGAGTTGGCACATGTGGTACGCCAAGTGACGATGTTGATACACGTAGAGACAGTTTGGAGGAGACTGAATGCATAGAGACATGACGGTTAATCATTGTGCACTATGGGCTACGTGTTAAAACATATAGAGATGCTTTGATGTGAAGGTGAAGACAGAATCAAGTGAAGGTGCCTAGAAGTTTCATTAGGGGTATTTTGGTAGTTGGCCAAATACCTGGTTGGTGCCTTGATCAAAACTGAGGCGCGGGAAAGCGCAAAGGAAAAGTGGTTTAAGTCAAGGAGAGCCAAAAATGCTAAGTGGATCAATCACTAATGGTTTAGCGGGTTGAGTCTTGTAAACATTTTGAGAAACGTTCGTGAGTGTGTAAAACCCGTGTTAGTAGGGTTAACGGATTTCCCTGGGTGTCATAATGGGTTAGACCCATTAGGGTTTGCTGCTAGTTATTAAAAGGGAGGAGAAGAGGGGTTAGATCCAAGGATTGTAATGTTTAGGTTTTTGTTCTTCCACCTTGTCTTCTTCCATGATTTGAGAGAGAGAGAGAGAGTTGGAGAGGAAAGAGTAATGCTTTGCAAACAACATGTAATGTCCATACTACTGTAATCCTTCCTCTCTATGTGGTAATGAAGACTAAACATTGCCTCTCAAATTGCTAGTTGTTTATATCTTGAACTTTGCTTGTGTCTTGTGTTTTTTGCTGTAATTTCTACTCTCCTGAGCTTTCTCTTGGTCTTGCTATGATTCATGATGAGTAAGAGGCATTAGAAGATCTTAGTTAATCAATCGTTGCCCATCTAGATCACCACCATAGCAAGAATCAAGATTATGCCCAGTTCGTGCATGTTATTGAGCAAGATTTGTGATTTCGTGATTGTGGGAGTTATAGCCAAAATTCTTGCTTAATTAACATGCTAGGACATGCAATAATAGATCTGAAAAACCTCATGCCTAGATCCTCATGAGCAAGAAGTAATTGAGTTCTAAGATTTTTGGTGTTCTTGTGACCTAGATTTGATTCTCTTCAATTTAGTGAACCCGAGCCCACGAACCTTGTGATTCTTGATTGGTTTAGGTTTCTAAAGTATTGAGCTAGTCTCATACAAAATTTAAAAGTGTTTGGATAAGATTTGAGTAAGTTTTTAATATTTGAGTTTTGACCCAAAATGGTTTTAGGTCTGGGAATAGGGGACCGGCCGAGCGGACTGGCTCCAGTGGTAAGACTGGCCGTGGTTGTCAATCCGGCCTATCCATGGTGATCTGACTGGCCTTGGGCAGAAAATTATTGATTTTATTGATTTAGGTCACTAGCTTTATTTTGCTAAGATTAGCTGGTGTAATCTGAATTTGATGACTCTTATATTCACTTAAGTTAATATTTTGAATACTGTTAGAAAAAATATCAACAATCATTCAATCTCTCTGGCACCGCTTAAGCCACATATGCGCTTGCTAGGCCACCCGCTCTGCATACCAAGGCCAGTAACCTGCTGAAGCTCTTAAATGGTGGCATTGACTGCTCACCAACCGGTAACTGCTATCTAGTACACTGTGGTTGATTATGTCAACAATGCGGAAGAAAAAACATTTCCTTGTCGTAGATTTCCTATCAAAGGCAAAGATATTTGATTGAACATACGTGCACAATTTTCAGTCAGTTTTGTTAGTTAACCACTTCCCATTTGTGGATTTGCATGTTAGGTTCCCTTTTCTTCTAGTTGACAGAGTGATTGATTACAAGCCTGGAGAATACGCTGTTGGTATTAAGAATGTGACAATGAATGACTACTTCCCAGGACATTTCCTGGAACGACCCATAATGCCTCGTGTTCTAATGGTTGAGGTATATGCTTGGTAGGTGTTTCTATACTTTTCTTAACAGTGATTGCACAATTTTTTAAGTGCGATAAATGGTGGATGGATGTATTTACCTCTCTAGTTTGTCCAACTTGCTTACTGACATACAACTATTTATTGATATGTAAATTAAATTGTCTGTGTCATCATAGTTTTCCCTGAAACTATCATTAGTTGGAATGCCACATTGTATGGTCCACTTGAGGACAGGTTGAAACATTTACTTTGAAGTCTTCAATTCAGTTTGCTCATGCATATGCTGATTGCTAGCTAATTTGTTCTGGATATTGCATACTTAACTTGTCATGGCCTAATTCCAGCACAACTTTCTTTCTTTTATAGAAGCAAAGTGCCTATACTCTTGTAAGCACATTTTGTTTGTGCTACTGCCTTCTAAAAAAAATGCAAAGGTTCATATCTGTATGCTTTATGTTATGTAAACCCGATCTTTCCTTGCTCTCATTTTAGCACTGCCATAGGATTGTTGTTAACTGAATATTGATATGGACCTGTTTTGTTACAAATTGTTTATCTTTTGACTTGCTACAGTTGATTGGTTGCCTAAAGAGTAAAGAGAGATAATTAACTGTGAGAACTACCATGAGCTACGGTAGTTACAAGGGACCTGTAGCAACTCACATCGCTGTTTTTAAATAAAGGATAAGCCACATGGTAACTGTGATGTTCAGTGTTTTTGTTTGATACATTTTGAAACTGCAGTAGACCGTGGCATAAAAGGTCCAACAGCTGATGTGTAACGCTCTGTGTGTCATGTGTGCTGCAGTCTGCTGAAGGCATATCTTGATCCTATGTACTAACTACTTATGGTCTGGCATAAATTATACAACTTCCTAAATTGTATGTGTGTAACTTCCTAAATTGTATGGATGTAGCTTCCTAAATTGTATGTGTGAGAAACTAGTTTTTACCTTGATGCACAGGCAATGGCCCAGGTTGGAGATCCAGTAATGTTGCAACCTGAAATCGGTGGATCTCGAGAGAATTTCTTTTTCGCGGGGATTGATAAAGTGAGGTTCTGGAAGCCTGTAATTGCTGGAGACACCTTGATCATTAGAATGACTCTGATCAAGCTGCAGAAGAGATTTGGAATTGCAAAGATGGAAGGAAAGTTTATGTTGGAGGTGACCTAGTATGCGAGGCGGAGTTCTTGACGGCTACTGGATCAGAGTAAGGCAGAACCGCAGAAAAGACAAGCACACATGGTATTATAACAGTTCAGAACACATGGTATTATAACAGTTCAGAATGAAATCAAGCTTTCAACTATTTCTGTGTAATGGCAATGCAATTCCACAATCAATGCTCTAACATGTTCATGTATCTTTTGCACTAGGCTGAATGTTGTTGCTTAATACAGGATTTGCATGGTGAGAAACAATGATGGCTATATAATAAAATTTTATTTGTTGGTGTTGCAAATAACGCACAGAAAAATAGAGACAAGAGATATGAATTTTTACGTGAAAAACCTTTATGGGAAAAAAAAAACACCGGCGCTCAAAGACAAATCACTATAATGAGAAGATATTACAATAGAACGCTTGCTCTTCCTATGGGCTATTAGGGTACATATATATAGTGTGAGGGAAAAGAGTTCCACACAGAGAGGAAACCGAATCAGAGTTGATTGCTACAGATTGACAACACGTCTGATACAACCTGTGCATGCACCTACCTTGCCACATTTGGCATGAGGCGATAAAGTGTCCTACACAGACACGGTACGAATTTGAATCAACTTTAACAATATCTACCTTAAGCCGAATTCCCTCCAGTAGTTGAAGAATATGATAGACTCATTCAATAAAATTATCATGTATATCTTGAGCGCCGAAAGTCCAAAGGACTAGTGAGTAATACCAATTAAGTCTGAGTATAGCTCAAATTTAGATGCAGAAACTGGCTTTGTCAACATATCAGCTGGATTATCACGAGTATTTATCTTGCATATTTTAATACCACCTTGAGTAATAATACCTCGAATATAGTAATACCTGATATCAATGTGCTTTATTCTCTCATGGAACATTTGATCTTTCGTAAGGCAAATAACATTCTAACTATCACAAAATATTATAGTGCAAGATGTACTTCTACAAAGCTCAGTAAATAAACCTCTTAGCTAAATGTCTTCTTTACAAACTTCAGAAATAGCCATATACTCAGCTTCTGTAGTAGACAAGGCAACGGTAGCTTGTAAACTTGCTTTCCAGCGAACGGCACACCCTCCAACAGTGAACACATAACCATTGAGATATCTTCTTTTATCCAAATCTTTAGTAAAATCAGAATCCACATAACCAACGAGTCCATCTCTAATCTTCCCAAACTGTAAACAAGCATTAGATGTGCCCACAAATATCTAAAAATCTATTGAACTATTTTCCAATGTTTTTTTAGGATTAGCCATATATCTACTACCGCACTTAATGATTGATATAAATCAGGGCGAGAACATACCATGGCATACATAAGCGAACCAACTGCACTCGCATATGGAACTCTAGACATGTACTCAATTTCATCATTTGATTGTGGACATGGCACTGAAGACAGTCTGAAATGTGTAGCCAAGGTAGTACTCATAGGTTTGGCCTTATGCAAGTTAAAACGACGAAGAACCTTATCAATATACCCCTTTTCACTTAGATATAATTTGCCAAACTGTCTGTCTCTAATGATTTATATATCAAGAATCTTTTTTGCTGCATCGAGATCTTTCATTTCAAATTCACTATTTAATTATGCCTTCAACTTTGAAATTTCAGCTTTATCTTTTGTAGCAATCAACATATAAGAGCAAATAAATAACTAAACTATTAACAGTATTCAAGTAAACACAACTATTATAATTAGATCTTTTAAAATTCTAAGATATCATAAAGGAGTCAAATCTCTTATACCATTGTCTAGGTGATTGTTTCAAACCATAAAGAGATTTCTTCAATTTGCAAACAAAATTCTCCTTTCCCGGAATGACGAAACCTTCTAGTTGCTCCATATAAATGTCTTCTTCTAATTTCCCATATAAGAATGCGATTTTCACATTCAATTGTTCAAGCTCATAATCATGCATAGCCACAATGCTGAGTAAAGTGTGAATAGAACTATGCTTCACAACAGGGGAAAAGACATCTGTAAAATCAATACCTGGAATTTGATTGTATCATTTTGCAACTAGCCTTGCTTTGTACCTAACTTCTTCGGTTGGTGAAACTCCTTCTTTCTTCTTGAGGATCCATTTACAGCGAATAAACTTCTTCTTAATTGCCAACTTGACAAGCTCCCAAATGTCATTCTTGTCAAGAGATTTTATCTCATCATACATGGCAGTCATCCATCTTTCTGAATCACTAGAAGAGGTAGCCTTTGAATAAGATGAAAGTTCTGTAATACCTTCAATTTCTTCTACCATATTTAAACAATAAGTCACAATATTAGCTTCTTCAATCAATCTATTAGGAGGCTGAATATTCCTCCTCTCTCTGTCTACTGCAATGGAATGGTGTGTTGGCGGCTCAATAATAAGGCTTCTAAAATATTTTTCTTGTCCACTTCAGGTGTAGTCCTGAATCAATAACATGCTCCACCTGCATGCTTGATTGCTTCTCAACGGAAACATCAATAGATGGCTCATCATGCAACATAGCGGACTCATCAAAAGTAACACTTTTACTAATAACCACCTTTCTAGTTTCATGATTCCACAATTTATATCCTCACACCAGTTTTATAACCAAGGAAAATGCACTTAATTGCTTCAGACTCTAATTTAACGTTGTTAACATGAGCATAAATAGGACAGCCAAATATTCTTAAGTTGAATAATCTACTGGAGAGCCAGACCATACCTCAATTGGAGTTTTCTTATCAATATAACAGATAGTGGAAGCGACTTCAGCCCAATAACTCTTAGATGATCCAAAGTTTGATAACATACAATGTACCTTCTCCATGATGGTTCTGTTCATGCGTTCAGCCACACCGTTTTGTTGACGAGAGCCTGAGACGGTATAATGTCTCACAATACCCTCTGATTTGCATAAAGTTTTAATTCTCTAGAACAGAACTCCAAGCCATTGTCGGTACATAGCTTCTTGATATATTTTCTAATTTGTCTTTCAAACATAATCTTTCACTCCTTAAATATTTTGAATACATCTGATTTGTGTTGACGTAATATGCCCAAACTTTTCTTGAGTAATCATCAATGATGGTCAACATGTAGCTTGCACCTCCAAGTGACGGAACGTGAGATTCTCCCCACAAATCAGAGTAAACATAATCAAATATGCTTTTTGTAGAGTGAGTCACACTACTAAATTTCACCCTCTTTTGCTCGCCAAAGATATAATGTTCACAAAACTTCAACTTGTTGATGTTTTGACAATCAAGAAATCCACTTTTGCATAATTCTATCATTCCAACCTCACTCATATGCCTAGACGCATATGCCAACGATTAGTCGCATCAGAATCAAATGATTTATTTGAGGCGATAGTAGCATTACCTAAAATTGTAGTGCCTCACAAATGATATAAGTTGACAGCCTTCATATCACCCTTCATCACAAGAAGAGAACCTTTGGTGATTTTCAGAACTCGACCTTCACTTGAATACTTGTACCCTTTAGCATCAAGAGTACTCAACGAGATAAGATTTCTCTTCAAATTTGGAATATGATGAATGTCCGACAAAGTTTTGATGGTGCCATCAAATATCTTGATCTAGATAGAACCAATGCCTGCAACTTTGTATGGTGTATTATCACCCATCAACACGGATCCACTTGGCATAGCTTCATAGGTAACGAACCACTCACGGTTCGGGCTCATGTGGAAAGTACAGGCTAAATCAAGAATCCATTCATCACTGGTTTGGAATCACCAGCAAAGACAATGAGAACATCTCCATCAGAACCTTCTTTGGTAACAACGGTGGCTCTAGGTTCATCATCTTATTGATCCTTCTTGAAATTTTTATTCCTCTTCTCCTTGTTCTGCAACTTGCAGCACTTGGATATGTCATGACCATCCTTCTTGCAATACCTACATGACTTCTTGTTTCTGGATTTAGATCTACCTCTGTATCTACTTTTGTTTCTGCCTCTTGAACTGCCGTTTGAACCCTTCTTGTATTATCTGCCATGAATAGACAAACCTTCTGCTTGCATACTTTAACTTTCACCCGAAACCATAAGTTTCATCTTTTCTTTAGCATACAGAGCTTCATAAACTTCACTGAGAGTAAGAGTATCTCGGCTATATAGAATAGTATATCTAAAAATAGAGTATGACCTGGGCAGAGAGCATAGCAAAATAAGATCTAAATCTTCATCATTATACTTTACCTCCATAGCTTCGAAGTCTGCAAAAACTTCCTTGAAAGCTTTCAGGTGGTTCAATAATGAGGCACCCTCCGCCATCTTGTAGAATAAAGTTTTTGCTTCAGATACATTTTGCTGGGCAGATTATTGGTCATGCAAATCTGCTCTAGCTTCGGCCATCGCGGCAGAGGATTTCTCCTTCATAATTTCATGTAAAATATTATTTAATAGATAAAGATGAATTTGAGATAAGGTTTTACAATCTTTACATTTCTTCTCATCAACAAATAATGTGGCTGGCATCTTGTCGATCCCCAAAAGTGCATCATCCAAATCAAGCTGTGATAAAACAGTTCACATCTTGACTTACCATAGAGAAAACCTCGTATCGCGATCCAATAGCAGAAGATCATACTTCAGAGTTGCCATACGGAAGAAATCCAAATTTTGCTGGTACGAATTTGTGTGTACCTAACAAAATCTCACAAGGGACAACTCCTGGTACGAATCTCAGGTGTACTTAACAATTTTTGTCAAAAAAATCACACACAAAACTTGCCGACAGCCTACTTGCTTATTCCTTTGACCTTGGTCTCCATGCCATTTATTTTCTTTGTTTGCTACCTGATTGATTAGGCCAGTCTCAATGGAGTTTCATGGAGGGTTTCATGCACATTAAATACGATGCCACATCAGCCAAAAGAAGCTTTTTGCATGAAACTAGGAGGAGAGAGAAGGAAAACGTTTCATCCCCATGAAACCTTTAAGCGTTGTTTCCAAAACGTTGGTAATCGTGTGAAATCCCCACTGAGAGCCTTGTTGGGTTTCATCCCGTGCGAGCGTGCTTCTGATTGGAGAAGAGAAGGAAGAGGGGACCACAGAAAGGCTAAAATAACCTATGAAACCGCGCAATGAAACTATACACTGAGAGAAAAGACTTGTTTCATGTTTTGTTTTATATCTTGGAAACTGGGAGGTGAAATCTTGCATTGAGACTGGCCTTACTGTTCTGCCTACTGCTGTGATCAAGTCGAGGTGAGTGGTGCGTGTTGGCCCGCGTGTGATGAGGATCGAGACGCAGGCGTGATGCGCTCTACGTGCGAGCGTGAACGAAGGTCGACTGCTTCGGATGGCATGCTGCTACGTCCTGGACTGGGTGCTTGCTGCCTTCTCTCCATGCGGCGCTTGCTCCTGAGAGCATCTCCAACAATCCTTTAAATCTCCCCCTAAATCAAATTATTGGGAAATTGTGTAAAAAGTCTTCTCCAACAACTCCCCTAAACACCCCCTATTTCTATTCCCCCCCAAAACTCTCCCAAAACCCAGGTAGAAACCGGGAACTTTCAGGGGTCCCGTATCCTCGCTCCCACCGTCACGCGCGCTAGGAAAAAAAGTTCGCGCCACATTTTTCCTTCACAGCTCGCCGCCCCCGCCTTTTTCCCAGCCACATCTCCCCGCCCGCCGCCCCAATCCTGCCAAACCGGCGCCCCCCACCCGGCGCCCCGTGTCCCCGGCGTCCCGCGACGGCCAGACGCCGCCTGACGCCTCAGCGCCCCGCGGCCTCCAGACGCCGTCCAACGTTGCCTGACGCCCCGGCGCCCCGCGGCCTCCAGACGCCGCCCGACATTTACTAGTTCAAGTGTTGAATGTGGACCTTATATTTTCCTATATGTTCCTGTATGATGCATGTGATGTTTCCTGTATGATGCTTGTGATGCTTCCTGTGATCCTCCAGGGCAGCCTCAATAACAGATGACCATAATATTCTTAAGCTCTGAGTTGGTTGTGGGAGCAAACTTCGTCCTAGATTGACCATCCTATGTGTTCCTCCAGGGCAGTCTCAGGTGCCGAAGCTGATAAAATATGAAAAATGCCGTTTCTGGAAGCTTCCCCTTATGTTGCCATAAATATGTCTGCGCAGCAACAAGCATTCTACATGAATGTGAGGGAGGACATCATGAACCGTCGGGGTGGTCATGCTTAGTGTGTGCTTTATGGTCTACTAATTAGTTTGTGTATTCAAGACTGTTTCTATCATACTATATGTCGTCCTATAGCACGATGAGGGCAAAAACATGTGCCTGCGAGTAATGCATGGCTCATATTATTAGCTGCGAAAAGATTAACTATGTGCCACTAAAAAGTATCATGGTATAAATCATGTGCCGGCAATCCTTGAATACAGGGGCATATATATAGGGGCATATATATGTGCCTTGAATTGTAATCGCGGCACATAGCATGTGCCGGCAATCCTTGAATACAGGGGCATATATATAGGGGCATATATATGTGCCTTGAATTGTAATCGCGGCACATAGCATGTGCCGGCAATCCTTGAATACAGGGGCACATATAGATTGGCAAATCAGTAGAGAAAACTATAGAGGAAACCAGATCGCAAGCATCAGGAACACAATATTAATCTGTAATCAATTCATCATCAAAAAATAACATGACCATAACGTACGACGTTCGATAGTACTATAGTTCAATCACAAATGTGAACACTAAATAAGGAGACGACTGTAGTATAGTTCAATCACATCTAAGTAAACGATTAAAAATAAGTAGACCATAAAGCAGACATAAGAATGTCGATGATCAATATGTATCCGGCTTATGTTGCCATAGGTGCTCTATTAGGTCTTCTCGTAGTTGATGATGAACTTCTTTGTCTCTTATTTTTTTCCTTGTCTCAATGAACTCCATAAGATCAACAGTATAGTTATGAGAAGCTCGGACATGTTCATCTTCAGAGTCAAAATGTTCTTCTGCATCTACATCACCCTCGTCCTCTATAATCATATTATGCATGATAACACAAGCTTTCATAATGTATCCTAATGTCTCTTGATCCCATAAACGAGCTTGACCTCGAATTATGGCAAAACGAGCCTGTAAAACTCCGAAGGCTCGCTCGACATCCTTTCTGACTGCCTCCTGTGCTTTGGCAAAATATTTTTGCTTATTGCCCTGTGGTTGAGAAATGGTCAACGCGTGCTTCTGTTGCCACCGCAGAATCGAGCAACGGACAGCGAGACGAAGGCAGCGCGGACGCGGACGCGAGACGAGGGCTTCAACTTCCGCGCGGCGCACTGGGGTGACCTGCACCGGCGGCTCCACGAGGCGCTGCCGGCCGCGGTGACCATGCTCTGGGGGCACCAGTTCCTGTCGTTTGAGGTATCGGATGACGGCGAACGCGGGGTCGTCACGACGGCTTGCGTGCTCCAGACCGGAGAAACGGTGGAGGTCGCCGGAGATTTGCTTGTCGCGGCAGATGGCTGCACGTCGTCGATCCGCCGGCGCTTCCTCCCTGACCTCAAGCTGGCGGCCAACTCTCCAGGATCGCTCACGATCAAAATTACGTATCGAGCAAAGTAAATGGGTCGGTTGTTAATGTTGGGCCAGATTCAAAATACTATTAGGATATATTTAGGGGTGCTGTTGGAGGAGGGGACTAAAATAGGTTAACAAAATTTTTGGGCTGCCCGTAAAAGGTGTCTTTTGGGGTGGGTTTTTAAGGGGATTGTTGGAGATGCTCTGACGCCCACACCAATCAGGAAATCGAGGCAGGCGCTCGGCGTTTATTGTACTACGGAACTCCGACTGAGAAATGACTTCGACGCCGACTTGGAGATACGAGATGTGTCTTAGATTCGGCGGAGAACGCCAAGATGATTTTTTCCTAATTAGATCTTGAACCATAAAATCCTGTGCTTTGATATCACTTGTTGCAAATAACGCACAGAAAAATAGAGACAAGCGACAAAAAGTTTTACGTGAAAAACCCTTGTGGGAAAAAAACTGCAGGCATTCAAAGGCAAATCACAATAATGAGGAGAGATTACAATGAAGCGCTTGCTCTTCCTATGGGCTACTGTGGTACATATATATAGTGTGAGAAAAAAGAGTCCCACATGGAGAGGAAACCGAATTAGAGTTGGTTGCTACAGATTGACACCATATCTGATACAGCCTATGCATGCACTTGCTATGCCACATCTGGCATAAGGTGATAAAGTGTCCTACACAGACATGATACGAATTTGGATCAACTTTAACAGTTGGTATTAATGATATCATTCCCTTGCTTGAAAAATTCACTCCATCCCATTTGGACGGGTTTCATCGAATTCATCTTGGTGTGTGCTTGAGTTGTGCTGATCGAGTGCACCTTTCTTATAATGCTGGCATGGAAATTGGTGTCAAGTACTCGTGTGTTTGAGTACTGTGTAGTCATGTGTCGAGCACTGTGTAGTCGTGTGTCGAGTATTCGTGTGTTCAAGCACTATGTAAGTCATTTGTCGAGTACTCATGTGTTTGAGTACTGTGTAGTTGTATGTCGTGTACTCGTGTGTCTGAGTACGTGTAGAAGTCAAGACCTCGGAGTCGGAGAGTAGTCAGAGGCCCTAGAGTAATAGCTACAATGAATTGGTCAGTAGTCGTAAGCTACAATAACTAGTTAGTAGTCGGAGTTATAGCACCGGACGGTTGTCATAAGCTACAGTAACTGATCGGTAGTCGGAGCAACAATAACCAGTCGATAGCCAGAGCTGCAGTAACCGATCGGTACTCCTAAGCTACAGTACCAGGTTAGTGCTCGGAAGACCTACGTGGTTGAAAAGTGGTAGTATCGGCTCTGTGTGAGCAATACGGCTGGAGTTGTGTCGAGGTGATCGAGAAGTCATGGTCCAAGTTGGTCACATCTGTGTGTGGTCATAGACTTGGTCAGGTAGCAGTGTGTCTGCACCAGTCGTATCTATTAGTCGTGTTAGTTGATTAGTGGAGCGAGTCTTTCGGATAGTGCATAGTGTGCGAGTCATAGGGATCGTGGTCGGCAAAACCAGATCATAGAGAGTTGTGTGGCTGTAGTGGATGAGTGGTCTGCATGTGCGGCCTAGTTGTATCTATTTAAGTCATGTAATCTGTTAAGCAATTCGAGAAGTGAGTAAATAGCAGAGGAAGAAGAAAAAGACATGTGTTGCCACAAAAGAAGTCTCTCCTTTGTTTATTCATTCTCCACTCATGTGCATTTATTCCCTAGGCTATGCCAACAATTGGTGTTTGTCCGCAGTGCGAGGCTTGCTACGAGGTGGTCCGTCTGCCTCTAGCTCATAGGTGGTGAAGAGGGAGAGCGCGGTGACGTTGTCGTACCCACAGCTCACCCGTACAACCTACATGATTTGGGTAATGAAGATGTGGGTTGCTCTTCAGGCTTAGAACGTGTGGGAAGCAGTGAAGCCTAGTGTCGCGGAGTACCAGAAAGATTGGATGGCATTGTATGCCATCTACCAGGCTGTGCCAAAGGAAGTCATGTTTTCCCTCGCCGGGAAAGACATGATGAAGTTAGCATAGGAGGCAATCAAGAAGACGCACATAGGGCACGAGCGCGTGTGTGAAGCCAAGCTGCAGACCCTTAAGAGGGACTTCAAGGGGCTTAAGATGGAGGAAGAGGAGATAACTGAAGACTTCACCGGTCAGGTGACAACTACCGTCACTGGCATATGTGCATTGGGCGACACAACAATATATGAAATTATCGTTGTTCATAGGTTTCTTCATGCTGCCTCAGTGCTCTACATGCAGCTCGTCACCTCCATTGAGCACTGTGTGGATTTGAAGGCCCTCACTGTCGAAGATCTTATCAGGCGGTACAAAGCCTATGACGAACACGTCCGAACTAGTTTCAGTGATTTAAAACAAAGTGAGCATCTATTGCTCACGCACACGCAGTGGGAGACCCTCAACAAGAAGAAGAATGGAGAAGGGTCAGGTGGCGGAGTTACATCAAGGCGGTCGAGAAGCCGTGGTTGAAGTGCCGCCGTGGTCGAGAAGTGACATGGTCAAAGTACCGTGGTCGAGGCGTCGTGGTCGAAGGACTCGAAGTTGGTCAGGTTTGTGTGTGGTCGTAAACTTAGTCAGGTAGCAGTGTGTCTGCACTAGTCATATCCACTAGCTATGTTAGTTGGTTAATGGAGCGAGTCTTTCGGATAATGCGCAGTGTGCGAGTCGTAGGGATTGTGGCCGGCAAAACCATATCATAGGGAGTCGTGTGGCTATAGTGGGTGAGTAGTCTGTATGTACGGCCTGGTTGTATCTATCTAAGTCATGTATTCTGTTGAGCAATTCGATAAGTGAGTAAATAACAGAGGAAGAAGAAAAAGACGTATGTTGCCACAAAAGAAGTCTCTTATGTGTTTATTCATTCTTCACTCGTGTGCGTTTATTTCCTGGGTTGTGCCAATATGAGCAGCTACAACATGGACTGCAGCGGGATGATATGAGAAATCCCATCCCTAAAATATGAGTACAGTTCAATTGTCCTTTTAGAAGTTTAAATTTAATTAATTAACCATATAACCATTTCCCTGTGTTTGTAAATTGATTTACGGTATGTGCTTGATTATATTAGTCGAGTTACATCAAATCAACATCTATATTATTACCACTGCTCACAACGAACGGCTCTAATGTGTGATTTGCTAAATGTTAATTAAGGACATTCACAATATACAGTGTTTTTATACTTTTCACTTTAACAAAAATACATTAATCTTAAAGCGCACAAAAAAAGTAATCAATATCTATCCTTCAGTTCTATTTTAAAAGTTAAAATACTTAAAAAAAGCATAAAAGGTCCCTATAAATTATTCGGCAGTTTTGCAACGAGTTGGCATGTTTCAGAGAACAAAATATGCAATAACCACATGCCCTAGGCTATGACAACACGAGGAGATGTGATATTGCGATCCAGAAGAGCTTCATGCAGTACTATAATATATAGTGTACGGACCCATTTCACATTAGCGACACTACAAGGGCCACGGCGACCACCTTTAATACCACTAATCATTTGACTCTCACGGGTTATGGTCGACTCTGAGGAACAAATGATTGCAGCAAAAGATAAGAAAAATCTCCTCCACTTTCTCCTTTCGTACTCTTCGCATCTTCAAACAAGAAGCCAAGAAGGAATAATAAACTTTTGCGAAGTAATCAAATACGCACATTATCATCTAGCCTCAAGCTAAGCTACATGAAAATCATTTCCAATATTTCAATAGATTTGCTATACATCTGTCGCATGAGAATTTTGGGATTTCATTATCTAAACCGTGGCGCATGCGTTGGCTCAGTTGCTCACAAGCTTGCCTTATTTGTTTACCTTGCACAATTTTATGGACATGAATTCTATACGTATGTATCCTATAGCCGAGCCGAGCTCGCGGTCGTTGCAACGATCGGGCTCCTCACCGTGTACTTGCCGGCGTCGTCCACCCACGTCAACGACCCATGTAGCACCACGTCGGTCTTGTTCTTCATCTGCCCCCGGATCACGACCGTGTACCGCTGCTTCTCGTGCTTGCCGCCGAACACCAGCCTGTCCGGCACGACGCTTACTGTCAGCCCGCTCAGGCCCTTCACCCTTGCGCTGTAGCTCGCCGGCGCGTTGCCCACGTTGGTCACGGCCCTGGTGAACGTCCTCTCCGCGGCGGCGCCGCTGGGGTCGAAGAACGCGATGAACGACGGGTAGTTGAGGTCGAGCGATGCGCTGGCGCAGTCCACGGTGGACGATGGCGACTGCGCCACGGTCTTGATCTGCTCCGTGGTGTAGTTCATGGCGCACATGAGGTTGATGTAGTCGTCCGGCCTGGCGTCGTAGACCAGGCCCGGGTCCACGGCGCGGTTCGGGTCGATGTGGCCGGAGCCCATCGCCAGCGGCGTGGCGGCACGGTTGCCCCGGCCCATGTCCTTGATGGGCACAAAGGTGTTGTCCACCGCGCTGGCCGTTGTCATCATCGCCGACCGCACCGCCGCCGGGCTCCACTCCGGGTGCACGGCCCTGAGCAGCACGGCCACCCCGGACGCGTGCGGGCACGCCATGGACGTGCCGGAGATGATGTTAAACCGGCCGAACAGCGCCTGCGACCCGACGGTCGCGACGCTGACGTTCTCCGCCCACGAGGCGAGGATGAGCGAGCCCGGCGCGAGCACGTCGGGTTTGAGCACCGTCGGGCAGCTCCCCGAGGGCCCGCGCGACGAGTACGTCGCCACCATCGGCGCGGGCTTCGTGCCCAGGACGGTCACCTCGAACTTTATCGACGCCTTGGGCGCGCCGCTCCTCTGTATGTACTGCAGCAGCGCGGGGCCGTCCTGTGGGCTCAGTATGACGCCCGGGAACGTGAAGTGCTCAAAGAGCCCCCTGAACGAGTCGTTGGATAGGAACAGCCCGGCGCGCACGTTCGCGCCTCGCGCCGCGGATATCGCTGAGCGGAGGGAGTCCGTGGCGTCGCAGAGCACGACCTTGCCTCGGTTTCTTGCGAGCACGGTGGGGTTGTCGCACGCGCCGAGGAACACGAGCCCGGCGGTTGAGACAGTGCTCGGGCTCCCCGGGTACAGCGATTCGCCGATGATGGTCGTGCCGTCGCCGAGCGTCACGACGCCGGAGAACTCCCGGTCCACCGTGCCCGACGCGACTGTGAGCGTCCACGGCGTGCCGTTGTGGAGTAACCCGGGGAAGGGGCCATCGTTGCCCGCCGAGGTTGACACGAACACGCCGCGCTGCATCGCCGCGAACGCGCCGATGGCGATGGGGTCCTGGTAGAGCGGGACGTCGTTCAGGCCGAGGGAGAGGGAAAGGACGTCGACGCCATCGGCGATGGCCTGGTCTATGGCGGCGAGTATGTCGGACGGGTACATGCCCTCGTCCCACAGGGCCTTGTACATCGCCACCCTGGCGCGGGGCGCCATGCCGCGCGCAGTGCCTGGCGCGTAGCCGAAGAATGACGCGCCCGACACGGGCGAGCCGGCGGCCGTGGACGAGGTGTGCGTGCCGTGGCCGTCTGTGTCGCGCGGGGAGTTGACGGCGATGCTCCCGTTGGAGTGGGCAATGAGTCCCTTGTTGAACTTGCGCGCCCCGACGAGCTTCCGGTTGCACACTTTGGCGGCGTCAAACGCCGTGCCGGACTCGCAGAAGCCCTTCCACCGGGCCGGCACTGGCGGGAGCCCGTCGTCACGGAAGCTCGCGCTCTCGGGCCACACGCCCGTGTCAACCACGCCAACAATGACGTCCTCGCCGTGCTTTGACGCCTCCCACAGGCCCCCGGCTGCGCTGACGCCGAGGAACTCCGGAGTGCGCGTCGTGTCGCGCCGCACCACCCTCGCGTCGTCGCGGTAGCACGACACGAAGCCACGGGAGCGCTTGAGCTTCTCGAGCTCCACCGTGGTCAGCCTCGCCGCGAAGCCGTGCATCGCGTTGTCGTAGACGTAGAACATGTCGGCGCCCGGGGCGGCCGCGGCGAGCGTGGACTCGTACCAGCTCAGGTGGCCCGAGAACCCTCTCGGCATGGCCGACTTGTCCATGTGTACAATGTACGCCGCGGTATCGGCCGACGCGGCCGGCACGCAGAACGCGAGCAACACCAATGCCAACCACGGCCGCATCATGCGACGAAGCACAGCTACGACGGCCGGCGTCATACCGGGAGACGGGACTCCCGCACGGCGTGCACCGGCTATTTAAACTTGGATGGTCTTATACGGGGATTGGGCGATGGGTCTGGAATTCTTGGAGCTCTTGAGAATTCGAGATCGATCCGATCCATTTGGTGCAGGGGCGGAATTGGACCCATGGCAACATGGGCTCTAGCCTGGGGTGTGAAAAAAATGCAATATATAGCCCAGATATATATAGCCCAGCCCGGGGTAATATACGTAGTATTCAGCCCAGTAGCCCGTCACTCCCTCAGGCCTCAGCCTGTTGCTGTCTGCCACTCACGCGCCTGTCTCCGCGCCGGCGACCCATCACGCGCTCGGGCTCGGCCCATCGTTTCACGGCTGCCTCACGCGCTCGGCCTCAGTCGCCTGATCTGCATTCCGCATTTCCGCCGGCCTCCTCCGAAGGCATTAGGCAACCCTAACCAGTAACCCCCGAAGGCCGAAGCCAAAAAACTCGCCTCGCCAGCTCTCCGACGCCGCCACTGGCCGCCTCGTCCCGACGCCGCACTCTTCCCCGCCCGCCCCGCCTCCCGGCGCCGCCCCTCTTCCGGCTCTTCCCGGCCCGCCCCGCCTCCCGGCGCCGCCGCGCCGCCCCTCTTTGGATCTTCCCGGCGTCGCCCCGCCTCCCGTTGCCGCCCGCCTGTAAGTTCAATTTTTTGCTTGGTGACTTTGCTAGTTTGCTTGAATGCTTGGTGACTTGCAGCTGAGCTGTTAGCTGTATGCCTGTATCTCCTATTAATAGGATGACTGGAACTGGAAGTCTGGATTCTGGAAGAAGCCGTGGATATGAATTTGTCCAGTGTCCAGTGAGGCAGTGACTGAATTTGTCCAGTGGATTTGGTTGTGTAATGTGTTATGTGTATGATAGAATGCCCACTGAATTTGTCCAGTGACTGAATTTGAATGGTTGTTAAGGTTGATGTTGTATTAGATTAAAAGGATTCAAAAAGTTCAAGGTAATAATCATTTTCAAAATGCTAAGCAACTGATCCATATATATTGTAGTTAAGTTGAGCGAAAAACTAATGTTACTAATCCATACATATTGTATAGACTAATACCCTGACATACATGATACATATTGCAAACTTTGCCTATACATCATCAATACTTAATTACTTATGATGTATTAAAAGGATAATGTTTTCAATTCGAAATATGAGTTTTGTTAAGTGTGTAGTATATATAATATAGGCCAATATAGTGTTGGCCGATTTGGCCCATGTAAAGATGTATTATGTTCTATTACCAATGAATCATGAATGTACTAGCTCTTTTGCTCAATTCACAAATTTATCATGGACATTAAACTGACTGATTTTTTACTCTTCTATTACGAATGAATGTACTAGGAGTTATTAGTCAATACAAAATGAAGCTGGTGAAGACATTGTCATCTTATTTTTCAACAGAAGCACAATCCCACGAAACACCAAAAACAAGTACTCAAATTGTATCTCTGTCATGTTACATTTTTTATATTTTAATATTATGCCATGTTTTTCTTATTATGCTTTATGTTTACTTGTTTAGTATTGAACTCAAGTTTCATATCAGTAATGCAATTAGTCAATTATGATATACTGTTGTTATATCGTGGTATGGGTACAAATTAGCGTTAGTTTTAGGTTGTTAGAATTCAGCCCAGGGCGTAGCTAAATCCTGGTTCCGCCACTGATTTGGTGGTTGCTAGTCCCTGTTTGGACAAGCCAATGCAAGCTAAGCGAACGGAATGGACCTCGTCGTCTGCCTCGGCTTGTGTGAACCGCGATTGGCGAACCAAAACCATGCGTGGTGCTAGACATAGATGCCGCTCGGTTGGGCTGAAATAAGTTAGTTTATAGTTGAAATTATAGTGTAGCTATCTAAAATTATACTGTAGTTGATGGTGACTTATTTGACGTAACTAAATTTTAAAAAATTACAAATGAAAAAACAGGTTAACCCATCATGGACAATGTAAAGGAATACGGAAAAAGAACCGGCAAAAAAGATAAAAAAACTAAAAAATCAGAAAAAAGACGACATTTAGGAATAGTAAAAGATAAATAAGAAGCCAAAAACTTAAACCGAAATGAGCGGGGCCATAGTATCGTGTACCCCAGGACCTGGAAATTGGCGAGTACTTTACAAGAGTATGATAGGGTATCATGCATTTATCACTGTGCTATCTCTTTGACTCATTCTCAGTACGAATTAAGCAACTTTTCTCGTTAATTTGGTGTAGATTCTGTTGGGATTGAATCGCTTAACCTTTTCCATTAGAAAATCACTCACTGATTCATTAGTGTTGGGATTGAATCGCTCAATCTTTTCTATTTCTTCACAACGCTTAACAGAAAATACACGGTTTAAATAAGCCTCACGCGCACACAATCACACGACCTCTACGCACCTACTAACTCCATTAGCTAACAACTAAGACCTATTCTCATGCCACTGTCCGGGATTTTATCCACAACACATATGACTCGGCCAGCTTATTGACTCTGACTACGAACGCTTCAGTAGGCGCTTCGACTGCTACTCGGACGCTCCGACTGCTACAATACTCTCACAAGTACGACTTACGACCATACATGCTACAATACTTATACTTTTACGAATATGACTTATGACCATGACTGCTACAACACTTTGGTGTAACATCCTGTTTTTCATAGTTTATTCGAAGCTTTTAAAAGAAAATTCGCCATTTGAATTTTTCTGGATTTAATTCAAGCTTAAAATGAATTTTTATTAATTAAAAGAATTTACTATGAATAAAATAAACATGAACATTTGTTGAAAGTATTTTATTTGAGTTCCTTGAGTCTAAATGTTTTTCTAGATTTTTTCAGATTTATTTGCTATTTTCTAGAGCGCAAATGAATTTAGTTGAAATTTTGAAATTAGTAAATATTAAGAAATCTTGAAAGGCCTTTGGGCTGAATACTTAAAGCCAGCCAACCTTCTCCCATAGCCTAGTTTGCACCAGTTGTCTGATCAGGCGCCGCCACGTGTCGGCCATCGATACCCTTCGGTACTGTTCACGCGTGTCATCTGCCGCCAGCCATCCGATCTCGAGTTTGCCACGTGTCACGCATCGGTCGATCCGTGCACTATTCATCATCTCCGACGTGAACTCCGCCGCCGCTGCTCGCCCGTGTCCGCTGTAGACTCCGAACTATGTTTGAGTCGACCTTCCTCGACATTTGTGTCGTGTGCGCCTCGGTCACATTGGCATCCCCGCCTATAAAACCCGGTCACCCCCTGGTGTTCTGCACCCCGCAGCTGAGTTTGCCATGCACTGCCGCCTTCGTTCTAAGCCATCATCGTCGTCATTCATTTGCATTCTCGCCTCCGGTCACCGCCGACGAGCTACTTCGTCGCCGTTCTGAGTTGCTGGATAACCTCACTGCCGCTTCGCTCCGCCGTCACGTTGTTCCTTGGTTCGCGAGCCTGCCACCTCGGTTCGTGCACCCAGTGACATCAGCACTGACGCTAGCACAAACCAACGCCAGCCGCACCTCCTCGTCTTCCGGTGGATCGAGTTCACAGTGCACCGTCTCGCTGACCAGGTGGGTCCCGTACGTTAGGTCAACTATTCTGCGAACCCATAGACCAAGCCGAGTCAGCATGCCACGTCCCCTACCACCTCAGCCCTAGTTGCCCAATCGCTGCCACGTCATCTAAGCCATGCATAGTGCACTGTTTCATAAGGCAAGTTCACCGTAGACTAGTTTTACCATGCACCGAGTCCACAAGACAGTAGGATTTTTGAATTTCTTGTATTTTCTTTATATTAGATTTTCCAAGACCTCGTTCTCTTCCGTCCTAACTCTAATTGACCTGATTCTTTTTTAAATTCATCTAAAATTGAGCTCTATCTTTTGGTTCTAGAGTTGAAGTTTTTAGAGTTCATTTGGATTTTATTTAATTTTATTTTATACTTCATTTCATTTTTCTTTCATTAGATCACGCATTCGAAGGGGATAAAGCAAGATTTGAAGATCTAGAGCAATTAACTGAGCAAGGCCAAGATAAGTCATGTCCTTTGATCATGTTGAATCTAGTTTTAAAATCTAGTATGTATTATTTTATTTTAAATTATTAGTCATCACTATTTTATTATAAAACCTTTGTATTGGTAGTTAATAATTTATTTGATTAATTTCTCCTTGATAATTTGACTGCCATGATTCCATTATCACCATAGGATAGGTATTTATCTAGTGAAACAATATTAGTTGTCATATGGGTTGTATGTTTAGTATGCTTAGCTGTGCTTGTAGTATGTTGAGTTGTCATCACATGCGATTAATTAATTAATATTTACTTAATGTGATATTAAATCATGGCGGTTAGCCATAGTTATAAAATTTGTGCACCTTGGTATGGGTCGTGTCATTAGTGATGGTTATACAAAATGATTTTCACTTGGGCGAATGATTGTGCAGTAAAGGAGGAAAGTGTGGTTAGCACTTTAGGGATATGGATGTTTTGCCTCGGTAATACTTAAGGACTTAACTTTGTGCTCCGTTGATCTGAGCTTATTGTACAACCACATGTCTAGTATGGGATAGATCTAGCTAATTAATTTGTGATATTTCAATTTCGGTTTTACTATTGATATGTTAGCGGGTGTTGGTTAGACCTCTCTATGGAATAAGAGAGATCTGTTGACTAAGTGGTTAGCCTACTCGATCGTGAAGTCTTAATGGGAAAAATTGTGTTGAGATTGAACTTTGTAATAGCCTTGTCATGAACTCTCTGCCACGCACCAAAGGAAGTATATTAATAATGTGGCAATATGAGATGATCATGTCTTACGGGTAAGGTTGTGTAATATCTGCAAAGTGTAAAACTATTCGAATAACCGTATCCCTGGTTATGGACAATGCTTGGTGATTTCACACGGGGTTGAAAGCATCTAGGCCCCTAAAAAGGATTTTGGTAATTAATGAAATTAAGAGAATATGGAATATGGGACTAACGTGTTTTAATGAGTATGCGAAAGGTTAGTCCACACACACATGAGCGACAAGATGCAAGCCAAAGGATACGCGTGAAAATCAAATTGGCTCAAGACAAAGGTATACTTAGAATAGGACCCCTTTTGAGTTTTACCGGTCTTAGGTGAATGGTGGAAGACCGGATTATAGGATAGATGATCGTACCATCAAGGGGGATCTTGGCTAAGTAGCTTGAATACTTATCTCATGTGCCAAATGGTTTTGTCTTAAAACTTGCATCCTTTAAAGAAATCTAGCTTTCAAAAGAAATCTGTGCTCTGTCTGGAAGAGCGGTAGTACCGCAGTTTTGAACGTCGGAACTACCGGAAAGCGGAAGTTCCGCAACCAAAATGCGGTAGTACCGGCCAGCGGAAGATCCGGTTTAGGAACGGATCAATATTTCCACAGAGCACCCTTGGCTCATTCCAAAGTCTTGCGGGAACGGAAGTACCGGCTGTTTGAACGCCGGTACTACCGCTGCGAGCGGTAGTACCGCATCCTAAAGCGGTACTTCCGGACCCCGGAAGATCCGGAGGGAGAGCGGATCAACTTTTCCAGAGAGCGCCCTCCGGATGAAGCCTGGATCTATCTGGAGCGGAAGTACCGGCCATTTCAACGCCGGAACTACCGCTGCGTACGGTAGTTCCGCTACTCAGAGCGGTACTTCCGGAGTCCGGAAGATCCGACTTCAGAGCGGATCAATTTTTCCAGAGAGCGCCAAGTCTGGGACCCTTCGGAGCTTGGCTGGAGCGGTAGTACCGCACCGACTTTGCGGAACTACCGGGGAGCGGTAGTACCGCAAATATTAACGGCGGTAGTACCGCGCCGCCAAATCCAACAGTCACTGCAGACGTCTGACATAGCCGTTCTGGCGCGAAGATTTGGTAGCGGTAGTACCGGCCCCGTGGAGCGGTAGTACCGCTCGACCAGAAAATTTTCTGGAAATTGTGTCAAACGGCTAGTTTTGGTTGGTGGAGGCTATAAATACCCCCACCACTGCTCAAGGGTTGTAGTTAGAGACTCATTGCATATTTCTCAAGCCCAAGTGCATTCATTTCACCTCAATTCTCTCTTTGCACATCAAGTGATGTGGTTGAGCATTTAGTGCTAGATTTCATTTGCAAATCCATTTGGCACTAGAGTTGCATTCAAGTGAACACCGGAATTTATTACTCTTAGTGCTTGCCGGCACTTGGACGATCCGGTGGAAGTTGGCTCGGTGATCTTCTCAAGAAGATTGTGAGAAGACCCGGCAAATTGTGAAGGTTGGAGCTCGCCTACCCGGAGTGGGGAAGAGCTACACTAGTGATCGAGGTGCTTGGCTCAATTCGTGGAGCCGGTCCGATACGTCCGGGCTTACCTCAATGTGGACTAGGGGAAACCGGCAAGTTTTCGAATACCACGGTAAAAACATCGGTTGTGTCTCTTGTCTCTTTAGCTCTTGTTCATTTGCTTCATTGTGATCACTTATTTGTTTAGAGCTAAGTTGTTAACTAGAATTGTATTGGATTAATTGCTTTACATCTTTGTCTCTTAAAATTGTGAAAAATTAATCTAGTAATCAAGAAAAATTTAAAAAACCTCCTATTCACCCCCCCTCTAGTCGGTATCCTTGATCCTACAAGTGGTATCAGAGCTTGGTCTCTCACTTTTAGACTTAACCGTCTAGAGAGAAAAGGATGGCTAGTGAGGGGATTTCGGTAGGAAAGGCACCTCTATTTGATGGCTCAAATTATGCTTATTGGAAGATTAGAATGTCAATTTATTTAAAGGCCACGAGTCCTAATATTTGGAAAATCGTAAATGATGGTTACGTCATGCCACTTGATCCCGACAATCCAACGGAACAAGATGGGCGTAACACTCATTTAGATGCCCAAGCCATGAATGCTCTTTTTGGGGCCTTAAACGCGGATGAATTCAATAGAGTGAGCAATCTTGAGACGGCTCACGCTATTTGGAATACCCTTTCGGAAATACACGAAGGGACATCCACGGTTAAGGAGGCAAAATTGCATCGGCTTAGGATTAAATATGAGACATTCATAATGTTGCCCCATGAGGACATCAATGAGATGTACACACGGCTCAACAACATTGTGAATGAGCTCAAAGGCCTTGGTACTAACCTCTCGGATCTTGATGTTGTGAGAAAGATGCTTAGGGCTCTACCGGAGAAGTACGAGATGTTGGTAACTCTCTTCCTCAACTCACCGGAATTGGCAAGAATGACGCCAACACAACTCTTGGGTAATCTAATTACCAATGAGTTGTACAAGAAGGACAAGGAGGAACTTTTGGAGCAATCCACCTCCAAAGGGAAGAAGATCACCGCCTTCAAGGCAAAGGCGGTGGCAAGTGAAGAGTCCGAAGATGAAGAAGAAGACTCCAAAGAAGAACTTGCCCTCCTTGTGAGAAGGATGAACAAGTTCATGAGAAGACGCTCGAATCGAGGAGGAGGCTATGATAAAGGAAAGAAGTGGCAATCATCCTCCAACAAAAACAAGTATAGCAACATCCGTTGCTATGAGTGCGATGAGAAGGGGCATATAGCTTCACAATGTCCCACAAAGAAGGATGACAAGGAGAAGTCATCCAAGAAGAAAGGCTATCATGGCAAGAAGAAGCTTTTCAAGAAGCTCCACAAAGACGGCAAAAATGAAGCCCACATTGGTGAGTGGGATTCCGATTAGGAATACTCCGACTCCGACTCTAGTGAGGATGAGTCTCCCAAGAAGAAGGGACTTGTCGGCATCGCCATCAAGGAAGCTCCATCGCTATTCTCCACTCCCACATGTCTTATGGCAAAAGGGGAGAAGGTAAAAACTCTAGATGACGATGAACCCTCCTATGATGATTTGATGGACATGTTAGTAGAACTAAATGAATTTCTTGGAAAAGAAAAGTCAAAATTCAAGGTTTTGAAGAGGGAGCACATAGCTCTTCAAAAATCCTATGAGGAGCTAAAGGAAGCTCGTGACTTGCATACAAATAAGTCTAGTATGAGTATTGGCATATCTTGCAATATTTTGAATGAGATGCCTAGTGTAGAAAAAGTAACATCTAGCATGTCTACCTCTTGTGATGATTTACTTTCTATGCCATGTTCCTCTAAGATTGATTCATCTAATGCTTTATCTCATGTTCATGATGATATGCTAGTAGGTGAAAACCAAAATTTAAGAGAACAAGTCCTAAAACTGAATAAAAGTTTGGAAAGAGCATACAAGGGAAAAGACACCCTTGATAAATTGTTAAATACCCAAAGATGCTCTTTCAATAAGGAAGGACTTGGATACATTCCCAAGAAAGGTAAGAAACCGATATCCAAACCTCCAAGGTTTGTAAATGAGAATGGTAAGTATTGTACAAAATGCCGGAATGTAGGACATATGGTAAATGATTGTTCTAGAAATAGTGTGCATTCCATTGGCTTGTATGATTCTTGTTACATGCTTAAAAAATCTAAAAATGGAAATGTAATTGCTCATTTTATTGGCACCTCGATTTTGGGTGCTAAAAGGAAATCCATTTAGGTGCCCAAAACCTTGGTTACTAACCTCCAAGGACCCAAACAAATTTGGGTACCTAAAAGAACTTGATTTTCTTTTGTAGGTGAACTATAAAACCGGTGGAAGGCATTGGGTGTTGGATAGTGGTTGCACTCAACACATGACCGGAGACCGGAAGATGTTCACCACCTTTGAGAGTGGAAGCAATGACAAGATCACATTTGGTGATAATAGCAAAGGAAAGGTATTGGGTTTGGGTAAAATTGCTATCTCAAACGATCTCTCAATTTCTAATGTATCTCTAGTTGAAACATTAAATTTTAACTTGCTATCTGTTGCTCAATTATGTGATCTAGGCTTAACATGCTCATTCTCAAAAGAAAATGTTGTAATATCAAAAGATAATAATAATGAACTCGTTTTCAAAGGTTTTAGATTTGGAAATCTTTATTTAGTAGATTTCACTTCAAATGATGCATGCTTAAAAACTTGTTTAATTGCAAAAACTTCTTTGGGTTGGCTTTGGCATAGGCGACTAGGTCATGTGGGTATGGTTCAACTTAAAAAGCTTTTCAAACATGATCTAGTGATTGGCTTGAAAGATGTGAAGTTTGAGAAAAATCGACTTTGTAGTGCCTGTCAAGCCGGAAAACAAGTCGCTAGTTCTCACCCTTCCAAAAGTATCATGTCAACCTCTAGGCCATTGGAGCTCTTACACATGGATTTGTTTGGGCCAACAACCTATAAGAGCATCGGAGGAAATAGCTATTGTTTAGTCATTGTGGATGATCACTCTAGATATACATGGGTCTTCTTCCTAAATGACAAGAGTGAAACCTCCGGAATTTTCAAAAAAATTTCAAAAAGGGCCCAAAATGAATTTGATTTTAAAATAAAGAAAATTAGGAGTGACAATGGTTCCGAGTTCAAGAACACAAAAGTTGAAGATTTTTGTGATGAACTTGGAATAAAGCACGAACTTTCCACAACCTACACTCCGGAGCAAAATGGGGTTGTAGAAAGGAAAAATCGCACATTAATTGAAATGGCTAGGACAATGCTTGATGAATATAACACTTCCGACAAATTTTGGGCGGAAGCAATCAACACCGCTTGTCATGCCATAAATCGCCTTTATTTACATCGACTCTTGAAATAGACTTCCTATGAGCTACTTGTTGGAAGAAAACCGAACATCTCTTATTTTAGAGTATTTGGATGCAAATGCTATATTCTAAGGAAGGGTGTTCGTCTCTCTAAATTTCAAATTCGTTGTAATGAAGGTTTCCTATTAGGTTATTCTTCAAATAGTAAAGCATATAGAGTTTATAACAAAAACTCGGGTTTAGTTGAAGAATCATGTGATGTACAATTTGATGAGACTAATGGCTCTCAAGAAGAGCAAGAAAACTTGGATGATGTAGGTAATGAAGGCTTGCGCAAAGCTATGGAAAACATGCAAATAGGAGACATCAAGCCAAAGGAAGATCCATCTTCACCAAGCTCATCAAAGCAAGTAGAGCCTCCCACATCGTCTACTCCAAGTAATATACAAGTCATTGAAGATGAACAAAAGGATCAACAACAAAACAACTTCAAGATTCACAATGCGACTTCCAAAGATCATCCAATAGATCAAATATTGGGTGATGTGAGTAAGGGTGTTCAAACTCGCTCTAGAGTAGCTTCATTTTGTGAACATTACTCCTTTGTTTCTTCTCTTGAGCCTAAACTTGTAGATGAGGCTCTAGATGATCCGGATTGGGTAAATGCCATGCATAAAGAATTAAACAACTTCGCTCAAAATGAAGTATGGACCTTGGTGGAAAGACCCGAAGAGCACAATGTGATTGGCACCAAATGGGTCTTCCGAAACAAACAAGATGAGAATGGCATTGTGGTAAGAAACAAGGCAAGGTTAGTAGCTCAAGGCTATACTCAAGTCGAAGGGTTAGACTATGATGAAACATTTGCACCCGTTGCTAGACTTGAGTCAATTAGAATCTTGCTTGCTTTTGCATCTAGCTTTGATATTAAATTATTTCAAATGGATGTTAAAAGTGCTTTCTTAAATGGAACAATCTCCGAACTTGTATTTGTTGAACAACCTCCGGGGTTCGAAAATCCTAAATGTCCTAATCATGTTTATAAACTTTCAAAGGCATTGTATGGTTTAAAACAAGCTCCTAGAGCTTGGTATGAACGACTTAGAAATTTCCTTGTCTCAAAAGGATTTAAAATTGGTAAGGTAGATACAACGCTATTCACAAAAGTCATTGGTGGTGATTTCTTTGTATGCCAAATTTATGTTGATGACATTATATTTGGTTCTACTAACCAAGATTTTTGTGAAGAATTTGGTGATATGATGTCTAGGGAGTTTGAGATGTCCATGATAGGAGAATTAAGTTATTTTCTTGGACTTCAAATCAAGCAACGTAAAGATGGGACATTCATAAGCCAAACGAAGTACATTAAAGATCTTTTCAAAAAGTTTGGCATGGAAGATGCAAAGCCCATCAAGACACCAATGGCAACTAACGGGCATCTAGACCTTGACGAAGGAGGTAAGTCGGTAGATTCAAAGCTTTATAGATCCATGATTGGTAGTTTGCTTTATCTTACCGCATCTAGGCCCGATATCATGTTTAGTGTATGCATGTGTGCTCGCTTTCAAGCTTCACCAAAAGAGTGTCATTTAAAAGCCGTAAAGAGAATCTTGAGATATTTGAAACATTCCCCAAACATAGGACTTTGGTATCCTAAAGGTGCTAAATTCGATCTAATTGGATATTCGGATTCCGATTATGCGGGTTGCAAAGTGGATAGAAAAAGCACCTCGGGAAGTTGTCAATTTCTAGGTAGATCCTTAGTGTCTTGGTCCTCAAAGAAACAAAACTCCGTAGCACTCTCAACCGCCGAAGCCGAATATATTTCCGCCGGGAGTTGTTGTGCTCAATTATTGTGGATGAGGCAAACATTGTTGGATTATGGAATAAACTTTGATAAAGTGCCTTTATTGTGTGACAATGAAAGTGCCGTGAAAATATCCAATAACCCAGTCCAACACTCAAGAACTAAGCACATAGATGTACGTCACCACTTCTTGAGGGACCATGTTAGTAAGGGAGATATTTGCATTAGCCACATCCGGACCGAAGACCAATTAGCGGATATATTCACCAAGCCATTAGATGAGAATCATTTTTTGCAAGCTTAGAAGTGAATTAAATGTCTTGGATTACTCAAATGTTGCATAAATTTATGGTAAATTTAAATGCATGTTTTTTTGAGGAAGCTTGAAAGGTTGATTGAAATTATGTCTTTACAATATCTTTATGCAAATGGTTTTGATTTATAAAAGGTAAAATGCAAAAGTATTTGATTATAATAATTTGTTCTATTTAATACATAATGATCCTTAAAGACTTCAGTTGAATGCAAAATCTAGGGATCATTTGCATCTATAGTCCTAAAGTTCAAATTCTGTGAAGTCTCAGAAAATGCGGAACTACCGCTGCCTTCTGCGGTACTTCCGGGGAACGGTACTTCCGCCCCTGGAAGCGGTACTACCGCTTAGCGGTACTACCGGCCGCATCTGCGGTACTACCGGACTTGCACTTAAGGGGGAACAACCGCACGAACCCGAGGGTCTACCTCTGTGGTCCCCTCTCCGTTTCCTCTCTTCGGTACTACCGCCCTCTCTCGTCCGCCCGAGCCTGTCCAACTCTCCTCTCCTCTTTCTCTCTCTCCCACAAAGAACCACCCAAACTGCACCACAAATCGTTGGATCCAGTGGTGATTTCTTCGTTTCCTCAACTCAAATCAATTTCCCAGGGTTCAACTCCTCCGATTCTCAAGGTATTTCGGATCAAAACCTCTTTTGATCTTCATCTTTTTTAATCCTAGGTCACGCTTAGGTTAAATCGAAATATAGTTGATTTTGCCAAATATTTCTAGGGAAACTGAGTATGTTTGGTGTTAAGGGGTATATACAAACCCATTCCATGGATTCAATCCAAGAAAACACCAAAGATCCATTCACATTTCCAAAACCCTAGAAACAGTCAGAAAGCGGAACTACCGCTCGACTGTTGCGGTACTACCGCTGAGCGGTACTACCGGCCCAGAATGGCGGTACTACCGTTTTGACTGAAAATCTGGCAAATTCAATTCAATCCCTTTTAATCTATCTTGGCTTTATTTCCTTCTATCTCATAATCCATTCTTCTTGTGCCTAGATGCCTAGAACAAGAGCTGCTTCCAAAAAGTCCTATGCCTCAGGGTGTTCCTCAAGTCCTCGTGCTCTTCCATCCCCTGAGGTGACTCAAAAGGCAGCCCAGGACAGAGGGAAGAGGCCTGCGTCAGCCCCTGAGTCTGACTCCGGATCTGAAACTGAGTCTGAGCATCCTATTCCTCCAAGCTCTCCCATGGAATCATCTGAAGAAGATATAGCTGGAAGGGAGTGTCTTGAAATTGATCTGAAAAAGATTTCGCCTGATGAGTATGCTCGCCTGCGTCACACCAACCAGTATGAGTTTCCATCAAACTCAATCAATCCACAATTCCATACCAAGTTCCAGGAGAAGATATTTAATGAGATGTATGGACCAGATCGCCAGTTTGCAGATTATAAATTCATCAACTGGGATCATATTGATGGTATTGACAAATATGATGGAACTTTCCGATTATTCCAGACAGTCGGCCTCAATCAGCTTGTAGCACTAAGACGTGACTACAATGAGACCTTCATCCGGCAGTTTTATGCTACAGTGCATGTCTCTCCCGACCTTCAGAACATGACTTGGATGACAGTATGTACCATATATGAGGCCACCAAGCATGACTTTGAGCTTGTCTTAAGGGCGGAACTAAGTGCTCATGAGAAGGTATATGACAAACCTGCTCTCAATCTCAATCTGGATGCCATATATCCTTACTATAACACTGCAGAAAAATTCACGCTTGGCAAGAATGTTGGACTTCAACCCATTCCCAGCTTGATCAATCGCATCATCAATCATACCATTCTTCCAAAAGGTGGTAACTATGATGCCATTCGAGGACATGTCTGGAATATCCTAGACTATATTATGAAGGGGGAGAAGTTTGATGTAGTGGGTGTAATCATGAGGGAGATAGTTGCCTCCAAAAATGATCGCTTCAAGCGCATTAACTATGCACCCTATATCATGGCTTTGATTGACTCTAAGTTTCTCTATCGTGGAGGTCGTGGTGGTGTGCATAAGCCATACAAGCCAAGACCAGAGCCTCCCATTCCCACTAGTTTTCGCGCTAGACAGACGACAGCTCCAGGAGCAGGTTCATCAGCAGCAGCAGCAGGAGCAACAACTCAGTCACAGGAGCCTGGCCAGCCCACTCTCCAGCAGATCTACTCTTCTATGCTTGAGGGCTTCTCTACTCTCAACTCTAGGATGGATAGGGTGGATGAGCGTCTCGACTCCATTGACAGCAGTTTGACCTCGTTAGATGGTCGGGTTGCAGATCTGGAGCGCTCACCCTCGCCTCGTCGCTATGGTCGTCGCCGTAAAACTGCTCATGATCCTCCACAGCCCTCTCAGAATTGATCTTTTTTTTTGGTACTTGATGCCAAAGGGGGAGAATAGTTTGGGGACAACTTATCTACTATCTTTTATTATCCTTAATGGATGGATGTAATGAATTATCCTTAATGGATGGATGTAATGAACTTATGTTTGGTGATTGGATGTAATGAACTTTCTTTATCCCTTGAATGCAATGAACCTTTATGATCATAAATTGATATTGCTTAGTTGTCTATCTCTCATTCAATAGCATAACCTTGTCTTGTGCATCTTGTATGAATCATTGTAATCTTTATTCCATGCACATGTTTAGGGGGAGTCACACTCTCTCTTGGACGCTAAAAGGAAAATAGTCCACTTTATCTAAACAAACCTTATTGCATAAGGACTATTTTCCTTTTGAAGTCCACATAGAATATACAATTTGTTGTCTAACAATTTGATATATTCAATCTTTTATTTTTCAAAATTTGGGTTGTCATCAATTACCAAAAAGGGGGAGATTGAAAGCATCTAGGCCCCTAAAAAGGATTTTGGTAATTAATGAAATTAAGAGAATATGGAATATGGGACTAACGTGTTTTAATGAGTATGCGAAAGGTTAGTCCACACACACATGAGCGACAAGATGCAAGCCAAAGGATACGCGTGAAAATCAAATTGGCTCAAGACAAAGGTATACTTAGAATAGGACCCCTTTTGAGTTTTACCGGTCTTAGGTGAATGGTGGAAGACCGGATTATAGGATAGATGATCGTACCATCAAGGGGGATCTTGGCTAAGTAGCTTGAATACTTATCTCATGTGCCAAATGGTTTTGTCTTAAAACTTGCATCCTTTAAAGAAATCTAGCTTTCAAAAGAAATATGTGCTCTGTCTGGAAGAGCGGTAGTACCGCAGTTTTGAACGTCGGAACTACCGGAAAGCGGAAGTTCCGCAACCAAAATGCGGTAGTACCGGCCAGCGGAAGATCCGGTTTAGGAACGGATCAATATTTCCACAGAGCACCCTTGGCTCATTCCAAAGTCTTGCGGGAACGGAAGTACCGGCTGTTTGAACGCCGGTACTACCGCTGCGAGCGGTAGTACCGCATCCTAAAGCGGTACTTCCGGACCCCGGAAGATCCGGAGGGAGAGCGGATCAACTTTTCCAGAGAGCGCCCTCCGGATGAAGCCTGGATCTATCTGGAGCGGAAGTACCGGCCATTTCAACGCCGGAACTACCGCTGCGTACGGTAGTTCCGCTACTCAGAGCGGTACTTCCGGAGTCCGGAAGATCCGACTTCAGAGCGGATCAATTTTTCCAGAGAGCGCCAAGTCTGGGACCCTTCGGAGCTTGGCTGGAGCGGTAGTACCGCACCGACTTTGCGGAACTACCGGGGAGCGGTAGTACCGCAAATATTAACGGCGGTAGTACCGCGCCGCCAAATCCAACAGTCACTGCAGACGTCTGACATAGCCGTTCTGGCGCGAAGATTTGGTAGCGGTAGTACCGGCCCCGTGGAGCGGTAGTACCGCTCGACCAGAAAATTTTATGGAAATTGTGTCAAACGGCTAGTTTTGGTTGGTGGAGGCTATAAATACCCCCACCACTGCTCAAGGGTTGTGGTTAGAGGCTCATTGCATATTTCTCAAGCCCAAGTGCATTCATTTCACCTCAATTCTCTATTTGCACATCAAAGTGAGGTGGTTGAGCATTTAGTGCTAGATTTCATTTGCAAATCCATTTGGCACTAGAGTTGCATTCAAGTGAACACCGGGATTTATTACTCTTAGTGCTTGCCGGCACTTGGACGATCCGGTGGAAGTTGGCTCGGTGATCTTCTCAAGAAGATTGTGAGAAGACCCGACAAATTGTGAAGGTTGGAGCTCGCCTACCCGGAGTGGGGAAGAGCTACACTAGTGATCGAGGTGCTTGGCTCAATTCGTGGAGCCGGTCCGATACGTCCGAGCTTACCTCAACGTGGACTAGGGGAAACCGGCAAGTTTCCGAATACCACGGTAAAAACATCGGTTGTGTCTCTTGTCTCTTTAGCTCTTGTTCATTTGCTTCATTGTGATCACTTATTTGTTTAGAGCTAAGTTGTTAACTAGAATTGTATTGGATTAATTGCTTTACATCTTTGTCTCTTAAAATTGTGAAGAATTAATCTAGTAATCAAGAAAAATTTAAAAAACCTCCTATTCACCCCCCCTCTAGTCGGTATCCTTGATCCTACAGGGGTAGAGTTTTCATAAAAACTTGGTTGGATTTAGTTGTGAAGTGAATGGTTAGTTCACATGTGGTTCATTACGTGAACGGTTCACAGGTGATTCATTGGAGTGAATGGTTAGTTCACTTATGGTTATTCTCAAATCCTTTATTTATTTAATCATTTTCAAAGTTAACTTTGAATTTATTTATTGTGTTTACTTCAAATTATTGCTTTTTGCAAAATAACCACTCATCTATCATTTGATAAACCTTACATACTATATTGTATTCTTGTTACAAACGACTTGATGAGTACCAATATACTCATGACTTTATGCCTATTGTTGGTCAGTTGAAGAAGAGGAACAATATTAGTAGAAGGTACCTGAAGGAGGATACTTTGATGATTTCACGGATTTGGACTTCGCTCCCCAGTCGATTTCTTTTGTTTTCTGCTACTAGTTTCTTAAACCCTTCAAGCTATTAATTGTAAGCTTGGCCGTAAGTTCGTAACTCTGATAATTAATAATATTTTTGTCTTTTCCTTTATTAATCAAGTATATGGTTGATATTTTATCTATGTTTACACTATGTGCACTGGCATAATTCTGGACTAGTGCGGCATACATAGAGAGGTCTGGATTTGCATATTCGGGTCTTGACATCCGGGGTCTCTGACTGCTATAGTACTCTTGACCCACTACAACTACTGTAGCTTCGACCACAGTTTCGACTACGGCTTCGACTACTGTATCTTCTACAACCACTGTAGCTTACAACCTCACTTATGCTGTGACCCTTTGCACGTTGCAGATATTGACACCTCCATCCGATCACTTCTCACGGCTCAGCATGCACTCTGGCTCAAGCCTCCATACTTGTACATATCACACGTATTGACGTGCGCTTCATCTGGTGCCACATTGATACGGGGGTGCCCGATTTTCATGACGTAGGATCAAAGATAACTTGGATCTGTGCAACCTGACGAACCAATGGCGCCAACCACTGTTAGAACAGCAACCTGAGATAAGAGAATTCGCCCAACCACACGCTCGTGATCCCATCTATCCGACTACAAGCTGACATATCGCTGCTCCTGCAAATCACAAGGAAACACAAGAACAATAGAGGTACTCTTAAGAAAATCGCCCAATTTATCAAAGGCAGCGCATAGCATAAACCCAAAAATAAGCAATATTAGCTATCTTAAAAATAATATGGTTTTTCCCAAAGGCTACGTATTAAAAGGCTTATATAGCCCTGGGCACAGTCCATAGGACCCCCTATTCATGTACAACTCAATCTTTTATCGTATTAGACTCAAACTCCTAAAAAACTAAAATCTTTTATCCCTGGGCACAGTCCGTAGGATGGCTCGTGGCTAGAGCTTCTCTAGCGAACCGTGCAGCTCTTTCCTCATCGGTCTCGTCAAGCTCAATGTCTCCTTCATGGACGCAATGGGGCCCCACTCTTTGCAAAGCTCCTTTAGTATCTTCCTCCTCAAGACGCTCATGTTGTCATTCAACTAAGTGTTGAAATTATTCGTGAGCTTCTCAAGGTCAGCTTGTGTAACATAGGCTGGTTCTCCTTCTGTTCCTACCATGGATAGTGCAAGAATGGAAACTATGTGTGTGGACGATTTTATTTGGGGAATTCACTCAACCTCACATTCTCTTACCAACTGAAGTTCTTATGCATCCTTGTTGGAAATGAGGAGCTGCATGTACTTTGGTGACGGTAGACAACACAAGGTGATTGATCAAGCGAATTCAATTGCACAAGCACTGTTATAACAATGGCTTATTTGTGGAGCTTGGATGGACAATGATTACCTATGCAATCTGAAATCCTGGATATTGCAAAGTTAAGTAATAATCCAAGCTAGAATACTTTGATGAGTGTTGATCTAAAAGATTTAAGTAAAGTGTATGACATACACTCAAAGACCAATGTGACTCAGTGCAACAAAGGAATGAGCTAAATAAAGGTAATCTGGTATTTGAGGAATAGATAACTCATTTTGCATTAAGTACCAAGAGAGACGTTAGCCAATTGCAATATTAAGGATATAAGGGCACAAGATTGCTCAAAAAGGATCTGATCACACAATCTTTTTTTGACGTAAACTTCGGCCACTAAGTTCTTTCTCTCTTTTTTCACTTCTTTTCTGTATATATTTTTTTGTTTAAACCATGGCTCTTTCTATACGTTAAATGCCTTCTTGGTGTGAAAATTTAGATTTTAATAAGTGTGATTACTACCAAGAGCAGCCCTTGATGCAATGCTAATAGTTAGTCTCAAAGATGAAAGTATATACTATGAGTGAAGCTCACTGTGATTACTATTGTTGGATGAAACAACAGAAATGACACAACGATTAAGCGGCGCGAAGGAAACATAATGATCAGCACCTAAACAAAAATTCTAATGGACGACAACTTAACAAAACTCACGAGACTAACTGATGCAAAAACTAGGGTTTGAAATTTTTTGTGGTAATTTTCGGTTTTGTGGACTCTAGATAATAAACAGTAAAAAATTGATCTAAAGGCTTGGGAAAATAATCCTACCGTGTCAACTGATTGCTCTGATACAAAAAAGATACGAGGGTGCCTGATCTTCGTGATGTAGGATCAAGGATAACTTTGGATCCGTGCAACCTGACGAACTGATGACGCCAATCACTATTAGAATAGCAACCTGTGACAAGAGAATTCGCCCAAACACATGCTCATAATTCCGTCTACCTAGCCACAAAGCAAACGTACCGCTACTCCTGCGAATCACAAGGAAACACAAGAACAATAGAGGTACTTTCAAAATAATCGCCCAATTTCCCAAAGGTGGCATGTAGCATAAACCCGAGAATAAGTAATATCAGCTATCTTAAAAATAATATTGTCTTTCCTAAAGGCTACGTATTACAAGGCTTATATAGCCCTGGGCACATTCCGTAGGACCCCCTATTCATGTACAACTCAATCTTTTATCGTATTAGACTCGAACTCCTACAAAAAAACTAAAATCTTTTATCCCAGACAAATCTAAAGATAAGTCCTTATCCATTATGTAGTCCTTGAAATAAGCTTTCCAATAAGTCCAAGATCACATCAATTGGACTCTATATGCGAAAGTTATTGCCATTTAATCATAGGGAATCTCTTCTGGTCTGCGCTCGTAAGTCGTTACGACCACATTGAAGTTGATTTCGACTACGACCATGCCCTCTTTATGACCACACATCATCTATCGATATTGGCTTCGACCACAAGTAGCAATCGTTACCTTCATAGTCATCTGAACTGCAAGAGGATCGGACGGTCGTAAGTCGTAGTTGTAGCAACGCAGTTGTCGTAAGTCTAAGCATAGCGGCGTAGTGGTCATAAGTCATAGGCGGTGTCGTGGTTGAAGATATGATTAGTCTGTTTCAATCACCTCCAAGTCAATCGAACAGCTACAAGCGTCTCTAGCCAATCTAACAGTGGGTTCATTCAGCCTGGTCCGAACGTTACCATCAATATCGATTGTCCAAGTTGATTGAACAACGCAGAAGGGCGAATGTTCGAAGCGGTCCGAATGTCACCATCGCAATCGATCGTCAAAACCTGATCGAACATCATAGAATGAACGTCTCTAAGGCGATCAGGCGGTCCATTGAAGATCGGATCGTACGACTTATTTGGAGTTGGCCGAACATTTCCAAGGCGATCGGGCGGTCCGTGGAAGATCGGACAGCGCGATCGTTCAGAGCGGTCTGAACATCTCTGAAGCATCTGAGCGTCCAACACTGATCGGATGGCTCGGACAGTGGAAGCTATTCGGATTGGTCCGAACGTTCTAAAAGTCTTGCGAGCACCTGATGTGGATCGAACGGTCCTGAACACATCTGATATCGATCTGGCGTGACGATGAGGACTTGAACATGTCTTTCCTTGTTTGACTCCAAGTATGTCTTCTCCATCAGCTCCTCCTCCTTAGCTCCAATTTCAAAAGCTTCACATCGTTCAAACCTGAGATCGCACATCACATTGGAATGAGGTAGCATCCAGTTCTCACGTAAATTATAACCAAATTCAATTAGGAGTGAATTCACCTATTGGTTAATTTGTTTAGCTCGTACTCATATAATCGGTCCAATTGGTGTCTTCGGGATGTCCTCATCACACGCACAACTACCATGCAAAGACCTAGACAACACGGACACTACATGCAAAAGTTCAAAGTAAATATGCAGATACAAACTTTATCAAGATTAGTATCTAATAGATTCCGCTCAAAATGGCTGGTTATCTAGCATAGAAAGCCTGAGGCAAAGAAAACAAGTGTTCATGAGTTGTGATGTGTAGAGTAAGCAGATAGTACTAGGAAGCTCGTGACCCTTAATACGAAGAAGCTATGTCTATCCAACAGAAATCCTTAATACGAAGACTGTCGGTTCAGATATGTGAAGCTATGTCTTTTCTTTCTGGAGTTCTCAATCAGACAGTGATGACTATCCAACAGAAATGGATCAATAATATTTAGTCCCTGATATCCCGCTATCTCTGATAGGCAGGCATGCGTGTTGGTTAGTACTCGTGCAAGCATCATGCACATGCATGCGTTTTCTATATCAACGTATGGACAACGCAGAGGTCGAAGCCAAGGACGACCCATGCAAGGGCTATGAACATTGATTAATTAGCCAGTAGTATTAGCCAAAGATTAGATCCAAAGTACCAATCTAAAGGACATGCAGATATACATATACTGATGCGATCATATAGACGTTTCATCTTCATTCGGAAATATTCTTGGTAGGATCAGGTATGGCGAGTTAGTGGGTAAATGACTCCTTAAAATCTAGTTCTTGGTATTAACAACTGATTATAGTAAAAAAAAACTCAAGTCTACAAGCATTATCAAAGCCAAAAGACAAAAATCACAAAGCACCCGGGACAACACGGTCTCACCGGTTTGACCACCGACAAGAGGACGGTCTTTCCGCAGGTGTCACACCGATTGAACCGGTCAGAGCAGTTGGACCGCTCGGCTCATAGCAGACTAACTGCACGCAGAACAGAACTTGAAAACAATATGACACGATCAAGAATAAGGCTAGCTTTAAACCACTGATCTAAACAGGATGAAACTTGGTACAAATTCTCCCTAAGAATGTTGAACAAAACTGAACAAAACAAAAAAAATATTGATATGCTATTATTCATGAGTTCTTGATGATCTAGATTACCTTATATGAGTTCTCACATGTCATAGCAAACTAGATCACAATATGAACTCAAGCCAAAAGCCTTTAAGATCAAAACCCCAAAATCATCCTTATCTTGCGCAAAACCCACCAATTATTCTATAGAAAATGTCTAGATAGATGTGATTTGGTCTCTAAGAGACATCTCCACCTTTTACATGTACTTACACAAACAGAGATCAAAAGGAGATGAAATCCAAGCAAAAAAAAAACAAGCAAATCAAAAGTATAAGGAGGAATCCATGGTATAACTCACTTGAATGAAGTATGGATATTCATTTTACTTAGATAGAAATATTTTATAGCCATTCTCTTATGAATGATAGAACTCTAAGTCTAGAGTGCACACACATAAAGTTTCCAACACTAGTAAATCCTAACCTCTCTCTCCAACACAAGATGATTCATCTCTCAACATACACAAGGCCTTATGTAGTGGAGGCTTCTCACCTACCATCAAACTCTAGCAACCAACACATTCTTAGTGGGTACAACCACTTACAAACCATAATTGTACACAGAAAATACATGCAAGGAGTGAGCACACATGCCATAAGTAGACAATCTTTAGCTATAATCTGAACTCATTTTTTCTCCACTGGAAAGAAAACCTAAACTTATATAATAAATCAAAATTGATAAACTAGAGGAAGCAACTCCTGCTAAATTGTCAATGTCATAGGAACCCAATAGCCCATACATAAACGTTTTTACACTCGCACACTTGCACGCTTTTAAAGCGCGACTTTCACATTGGTCCAATAGACCGATAAGATACTCCATCCTCCAAGACGTGACCTAAACCACTTACGCCACTGCCGCGGTTTTACAAACCATCTCTCCACCTGGTATCGGATAATTTCCTCAATTACCACCCACCATCTTCACGATGCTTCTCCTCAAGCAACCACCAAATGAAGTCTGTGATGTCTAATGACTTGCCATCAAGATTGTACGCCTTCTTCGAGGACTATCACCACTTGAAATACCTAAGTCTAATGGCACGCCACATACGTACACTTGTCTTATCATGATCCACTTGAGATAATGCTCCACTCGGACTTACACAACCCTCCATGGCCTCAAAGCACCTCCACTAGCCTCGGTCTTGTCATTGACTATAACAATCACTAAGCACCCTGTATATCAAAGAACAAACAATCGTCCCGAGCATAAGAAGCATACACTTGACTCTCATCAACAAAACCGATGCAAGCATACACCACTTGACACCCATGTCAAGATTCCACAATGTATGGATGCCATCCATGACTAGCATTTGTGTGGACTCACTCCATGACTAACACTTGTATGGAGTCGCGCCATGGCTATCATAGCTGAAATCAACTCAACTTACTCAGCTTAGTATTGGCCAGTCTGACCACCAACGGCCGATCACACCGCCATGAACCAGCTTCAAACCTCCTAGTAATAGGGGACCGATCTGACCGCGTCACCCATGCTAGTCAGACCACCCGATGACCTCAAGTCGGACCACTCTCATGCCCAGTCACACTAGACATCAGTCAAATTGCCGCCCATGCCGGTCAGACTGCAAATGCATAGCAGTCAGATCACCTCTGTCGACCAATTAGACCGCTGACTACCAGACAAAAAACCAGAGTGCAAATGATACAAAAATGAAACTCAAACTATGACAACAAAACCCAAGCAAAATCAAATACTCATTACACAACATAGTTCTACCACCATATGGTCTTACACTCCCTCCGGTCGCGAATACATGTCGTGTTGGACATCAACATGGACTCCAAAACACAACTTTGACCAATAATTTCTATTATAATATATATATAAAATCTAATAAAATTGTAATAGTATGGAACTACTTTTTGAGACAAATCTATATATGGAATTTCATGTATCCAATTCAACTATTCAAAAATATACCGATAGTTAAAGTTTTAAATATTTAAAAATGCATATGTCCAAAATAATATGGACTTATGACTGGAGAGAGTATCTGATAAACCTAGCTAGTATTTTCCTTGCCACGTAGTGTCTAGTGGGTGGGAGATAAAGCCAGATTTAGCACTGTTGCACATGGTATTTACAAAACTAGCCGTATACGCACCGTATTTGTAAAAATGACACTTCTGCAGTCCGGTGGGCAGGCGACAGGGCCAACGAGGCGACACGTGGCACCTGCCGCCCTGTGAGCAGACGGCAGGCATCCGCCGCTTGCCCACTAGATGACAGGCACCTGCCACCCTCCCACAACACGGCAGATGATTAAACTGGCTAATTAGTCGGCTTAATCACTACCTAAATTCGTAATTTTATACTATATTTTTTGAATTTTTAAATATAACAAATAAGGTCAAAACATTACAAAATTTTATGCTAGACTCCTGAAACAACGTGCTTTCTTGTGTATTTTTGTTACAATTTTATCCCCTCTGAATATTGCTAAAAAATTCATATGATTTTGATATTTGTAGAAATTTTTATATATAGCAAACGATATCCAACAATTATAAAATTTTATGTGGAACCTTTCAACAAACTCTACTTAATTGTGTATTTTTGGGAATTTTATATGCCCCTAATTTATCATGTTAATTTATGATAATTTAATAGTAATTAACCTAAATAAACATGATAAATTCGGACATATAAAATTCTCAAAACATTACACAACAACTATGACTATGTTATAAGGCTACACATAAAATTGTATAATTTTTAGAGTTAGTTTGCTATATGCAAAAAATCATAAATTTATCAAAATTTTATGAATTTTTTAACAACATTCACAATGGATAAAATTGCTCAAAAATTATACTATCAAGTATGTTGCATCAAAAGATTGCACATAGATATTTGTAATTTTTTGAGCTAATTTGGAATATTTAAGAATTCAAAAAAAACACTAACCAAAAAATGAGGGTAGGTAATTAAGCCAGCTAATCAGTTGGCTTAATCACTTGCTATCTCCTCTGAGGGTGGTAAGTGATTAAACCAGCTAATTAAGCCAGTTAATTAGCTGGTCATAATTTTTTTGTTTAGCTTTTCTTGAATTTTTAAATATATTAAATGAGCTCAAAAATTACAAAATTTTATATACAACCTTCTAATGCAACGTATTTGATAGTGTAATTTTTAGTTAATTTTATATATTGTAAATATTTCTTAAAAATTTATACAATTTCAATATTTGTATGAGTTTTCACATATAGGAAACGAGCTTCAAATATTACAAAATTTTATATGAAGTATCCTGGCATAGTCATATTTTTTGTGTAATGTTTTGAGAATTTTGTGTGATCTGAATTTGCTATATTTATTATGGTTGATTTAATTATGAATTTATGAATAAATTAATCCAAATAAACCTGGCTAATTCATATTGCATAAAATTTCCAAAATATTACACAGTAATTATGGCTATGTCAAGAGACTTCATATAAAATTTCATAATTTTTGGAGCTTGTTTTCTATATGTAAAAATTTGTACAAATATCAAAATTGAATGAATTATCGAGCAACATTCACAACGGATAAAATTCAAATATACACTAAGTTTTATCGTGAGGCTGTACATTTAAAATACACAAAATTCCCCAAAAAAATACACTAAACGCAAAAAAATTAGGGCATGTAATTAAGCGGGTAATCAGCCGGCTTAATCACCTGCCGTCCCCCCACCGGACGGCAGCCTGTTTGCCATCTGCTGGCAGGGCGGTAGCTCCTGCCGGCGGCGGCCTCGCCTCTTGTCGCCTCGCCGACACTGCTACTCACCCAACGGATGACAGAAGTGCTATTTTTATAAACATAATACACATACAGTTAGTTTTGTAAATATCATACACAACAATGTCAAATCTGGCTTTACTCAGTAGGTGGTGGCTACGTCTGATGAACCTAGCCAGTATTTTCCTGGCCACGTACTGGCTGGTGGGTGGTGGCTACGGCTAATGCTTGATTGTGACCTGTGACCTGACTCGCTGACGTAACAGGGGCGCGCGCATTCACCGGCTGTGCATGCATGCGGCTCGCGATGATTTCTCGCCGGAAAGGGATCGCCAATTGATCAGGCTCCAAAGCATTGCACTGCACACACGATCTCGATGCGTGGTGCCGTCGCCACTGCGGTGCTCGGTTGCGAGCGTACGTGTGCAGACCCAATCGCGATAGCTGGTGCGCGCGCCTCGTCGTCCTGTCGCGAAACGGGCCGGCATGCGGCTACCGCTGCCGCCTCGCGATAGCTGGTGCGCGCGCCTCGTCGTCCTGTCGCGAAACGGGCCGGCATGCGGCTACCGCTGCCGCCACACGGGTCGTCGTCCGAAGGATCTTTTGGCTATGGATATCGCGCGAATGATGGGTTCCAAACTTCCAATTATTTGGGCTGCCGGGCAAAAATGCCGGTGTTGTGAAATTTGAGGTGATCGGTGGCCGGCGGGTGCAAACTGTCAACCACGCCGGCGGTGCCGTCCGTGTGGATCCTTCTAAACTTTGGTAATTCTGTCTGTAAGTTCTTTTCTTTCTGATGTCCTCATGGCAGGAGAATAGAACGAGGAGAATTAGTTCGACCTGGTCAACTATGTAGATCTCGACAAAGACGCCTGCTACGACTACGAGCAGACCATGCTTTCGTCCGACGGTGAGCCTGTCCCTGGAGATCCAGCACGTGACCTCAAATATGGTATTGAGTTTCATGCACCAACCAATTCACCCAAAAGCTTAAGCTGATGAGGAAAGATGGGCAATTCACTTATACTCCAACACTCCTCCTCACGTGTAGGCTCCCTTAGGCCTAATACGTGGAATAGAAATGGACTGCAATTATTTTATTTTAATTGCGTCAGTCAGGTCTTGAACTCGAGACCTCTTGGCTCTGATACCATATTGAGTTTCATGCACCAACCAATTCACCCAAAAGCTTAAGCTGATGAGGAAAGATGGGCAATTCACTTATACTCCAACAGATGGCACCAAGGACAGGGTTGAGGAGGGATCCTTATCCCTACAACATTACGCTCAACGGAGGAATCAGTTTCCCTCAAATGGCAAGAGTCAATCTGACCATAAATGGGACTCAGAACAGGATGAGAGGTCTACCACTAAATGTTCAATCCCTCGTCAGCCATTCGATTAGGCTCAGCAAGTCCTCGAATCTTGTATTCTGGGGCTCCATCAATATCTAGTGGTCATCACTCTCCGGTTGTCCCCGCAGACAACGTGGGTGGGCTCCCTGCGAGTCCGTCCATACTATCACAAGGCACAACTCTAATCGAAGATGGTAGGGTCCATTGACTACCAGGTATCGTCAAGTACAATCGCCTGGAGATGTCAATCATCCTTTCCAGCAAAGAAGGCATCATGATCTTGTTACCGGGTGTCAGGCATTTACGCTTGATCTTCGAGCGGTTTGCTGGCCACCACGCTTTCGACCAGTGAACATGGAGAAGTTTGATGGGTCCTAAAACCTCGTCAAATTCCTTCAAATCTACATGACCGCCGTTCGAGCAGCAGGAAGAGGAGAGCATGTCATGGTGAATTATCTTTCGACTGTGCTTGAAGGATCTGCCCAATCGTAGTTGTTTAATAAGCCACAAGAGTCAATCCATTCATGGTGATATCTCTGCGACCTTCTTCTGGCCAATTTCCAAGGTACATACAATCGCTTTAGGAAGGATGACGACCTTAACAGGATGAGATAGAACATCAACGAGACTTTACATCAGTTTATTAGGCATTTTAGTCAGTTCGTTATTCCATACCAGGAGTTTCTGACACTTCTGTTATCAAAGCATTTAAGCAGGGAGTCTGCAATAGAAGGTTCACAGAAGATATCACTTTGAATCCTCCGACTACTGTCGCCGAGCTCTTCGAGATAGCTGATCGTTATGCTACTACTACTGAAGCTATCAAATGGAGCAAAACCATCGATCAAGCCAGTAGAGGTCCTAAAGAGGAAGGTGAAGGTAGCAAAGGGAAGGAGAAGATCAAAAAATCCAAGAACAAGGCGAAAGGCTAGAAGCCCAAAGCCAGAAGTTCAAATGAGGTCTTGGCCATAGGTGATAAGGAGCCACAGAATTCCAAATAGTACGCCGATCAGGGCAAGGCCAAAATCCTTGTACGGAAGGACAACAAGCCTAGAGGTGTCGTCTTCATAAAAAGGAAGAACATGACATTCATAATTGCTGAGTTTTCCAACAAAAGCTCGAGGACTACTACTCTAGCAAAGGATCAATCCCTATACTCAAGGAGTTAGGACAGACAAGTGGCCGGAAGTAGTCAGATGAAGATAAGGAGATGCCATTCTAGGATTCGAAGCACACTATTGAGCACATCTATGGAGGATCTTTGGCACAGGAGTCAAAACAACAGTACAAGGCTGTCAAACATGAGGTAAACTCCATTGACCCTCCTCTTGTCAATAATTTTCCTAAGTGGTCATAAGTCACCATCTTCTTCGAGAAAAGTGACTATCTGATTCCTTCAACTAGACCAAGTCAGTTTCTAATTGTGATTGAGCCCATAATCAATCTTATTTATGAGTGACTTGGATGAGATGCATGTTTCTCAGACCAAAATAAAACCTGTACGATATTCATTCCATGGAATCGCTTATGAGTGCTCTGGATAAGATGCAAGTTCCTCAGACCAGAATAAAGCTTGTTGGCCAAGTCTCTTTGCCTGTAACGTATGTTTCTCTAGGCAACTTCAGAATAAAGAAAATCTCTTATGATGTGATCGATTTCGACACAACACATAATGCTATACTCGGATAACCAACTCTAGCATGTTTCTTAATTGTTGTTCATTATGCATATCAATGTCTTAAGATGCCAGGTACTAAAGGAGTGATCACAGTCTGTTGTGATAAAAAGATGACACTTTCATGTGATTGCAAGTTCCTCGAGATGGTAGGCTAGTTACCAACTCGAGAAGTAAGTAAGAAGCAACCTTTGACCAAGCACTTAAAGCCTAAATCTGCACCAAAGATAAACAAACAAGTTAAAGAAATTCCCCTAGATCCAGAGGAGCCCTCGAAGATCGTTCGTATCGAGGTTACTTCCGACCCCACATAGGAAGATGCCCTCATCATCTTCCTCTGGGCAAACACAGATGTCTTCGCGTGGTAACCATCTGACATGCCCGGGGTGCCAGGGAGGTGATTGAGCACAGGCTAGCCTTACAGCCTAACAAGAAACCCATAAAACAGAAGTTACAGAGATTTATACCTAATCAACAAGATGCCATTAGGTCAGAATTGGATAAATTATTGAAAGCAGGCTTTACAAGAGAAGTTAACAACTCAGAGTGGTTGGCTAACACTTTAATAGTTAAGAAGTCTAATGGTAAGTGGGGTACATGTATAGACTATATTGATTTTAATAAAGCTTGTTCAAAAAATGCTTTTTTTTCTTCCTCGTATCGATCAATTGGTTGATTTATTGCTAGTTATGAAGTATTAAGTTTTCTAGTTGCGTACTTTGGTTATCATTGGATAAGTATATCTATAGAAGATAAAGAGAAGACCGCATTTATTATGCCATTTGAGATATTTTACTATGTCAAAATGCCATTTGGTTTAAAAAAATATTGGTCCCACTTTTCAATATTTGATGCAATTGACATTTTCACTTCAACTAGGCTGAAATTTAGAGTCCTATGTTAATGAACTAGTCATAAAAAGCATCAAATGACTTGATCATATTTCTGACTTGCAAGAAATATTGGCAACCTCAAAAAGCACCGCTTGGAGCTCAATCCTGATAAGTGTGTATTCGAAGTTTATTTAGGAAAATTGCTCGGCTTCCTTATTTCTGCAAGAGGTATCGAAGTAAATCCTGAAAAGATAAAGGTCATTGAGCAAATACGACCCCCGACTACTAAGAAAGTAGTCCAGAAACTCACAGGGGTGTATGGCGACTTTAAGTCATTTCATCCACAACTAGGAGAAAAAGGATTTTCTTTCTTTAGACTTTTAAGAAAGCATGAGGGTTTCGAATAGTCGACGGAAGCAAATGATGCCTTCAAGGATGTCAAAAGATATCTTACGAGTGCTCCTGTTCAAGTATTCCTGAAACCAGAAGGGACGCTCGTAATATATCTGGCTGCCATGCCACAGGCAGTAAGCGCAGTACTGGTCACAGAATGTGGGAACATCCAATGACCAGTTTACTACAAAAGCAAAGTTTTACACGGGCTTAAGGAGTGTTATCCTTAGGTTCAAAAACTCCCTCCTCATGTCTTCGAGGAAACTGATGCATTATTTTCAGGCACACAAAATCATTTGACGTCTAAGTTTCCCTTAGGAAAGGTCCTCTAGAACAGAAAAATAGCAGGACACATGGCAAAATAGTCGGTTGAACTTGGGGTGTTCGACCTCCATTTCGTGCCCTGAATGGCCATTAAATCACAGATCTTGGCTGACTTTGTCACCGAATGGACAAATCCTGAACCTATTCATGATCCCCAGTACACTTCCCACAATCAGTGGATGATGTACTTTAATGGGTCACTTACGCTTAGTGGCTCAGGGGTTGGGGTGGTCTTGGAATCTCCACAAGAGATCTTAAAGTACGCCGTTCAATTAAACTTTCTAGCTGCTAATAATGTGGCTGAGTATAAACGCTTGGGATTCGATGACTATACGTGAGAGGAGACTCTCAACTAGTCATAAATTAGGTCAGAAAAAGTACAAATGCTCTAATTCGACCACGTCTCAGTACTTATCGGAAGTCAGAAAGGTTGAAAAGCACTTTTTTGGTTTCAAGATACAATATATTTCTCGAAAGGATAATTTTCTTACTGACCAGTTGGCTCGAATGGCTTCTTCCTGAAAATCAGTACTGAAAGGAGTCTTCTTAGAACAACTCCAGAAGACATCTCTAGTCGAAACACCAGAGACAATTTCTAATGAGACAGCCTTTCCAGAATACAAAGATACCTGGATGGTGCCCATCTACAAGTATCTTCAAAAGGGTGTAGTACCCGACGATGATCTCGAGGCACATCACTTTGGTCAATGAAGTACTCTATAAAAGGAGTACTCAAGGGGTTCTCATACAATGCATATCGCAGAAAGAAGGATTACAACTCCTTCATGATATACATGGGGCTATCTGTGGGGTACATGCTTCTTACAGAACACTGGTTAGCAAAACCTTCCGATAAGGTTTTTACTGGCCAATAGCCCTCAATGACACTAAAGAGCTAGTTAAGAAATGTATACAATGCTAGTTTCATAGCAAACAAATACACTAACCGGTGCAGGCTCTACAAACTATACTTCTCTCTTGGCTTTTTGCGACCTGGGATCTCGATATTCTAGTACCGTTCTCAAAAGCACTGTGGGGCATTGAATTCCTTTTGTGACTATTAATACATTCACAAAATGGATTAAAGCCTAACCTATGACTAGAATAACAACAGAAGCCACAAAGAAGTTTATGATGAGAAGTGTAATTACTCGATTTGGGGTACCGAGTCGAATAATTATAGACAATGATAAGCAATTCTCGAGTGCGAAGATTCAAAAATTTTGTGAAGAATTGGATACCAAATTATGTTATGCATCTATCACCCATCCTCAAAGCAATAGGGTAGTCAAAAGAGTGAATGGCCAAATAATGCAATGCATTAAAACTCGAGTCTTCAACAACCTTATAAAATGCTTGGGGGTTTGGGTACAAGAATTACCTTCAGTGTTATGGGCAATTAGCATGACTCTTAGTTAGTCAACAGGTGAAACTCCCTTTTTCCTAGTTTTTGGGACTGAAGCCATGCTTCCTCCAAAACTAAAGATTCAGTCGACAAGGGTTGAAAACTTCAACGACTCCAACCAAGAGCAACTTCAGGCAAATGACATCAACCTACTCGAAGAGAGGAAAAATCAAGTATTAATCTGTTTGGTAGTCTACCAATAGGCTATGTGTAAATAGTATGATCATAAGGTCCAACCTCGCAACCTTACTGTAGGTGACTTGGTGTTGAAGAAGATTCAATCCTAGCCTAATCGGAACAAGCTTTTCCTTAAGTGGGAAGGTCCTTACATAGTGGTCAAAGTTACATAACCAGGTTCGATACGACTCACCATGGAAGATGGGCAAATTCTCTCAAACTTTTGGAATATCGATCAACTACGCAAATTTTATGTATAACATTTTTACTCTTTCAATAAAGTTTTTAGTTCTATTCAATCTTTATTGTTGTACTTTAAGTAAGGCTTTCTTTACATTTGTTTGACTACTTTTGGTGTGCTCGATTCATTCAAGCTGATCGGAGAAGGATACAATACCTAGTTGAAGTCTTTACTCTCTGCACGTGATCCTGCCCACTAGAAGGAACTTGCTAGCATTGTACTATTTTCAACTCTTGCTATCAGCACAAAACAATTAAGGTAACTGAGAAAAGTCAAATGAATCAGAAGAAGGAACTCTAAGTGTTTGTCATGTTCTCGTTTATGCATTTGATTTGATTAATCTAGTCAAATGAATCGAAAGGATTTTGCTTTCAGCCTTAACTCGTCTATGACTTCTCTTCCTCAAGTAAGTTATTTTCACTTCAAGTTAGGGGGCTAGATGACAAAGATATAATAAACCTCAAATTATTATTAATCTACAAATGATATTATTATATCATTGTACTCCTTAAGTATACCCCTTATTCATAAGGGAAAAGTTTAGTCAGTGGTCATAAGTCCTTCTATGATGACCCCTTGGTCGTAAGCCTTTTCTACGACCGCTTCATAGTTGTAATTTCTCTTAGGAGCATAACTCAATCATGAGTAATCCTACGACCACCCCATGGTCGTAGACTCCTACGACTAGCTTAACTTTAACTAGCTTGTCTATAACAACTTATTATATTATAGGTCTGTCTGACAAGGCAGTTAGTGTGTGCACTTATTCTCTGAAATAACTATGCATAACTTCTTTCTGACAGTAACTGTTGCACGATAAGTGAGATACCATGTCTCTGACAATAACTCTCATTGGACAGTTATCATCCGAAACATTAAGGCGTCTCTTGGCATGGAATAACTGCCACCGTTTCGCATGCTATATAAGGGATGATGTTAGGGAGAAGAGGGGGAGGCAACAAAAAGAGCGCAAGACATTCCGCATTACTTTCTTTCCTGATTGTAATCAGTTCACTAAGAAATAGCCACACAGAACTAGGGTTATTATTCTCCCAAGAGAAGGCCCGAACTTATATAAAATCCATGTGTCTTTCTCTATGTGATCATAGCCAGGTCGTCAAGAGATCCCCCGAATCTAAATAATCATATGTAAGATCGATACTAAAACATCGACAATGTGTATCTTTGAAGGTTGTGGGTCGATGCCCTCGTCTTTTATTTATCTATGGCAACATCTATGATTATTTGAAGATAGGGAATTTATTGTAACAGTTGTAGGTTCCATCATCCGGCAGGCTCCCATGGTCATTTGGCTCTGAGACATCAGTCACAAGGCCATTGTCCTCCTGATTCCAAGGGCTGGCCTCCCCGAGCAGGGGTGGACCTACAATGGTTCATGGGTGTTCTGCTGAACACCTAAAATTTTTGACTAAAAACCCCGTACATACAAAATATAACACATATGTATATATTTAGTTGGGCCAAATTATCTATATTCATACCCATCATCCCAAACCAAAACTGGCTGGCTAGCCTCACGGCTTGGGCCTGCCCATTTTTGGTGTTGCACACTGATCGACCGTGGCTCGTGGCTCTCTGGCTAATCCCCCAATCCTCGAATCCCATTTGCTAATTTGCGGTGTACCCTAACAGACTAACAGGTAGTGCTCTCCACTTGTCTACTCGCCTTGGCAGGACTCACCACTAACCAAGACAGCGGGCAGCGGTAGCCAATAGGAGAGAAGACCAGCAGGCAGCAACAGGCTGGCAGTCGCAGCCGGTCGGCAGTCGCCTAGTGTTCACCTTTGGGTTTCGGCTCTAGTGACTAGCGCTTCACTGCTTCACGCCTCTTGAACCCTGGCAGTCGCCTCACCTCTAGCTCCGCACCACTGTGCCTCTGCCTCTGCCATTTTGCTATTAGTTCCTCACTTCCTCTCTCTCTCTCTCTCTCTCTCTCTCTCTCTCTCTCTCTCTCACAGTACACAAATCACAATTTTGCATCTGCAATAGATCCAAATAGATCGGGGATTTGGGAGTGGCCTAGATGCAATTTGGACAATTGATAAATGATAATCCATGTTTGATGTTTATTATTTATGCATTTACTTATTACACTGGGTCACTAGTGACTTTCAGAAATGACAATTGAACCATTGAAACTTGAGTGCGATATATTGACGGTGAAGTAGCAACATAAAAGTTAAAATAGCTGATATTGCAACACGGGGTGACCAAAATTTGCCATTTTGTGGACATATACATCCAGATCCAACTATAGAACTTGTAATTGGCTATTAGATCCAGGTAGCAATGCTTTGCATAGGTAGTTGAGATGGTTGAGTTTGACATATTGGAAACTTTATATTTGTCCATATGTAACTTATATTTCTTCCGGTCCACTATAATTTCACATATTAATTATGGATTTTCAACAGATCCTTCATCTTGCACACAAAAATCAGAGATTGAAAGAAGAGTCAGAGATGTAATTGACAAATTTGCCGAGCGTGGCCTGCAGTCACTTGGTGTGGCATACCAGGTTTGAGATCTCATCACCTTGCAGCATTTATACACTGTTACTTAAAAAATTTTTTGTATAGGTAATTGAGATGGTTGAATTTGAATGAATCTGGTGTATGTGTTACGAGCTTAACATATCTTCAACAATTGATAATCCATATTTTGTTTATACATTCACATGAAATGATTGGTCTGTACATGTGTAGTAAACTCATGTTTTGTTTATAGCACTGTAAAACATAGCATGTAGCAAACTCATTAATCTTGTATTTTATGATTTTGTAGATCTTTGAGCTTTAAAAATGAAGAAGTCTACAAATTTGAAATCTTTGTGGAAGAGAACTAGAAAGACATAGAAGGTAGCTTCCACATCGATGCGAAAATTGATTTCCAATGAAAGCCAAGTTTGGAAATGAGGCCAATTCTCCTTCCCATGACAATGAGCTATAGCTGGTAGTGCACACATACAATGATAGTGGCACCCCAAGCACAGAACTTGAGATGGATTGCCCATTGTACCCAATCACAAAGATGATAGATCAGATAATGAAGCTATTTATGATGTTAATTTTGCTTCTGCATGATCCTGGAAAAAGAATTCCCATCGCAGACTATAATGTCAATGAACAAGATGCAGTGAGAAGGGGATACATTGCATTGGGACCATGTTGACCACGAGCATATGATTTTCCAAAAAGAAATATTGGAGGTATGCGTCGCTTCTTAGCTAGTTGATTTGACCAATATACTTGTCTTGAGTATAATGTGGAATGAGATGCTGCTTTCTACTTCATTTGTTATTTGTTCAAGGATAAAACTAATTGTATTGGTGGAGATAGTTTTGTGAATGGGGGATTTAGAAATTGGAACCATAAAAATAGATTTAACAAACATGTTGGAGCAATTACTAGCGCCCACAATGAAGCTTAAGAGAAATATGATTTATTCATTAAACCTAAAGCTTCAATTGAGGAGTCTTTTGCTTCAAACTTAAAACAACAAAAGGCTATGTATAAATCTCGCTTGATCTATTTAGTTAAGTGCTTGAGATTTCTTTTGCGCAAGAGTTAGCTGGTCATGGACATGATAAAAGTAAAGACTCACACAATAAAAGGAATTTCCTTGAGCTTTTAAATTGGCTAGCAAAACAATTTGAAGAAGCTAACAAGGTCATTATAAAAAGTAATCCAAAGAATAGTCAAATGACCATGCCTAAGATATAGAAAGATCTCATCAACTCTTGTACCAAAGAAACTAATAGGCTTTATCATAAATGACCTTGGTGATGAATATTTTGCAATACTTGAATGATTGTTTGGTTACATTTCTGAGCGAGAATTTTTTTTCTACAAGTTAAGGATGATGACATTATATCACGCTTCCAAGGCATGAAGCATCATCGAGTTAAATTGTAATTCTTTTTCTAATTATTTTGTAATTTCTTTATATATTTGAGATGTTATCTCTAATATGAACAATTATACTTTAACTATTACTATTGTGGACCATTCTGTTTTCTACTAAACAATATTTTTGTAACTTCGAGTACCCATCCTGAAATTCCTAGGTCCTCCACTATCCCGAGGATGTACAACTCGAAATCAGTGGTGCTCAGCGACGGGGTTATGCACGGCCTTCTCCTCCCCTCCTCAAGGGCACGGCCAGCATGGGCATGGACCCTCGAGATGGCTATGGCTACGAGGAGGAAGGCCACGACGATGACAAACTTGGCCATTGGAGATTTGCCTGTGTACATGGTACCGTATTTTGGACGATTCTTTCAGATTGAGATCAAAGATTTATAGATGGGGGAGGTGAGGTCATAGAGTAAATGCAATTGGAGTTACTGGTGAGGAGCAACGCAAGAGTTCGGTTACCGCACGAGGACTAGGAGCAAATGCCATGGACAATTCAATGAAAACTTTCTTTTGGTAAGCTATATAAATTACCATTACAATGCATGGGAGTTGTGCAAAATGTGCCAGTTTGTATTGAGCGTACAACCTCTCAATTATTGTATTTTGGTTTATTGAAAAGAACAATGTGAACTGTATAAAAACAATTGGCTTCTGGACAATGTACACTAGCCTATAGACCATGCACAAAGATTCAAATTCCAGGGCTACTAGAGGAGGCATAATGTACATCACTAGGCTAATTTTTGGCCTGAAGTCTGAGGCCCTCTCTAGTTCAGGAGCCATAACTGCATAGCTGAGCGGTTCGGTGGGCCTCCCTCTTGCCATATCACGTGGGCACAGGCGTAATGACACAGGGCTGAAGCCTCCACGGTCGACCAGCATCCATGTTGCTTGGTTTTTATAGGATCGAGAACAACGACTAGAGGAGGCGAATAGGAGCCATCTAATTTTTTTTCCAAAGTATTCATGATCCTATTCTCCAACAGCTTCAGCACTACGAAGAATTGAATTTGTAGCCAAAATCTCAAATCAAAAGACTAAGAAATCAAACTTAGAGAAAATCCAATGCCTAGAGGTCTAACCTCCAACCAGGGGGCAGTCTTACCTCTCTCCAAGCGGTACAACTTCTCTGGGTGGTATAACCGTCGTAAACAGTGAAATCAGGCATATAAATAGTACTTTCTGGTCAGACCATTGCTACAGTACTTCTAGGATGAATAATAATTTTAGCGCTAATGCTTGACACGTCGAGAAGAAAACTTAACAATGTGTCCATCTTTCTTAGAAAAGGTGCAATGATACTTCTCTTTGAGATATGTAGTATCATGTGAAAAAGATACACCCTTGTCTTAAGAACTCCCTTGGACAACACTGGAAGAGCCACAAAAAGCATCAAAAGTCAAGCAAGAGCTATCCAAAGCAATGGTACAAGTGCCAACATCTAGTAACTCAAGAGAAGTATGAGAAGAATCTAAATCTAATTGTAAAGAAGCAATATCAACTTTTAAAATGGCAATCTCAGATTGGAAAATAATACAAGAGTCACAAGACTTGGCACTCATATCATTGAGCACTCTTTTCAAATAATCGAATTCATTTTTTTAAGACAATACAAGATGTGGAGATTGATGATGCATAGATAATGTGTATGGAATACAAAGCATCAACATTATTTAATAAGCTAGCATAATTCTTGCAAGATAATAAATCATCATCAAGCAATTTCTTACTTTCTAAGCACATTCTAGGAGAACTAGACTTAAGCCCATCAATTTCAGCTCTAGCATTATCTAATTGCTGAAGATAATTGGAAAATCTCAAATTTTATTTTTTATTTTTGTCTCTAGCAAGTTCAAATTGTTCTACACATGTGAAATGGGCAAATTTTAACTTCTTAATTTCAACAAACACACTAGAATAAGAATCATGTTCATTCCTAATGAAGGATCTAAAATTACTTAATTCTAACTTAGCACAATCAAGCTCATGATATAAGGCAACACAAGAATCACAAAGCATATAAGCATTTGATCGATTTCAAGCGTACAAAGGAAGTTCTCAATTTATTATTATCCACATGCAAGGACTCACATGGCAAAGAAGATTTTAACCTAGTAATTTCATAAGCAATTCACTCTTTTTATCTCTAGACTATATACAAGATTGTCAAGAGTATCAATTCTTAAGCTTAGCGAGACAACATCCTCAATGAGTTTCTACTTGCTCACCTTGCTTAGCTCGAGTCGAAGATCATCCTCGGCAAAGACTTGGTTGACAAACTTACGATAACTGGCTGTGCTTTGTGTCACGAGCTTGAGGACATCTTCGAGAATCCTTCTCCTCCTTGGATTGCAAAGACGTCTTACCCCTGAAATTAGAACAACTCAAAGAAGAGTGGCCAACAACACCAAAAAGGTCACAGCTTCATCAAGGTCATTAGCCAAAAAGTCATAAGAAGATGAATCAAAAGACCCACAAAACCTCACACTAGCCACCATGCTCATGATTAATTAAGATCACTCAAAGAGTAAACCTCGCTCTAATACCACTTGTAGGACTGAGAACGGCAACAAAAGAGGTGAATAGGAGCCATCTAAAATTTTCCCAAAGTATTCGTGATCCTATTTTGAATAGCTACAGAGCTACTAGAACTGAATCCATAGCCAAAATCCCAAATCAAAAGACTAAGAAATCAAACTTAAAGAAAATTCAATGCCTAGATGTCTAACCTCCAACTAGTGGGTAGTCTAACCTCTCTCCAGGCGGTATGACTGCTGTGAATAGTGAAATTAGGCAAATGAATAGTACTTTTCAATTGGACAGCTGCTATAATGCCAGTCAAACCACTGCTGCAATAATTTCATGATAAACAGTGATTCCAGCATTATTGCAAATTTAAAAATCCATGCAACTTTTGATTAGTTGATCCAAAAGACTTGAAACTTTGCATGCATCTTCTTTAAGATGTTAGAAATCTATTCCAATCAACGATAAACAAAATCGATGATAAAGTTCTAACCTTTTTCTATTCGAAAGAATGGTGCACCAAAACCATTCAAAAGAGACAAATCTCGATCCACTCTTCCTCGTGACTTCTTGATAATCTAGATGACATTGGATGGGTTTTTACATGTTATAGTAAGCTAGATCACAATACGAACTCATGCCAAAATGCCTACAACACCAAAATTCTAAAATCATGCCTTCTTGAGCCAAAATCGGGCAAACACAAGAACTTAAAAATACATGTGCCTACATAGATGAGATCTGGTATCTAAAACACATGTTTATCACTTACACATCCTTGACACACAGCAAAATCAAGCACCAAAAACCAAGCCAAATCACGATTTCATCACTTGAGCACAACAGGAAAATACTTGGATAAATTTTAACCTCTATTGATACTTGGAGATAAATATTTACAGCCTCTCCCTAGCTATACAAAGCCTAAGGATAACAAAAAAAACTCAACCACAAGAGCCTCTCACATCTCCCATAAAGTTCTCTTCAAGAATAATAACTCCTCCAAGGCTACGCATAAACTCCCCCAAAAGTTTGACCTAGCCACCTCTCTCTCCTTATATATAGAGGCTCATAAAGAAAATCCTAATCAGCACCTCTAGTTGGGTTTCATCCACTTACATGTGCTAGTTCATTAACCTAACACCATATCGAGTTTTACATTTACACAAGCACGCTTCTCAAAGCACCTACACCTATTAACCCATTAGTGAATCAACATTTGACCAACATCATATTTTTAGTACATACAGACTTAAACTACTTAGGCCAATGTCGTGATTTGACACACTACCTCTTTTTCGGTATTGGGCAATTTACCAAAATGCTTCTTTGCTGTCTTCTACGAAGCTTCTCACTTTCTTTGCCATGAAGCTTTCTCCTTGCTTTGCCATCTTTCATATGGCCCCATTGACTTGCTGCCAAGCCTCTCACGCATCCGGATTCCACCGAACCGTCATCGCTTACAAACGACCCAAGTCACCTGGTGCACCACATGCTTCTCCTCTCACATGACGGCACCCGGTTTCTTTGATCGCTTTAGATCTCGGCTCCTCCTTGAGCCTAGTCCCGGTCCACCTCACTGATGTCCGTCATGTCCTCCACCGGTAGTTTCCGCTCTGGTTCCTCATCATCTTGACTTCTAACGACCCAGCATGTCTCGGTTATCTTCGGCGGCTTCTACATCATCTAGACATTGGCTCTTCCTGAGCGTAGTCTCGATCCCTTAACCGCTTTGGATCTAAACTCTTCTAGCTTAGTCTCGGTCCCATCCACCTCACCGTGACTAGCTCCAAAGTCCTACAACCAACATAAACAAGTAAACCGTCACGTAGCACTGCATAATACACAAAGTCATTAATTGACACAATTCCTCCATATAATGCACTATGCAAAAATATATGCAACCAAACCACCAATCCTAAATCTAGGACCAAATAATGAACCTCTATGCACACAAGCAATTACCTAGGTCACTCAAACTCATCCCACGACTCAAAATCCTCAAAGACCAAAACTTGACCTAGCCTCACTACCAAGCCGGTCTGACCGCACCCCTATAAAGGTCTGACCGCACCCCTATAAAGGTTAGACTACTGGCACTAACCGGTTTGAACCGAAAATCAGCACCGGTTGGACTGCTGGAGGCCTCCGATCTTACTGCTACCCTTTGGCCGGCCAAACCGGTTTGTCTGTCGGTTGCCCAAAAATCTAACAACTTTGCAAACTCTCAAAAACAAAATTCATACTCTACAATCTCTCTGAACCAAAATCAATTACTCATCACAACCACGAGGTGACCTCCACATGGTTTCACAGTTTTCCTTGCACTCATGTGGTCCTCTCAATGGGTTTGCGTGCACCACGTGGACAACATACCGTTCACTTGCTCCAGCCGCTCGTAGCTAGGGGTGGAAAAAAAGCTTACTGGGATCGTTAGCTCAGTTTAAATTTCATTCCATTACACTTGTTAATTAATTAAATATTAAATGAGTTGATTTCGGATAAAAGTAAATTTTGCTTTGGTTCGACTCGACTTATTAGCTCAATTTTAAAAATATTTGTAAACTATCAATAAAATGATATTAAATCAAATCATATCAATTTTGAAAATAATTCGATAAAATAAGAACCTAATAGGATATCTACCCCTACTCGTGGCCTACCGCTCCCGCCTTCGACCGTGATTGTTGTGGTTACTCAACCAGACGTGCGCATGTTCCACGGCGCGACCGGTCGTAGACGCACACACGCTGACGGCCAGGAGCATTTTCGGGGGGAAAATCATGCTCCAAAAGCAAGGATGTAGCGCGGGGTTAAAGGAAGCATACACCCGGTCGTGACGGTAATAAGGCCTTGTCTGGTATATTAGTATATTACTGCACATTACCACATCCGGTTGTGGCCAACAAGTTGACAGCAAGATCTAGATAAGTTTTGGCAAAAACCATGAGTCACATGTGGACTGCATGCAAGATCAAGAAAGTTTGGTACAAATGTGGCAAGAAACCAAATGCGTATTACAGAAAATCAAAGGACGTTTTATTCAACACATGAGAAGGTACGTGGCTCCTGTCTCGATCAGCAAATGCACAGACATACTAGTAATCCATGGCAACAACTAATTACGGTCCAAAAATGGGTATTTTCTCGTAGCAGTTGATGCTGTGACCCCCTATTCTCTCAGGAGTAAAGGCGACGCCCTCTGCTGCACCAGCGGCGGCAGGGCCGCCGGCCTCCGTGAGGACGCGCTCGCCGAGCTCGAGACCAGAAGGCCAAGTGCCTGCGTTTCCCACCAGCGTGCCCCCTGCTGCATATGGCGGTCTTTGCCCCTCCATCAAGGTGCGGCCAGCGTGCGCCACAGAGATGGCCATCATAGCCGCGAGGAAGAAGGCGACTGCAACGGTGAAGCGGCGCCCCATTTGGGGTTCTCCTTCGGTTGTGTTTTTTGAGTTCACCGGAGGCGTATAACCTATGTATGTGTTTCTCTTCGTCGGTCGAGAGTTTACATAGGTGCAGAGATGTATGCATGGTGGCATGATAGATTCAACCGCGGTAACAGGCCAGTGCTTTTAAGTGGAATGTTAAACGTACAGCGTAGTAAGAGCTTTCCTTAAAAAAAAACGTAGTAAGAGTTGCATTTAACTTGGAGTTTGCATCTTGAATACTAGTCGTTGTTTTGGTTTAATGATGTGTCATTCATGGCGAAATGAAACTGTGTTTTAGATGGAAATGAAACTGTGTTAGAAACGAATAAGGTATCATTCTAAACGGGTTTAGTTTCTGGAAAGTCCATTACTGGTCCTTAAACTTTTTATGCTGTGTCATCCTGGTCCATAAACTTTTAAAGTATGTCATCTGGGTCTTTAAACTTTTAAAGTGTGGCAATATCAATTGTAGTTGTAGCAGTAAACTTTTTATGCTGTGTCATCCCGGTCCATAGACTTTCAAAAGAAATTGCCACACTTTGAAAGTTTAAGGACCGGGATGACATACTTTAAAAGTTTATGGACCGGGATGACACAGCATAAAAAGTTTAAGGACCGGTAATGGACTTTACTCTTTTATTTTTGATTTATTTAAGACACGTTACTTCTAATTTTAATTTTTTTTAGATTTTTTCTTTTTTTTCTCTTTATTCCTAAGGCTGATTGTTCTTTTATTTATCCTGCAATTCAATGATCCCAATGACCATCGTGATTTTCATACAACACGGGGCATCCGTTGCAGCCAGCATAACAAAGAAAGAGGTTACGAGACTACGGGCTGTTCGATCGGTACACCAGATAAACCAAACCAAAATTTGATAATACTAACGAAATTTTGCCATCACTTGATTTGATACTAAATTTTGACCAATAAAGGCCGTGCTTCAGCTGGTTTATAAGCCGTGATTTCTAATTTTTTTTTGTGCTATAATAGCTAAAAATGTACTATAATAATTGTTAGTTTTTCTAAGTAATTAAATTTTAACATCAAAAGAAAAGAAAATTTATATCATCGCTAACAATGCAAAGAAATAGAAAAACAAAAAAAACTAAATTAAAAATGCCGGAAGCTCTCAAGCCGTTTGGAGCAAAATTTGGAACGTGGGCGACAGGGCGAGATGCGGGCGACGGAATCACCGCCCGTACTTTGGAACGGTTGCCTCGCCCTGATAAGGTGAAGTGGCAGATTCCGATTGATTGCATTAGATGCGTTCTTTGTTTGATCATCAAGCTTTAACCATGTATTTAATTGCAAGGACTAGGTGGGATGGGATGGGATGGACCCGTTTTTGTAGGTATTTGAATGGGAGACAAGCAGAGTCAAGAACATCCCACTAGGAATATTTCTTGTAGATCCGGGACCAGCCAATCCTCTTTTTTTCATGGGACGGAGTCATCCCACATGGGATAGAGTCATCCCACCTCTTTGTTTTTTTAAGTACTGTTTTGTTTAATTTTTTTAAAAAAAACTCAAAGGCTTATGTGTAGAAACATATCAACAATAGCCTTCAATTTTTTTTAAAAAAAATTCAAATGCCACACATGTCCCACCTTCATCCTTCCATCCAAACAAAGGATGGGACCATTCCATCCCACTTTATCCTTCCAACCAAACAAAAAATGGGATCATCCCATCCCAAAACCAGGGACATGACCATCCCATCCCACCTTGTCTCTAAACCAAACACAACCTAAATGATTATACCTTCTAAACCGGATAAACGTAGGACATCCGATATGAGCCCAAACGCCGGACGATTTTCTTTTACTCACTCACAAACGCAGATCTTCTCTTTTCGTCTCCTCCTCACACCACCGCCCCTCACCTCCCACCTTCGGGACCCAAACCCTAGACCGTCATTTGATGTGGCGGCCGCCATGTCATCGTGGGGCTTGGACTGGAAGCGCAGCTCCGAAATCTTCCACCTCACCCTCAACTACGGCGATCTTGCCGACACGTATCACCCCTATATCCGCCGCCGCCTACCTCCCATACCGTCTCGACCAGCGCGTCCTCTTCTCCGACCGCCACCACCAGCTATGGTGACCTTGGGTTCCGGATCAAGTTCGACTGGTCGGTCGGTGACGGCGAGGACCAAGAGATGGGGTGAGGGTGGAGATGCGGGTTGGTGCGGGTGGCCTTCTCCTCCCAGAGTCAGATCCACACCGCGCACGCCCCCTTTCGGCCGCCCGCCACCGCCGCACCTGAGGCCTCGCCACCGCTTGCCATGGGAGGTAATTGTTGTTTTGTTGCAACATTTTGTTTTTATGTATACAACAATCAGCAACAACCAGTACAACATCGAGATTTTTTTTATGAAACATTTCGTTGCATACAGTGGTTAAAAATGTTGCACATATTATCTACAAATATTGCATCCAAGCGTCCGATGGGAATAGTCCCATCGAACATACAGACGCTAGCAACACCCATATTCTAATTATGTTTTATTTGAAACGTTGTATTCTATGTGATTTAATCAATAAAACAAGATACATGGTGACTATATTTTGTAAAAAAAATTATATGCCACATGAGCCCATATGCCATACTAACAAATACAGAATTTGGTAGCTTTTTAGCTACGGCATAGCTACAACCCAAACATCTCTACTTTACTAAAGCATTGATTATACCGTGATTTTGGCATTGCCGAATTTTTATTTGATTACTCGGGCAACAGACCAAACAGCACCTAAAAGGCAAGACGTCCCTCCTCGTGAGTTGGTTCCACCAGGCTTCCAGCCCGTCCGACAAATGTTATTAAAAAAACATAGAAAAGGAGTTCGGCTACGTGAATTTTTTACAAGCTCGCACAACCACCATGCTTGATTGCTTGGTAGTGGTCGCCTGGTAGGTAGAGAGCACAGTTTAAGAGCAAGTTTAATAAGGTTGACTGTGCTAGCTACAAGGAAATCCATGTCAGCATAGTCCTATGTGCAGGGGAGAGAAAAGGAGAGAGAGCCAAGCCGACTCCTATGCAAGAGTCAGGCTATAGCACAGGAAAAGAGGCATTATCCATGCATGTACCCATAGAACTAATTGATATACTCATGCATGTATTAAATTATCAATACCTATGTATGTATTAAATGATTGAGAGCTCTTGTGGAGACAACTTATAGCCAGCTTATTGTATGAGTTGACTGCATCATTATCTTTTGATGACATGGAAATGTATTGGAGGTAGCAGCTATTTGTCTGTACTATTAAACTTGCTCTAAGGGTGCGTTTCAAATTGCTTATAACTCGAAGTTTATGTCTTATTTTGATTTATTCTATATAATTAAATTTAAAAAATAAAAAATATTATATCGAAGACAATATAAAGAAATAAGAAAAAACCTAAAAACAAAAGGCCAAAAAAAATTAAAAATCATAAGCTAGAAGTCAAAAACTAAAGATATTTCCAGTGAAGTCTAAGCTAGCCACTAGAAAACTGGCCTAGTACAACTCATGTCGTGATGTGCATGGGTGCTTGAGAGCCTGACCCAAAGATGGAATCTTTCGAGCGCACTCGCTGCATTGTTGTACTTCGGCTGATCAAAATGAACAATGTGAACTGTATAAAACATTCAAGCGCATACTTACGGCCCATGCACAAAAAATTAAGTTCCAAGCAACCTAGAGGAGGCGGAATTCGGCCCAAAAAAAGCTTCACGCAAACACTAGGCTGATACAGGGGGTGAGCTACTATGGTACTGTTTATAATTGATGTAGCTTTTGATTTTCGGTTGATTGCAAGATCATTACTATTATAAAAAATGAGTTAGTGGTTGTACGTTCATTCTTCTCCAACCGCTCTATTTCCTTAACTTCTCACTATTTTTCACTTTCCAACCGATCAGAGCAACTCTTTTCTATAGCACGATTCTCTATACATTCAATGAGTTCCGTTGCAACGCACGGGTACGTAACTAGTAAGAGAGTAACGGACACTCGCACTGAGAAGTCACTCTATTCAAAGTGGTTGCTACAATGACTCCTACAAACGACTTATAGAAACCATCTTGAAAAACCACTTTGTTTAAAAGCCGATTTATAAAAGTCAAAAGTTGTTTGGAACATAACCTATATACCGCTGCGGCTCAGCCCTCCGTGTTCTCCGCACGTGGCCTGAGAAACTTTTTTATTTGGTGATCTAAAATTTCAAATTTGTATATATTTTTAATTGAGTATCTAATTTATGATCCGTTTAAACCGTTGAGTTTCTTACGATAAAATCCATAAAACAAGGCCAATATTACATACGTTTTAGTTTAACTTAGATACTATATGTTATGGGAACAATCAAAATACACTACAGGAACAATCATTCTGCCTCTGTGTGTGTGGCCTGCCTACTGCGTCCGCGTTCGACCGTGAATGTTTTGGTTACCGCACGCCCGGGAGTCACACGTGCACAAGCAGCTCGACACAAAGGTAGGGGCGCCGGAACATGATCCAATAGCACGGATGTAGCACAATGGAGAAAGGAAACAACCTTGGGTCGAAGCCTCGTAGGGGCACTAAGGTCCTATTTGGTTGGCTGCTACATGGTGTAGCCTACAACTTATGTCACTACTATAGAGAGATTAATAGTAGATGTCAAATCACAGACGGTTTTGTGAAACCATCTGTGATGTACACTATTACAGACGGTTTTAATTTGAAGGCCGTTTGTGGTATTTGTGGCGGGAAAAAGAATATCACAGACGGTTCTACCTCTGAACCGTCTGTGATACTGGAATATCACAGACGGTTTTATAATAAAAACCGTCTGTGATATTCCAGATTATCACAAGCGGTTTTTATTATAAAACCGTCTGTGATACTGGAATATCACAGACGGTTTTTTTATTAAAAACCATCTGTAATAATCTGGAATTATCACAGACGGTTTTTTTATTAAAAACCGTCTGTGATATGTTTCCCGCCTTGCAATTCCCCAAAATTTCATAATTTCCCGCCTGAGTCCGAGTAGGATTCAGTTTTGACACACCTTCAGTAAAACGGGCATAACTTTTGCATACGGTGTCCGTTTTCGACGTTCTTGTACTCGTTGGAAAGCTAACGACGAGCCCGATCCAAAAAAAATGACTCGCTTGCGCTAGTCGCCCTCCAAGACCCCAAAAATCGGCCATCTTTGGACCTAAACCTGTGTCGCAAGTTTTTGGTGTCTGTTTTTGCCCTTTTTCTTGGTTTTCCTTTCAGAATTTGGATTTTGCTTCAACTGCAAAGTTGTAGATCTCATCGAAACCTTTCAAATGAGTATATATAAGCTACATAAAACTTTGCTATTTTATCTTTTCATACTAGTTGTTTATATTGCATCGGTATATAAAATTCTGTGCTCTAATTCACAGACGGTTCTATATATAGAACCGTCTGTGATATTCATTCATCACAGACGGTTCTAGCCAATAGAACCGTCTGTGATAATCTGACCACTGGGCCCGTCAATCCTCCTCACCCCACGGATCGTAGCTCCGCCTCTCTTTTCCCGCGCACAAAATTTCGAACTCCCGCCTCTCCCTCTCTCCCCCTCCCCTATAAATATTACCAAAACCCAGCCTCCTTGCTAGTTTCCTCCTCCTTGTTGTCCTTGTTCTCCTCCTCTTGTTGTTCTTCTCCTCCTTGCTATCCTCCTCCTTGCTGTTCTCCTCCTCCTTGCTGTCCTCCTCCTTGCAGACGACGCACATGTCAACGGGAGGCAAGACACCGCAGAAGCAACTAGCTCGTGCCAAGGCAGCGCTCAATCAACACCGACAATGGTGGGCGTCAAAGACATCCAGCTCGCGCGCTGCATCAGGGGCGAGAAGGCCTAGGCATAGAGGATCTTTGCTTTTCTCTGTTCTTGTTGTGTTAGCTAGATGAGCAACCTGTTTGTTGTTCTCCTCCTCTTTATTGTTTGTTGGTTGTCTGTCTATTCTTGTAATGGTAGACTCTAATCTTAAAATGTGTACTGTGTTTCATACTGTATTTGCTTGTTCTCATTTCAATTAATTGATTTGCGAAATGGATGTTTTATGTTTGTGAAATGAATTGAGATGTGAATTGGATGTATACATGTACATGTTGATCTGCTTGTTTCAGAGAGCATGGCTAGCATTTCCTGAGGCTAGCCAATAAACAAAAATAGATTTAGGGGTAGAAGAGAATAGCACAGACGGTTTTTAGTTAAAAATCGTCTGTGATTATAGCTATCACAGACGGTTTTTACTCAAAAACCCTCTGTGATGATCAGTATCACAGACGGTTTTTAACTAAAAACCGTCTGTGATTATCAGCTATCACAGACGGTTTTTACTCAAAAACCGTCTGTGATAGCTAATAATCACAGACAGTTCGAAAACCGTCTGTGATGACCTTCGATTATCACTGACCCATAAATACAGACGGTTCACAAAACCGTCTGTGATGACGTTTTTGAACCGTCTGTGATGACCTTTTCTGTAGTAGTGTGTCCAGCTGTAGCAAATAGTACCAAGCCATACTTTCTGTGGCCAACAAGTTAGCCATCATATCTTAGGTAAGTTTTGGCATCAAACCGGAAGCTTAAGAAACCTTAAGAAAGTGTGCGTGTGCAAATTGTGGCGACAAACCGGAAGCTTATTGAAGACGTGGAAGAATAGATGGGAATTCACCACACCGGTGATCATCACACATTGCATGTATATATAGAGTTTCAAAGGGATTAGAATCCCTACCGTGTACAACATGGAAAGCTCGAGATAACCTTGTACATCAAGTAACAAACCCTAAGTGCTATGCATGGCTTGAACGGCGAGCATATGATGCTTATCATCCTCCCGCAGTCGCAACGGCAGCTCGGCGAACGGAAAGACTGGACCTAAAACCCATAGACACCTGAGACGAGAGGCCTTTGGTAAAAATATCAGCATACTGAAGATGCGATGGAAAATGTAGAACACAAACATCTCCAAAGGTCACCTTATCACAATGAAGTGAAGATCAATCTCAACATGTTTGGTGTGCTTGGGTTGAATCAGGTTGTGCGACAAATAAATGGCACTTATGTTATCACGAAAAACCGTAGCTTCCTGGTGTGGAGGATGGTGAAGCTCACAAAGAAGCTGTCGGATCCAACATAATTCTACAACCACATTGGCAACACCGTGATACTCCGCTTCAACACTTGAGCAAGGCACTTGAGCAAGAAACAGTATATTGTCATTTAGATGACCAAGACACCAAAAAATCACCAAGAAATACACGATAGCTGGAAGTAGAGTGACATGAGTCCAGCAGCTTGCCCAACAGCATCTGAGTAGGCTACAAGAGAATCAACAACATCGATAGCAAGGAAGAGACCATGGTCATTAGTACCCTTGAGATAGCGCAAGATGTGCTTTACGAGATTCATGTGAGGTTGAGAGACCATGTGAAGGTCTAGAATATATTTGTGAGAAACAATTGGCACTTTTGGTTGAGTTGAATTTGAATTTTATAAAAGTTTTAGAAAATTTAGATTTAGATTATGCTATCAAGTTTTAGGTGGTCTGACGAGACCTGCATGGCAGTTAGACCGGTCTTGACCTATTCGTCAAGTTGTGAACCCGATGGTCTGACCGCCATAGGGGAGGTGGCCTGATTAGTTGATGGCTGGTGGTCTGACTGCTATAGGGTGAGTGGTTAGACCAGCTATGGATTTTTGTAAAATAAATGCCAAACAATTTGTGTAGGCTTGTTTGGGTTGAGTTTGCACTAGATGTCACTGGAATTGGAAATTAGAGCTAAAACTAGAAAGAGTTTAACCGAAATTCTAGATAGAATGTTTTCTAGTGATCTTAAGGATGTAATGAGACATCGTAAAGTAGAATAGGAAGACGTAGTAAGAATGATGTCGTCAACATAAAGAAGAAGATAGGCAGTGTCTAAGCCAAAATAAAGAATGAACAAGGATTAGACCGAGAGCTCCCTATGGCCCGAGCAAAGGTGGCAAAATTATGGAACCAAGATCAAGGCACCTGTTTAAGGCCTTATTTAGGTGGCTCACATGAGTAGGAGAAGATGGATCAATGAATCCAGAAGGTTGACGACAATAGACGGTCTCGTTGAGGTGGACGTGAAGAAAAGCATTCTTCACATCAAGTTGATGAATAGGCCAAGACTTGGAGTCGACCAACACAAGGACAATGCAAATAGTAGCCAGTTTAACAATTGGACTAAATGTTTTGTGGTAGTTGATACCGGGTTCTTGAGTGAAACCACGGATGACCCAACATGCTTGTACCAAGCAAGGGAGCTGTCGAGATGAAGTTTATGGCAAAAAATCCACTTGCTAGTAACAATACTAGCATTAGGAGGAGGAACTAGAGTCCAAGTGCGATTGTGAATGAAAGCCTGAACCTCATCGCGCATGGCAGCGAGCCAATTTTGGTCTTTAAGGGCTGCACGATAAGACTTCAGCAATGGAGATATCGCAGGAGTCATGGCTAAAAGATTGAGACACTGTTCGTCTAGCAGTCGTGGGAGATGACCTGTTTGTGCACAATTAGACATGGTGTGCGAATGAGTAGAAGCAGCAAGAGGTGCTACCGAAGCTACAGGTGGTACTGCCACTATAGGAGGAAGGAGTGTCGCGGCAGGGAAAAGGGATGCCATGGCAGGTGAAGTTGGAGTCATGGTAGAAAACGTGGCTGCAGTTGCCGTGGCAGAGGAAGGGGAGGCTGTGGCATGAAGAAAAGGTGTCGTGGCAGAAGAACTAGGCACTGCAGATGTGATAGATGGCATGACAAACTGTAGCGATGGATGAGAAGCAGAGAAATCAACCAAAAAATCAAGAGAGTCGGATAAGGGGTTGCAGCTGGAGAGCAGCTAAAGGAAAAGTAGACTCATCAAAGATGACTTGGCAAGAAATAATGATGCAGCGAGAGGTAAGCTCAAGGCAACGATATCCCTTATGATGTGCTAAAAACCAAGAAACACACTGGCAGAAGAGCGGGGAGCGAGTTTGTCCTTGGCGATAGAAGAAATATTAGGGTAGCATAAACAATTGAAATCCCTAATATGGGAATAAGTGGGAGTCGAGCCAAAAAGAGCTTGGTAGGGGGTTACAAAGCAGAGATGGTGAGATGGTCGATGGTTTAACAGATAGGTCACCATGGAGAGTCCTTTGACTCAATAGGAGGATGACATGTGAGCATGAAATAGGAGAGTACGAACAACACTATTGATGGTGCGAATAATGCGTTCAGCTTTCCCGTTTTGTTGGGACGTATAAGGACAAGAGAGGCGAAGATGAATGCCGTAGTCAGAAAAAAAAACTACTGAGAGACCATGTGAGTTATCATTGGTCAATTTATGATGAATAATTGGTTCATTTGCTGAGTTGAATTTTGGTTGTGTAAAAGAACCACAATTTGCAGTGTTTCTAGCAAGGGCGGTCTAACCAATTTGTAGGGCTGGTTAGACCGTTGTGCATGGGTGGTCTGACCGCCTTACAGGGCTGATCAGATTGCCCTAGTTGAACTTGTGCTGAAAATGCACAAGCCGATTTGACCGGCATGGGATGAGCGGTCAGACCGACTTAGGTGTCTTTTATTGATTTTTGGGGATTCTAGGCCAAATTATTGTGTAGAATTGTTTGGGGATGAGTTTGCACTGGGTTCTGCTAGAAATGGATTTCTAGACCAAACTATTGTGTAGGATTGTTTGGGGATGAGTTTGCATTAGGTTCCGCTGGAAATGGAGATGTGAGGTTAAACTAGATAAAGAAATACCAAAAATTCCAGAGAGGATGTTCCGGTGGAGCTAGGCAGTTTGACTAGGGTGGTCTAACCGACATGGAGTCAGCGGTCAAACCAGCCCCAGCGGTCTAACGAACTTGGTAATGGCGGTCAAACCGGTTGAGAATTGGGTTTGGAATTTTGGGCGATTTGGGATATTTGATCTTGGATGGCCATTGGTTCTAGGGTCATGGTTGTATTGCATTGCATGTTGTATTGGTTGACTAGTGACAACTCACATTAAAAATGAAGGGTGCATGCTCAGTGGCAGTAGCAGAAGATGATTCGAATGTACTTGTCATCAGTCAATCAGGTACTTCTCATGAATGGATATTAGTTTTCAGGCTGTTGCTTTCGCATATGTTCAGTGAGTGAGATCTTTAAGGAAGCATCTCTACGCCCAGCACATGGAACTATTCACTTGACAGATTGCAAGGAGTATGCAATTATTGAAATAGGAATGGTTACATTGAAGATGTATGATGGAGTAAATTGCACATTGATGAGAGTTCGGTATGTTTTCAACTTAAAAAAGAATCTAATATATGTGAGATCGCTTAAACTTGAGGTTGTGAGGCATCATTTTGAGGTGAAGTTATATGAGTTACTTGCAAAAGGCAAGTGGTTATGAAAAATATCTGGAGTAATTGAAGATATTGATTGATAGGTAAACCTAAAGGAAGGGCAACCTATAGGATGTATGATAAAAATCCTAATCAGGAAAAGGAAACTGTATCATCAATGGTGGGTACTCTGATCTAATCTACAGTTATGTGCGAAACTGTAAAGACTGTTGCGGATTCTAACAGGCACAAAGACGAAGGTGCAGGTTGTTGGAAGAAAAAGATGTTGTTGAACCAACTATGCGGTACTAGTGAACAGGTGGAACCCAGAGGCGTTACAAACCTGTGGCATGGAGAGCTGTAGAAACAGAAGGTGTGGTTAACCAAATTCATAAGGAAAGAGCTTTTAGGTGAAGGGTACGGACAGCTAAGCCCAGGACACCAGTACACACATTGCGGTGATGTGTGTGAGCTCCTATGATGAGGGCACTCTCAGATAAAAAAAACAAAAAAGGAGGAAAAAAAAGGCAGAGTAACTTGGAGCGAATTCTTGAAGGAACAGAGTGACTTCAGCGAATAAGAATCTAGGTGAAGATTGTTGAGATATGGTGACTCATATCCTAATTATTTAGGACTTAGAGATATGTACTACATGAATTTCTAGATAAATCCTAATAGGATTAGGATTGATACTTCCTTTCAGAGTAGGATTTACTATTCCTTTTGGAGGAGAACTACAAGAACTATATAACCCCCATGAGAGGCGGCCATAGAGAGCCCAACCCAAGCAAAAAAAAAAGTAAGCAAGCAAAAGGAGCTCATCCGAAGTAAAGATAATAAGAGGATTAGAGATTAGGTTATTCTTTAGCACTAGATTTTTATATAGACAAGGATATGAGGGTCCTAAAATATTCGAGAAGGTTATGAGAGAGCGACAATCCCTTGTACTATTTTGATGTTGTGCTTAAAGAATTTGCGGCCGGTTTTGCTATATCTTTTTTCTCTCGTCGTGGTTGCTTCGTTGTTATTATTTCGTTTTTTATGAGATTTATCTACTTCGTTCTCGAGACCGTGCATACTCGTGCGTATCTTCAAACTTTGATCTGATTTGAAGGCTGTTACGCATAAGAAATGATATCAAAGTATAACGGGCTATATGAATTGGTACAAGCTCACACAAACCTGACAAGTGACAACCACCATGACTGGTATTGGGTACTGGGTATTAACTGGAGAGCAGGCCCAATGGTGAATGGCCAATTCAACTGAAGTAGTAGCATACAGCGAATGGTGCCCAATCTGAACCATAATCCAATTTACGCGATGAGCATAGCACTATGCTTTCTCATAAACTAAATTGCGCAATCTATTTAAAGCAGTATGGTTAGTACTGTTAGAGATATAGAAAGAGATAAGAATAGAATGTAACTAGAATATTTGGTTAGTTTGTTTCCTTGTTTCAAGGATTGTAATCTCCTGATTGTACGCCACGCCGGGGGCTCTTCTCGGTCTATATTAACATGCAACAGCGGCTCCTAACGGGGTAGAACGCTTTCACCAAATCACATGGTATCAGAGCCTCCCTCCACAAACATCCAGATCCCATCTAGCAGAGCCATGGCGAGTTCCTCCAACGGAGTTGCCGCCAATCCGTTCTTCGGCCAAGTCGTCACCGAGAAGCTGATGAAGACTAATTTTCTCTTGTGGAAGGCGCAGATCCTTCCGGCTGTACGAGGTGCCCGTATGGAGGGGTATCTCACCGGCGCAACTGCTGCTCCAGCGAAGCTGATTGACGCCAAGGATGGTAACGAGATTGTGAAGAAAGCCAACCCAGCATATGATGAATGGGTTGTTGCTGATCAGCAACTTCTGGGATTTCTGCTCTCGACAGTCTCCAAGGAAGTGCTCACGCAGGTGGTGAATATGCACACTGCTGCACAAGTTTGGAGAGCAATCAACGAGATGTTCTCCACGCAAACGCGTGCACGATCTGTGAACACGCGTATTGCACTCGCAACCACATCCAAAGGGAGTATGAGCGTTGTGGAATACATTACCAAGATGAAGTCACTCGCAGACGAGATGGCGGCCGCTGGGAAACCGATGGACGATGAAGACATGGTGGGCTACATCCTTGCCGGTCTCGATGAAAATTATGAGCCGGTAGTATCATCTGTTGTTGGCAGACCCGAATCAGTGACGGTGGCAGAGCTGTACTCGCAGCTCCTCAGTTTTGAGAATCGTCACAACCTGCGGCAGGCCGGCTACCAAGCCAACTTGGCACGTCGTGGCGGGCGTGGAGTGCCAGTCCGCGGAGGAGGAGGTCGCGGTCGCGGACGCGGTCGCGGTCGTGACAGCGGCAGCAATTCTGGAACAGGCCGCAGCAACGCCAACAATGGAGGCAAGCGACCTACATGCCAACTTTGTGGTAAGACAGGACATGTTGTTGTTGATTGTTGGCATAGGTTCGATGAAGATTTTGCTCCTGAAAAGAGTGCTGCTGCTGCTGCGACTCACTCATATGGTGTTGACACGAACTGGTACTTGGACACTGGAGCAACCGATCACATCACGGGCGAGTTGGACAAGCTGACCACCCGCGAAAAATACAATGGAAAAGATCAGATTCACACGGCAAGCGGATCAGGTATGGACATTAGTCACATTGGTCATAGCACTATTCACACCCCTAGTCGTGATTTACATCTAAACAATGTCTTATATGCTCCAAAGGCTATGAAAAACCTTATTTCTGTTCGCCGCTTCATATATGATAACTATGCCTATCTAGAAGTTTACCCCAATCTTTTCTTTATCAAGGATCGGCAAACGAAGAATACTCTGCTTAGAGGACGGTGTCGAAACGGCCTCTATCCCTTGGAATCTACATCAAAACAAGCCTTTGGAGTCATCAGACCTTCTCTTGCGAGATGGCATAGTCGGCTAGGCCACCCTTCTTTAGCTATTGTCCAAAAAGTTGTTAGCAATAATAAATTGCCATGCTTGGCAAATTCTATGAGTCATGAAGTTTGTGATGCTTGTCAAATGGCCAAGAGCCATCAGTTATCCTATTCTACATCCCCTAGCATGTCAAAATTTCCGCTAGAACTTGTTTACTCTGATGTTTGGGGTCCTGCACCTGACTCTGTTGGGGGCAAAAAGTACTATGTCAGCTTTATTGATGATTTTAGCAAGTTTACTTGGATCTATCTCCTCAAATTTAAATCTGATGTGTTTCAGATATTTCGTGAATTCCAGAATCTTGTTGAAAGGTTATTCAATAGGAAAATTGTTGCTTTGCAATCTGACTGGGGTGGTGAATATGAAAAATTGCACTCCTACTTTTCACAGATAGGCATCACTCACCGTGTTTCATGTCCCCATGCTCATCAACAAAATGGGGCTGCTGAACGAAAACACAGGCACATTGTAGAAGTGGGCTTATCTCTCCTTGCTCATGCTTCCATGCCTCTCAAATTTTGGGATGAGGCATTCCTTGCTGCTGTTTATCTCATCAATCGCACCCCAAGCAAAATCATTGAGTATTCCACACCCCTAGAGCGCCTGTTTCATCAAAAACCGGCCTATGATTCCTTGCGAACCTTTGGTTGTGCTTGTTGGCCTAATCTTAGGCCATATAACACAAAAAAACTTCAATTTCGCTCAAAGCAGTGTACTTTTATTGGCTATAGCAATATTCACAAAGGATTCAAATGTCTTGACATTTCTACTGGCCGTGTTTATATATCTCGTGACGTTGTTTTTGATGAAACAATTTTTCCCTTTGAAAAATTACATTCCAATGCCGGTGCGCGCTTACGGTCAGAGATTGTCTTGTTGCCTCCACATCTTCTTCATTCTGATGTTTCTGTCCCTAGGGGTGCAACAGTGCTTAATCCAGTGGCTAATGATCCTAATCTTGATGATTCTAATGACGTTGGTGAGCAAATAGCAGGACGTTCACAGGTTTCCATGGCAAATATTGATGCGGTGGAGAATGAGCATGGCGGGCCTCCCGAACCTGTGTCTTTCACCGAAGCTGCTCTTGGCTCGGCACATGATGCAGACAGTGCCGACGTCGCCTTGCTGTCTCCCGGACCTCACCAACCAACGTCTGGCAGTGATGCAGCGGGGGAACCAGGAACAGCCGAAGCAATGCCATCAGCCGAAGCAACGCCATCATCAGTTGACTCAGCCGAAGCAACGCCATCATTAGCCGAAGCAACGCCATCTGGATCTACACTTGCAACAGCTGTTCCACTGATAGTACCAGCACCTCGGCCACACACACGACTTCAGAGTGGAATTCGCAAAGACAAAATATACACTGATGGTACTATACGGTATGATAAGCAATCTTATCTTACTCTCACTGGTGAACCTCAAAATCTACAAGAAGCTTTTATGCACAAAGATTGGAAAAATGCTATGGATCTAGAATATATGGCCTTAATGAAAATAATACCTGGCATCTTGTTCCACCTAAGAAGGGAAGAAATATCATAGATTGCAAATGGGTATATAAGATTAAAAGAAAATCTGATGGAAGTTTAGATCGGTACAAAGCTCGCCTAGTTGCCAAAGGGTTCAAGCAAAGGTATGGCATGGACTATGAGGACACATTTAGTCCCGTAGTAAAGTCTGCTACCATTAGAATTATTTTGTCTCTTGCTATTTCTAGGGGATGGAGCCTTAGACAACTGGATGTACAGAATGCGTTTCTTCATGGTGTTCTGGAGGAAGAAGTGTACATGAGACAACCTCCTGGGTATGAGGACAAAGATAAATCTGGCTTTGTTTGCAAACTGAACAAGTCACTCTACGGTCTTAAACAAGCACCAAGAGCGTGGTATGCTCGCCTGAGTACAAAACTGTGTAATCTTGGCTTTATGGCTTCAAAAGCAGATACATCATTATTCTTTTACAATAACGGTAACACTGTTATCTTTATTCTTATTTATGTGGATGATATCATTGTTGCTAGCTCCACACAGGAGGCTACTACAGCGTTGCTCAAGGATCTCAAACAGGAGTTTGCTCTCAAGGATCTTGGAGAGCTGCATTACTTCCTTGGCATAGAAGTAAATAAACTAAAGGATGGTATCCTTCTTACTCAAGAGAAGTATGCAACAGATTTGCTCAAGAGAATTGGAATGACAAATTGTAAGCCTGTTAGCACTCCTTTATCTACTTCAGAGAAGTTGTCAGCCCATGAAGGCAGTCCACTTGGGCCTGAGGATTCAACACAGTACAGAAGTATAGTGGGAGCTTTGCAGTATCTCACTCTTACCAGACCTGACATTGCTTTCTCTGTCAACAAGGTATGTCAGTTTTTGCATTCACCAACCACTGAACATTGGACTGCAGTTAAGAGAATTTTGAGGTATATACGTTCAACAACCAATCTTGGGTTAAGAATAGGAAAATCTCAGTCAACTAGAGTGAGTGCATTCTCTGATGCTGATTGGGCAGGGAGTCCTGATGATAGGAGGTCCACTGGTGGATTTGCTGTATTCCTAGGATCTAATTTAGTGTCATGGAGTGCAAGAAAACAGGCAACAGTGTCACGTTCCAGCACTGAGTCAGAATATAAAGCATTAGCCAATGCAACTGCTGAGATGATATGGATTCAGTCCTTGCTCAATGAGCTACATATACCAGCACCGCAAGCAGCTCAATTATGGTGTGACAACTTGGGTGCTACATATTTGTCGGCTAATCCAATCTTTCACGCCAGAACAAAACACATAGAGATTGATTACCACTTTGTGAGAGAAAGGGTAGCAAGAAAACAATTAGATATCCGGTTCATACCTACAGGTGATCAAGTGGCCGACGGATTTACAAAACCGTTGTCAGCTCGTCAATTACAAAAGTTCAAGTTCAATCTCAATCTTGATAAGTTGTGATTGAGGGGGAGTGTTAGAGATATAGAAAGAGATAAGAATAGAATGTAACTAGAATATTTGGTTAGTTTGTTTCCTTGTTTCAAGGATTGTAATCTCCTGATTGTACGCCACGCCGGGGGCTCTTCTCGGTCTATATTAACATGCAACAGCGGCTCCTAACGGGGTAGAACGCTTTCACCAAATCACAAGTACTACTTCATAGTGGAGCAGTGGGTTGTTGCAATTCATGCCCTTAATTTACCTTAAAAAGCATAATACTTCTCACTTGTTTGTGAGGGCATTGAAACATTTCCCTTGTGTGATCTGTTATACCGAGACTACATGCAAAAAAAATTCATTCAAAGATATATATGCTCAATCTTGCTTGGCAAACGACTAGCACTTTATGTATTATTGGAGACATGCTTGTACGCATGAAGCTGCGAGGAGACAGGCAAGTGAAAACTTCCGCACACGCTTTTGTACATCAGGTTATGAATGAAGGAAACGACCTGAGACGGACGGGAACAGTTCACTATACAACAGTACTCCGGCAAGTATGTCAATCGCAGCAGAGTATGTTCAACACCTAGGAAGACAAGACAACCAGGCTTCCACAAAATTCATGCATCATCAAGGCACAACACAATA